>CM055118.1:498406940-499006940 GCA_029206835.1 Rana muscosa | reverse complement strand
TATGTCTCATGCTATTTTTTCCAATAGATTTAATTTCCATGTGAAATGCCACCACACCCTTGTTCCATGAGAGAAAGTGCCAACGGGCCTTTGCTGCAAAACACAGCTGACTTCTCTTTCAGTAGAACAGAACCATATATATGAAAGCTAACAACTTCCCTATTGTAGTTAGTTTAAAAGCTGTGGTAGCATACCTATGGGTGCATATTCATTTACATTACTACCTATCTATTTGTGCAGCTAAAAGTAGTACCGCATATACTCGAGTATAAGCCGAGTTATTCAGCACATTTTTTTGTGTGCTGAAAATGCCCCCCTCGGTTTATACTCAAGTTCCCTTTTTGCGCCTGATCTCCCGGATTTTGGGGACCCAGTACTGGCCCAAACTTGGCACACATGTAGCACACATGTAGCCCCACCTTTCCTCTACAGGTGTTCAAAGTTTGTTGTCCAGTAGACCTATGGCCGGGGAGCACCGATTTTTCAAAGCCGGGCACCCCTTCCATAGACTCCCATGTTAAACGGTCATTTCTCCAGTGACTTTGGAGATCCGGTACCGACCGGTCGTGGGTCCCCTGGACCTGGAACTTGGCACACATGTAGCCCCATTTCTCCTCTACAAGTGTGCAAAGTTTGTTGTCTGGATTTTTCAAACCCCCCGGGCACCCCTTCCATAGACTCCCATGTTAAACGTCAGTCTAGTCATGGACACAGTGAGGCATGGGCACAGTGAGGCATGGACACAGTGAGGCAAAGTGAGGCACAGTGAGGCATGCAGATGGACACCCTAGGCTTATACTCAAGTCAATACGTTTTCCCAGTTTTTTGTGGTAAAATTAGGTGCCTTGGCTTATATTCAGGTCGGCTTATACTCGAGTATATACGGTAAGTAATTAAAACTGTGCTTTGCCAAGGAATGGTAAAAATAGGTTTACTTTAATGCCCACTTCAACCCTTCTGTATGTACTCACCTACTCTTCATCCAACCTTCAGTCCATTTGCTGGTAGGAGTGAAGTAAAACCAGTATTTCAAGGTATGGAGGAGCATGTGACACACTCCACTTCTTCTCATGTGACAACAAAATGCTTAGTGATTCACCCAGTTCTGTCCTGTGTAAGCTCCAAGTCTATCACAGTTAGAGCTTACACCGGGCTTTTCTTCTCCCTCCAGCAAATGGAGTTGCTGGAAACAAAGAGAGGGTAAGTATTAGATGATGCGTGGGTCAGCACGGGCAAAGCACAGGTTCCCTTTTGCTCCATGATTCTTTTTTTCTAAAAAATGTATTGTATCTGGAGAATAGAGTCTAAATAGGATTTATTTTTTATTTTTTATATATAATAAATAAAATATGGGTGTTTCCCATTGCCCTTACAGTTTGAGTAGCCATACAGTACTTGAAGACTTTCTAAGTTCAATTTCAGTGAATATTGAAAATCCAAACAAACCTATGTCTTAGCTAAGCTGAGTAATCATATAATTAGGGAGATCAGTGTCTTCCCAGACAATACTATGTCACACTGCTTTGCATGTTTATAGGGGTCTTAGTCACTATTTAAAATGTAATACACATGTAGCGCTACCCCCAGTTAAGAGAGCCGCTGATATTGATTTGGGCCCTGCAGTGCACCGCTGTCAACCCCCGGCAATCGGCTCTAACCTCCCGTGGCACAGCTGGTGATAGAGAGATAGGACCGCGTGATCGCAACTGTTGGTGACGCAGTCCTATAACAAACATACACAGAATATACTTTAAAACTCCTATTAAAGTAAGCAGAACTGACACCAAATGTACTTTACCCAGATATTTTACTGAGGCTAATGGGCAAGTAATAAACAACAGTATAACAAGTTGCAGATCCATGCAATAAACAGTAATAAAGATAAACAGAGTAATCAGAATAATAAAGTATTGCTATGCAACTCTAGTGCTGCCCTTTTACAGCTACTTCCCCTTTATGGGTAGACTAACACCCAGCAATGTCTACCTATGCAGTCAGGCCTGACTGATCTAAATGGAAGTTCAGTGAAACAATATTCGCTAGCAATCTCTCGGTGGTGCACTTGAAGAACAACTTTGTAATCCCAACGAATAGTAAAGATAAAGTATCTGTCTTTAAACAGCTCTCACCACCTGGACAAGTCCAAGTCCCTTTCCTCCATCGATTCGTCTAGGAACAGGAATCCACCGACATCCAAGTCTTCAATCCTTCTGGTGTACTGCAGCAAGGAGGATTAGATGTCTCTAAGGCTCTGCTAGGCTGGCAGAGGGCTCTTTGGAAAGGAGCACACGGCCCAGGCTTCAGGCCTTGTGCACACAGCAGTTCAGCACAGACATCCTCTTGCTAGGAGAGGGGTGTCCAAAGAGACCGACCAAAACTCCGCCTCCCCTTTATAAAGTCTGCCCCAGCAGTCTCTGTTCTGGAGCAATGCACCCTGGGTGCTGCAAGATGTACTGGGAGATGTAGTCTCTCTCTCCTCTGCTTTCACTTCCATAATGTCTCTTTACTTCCTCCCGACTCACCTCTCACCTGGAACTTCTTGTCTCTCTGCATTAAAGGGGAACACCCCGCTACACACTCCCCCCACTTGAACTCTTTGGTCCCCAAAGATAAACTTCAACAAATACTGTTTACCATTTTGGACAATGTCGAGCATGATGTTGGCATAGGGAATTCCCACCAAAACTTTGGGATGGAACTCTCTTGCCCACAGGTCACACTACCATGAGTGGCCTGCCTAACTGTGCCAGAGAGTGAGCTGGGGTTGCCCTCCACCAAATGGACGGTGGAAGGATCAGGTTGTTCAACACTTCTCCTAGCCGTTACAACAGAGTTCTCTGAGCTCGTCCCCATTTGGGGGTAAGTTAGTTTCTTGGGAGGCCTGATGACTCTGCAAGCCCTCTGCTCTCTTGGTGCTTCTGACTCTGGCACCACAGGCTCTTCTTCAGGAGTAAGTTCAGGTAACATTGCTGGTTCTGGAACCTCTGATTCAGAAGTCGACTGACGTATGGAATCTCTAGAGTCCTCCTCTGCGCAAGTGTCAGGAACATCTTCCCAGTAATCAGCTGAGGGACTGAAGGGTATGAATTCAGTAGCCTCCGGATTCAGCGTTGCATCTGGGGTATCCCCTCCATTTGGGAGATCTATGGCGGACGTTCCCAGAGTCGAGGGAGGCCACAGCCAGTCCAGTTCTCCACCTTCTTCTGTACTCAATTGGGAGGCCTCCCCATCTTTGGCTCGAGAGGTCTGGGACCGAGTGTTCGGCCTAGGAATATCCAGGATAGAGGCCGGTTCAGGGGAGTCTCTCACGGGAGGTATTCTGACTGCCTCAGCAAGTGGGAGCAGGTGGTTCCGATGCCACGTCTTCAGTGGACCCACCTTTCCTTCTGGCTTTAGTTTGTAGACAGGCAAACCGGGCAACTTCCTACAGACAACATAGGGCTCAGATCTCCACCTGTCGGCAAGCTTGTGTTTTCCAGGGACCCCCAGATTGCGTAGCAGTACTCGGTCCCCGGGCTGCAGATCTTGCACTCGAACCTTCAGATCAAAATTTCTCTTGTTGCGGGCCCCCCTTTGATCCGAAGCCGCCTGGGCTTGTTCATAGGCCACCTGCAAGCTACGTCTAAGTCTGTCCACGTATCCCTTGTGGGATGTAGCTGAGGTATTGTCTATAGAAGTGCCAAAGGCCAGGTCCACAGGTAGCCTTGCTTCTCTCCCAAACATAAGTCGATAAGGGGAGTAGCCAGTGGCGTCACTTGTGGTACAGTTATAGGCATGTACTAGGGCTGATATGTGCTGACTCCAGTGTTGCTTCTTCTCTGTTTCTAAGGTTCCCAACATGTTGAGCAGGGTCCGGTTAAATCTCTCCGGCTGAGCATCTCCTTGTGGGTGGTAAGGCGTGGTTCTGGTCTTCTTTATTCCTAATGAATCCAAAAGTCTTCGGATCAACCGACTCTCAAAGTCCCTTCCTTGATCTGAGTGGAGTCTCTGTGGTAGTCCGTAATGGACAAAATACTTCTCCATAAGTATCTTGGCCACGGTGGATGCCTTCTGGTCTTTGGTTGGGAAAGCTTGAGCATAGCGGGTGAAATGGTCGGTTATTACCAGAACATTCCCCAATCCACTCAGGTCGGGTTCGAGGCAGAGAAAGTCAATGCATACCAGATCCATTGGGCCTTGACTCTGTAAGTGGCCCATTGGGGCAGCTTGATGGGGTAGGGTCTTTCTCTGAATGCATCGTGCACAGGAATGGCAATACTCCTCTACTTCTGCCCTCATGCAGGGCCAATAGAACCGATTTCTGACAAGCTGGAAGGTCCTTTCTGCCCCTAGGTGACCATGATGGTCATGCAGGGCAATTAGTACAGTCTCTCGGTGCTTCTCTGGAAGAAATAACTGCCACTTATCTTCTGAGTCATCAGAGGGGCCCCTTCGGTAGACCACTCCCTGATGTACCTGTAGCCTGTCCAATTCCTTCCTCAACAGGTGAGCCTCCTTTGAGGGGTGATGTAGGAATTTGTTGGGATCCTGATTCTCCAGGGCTTCGAGGACCAATCTCCCCATGGGGTCTTCCAATTGGTCACACCTCAACTCCTTCTTGGACAGTCTCGGTAGGTTGTCTTCCTCCAGTTGAGTTACCCCACAATAGTGTTTGGGGACTCCTACCATGGTAACCCCTATTTCTTCTGCTCTGGAGCCTCCTCTGGCTTGGAATTCAGCCCCTTGACAAAGGGCCCGCACCCCGTCCGGTGCCACTTGGGTCCAATCTTCCCAGTCATTTGTCGTGGCATGAGACCTCCGGGACAGGGCATCTGCATCCCTATTTCCGGCTCCTGGTATGTACTTCAGACTGAAGTTGAATCCAGACAATGCGGCCAACCACCTGTGTCCGGTGGCATCTAGTTTCGCGGTGGTGAAGAGGTAGGTCAGGGGGTTGTTGTCTGTCTTCACAGTAAACTCTGCCCCATACAAGTAGTCTTTTAGCTTGTCTACTACCGCCCATTTGAGGGCCAGGAATTCCAGCTTATGAGTGGGGTAATTCTTTTCTGAGGGGGTCAGGCTCCTGCTCACATAGGCCACTGGTCGCAGTTGTCCTTCATGTTCTTGGTAGAGTACACCACCTAGACCCTCATGGCTGGCATCCACATGTAATTCATAAGGTCTGGTAGGGTCGGCGTAGGCCAGGACTGGGGCAGTGGTTAAGCTCCTCTTCAGAGCATGAAAGGCCTCTTCACACCTTGGGTTCCACTGATCTTGAACTGACTCACCAGGCCTCCTGGGCCCTGAGTCATCCTCTTCCCCTTCTGCCTTTAGCAATTCATTCAACGGGCGGGCAATCCGAGCAAACCCCTCCACAAACCTCCTATAATAGGAGCAGAACCCCAGGAAGGATCTGAGCTCTGTTACTGTGGTGGGTCGTGGCCAGGAAGTGACTGCTTCCAACTTCTCAGGATCTGTGGCCACCCCTTCTTCAGACACTATGTGCCCCAGATAGTTCACAGAAGACTGGTAGAACCGACACTTCTCGGGGGAAAGCTTAAGTCCCTCTTCGCTGAGTCTTCTCAATACTTTCTCCAACCTGGCTTCATGTTCTTCCAAGGTTCTTCCAAAGACAATGACATCGTCCAAGTACACAAGGACTTCTATAAGATTCATGTCTCCAACAGTCTTCTCCATAAGGCGTTGAAAGGTAGCAGGAGCTCCAGACAGACCCTGAGGCATCCTATTGAATTCGAAGAATCCCACCGGGGTTATGAAGGCTGTCTTCTCCCTGTCTTCTGGGTGCATAGGGATTTGATAGTACCCACTCTTGAGGTCCATCACACTGAACCATTTGGCTCCAGACAAACTTTGTAGGGCATCTTCTATCCTTGGCGTGGTGTATTGGTCAGGGATGGTTCTCCTGTTGAGAGTCCTGTAATCGATACAAAGCCTCAACGACCCATTCTTCTTTCTGACCACCACGATTGGGGAGGCATAGGGACTTCTAGACTCCCGGATCACACCAGTCTTCTTTAGTTCTACAAGTTGTTCCCTCAGATCCTCCAGATCTGCCAGGGGGACCCGCCTGACCCTCTCTCGGAAGGGCTTATCTTCTTGGAGTCGGATCCGATGGGTGGCACTTCTTGCACACCCCACATCGAATTCATCTTCGGAAAAGATCTTCTCCCACCTGGTCAGCTGGGCCTTGGCTCTTTCTTTCCAAGCCCTGGGTAGGTTTGGGTTTTCCACGGACAGTTTCTCCCAAACATCTCCTCCGTCACCCGTCCCCTTGACTTCGGACCAAGTGACCGGGGCAGCAGGGCTCACCTGACCAAGCAACACTCTGGCAGGGATCTCCATGGGTCCTCCCGTAGTGTTCCTAACACTCACCGGAACTCTGCCATGGGCCTTCTTCAGGGCCTTGAACGGAATCACTTCTGGTATCACTTCCAGGCCTGAGGACTCTTCCCTTGGGTCTGATTCCAGCATGACAAAGGGGCCAGGTTGTTCCCACGAAAGCTTCACAGTGGCCCTAAGACAGGTTACTTCTCCGGGCTGTAGCACTACTCCTTCTCTGCCAAGTCTCCACACCTTCCCTATCCCCTCTCCCGGGGTCTTCTGCTCTAAGACCAGTCGTTGGTAGGCCGTCTTTAGCATGGGATGGATTTTGGTGGCTGAATGGTTTCTCTCTTTCACTAGAGGGGTCAGGAGTCTCCTGACTAGATCCGTGTTTGTCCCAATGATCAGGGAAATCTTGCTGGCTCCAGGCGGCCGGGGACACACAACTGCCAGGGTGTCAAACACTTCAGCCTTCCCAGCCACGGATGGGTCGAAAGTCATCTTTATGGGCAGGTACCCATCATAAGGGAAACTCTGGGTTCCAAGTCCCCATATCTCCAGCTCTTCTATCTTCTGGATAGGCAGATGACTCAAGTGCCTATCATAGAAGTCCCGGTATAGTAAAGTCACCTGTGCTCCGGTGTCCAAAAGAGCTTTAGTATAGACTCCTTCCACTTGAATGGGCACAGTAGGAGACGGGCCCACCAGTTCCTTTGGGTATGGCCGGACTGGGGTCACCTCTTTTTTTTGGCTTTCGACCCTTGCCCTGCTCCTTTTGGACTTTAATTTTTCCTGAGCCTGGCATGCATTGACTTTCTCCCTCTCAATGGGGGCACAAACCCGCTGAGGGATGTTATTGTTCCTTTTAGGTGGATGTTCCTTCTTTGGGGTGCTGTACTTCCACTGAGGGGTCTTGCCCCCTCCCTCTGGGGTACATCTTGGTGGGGGTGTACTATACCTCCTCCTAGGAGTTTTGTCTCCTCCATTCTTGGCCTTTTTTTTTAGTTTGGAGCGCACTGAAGATGATGGGCACCCGGTTGACTCCTTCACCGGGGCCCTTTGGAGTTTCCCGCCGGCTTGCAATTATCTGTTCTCTTCTTCTTTGGGCTGGAGCATACGTTAGCAAAGTGGCCACTCCCTCCGCAGTTATAGCAAATCACCTCTTCTCGGTCCTGTAGGGAGGCCGGTGCTGAGGTGTTCGGGAACAACTCCTTTCTTGGGCTTGGTTTCTCTCGTCTTCTCTGATCTTTCTCCATCAAAGAGGTCAGCATCTCCAACACTTGGGCCATTTGCGATTTCAGAGTGTCAACCTCCGCATCTCTTTCTGGGCTCTTGACAGAATGGACCAACACTGGTACAGGTGTGACATTCGCCTTGGCAACCTGCTGATCTTCCTGCAGCGCCTCTTCGTCCCTAATAATTTTTATTAGATCAGAGTAGGTTAGTGACATTCCTCCTCCTGAGGTTTTCAGGTGCAGCCAGACCGGGTCTGAGCACCGCGCTCCCCTCATGATCTGCTTCATGCGTGCTTCATCTGCATCTTTGGGCAGCATTCCCTTCTTCAGTACAATCTTGCATAACTGCCTGTTCAGCCTTCTAACATATTCTGACAGTTTCTCATTCGGCTGCTGGAGAGTGTGTTCAATTTGATAAATCATCTCTGACACCTTCTCCAGCTGACCAAACTCTTCCTGCAGCATGGCCAGGCAATCTTGAGCTGTACAGTTTTCATTTCCAAACCGGAAGCCCTTCACCGCTTCTGCCGCGGCACCTTTCAGACTTTCTAAGACTCGCTGTCTCTTCTGTGCCTCAGGCACCTCCCATGCTTCTACTGCCTGCAATGCCTGTTCCATCCAAGTGTCAAAATCTTCCTCCCCCGCAGGGACGGGGAGCTTCCCTGAGAAGGTGCTAAGCTTCCGGTAACCGGCCTCCACATGCACCGTACTGCTTTTCTGGCACTTAATTACAAGGTCTCCTAGAGCATTCAACAATTCAGGCCCTATAGCGGCCAGCGGTGATCCCGGGCTTAATAGTTCCTTAAGCTTTTCTGCTTTAGGGGACAGTGGTGGAGATAATTGTGGGAGTGATGGCTTTGGTGTCTGAAACCATTCTTCCTTCACTGGCAGCGTATGTATCAAGTGATAGATCTGATTATCTATGGCTTGTATACTCTGACTTTTAAAATTCTACCAGTGCGTATGTAAACGAGATCACTGGATCTGGCCTAAAATCCATCACCCATGCTTTGTGGCTCGGAGACAGTAACAATACGAGCTGTTTTATCTCCTCTTCCTTCCATCTTTCCCCCGGGAGTACAATGACTACCGCCGCGGTTGGATCGGCGCCAATCGCTGCGCACCACTGTGACATTGCCAGCAGGTCCATGCTGGTACTTCTGACCGGCTTGATTGCAGCGTGCAACGTACAAGGATCCCGGACTCGAGCCCCCACGTGTAGCGCTACCCCCAGTTAAGAGAGCCGCTGATATTGATTTGGGCCCTGCAGTGCACCGCTGTCAACCCCCGGCAATCGGCTCTAACCTCCCGTGGCACAGCTGGTGATAGAGAGATAGGACCGCGTGATCGCAACTGTTGGTGACGCAGTCCTATAACAAACATACACAGAATATACTTTAAAACTCCTATTAAAGTAAGCGGAACTGACACCAAATGTACTTTACCCAGATATTTTACTGAGGCTAATGGGCAAGTAATAAACAACAGTATAACAAGTTGCAGATCCCTGCAATAAACAGTAATAAAGATAAACAGAGTAATCAGAATAATAAAGTATTGCTATGCAACTCTAGCGCTGCCCTTTTACAGCTACTTCCCCTTTATGGGTAGACTAACACCCAGCAATGTCTACCTATGCAGTCAGGCCTGACTGATCTAAATGGAAGTTCAGTGAAACAATATTCGCTAGCAATCTCTCGGTGGTGCACTTGAAGAACAACTTTGTAATCCCAACGAATAGTAAAGATAAAGGATCTGTCTTTAAACAGCTCTCACCACCTGGACAAGTCCAAGTCCGTTCCCTCCATCGATTCGTCTAGGAACAGGAATCCACCGACATCCAAGTCTTCAATCCTTCTGGTGTACTGCAGCAAGGAGGATTAGATGTCTCTAAGGCTCTGCTAGGCTGGCAGAGGGCTCTTTGGAAAGGAGCACACGGCCCAGGCTTCAGGCCTTGTGCACACAGCAGTTCAGCACAGACATCCTCTTGCTAGGAGAGGGGTGTCCAAAGAGACCGACCAAAACTCCGCCTCCCCTTTATAAAGTCTGCCCCAGCAGTCTCTGTTCTGGAGCAATGCACCCTGGGTGCTGCAAGATGTACTGGGAGATGTAGTCTCTCTCTCCTCTGCTTTCACTTCCATAATGTCTCTTTACTTCCTCCCGACTCACCTCTCACCTGGAACTTCTTGTCTCTCTGCATTAAAGGGGAACACCCCGCTACACACATAATGCATTGTAAATTTACATTGATGGAACATGTGTGTGTATACACAGATATGCTAAAATAAATGCAGATTATGTTTTTCTTTTAATCACTCTTAAAGTTTTTTCGGTGTTACAAAAGAAATGAACCGAGATGGATAATTTACTTGGTAATATACCCACAAGGGCACACCCCTAAATTCCCAGTATAGCATTAAAAAAAACTAAACTAAATATATATGAAGAATATAGAAAGATATTGTATATTGTATTGTATCAAACACTAATACCAAAAAGAGAGAGTTTGGGTCAGCTGTGAAATAGTATATATAAAGTAAAACTCTTGAGGGACACTTGTGAGGGCTGGGCAAGAAAAGAGGTCGGAAGGATGATAGAATTGGCTAAGAGAAAGGGAAAAGTAAAGATTAGAATGGAAACAAAAGAGGTTAGTCAGAATAAGAGGGGCTTAAAATGAAATAGCATAACTCAGAGTTTGCTCTGAGATTGAAAAGGGGATAGAATGAGTAGAGAAATATAAGAAAGTCTTGGGCTGACAGAACAGTGGCAAGGCAATTTAAAATTCACAGGGATGCATAAAGGTAAAGATGGTTTATTTGAGTAGAGACAAAGTAACCAATAAATGGCGCAGAATGGTTGATAATGCCAAAAGGAACAGTTAAAAGATATCTAAAGTCAATTTAAAAAAAAAGTGTTGATTATGGTGCGGAAGGGTTAAATCTCTGTCCTTGTTTCTGTCCCATGGACACAACAGGAAATCTCCCCAAGGTGAGGAAGACGTCTCTTAAACTGGGCATACATGTACTGAAATTTTTCCGGTTCTCCAGGGATCAGCCGAATTTCAATACATATATGAGCACTGTATTTGAACAGAAATAGATCTACGGAATTACTTCTGTTTAACCAGCCTGTTGGAAAATTTCTGCTCCATCAGTGCTGCAGTCTCCTTGTTGTCAGAATACAAAGTCACGGCGGGAGGATTCCCTCATCCACATTGAATTTGTGCATGGGGGAATTGAGTCAGTTTTTTTCATTCAACAGTGGTCATCAAGGCAAATAGAGAGGACAAATCTCAGATAACAAAACAGGGGTTCCAACCCTTCCACACTAAAAAAAAGTTTTAGCTTTGGATACAGTTAAATGTAAACCTATGATGAGAAAAATACAGAGGATTTTTTGACAAGTGTGGCAGTGGTACGAGGCCCCAGTGTCAAAGACCGGGAGTTCTCATTTCACCCCTATCTGGGCTGGATAGGATCAGAATTAAAAAAAGATTTAGGTGTTGGACAAATTGTAGCCTGTCCCTGAAGACTATTACATCAGAAGTATCAATATAATTGAGGCTTAAATTGATAAGTCTGGTGTAACAGTCAAATACTATCAGTGCTCAGTTCCCTCGGAAAATACTAGTTGCCAAACTGTGTTTGGCTTCAGTAATTCTGATTATTAATGTAACTGCTGGAGGTGGTGAGAGCAGGAGGGGTGGGGAGTCAAGTTCATTGGTGGGAGAGAGGGTTGTTATCAAGGTGAAGTGCAAGGAGAGGAGGATGGGTATTAGCTGCTGTTGTGATGTGTCCAGGTCTCGTTGCGTGTAAATGCACAGTAGGAGTCTATGATCCAAAGGGCATGATTAATAGGATACTTAAGAAAACCTTGATCTGTCAAAATCTTTTGTTTTTCTGTAGAGTAGGAAAGTCTAAACCAGGCCCTTTGCCTAAGCAACACTAAAGCTGAATTATATCATGAAAATTAAAGATCACATGACCTTCTGGTTTTTTTTTTACTTGCATATAAGGGATAAAGTAAAAGTGAATGTATAACCAAAACATTTTTGTTTTTGGATGGAAAACAAGTTTTTATTGCTGTCTAGATCCCTGTTGGGTAGATTTCCCTTCTTTATTTGTCCTAAAAAGTATTAACATTGAGACAGAAAGTGATGGGAAAATCAACATTCTACTGTTGTCACTGAAACAAGAGTGTTAGGTACATCTACTGATGGCGACACTGAGATGACAACAGTCTAAGAGGGGAATTTCCACAACCTTGTAGAGCTTCCATCTTACATTCCTTATTCATTTTTAGACACAACACTGTGAAGGGAAATCTCCCCAATGGGACAAAGCCAGCAAAAAATAAATAAATTGACACGGTTTTTAACCCTTCCCTATACTATCCAAAACTAGAAAAAAAAGTTTAACTGTCCAAAAACTTTAACCCACAGCACTATTTAAAATTAATAAGCAGAACACCAGTAAAAGCCAGCACCTCAAATTATTGTTCAGTGAATAAAAATATAACTAGAAGAGCATTTTGCTTAAGGGTGGATATAGATGGCTTCATAAATGCAAATGATGCTCAACATTTAGAGCATTACTTATTGTGACATTTCTGAACTGATAGGAGTTGATAATGGTTGTCTTAGACAGTGAGAAGCTCCTTTTATTATAGAACACAGAGAGTTTCTAGCTTCTTAGCAGGCCCAAACCTTCCCATTGTTATGAAGTATTGGAAATAATGAAAGTACCATGAATGTGTTTCAGTCAGCAGTAAACAAGCACCACTACATATACATATGGACAGTTTTAAGCCAGCCATAGATGGGGACCAGCTGAGATTCTAACCATGAATGGGTAGGCTAAATGTACGCAAGTTGATTGATTAATCAACTTGGGTGCAACCAGCCTTTCTCATTTTACATGTGATTATTGCTAGTTGCTATTGTAGCCGCTAGCAGTAATCACTGTGTTCTCCCGGCGGGGGCAGCTCATCCGACAGAACATAATGGAGAACATAACGGCTTCACGGGAGCATGAAAGAAAATTGCTCTATCTATGGCCAGCTTTTAGAGACATACTTGAATATGCACCTACTGTCTATTGACTTCATATATAATTGCATGAGAAAAATACTTAACTACAGGTTTCATATTGCAAAGAATTGACATTTTCCCTATCTTTATTTTACATCTAGCTGTCGGTATGAGCAATACAAATAGTACTTCCTTCACTTACTTTAACACATAAGGCCCACTAGCAGAATATTTTGGTTTACATGAAAATAATTGAAATATAAATGGCCTTCTCTTCTACAATACAGTTTAATTATAAACTTTCCACCTGATAAATAATAGGAAACTTTTTAAAGCCTAAGTGGCTCAGTAGACCAGTGAAAAATATTTAGTGTCTACGGATCTGCTAAGTATATTACACTTACTGATGTGTTCCCCAGATCTGATCTTGAGATGATGGAAAAATGTACAAAAAAATTATGTGCCCTATTTGCAAAAGGTTATTCCCTTCTGTGTATTAAAATGGTTAGAAAATTACAAAAACTTGTGTGCACAGACAGTAGGCAAGATCAAAGCCTGCATCATTTAAGTAATAGATTAAATGGCTGTAGATTTCCCAGGACAGAATTGCACAGATGTCCTGGAAGACAGTGTCATCTTTGAATATCTTTAGCTTAGTACGGAACTCCTAAATGACAAGTTCTTCCTGTGCTTAGATTCAAGGAGTTTTTTTTACTTTTAGGGGCAAACTTAAAGGAGTTGTAAAGGTTCGTTTTTTATTTTCTAAATAGGTTCCTTTAAGCTAGTGCATTGTTGGTTCACTTACCTTTTCCTTAGATTTCCCTTCTAAATATTTTTTTTCTTTGTTTTCTTTGTCTGAATTTCTCACTTCCTGTTTATCCTCAGTAAGCTGTTCAGTAAGCTGTTCTGGATGACTCCACACCACTCGGATGATGGTGTGGAGTTCAGTGAGGAGAAACAGGATGTGAGAAATTCAGACAAAGAAAACAAACCTTTAGAAGGTAAATCAAAGGAAAAGGTAAGTGAAGCAACAATGCACTAGCTTAAAGGAACCTATTTAGAAAATAAAAAATGTACCTTTACAACTACTTTAATTTAAAGCTAGTTATAAGTAAGCCTCCAGTAGGGGTGTCATTTAAAGCCACAGGATTTTGTTGCACAATGTAAAGACTCCCCTTACATCCTATACCATAACCTCCAACAGTTCTATCATACATCCTTGGCTGCTTATTGGTAATAAAGCAGACCGTGTTTACTTTATTTTCCCCAATGTAATTAATGTTAGGTCTAATTCAATGTGTAAAAAAAAAAATGTACACAGCTAGTATCTATTGGGCAGTACCAGTTATGATTGGTCCTTCTGCTTATGTGACCTAGCTTTCACTATCCCAGGCATTTTAGTTTTCATTATTTCAATATACAATCACAGCTATTAACAACATAATGACTTTATTTAGTTGTTATACACAGCTAAAGATAAATTATTCTATGATGATGTATAATAAAGAATATATCTTAGAGTTTTGCTTTATTTGTCTATTAATTTATTCTTGATTTGGTAAATTGTGCTGAAGTGTAGTCTTGAGTAAACTGGGTGCAGTACTTAGGTAAACGGCTCAGCTAGTGCCAAATAGTTTAATTATTAGCTACAGTAATTAATTTATCATTAAGAAAGAAAAATGATATATTTTGCTTTTTTTTTTAGAACAGCTATAGCATGTTAATTGAGCTTGTTGGCTTCTAGCAAATTCACCAACTTACTGTATATGTGACAGGGTCTAATTTTGAATTTTTTTGCTGAAGGTACCCAAGGTAAGGTGATTGGCTGATTTAAAAGAAGCACATGTATACGTCAAATGTAAAAAAACAAGATCGGCAGAAGGTAGCTGACCACACGAGACATCAAAACATACCTGTTGCTACAGAATCCGTTTATACAGATCCTCCAAGAGCCTCACAAATTAAAAAGATTAGGCATGTCCTTACATGACAGAGCCCCAGTGTGATGATAGCTACAGTGGCATCAGATCCTGTGGGATGGGAGCAGAAGCCTTGTTTCCATTTCCAGGAAGTGAAGAAACCACAGGGAAGCCAGGCAGCAATGGATGAACAAAAAATACTGTAAAATTATGTATGTGCTGATAGTTTTTTCAGCTACTTCCTGGGGGGAATGTAAGAGCCGGTTCACACTGGGGCAACACGACTTCCAGCGCGACTTCCAGAAGCAACTCAGACACGACTTGAGCATGAATCACAGCGAGACTTGGAGGATACTTCAGCGCGACTTGTGGTCATTAACAACACGACTTGAAGTAAATTCCTTGTGGCTTCTGGGTAAATTCCTTTCTGCTTCCTGTAAAGTTGCCTTCAAAATTAACAGTGATCAGACTTCTAAGCGACTTCCATTGAAATCAATGGGTACAAGTTGCCTACAGGTCGCCTAGAAGTCTGAAGTAGTACAGGAACCTTTTTAGAAAGTCGGAGCGACTGCAGTCGTGTACATTAAAACATCTCCATTCACTTCAATTAGTTTTAAAAATAGCGCGACTTGGGGCAACTCGGGGTGACCTGAAGTCGCGTCCGGAGTCGCCCCTGTGTGAACCGGGTCTTAGGGTATCACTTTTATATATAGGTTGGCTGTAAGGAACCTACAGGCATCCAACAAGGCTTTCCCCCGCTTATGGTCAGAACAGGGAATGTTCCTTTGTCTGTAGACATTGCTCAGGTATTTCAAAAATCCCTGCTGAAACAGATTGAATTCTTCTTAGCCAATTACAATTTTTTTTTTTCCAAAAATCCAGTTCCATTAAGGCCTACTAAGTACTCCTTCTCTCCATTGGCACACACATATGCATTTTCCCTATAATTTGCACATTTATACAATAATCTTTCATAGCAAAGATCATTCTGTGACTATTTTGTGTGGGTGCTGAAACATAGATGCCTGTAGGTAGCTTTTGGCTAAATCAAGTGTCTTTCCCAAAGTCTATTTCCACCTCCAGACTGCCAAAGACACTTATGGCCAACTCACATAAGTGGGGGGAAGAAGTAATTAGCCATGTTAGATATTTTCAGCCCATCACTGTTGTTTCCCCAATATTCAGACATACTCTTTAGGCATAAACAGATACCTTCAGGTGATGAAAACATGTATACAGTATGTACAGAAAGAGAGTTAGAAGATTTTTGGTTGTTCAGCACGGGTATGTTTTTCCAACTGCCCTCTGTTGTCTATGGTCAGCTTTACTGTTAACTAAGGTTACTGATTTTCCCAAAGATGCCATATGTTATTGTATGCTTTTTTTCTATTCACGATGTTGTATGATTTATTTATTTTTTTTGTTTTTAGTAATTGAGTCCAAAACGTTGCAAGGTGAAACTGGGGAGCACAGCTTTGCCACACCTGGAAGCTATGTAATAGAAAACACAACAGTGGAATTTCAAAAAGGATCAGAAAGGGAAATTTTAAAAGTGCCAGGACCACTGCGAGCAGATTTCATCATTAAGGTAATTCAGGAGATGTTAGTATTATTCCTTTTTATCCAAGAAGATTATACAGGAGGACCATGTTTAAATTATATAACAATGTTTGTATGCCAACTACTGTTAAAAAACGAAAAAGAACTTAGGAGCTTAAAGATTATGTGTCGAAGGTACGAATATAAGACAGACACTGTTTTCAACCTTAAAGCGGAGCTCCGCCGTAAAAAAAATATTAAAAACCAGCAGCTACAAATACTGCAGCTGCTGACTTTTAATATTAGGACACTCACCTGTCTTGGAGTCCAGCGACGTCGGCAGCAGAAGACGAGCAATCGCTCGTCTCTCGGCTGCCCCCACCGCCATCATGGGTGAGGGAATCAGGAAGTGAAGCGTTGCGGCTTCACTTCTCGGTTCCCTACTGTGCATGCGCGAGCAGCGCTGCTCGTCTTTCACTGGTCCTCGCTGTGTTCTGGGAGCCGTGTTTCCGAGAACACAATGGGGGGGGGGGACCGGGAGGTGACGCACTACCCACAGTCTACCCGCAGTGAGGATTCCCAGAAGTGGGTGCAAATACCTATCTTAGACAGGTATCTGCACCCCCCTCCCCCCTGAAAGGCGCCAATTGTGGCACCGGAGGGGGGGGAGGAATCCGGACAGCGGAGGTTCCACTTTAGGGTGGAGCTCCGCTTTAACACTAGCTTTACTTCCTTCTCCAGTGAAAGGCAACTTCCTTATGATTTTATGATGGATTATCTATCTATCTATCTATCTGTCTATCTATCTATCTATCTATCTATCTATCTATCTATCTATCTATCTATCTATCTACCTATCTATCTCTATCAATCTATCACAAAAGAAAAAGGAATTGTGATGGAGAAAAAAGCAAAAATATGGCAGTGATAACCATTAAGGCCAAGAAATTATAACATACTGCTGAATCCCCCCCCCACACCCAAACACATACTCGCACACACATACAGTACATAACTTTCTTGGGAAGTAGACTGGCTTGGCTCCTGATGTTAAGCCCTGGAAAGCAATGGTGCTGGTAAATAAACATGGTTACAGGTTACCTTCGGTAATGCATTTGTTAATATCCTCAGGCTGGGAAAACTTTTCTCATGTACACCTATATGGGTTGATGCATGTTGGATGCCAAGCACTGGGTTTTATTCCCAGTCTAGCCTTAAAAAAAATGTAAAATAACAATCTTTTGAAATTCTGTGTGCAAACATTAATCTCCATCAAAGTAAATTATAATGTGTTATTTCGAAATTAGAGTTAAAAAAAGCACAAAGTGTGCACAGTACCCCAATGAGTGATTTTAATTCAAGGATGAAGTCTATGGTAATTCTTCGCTTCCTTACATTACCCTTTTCTTGGATTTTCCTACAAAAATGCGCCGTTTCTTTGCCATGTTTCCATAATCTTTTTTTACAACGTCTAATTAGGAGCTAAATTAAGTTTTCTGAGCAAAAAAGCTTTCCAAAAATGTCTCTAGAGGTAGCATGGAAAGGACATATCTGGCAAACCTGTTTGGACCTGTATGCACGACCCTTAGTAAATTAAATCATTTTATATGCGTAATTCTTAATTACAACCTACTAGTCATTAAAAAGAAAGCTCTATTTTTTCCGTAAGCTAAGAATCTTTTCCTATTGTTAATATCACTTCCAAGTTTTTTATGGTTATTTTTTTATTTCATTGCTTGACATAGAAATATTGTTGAGGCACAAGCTCTTTTTTGATGTTTAATAAAGAAACTATTTACCCAGAGTTCCTAGCCACAGGATATATACATCTAGTTTGATGACTGGGCTTAGGTCTAGTTACACTCATAACATGGTGAAGTACTGTGTGGTTGCTAGAATCAACATTTAGGCATGTGCTCTTAAACTAGATAGGTAATGTGGAATCTATGGTGGGATTTGTCATAAATGGGTAAGTCTGCTCACATAATGCTGCAGTAAAATATATACATTTACAAGAAAGATGAAAAAGGAAATAAATGATGAAAAATAATATAGTAACACACTTTAATCTATAGACACTTCTGTTTGTGGGAGCCTGCCCCGCAGGTGGGGGACCGACTTGGCCCAGTTCCTACTTTTCCTTTCCATTGCCCTTCTAACTTTTTCCTTTTACTCTTTCTCCTCTCTTGACCTGTTTTACTTTTTGAGGTTCAGTTTTTACAATGGATGTCCCCTTTTAATAGTTGGTATGGATCTATGCTTCTAGGACCCCAAGGAGATTTCTTTAGTGGAACACATGTTCCTGGACAACATAAGTATGTAGAACGCTGTACCCTATACATTTCTGAAAACTCTTAGGACACGTACCACAAGCTATTACTCTGTTTATCGGAGGAAGTGGTTTTTTTTACCAACCTTTGTTCCACTTGCCACCCGCCCACAGTATAAATATGTCATTACTTTGACGTTAAAGGCCAGAGTTTTAGCAGCAACTAGCTGCCATAACCTTGGTATTGTTTTTTACCGTGGGCAATTCGGCATCGGATAAAAGTGATCCTGCGGGCAGATTCACCGCGGGATCACTTCTAGAGGCGGAGGGAGAGGTGCCCCCCTTCCTGCTGCTTCCCGGTCTTTCCGAGCTTACCGGAGCCGTCTGAAAACCTGAAAGTGATCCGATGGGGCCGTTCACTAGGCAGGAAGTTGAGTGAGGGCAAGATGGCCCCCACTCCTTTCTATGCCTTTGGAGGATCGGAGCATCCTCTAACGTCACTTCCTGTTCTCGGAAATAAACAGTTGTTGTTTTTTTTTAAGACAAAATGTAAAAAAAAAAATATTTTGCTTTTAAAGGTAAATGAGAGATCTGGGGTCTTTATGACCCCAGATCTCTCAATAAAGAGGACCTGACATGCTTATTTCTATTACAAGGGATGTTTACATTCCTTTTAATAGGAATAAAAGTGATAAAAAAATAAAGGGACAGTGTAAAAATAAAAATAATAAGTAGAATAAATAAGAAAATAAACCCAACAAGGAACAATGCTGAGAAAGACACAGCAACAAGAAATGGAGGGATCCACAGACAGAAACCAATAGTAATATAACCGTACAGCCAGAGGGAAAACACTGAGAACAAAGACAAGGTCAAACAACACACAGAATATGGGAATATTCAGACAGCGGCGAACACCACAGGAACAGAGGGGTCCGGCTTCCACATGAAGACGCATTGCTCAAACACACAGGTGCAAAGGCTGAATATTGCCTAGATTCAGGGTAAATAGGCTGGAACCCGAGCACCTTGAACAGGAGACAAAACCCGGTGTGGAATCGATGTGCACAGAAGTGTGATACAGATATTTAAATACTTAAAGAGTTCTATCAACCAAGAGTTGTATCTTAGTTATATGTGTGTTGACTGTGTGAGACCCTAACTTATCTTATCTTCACCAAACAGTTAGATCTTTCTACTACCAATCCTTATTTTGTTCCTGGGAATTTAGGGTAAAGTCTATCTACTGTTGCATTGTCTACAGTGCATCTACTGCATTGTCTGCATTGTTGCATTGTCTGCAAAAATAAGCCTAAAAAGGATCTAACATAGAGAGCGTGACCCTCTTCACCCTCATAGGGGCAACAGAAAGTGTGCAAACCCAGAAGGGTAAGAGAATGTAAGAAATTGTAAGCTGGTTTAAATCTCCAACATATACCAAAAATGTAAACATATTTTACATGTACAAACCCTTTAAAGTGTATCTAAAACCAAAAATGTAATATATAAATTGTGCCTCAATCCAACAATCATAAATTATATATAGTAAGTGTCTTGTGCTATACAATAATTCTTCCAAAAGCCAAAATTTTCTGTGCTCCACACGACACGACATGCTCCTGCACTGCCACATCAGTGAACTCCCCCCCATCCAGGGCCACGTCCACACCTTACTCCGTTTTTCTAATATCATAAACATCATAGAGAAGAAACAAAAAGGCCTCTATAGTGTTAAATCTTTTATTAAAATGAACCCAATAACTACACATAAATTCTCACTCACATTAAAAGGTGCATCTGCCCTGCACACAGTATTTAATAGCATTGTTTCTCTTGGGAAACTCAACTAACCCCTGTGCAAGCTCGGCTCCCGATTATAGACTTCACTTCCTGTGTACAATTGTCACTTCCTGTAGCTCCTCCCCAACACATTTCATAGTCCTGAGGAAAGAAGGCTTTTTGTTTATTTTCTATGACGTTTATGATATGAGAAAAATGGTGCAGAGGTGGTCATGGATGGTGTAATCACTGGGGAATAAGATAATTATATGAACCACCTGATGTCAGTGGGTAATGAGAATCTGGTGAGTTCCCCGGTGTGGTGGTGGGGGAGAACGTAGTATGGAGCACAGAGAATTTTGGACTTTTTTAAGAAATAATGCACAGCACAAGGGCACTTTTGTTATTTGAGCACGGACACTTTAATATATATAAGATTGATGGATTGAGGCACATTTTATACATTTATGGAAATATATAGTGCTGTATATATGTGGTAATTGAATCAGGACATCGACACAATTCTAATCTTTTTGGCTCTATACACCACCACAATGGATTTGAAATAAAACGAACAAGATGTGCTTTAACTGCAGACTTTCAGCTTTAATTTGAGGGTATTTACATCCAAATCAGGTGAACGATGTAGGAATTACAACAGTTTGTATATGTGCCTCCCACTTTTTAAGGGACCAAAAGTAATGGGACAGATTAACAATCATAAATCAAACTTTCACTTTTTAATACTTGGTTGCAAATCCTTTGCAGTCAATTACAGCCTAAAGTCTGGAATGCATAGACATCACCAGACGCTGGGTTTCATCCCTGGTGATGCTCTGTCAGGCCTCTACTGCAACTGTCTTCAGTTCATGCTTGTTCTTGGGGCAATTTCCCTTCAGTTTTGTCTTCAGCAAGTGAAATGCATGCTCAATCGGATTCAGGTCAGCTGATTGACTTGGCCATTGCATAACATTCCACTTCTTTCCCTTAAAAAACTCTTTGGTTGCTTTCGCAGTATGCTTCGGGTCATTGTCCATCTGCACTGTGAAGCGCCCTCCAATGAGTTCTGAAGCATTTGGCTGAATATGAGCAGATAATATTGCCTGAAACACTTCAGAATTCATCCTGCTGCTTTTTTCAGCAGTCACATCATCAATAAATACAAGAGAACCAGTTCAATTGGCAGCCATACATGCCCACCCCATGACACTACCACCACCATGCTTCACTGATGAGGTGGTATGCTTTGGATCATGAGCAGTGCCTTACCTTCTCCATACTCTTCTCTTCCCATCACTCTGGTGCAAGTTCCATCAGTCTCGGCTCAGGGTGAGGTGCACTATGGCATCTTCAGCTTGGGCAACAGCGGCTCTTGTCCTGGATCTGCTGTTAAGAGCAGTACTTGGTCTCATCTGTCCATAGGATGTTGTTTCAAAACTGTAAAGGCTTTTTTAGATGTTGTTTGGCAAACTCTAATCTGGTTTTCCTGTTTTTGAGGCTCACCAATGGTTTACATCTTATGGTGAACCCTCTGTATTCACTCTGGTGAAGTCTTCTCTTGATTGTAAACTTTGACACACATACACCTACCTCCTGGAGAGTGTTCTTGATCTGGCCAACTGTTGTGAAGGGTGTTTTCTTCACCAGGGAAAGAATTCTTCGGTCATCCACCACAGTTGTTTTCCGTGGTCTAACGGGTCTTTTGGTGTTGCTGAGCTCACCGGTGCATTCTTTCTTTTTAAGGATGTTCCAAACAGTTGATTTGGCCACACCTAATGTTTTTTCTATCTCTCTGATGTTTTTTTTTTTTTTTTCAGCCTAATGATGGCTTCCTTCACTGATAGTGACAGCTCTTTGGATCTCATATTGAGAGTTGACAGCAGCAGATTCCAAATGCAAATAGCACACTTGAAATTAACTCTGGACCTTTTATCTGCTCCTTGTAAATGGGATAATTAGGGAATAACACACACCTGGCCATGGAACAGCTGAGCAGCCAATTGTCCCATTACTTTTGGTCCCTTAAAAAGTGGGAGGCACATATACAAACTGTTGTAATTCCTACACCGTTCACCTGATTTGGATGTAAATACCCTCAAATTAAAGCCGAAAGTCTGCAGTTAAAGCACATCTTGTTTGTTTTATTTCAAATCCTGACACGTACCTTGGAGGTGAGCCTGACGTGCAGAGGGAGACCTCTCGTACAGCCCTGGTTCCCAGGTCACTGGAGTTGGGACAGTGGCCGAAGGAGCACAGTGGTGTATGAGTGCCTGTTAGGTTCTCCTGGACCAGATGAGAAGACCGCTATGGACGGCTGAAGATGCAGGCCAGGTGATGCAGGCCAGCGGGTGCAGGTAGCTGGGGATGCAGCTGGGAAGGTGCAGATCAGCTGATGCAGGTAGCCGGGGATGCCGGTGGATACGGATACAAGCGGCAGGCAGGAGAAAGGTCAGACGAGCCAGGTCATGCACAGCAGATCAGATACAGGCAGAAGCGTCAGGCAGCGGAGGGTCAAGTTCAGGCTGGATCAGGCAACAGAGGATCAGGCAGACAGATGAGCAGGACTGGGTCTAGGAAGCCAAAGGTCAGGACTAGAGATAGCAGCAAGGTCAGGAAGCCGGGTCAGAGTAACAGCAGGTACAAGTTCAGGATCAGGTCACCGGATAACTGCAGATCAGACAGCAAGAGTCTGGACAGAAGAAGCCCCTTTTAAAGGCCACTGGGCGCCAAGGCAGCGTCACTGTGCGTGCGTGCGCATGCGCAATTGGCGCATGCACATGCGCAATGGAAAACTTCTGTTTACCCTTGGAAGCCTACTAGCGGGGATGTGCCTGAGCCTTGCTGTGGGTACCAGAGGCATACGTCCATGACAAATCCATTGTGGTGGTGTATAGAGCCAAAAAGATTAGAATTGTGTTGATGTCCCAATATTTATGGACCTGACTGTATGTGGGAGTTTGGATAGAGTAGCTGACACTTACTGATTTAATATTTTTTTATTGGGAAATCCTAGTGGTGGAGGATTTTTACTATACTAAAATGTAATATAGTGCAACTATTATTAGTTCTTAGACGTGTTGGCTGTATTTGTTTAATTTTCTTTTTTTCAAAGTGTATTTTGCTTTATTTTAACATGTTAACCCTGCAAATAAGACACTTACTGTCCCTGAGTGGCTACGTTGCTCCTCCGATGTATCTATGGGGGCAGCCATGGCTGTCACCCCAGGCGGCCCTCCTGATATGAACTACAAACATATTAATATATCTTTATCTTTGATACATGGGGGCGGGGCAATTTGTAGTTTACAGAAGATAGCTAGGAAGGAATATATACTTTGAGTCAGTTCACAGGAAGTAACAAGGACACTGCATTTGTGGCAAGATTAACAGGTATTTCAAGTATTTGCTGAAAATGTTCTTTGTGTGGAAAGAAAAAGATTGTGTTCACCATATCTAAGTACTGTAAAATGCAATATGTTCCATTTTTGTTCTTGGGTTTAGACATCTTTTAGGACCCTTTGGCATTAGGGTCCTTGCTTGAATAGATGATATTTTAGTGTAAATTCCACATAAATGATGTATTGGGATAACATAAAAATAATTTAAAAAATAACGTTTTTTTTTCCTCTGTAGACTAGGTACGTCTCCCCCAAGGACAGTGTTGTGCAGTTTTTTTTCTACCAGCCCATTAGTCACCAGTGGAGACAGACAGACTTCTTTCCGTGCACTGTAACCTGCGGAGGAGGTGAGTAACTTAGAAACACTTCTTTTTACAATGATACATTATTTAAACAAATTCCATATATTTTACACAAATCTATGTATAACACATAAGACCACGTCCTACCACACCACCCCACTCAGGAAAAAAATGTTTGCAACGATGGAAACTTGTGATTATCTAAGCAGGGTGTGAAAATAATGTCTTCTTAAATGTGTGTGGTAATTTGTTTCATAATTAAATGTTTAGCCCGCATTAACTACAGCATAGGTTCATTTAGAATGATTCAGGAATGTAGATTGTGCTATAGCTCCCTTTGACGTCAGTAGGATTTACAGAATCGCACAGAAGCTACTTGTTGTAATTAGATGATTTGCTTAAGACATGACAGAGTACCAGATGATATACATATTATAGACACCCTTCCTATGGGTACTTGAGAGATATTTGAGATTTATGAAAATAAATTGCTTCATATAATCCTAGCTTTGAATGTAATGCAACTACAAATATCTTTAGCTTTAATGTGATGGCGAGACATGAACAGGACATTTCAACAAAAATGCTTACTGCTCTTAACAGCAGATCCAGGACAAGAGCCGCTGTCGCCCAAGCTGAAGATGCCATAGTGCACCCCACTCTGAGCTGAGACTGATGGAACTTGCACATCCACATGTAAAGTGGCCAGGCCAGTGCAGGGAACAGAAATTACTACCTGATGTTCACTGTCCTAAGGGTCCTAATTGTCCTTTTCATCCAGGGACAACCATATGGGATTGGGGGCTTTTTTCGATGTGGTTAAAGCAGACTGTTAATGAAAAATGCAACTTCTTTGCCAGCCCCCACCACTTAAACCAAAATAGTGGTAAATAAAAATTAACAAAAAAGATTTAAAAAATACTCACCTTGGCCTTGGGCATTGTCACTGTGCCTCACTGCTGACTCCTGGAACTCACTCCTGCCATAGGCTGGGATACATTCTCACAGGCTTTTGAGTACCTAGCTATCCCAGGAGGGTTTTAAAGTTTTATTTTCTGCTTATTTGTTTGAATGAGGGCTGGCACTAGGCTGGCAGGGAAGCAGAACTTCCATTCGCATAGAAGGCCTGCTTTACACATAGTTAGCATGTTAAAACCAAGTTTCCATTAACATCATTGTACCCAACATTTTTTTCCTCCCATCTGAGACTAAAGTAGTTTAAAACTCATCCATAATATAAATTCTATTTGTCCCTTTTATAAAGGAACTAGAATAATATTTCTACTACAAAACATTAATGTGGTGCTACAAAAAAAAAAGATGCACGCAAATTTAAAAGGTTTTCATACTAACAATAACAATACAGAAGACAAAAACTAATTAGGGCCCTTTCACACAAGCGGACCGATTGGGCCTGCCTGTCAGTTTCTCAGGTGGACCCAATTGTATCAGTCTCCTCTATGGAGCGGTGGGTGTCAACGAACATGTGTCCGTTAACACCTGCCAACATCCGATCCTGTTAGATAAAAACTGTTCCCCATACGTCTGACAGATCAGATGGCAGACGGGTATAAATGGACAGGTGGTCAATAGACCACCCATAGAGGACAGCGGGCTGTGTCTGTGTTTGTTCTGCATAAGCAGAGCAGACATGGACCAGCCATCCACCTGTTTAGCAGGGATCAGTGGATAGATTCCCCGCTGAGCAGGCGGACTCCAACCGAGTCCGCCCCATGTGTAAGGTCCCCAAGGGTTAGATAAGCGTTAATAATGAGCTATTTTTCTTATTTTCTTTTTTTTGCTTGCTTTGTTTGCAACACTATTTATGAATAAAGCCTGCATTTATCCATTAATCTTCCAGTGTAATCTTCAGGACTGAGCTGTCCGTTTGACAATGCAGGAGGCATCTGGGGCAATTTGGACATTGGAGAGGTTCCCCTAAAGCTAACCCCATAGATCGGTCTTTTTTTTTTTGGTTCCCTGCTGAACTGGATGAATTTTTGATCCATCTATGGCCAGCTCAATCACACAATAGTTTACAAGCTGAAAGTGAGCATCAGGGGCGGACAACTCATGGGGCCCCCAGGCAATAGGAGATCATGGAGCCCCCGGGCAATAGGAGATTATGGGGCCCCAAGGCAATAGATCATGGGGCCACACAGTACTGTATACACACACATACAGTATACATACACAGTATACACACACACACAATATACACATACAGTATACACACACAGTATACATACACACAGAATACACATACAGACACACAGTACACACTCACACACACAGTATACATACACACACTAAGAAGGTACTGGAGAGGCGGGACAGCTATAATCTTGGGATTTTTAGACCAAAAGGATGTCAGTAAGGGACATTTCAGGGACAGATGTAAAAAAACACAGATTTTTACATACTGTCCCTGGTTTTACTGAGGCTGGCAACCCTGATGGGGCCCCCTAGTGGCATGGGGCCCTCGGGCAGTGCCCGAATGCCTGAATGGTCAGTCCACCCCTGGTGAGCATAATCAACGAAGTGACACCTTATAGGAACTAAAGATTACATTTTATGGACAACTGCTGCAAGACTTTCCTAACTCCCTTGGTATGAAATAATTGCTAATGATGTACTTTGCCTGAGCACCATTGGGAGACTAGAAAGTCAGAGACCATAGTCCACTTTTTTTAACCAGAATTCCATGTGTGTGCAGCTTGCTTTTTTTTTTTTTTGGACAATATTAGAATAGCAGACCCTAGCAATTCTCAGCTTGCATGAGACCAAGATGACAGTAATAATTGTGGTTTATGAAATTGTCAGATGTGCACAGATTGTAATTGTCGTGGTAATGACTGTTTTCCTCCTATTGTGTCATATTTTCAGGATATCAGCTGAATTCTGCTGAGTGTGTTGATATCCGGTATAATCGTACTGTCCCAGACCATTACTGTCATTATTATCCAGAAAATAAGAAGCCTAAACCAAAGCTGAAGGAGTGTAACATGGATCCCTGCCCATCCAGGTTGGTATATAAACTTGCAGATTGATTGCGTGCAGAAGTGTTCAGTATAGACTGGCAGAAAAGAGGTTAAGAAAGCTGGTCTACAGTCAAGAAGATTTAAGCCGTACTAGGTGGAGCTGTGCAGGCTGTCACTGTGCCCATCTTGTTGGAATTCTAGAACTTGGGAGGAAGTGGAGCCTGACACAGTAACAGCCAAGGAAACACTCCAGAATATTTCCACTTCCTTCATCATTTCCTTAATTCCACGTTGAACACACCTCAGCCTGTACTTAGGACACATATATGGTTAGCCTGAGAAAATGCAAACTATGAGTAGATTTTACATGAAATTTCTCAAGACATGAAGTAAGAACACCTCTGTCTGGTCATTGTTGTCTGCAGGGAAGCACGCATGGCTGCTTCGTCGGTTCAAATGATATCATTTATTAGAAGTTTTACTGAATTATGATCTATTTGTATGATCAGATGTCCAGACTGAGTGCTGTTTCCTCTCAAGAAAAAAAACAAAAACATTAAATCCCGTGTCAGTGCAATTGTAACAGAATTCAGTTTGTGTCCCATCAATCTTCTGATCCATAGCATTTGATTTTCAGCATTGATTTGTTAAAGCAGTATTAAACCCATAAGCAAATGCTTATTATATTGCTGCTTACCAATTCTTAGATGCAATGGCTGCATTAGTTTTCTTTCTCTTATTTTCGCCTGGGGATCCTGCCAGTAAGTCCTACAGATGTAGCAGTAAGAGGGTTTATACAAACCATTTAACACTGACAGGGGTGCCTATAATGATCAGCTTTTATTTATTTAAGTAATACCCTTATTCCAATCGGGTACTACCCATTGAATGCAGAATGCCTTTTCATTTTTACTGAGGCAGCGAACCAAAGCATTGCGGCTGTCGCATATGTACAGGCCTGAGCCCTTGCTTAGGTGAGTGGTTGGGGGGGTGTAAGCAAGGCTTAACCACCTGCTTTTTACTGCCTCCAGTAGGAACAAGCCCTTGAAGCTGCAAAAATGTGGAATAGACTTCCTCGGGGGGAGGGTTTTAGCCAGCTCAGTTGATTGTTTAAAGTGATTGCAAATGCTTACTTCTTCTTTAATTAAAATAACAAACATGCTATACTTACCTGCAAAACCATTGCACAAAGCAGCCCCGAACTTTCTCTTATGGGGCCCCCACTGGCACTTTTGTCTCCTTCCCCTGGTGAGTGCTCCCATAGCAAGCTGCTTGCTATTGGGGGCTGTCACGGTTCTTTGTACTATAAGCCAACCATTGGCAGTTGGAGCAAAGGTGCACAGAATGTGCACAAGGTGTACATGGATGCTGAAGCATGTTTTAGAAAGGGGGGGGGGTGTAGTCCTGCATACTTGCCCTGGACACTGGACAAACCTGTCCCAGTACTCTCCTCATTTGTTTTATCATAGCTTGTCTGGGGGTTAAATTTCATCATACTACACAAAAGCTGAAGAGTTCTAAGTAAATTCTGAACCTGAGCACAGAATGAGTCTGTAATGAGAGGTTCTTCACCATCTTTGCTTTGACCTCAATTCTTATTTTTGTTGCTATAGACAACAGAAAACAGATGCCATGACCTTGATTCTGTCCCCTTTGTTCATCTATTTTTTATTGCAGGATTTTTCAGAAGCAACACTTTTTTAATTGTGTTTTAATAGCTACAACGCTAGCAACGGGTGTCAGAGCAAAATCCTAAAATTGCTGGAGTGCCGACAGTTGGTCCAACCACAAAAACACCACTTGTTTGCCTAGTCTACAAGTCGATAATTGTTTGGCACTTTGGGACTTCAGTAATCCTGTTCTATCCTACTGACATTGAAAATGATTGTCGTATTTCTGAAAATACAATTCTGTGCAAAATGTGATGGTATACCTCACAGAAACAAATGTACCTGCCAACAGCCAAGTCGGAAATGTAAGAATCATGTTGGCGTCTGTGGCTCCAGCTCTGACTGCAAGGGAGGCTGTAAAATATCCGCAGATTCAAATGCTTTACTATAATTTTAAACCAAAGATGTCTACTTATAAGGAAACAGAAATGTAAACTGTTTTCACAGACATGAGATGTAACACTGTTACAGGATAACAGATGGACATAGTGATGTTCAAAAGTGATGTTCAAAGTTTAGCAACAAATAAAACCCATCTCATTTTAAAGTAAAGCTAAAACTTTTTTTTTTTTAGTTTTGGATAAAGTAAAAAATGATTAAAACTTCTAACTTCTTTTTTTTTGGCCTGGGTCTAGATTTTTTTTTCTTTCCTTTCTCGAGATGCAACAGGAAGTAAGAGTAAAAATCTCCAAATTAAAGCGGAACTAAACCCCTCAATTTAACATTAAAAAAATAAACAATTACATTCCTGGTATGCTGGGAATGCTACCTGCCACATTTAGTTGTGCTTTCAACCAAACTGTCAAATCACCAAATGGCTGGAGTCATAACTGATCACATGTGCAGCATCATCGCAGTTGAAGATCAAACAGAGGCTAAGATGGCAGCTTCCTTGGCTGAAAAGAATAGGAGGGTTTAGTTCCACTTTAAGGTGTGACCATTATGACCCTGGGCAGAAATTTTCCAGCTTGTGGGACAACAATCTAGGGCACCAGCTGAGAGAATGAGTTGACTATACTTGCCTTTTCTGCCCCCTGCTGTATTTATATAAGTTGAACTATCAGTTACCATAATAAAAAGCACTCTATGAATGGAGGATGGACAGAAGAATGAGAATGCCTACCTCCTCCATTCATAGAGCACTTTCATTGCAGGAACCAATAGTACAGCTTCTATGAATGGAGCAGGGAGGCAGAAAGGGCGGGCATAGTTGGAACTTTTGATGATTGCCTGTGACAGGTGCAGCCACTCATATTAACCCCCACAGCATCGGGAAATCGCAACTGTATTATCCAAGAAGAAGAGAATTGAGGCTTTCAAGGAACAGAGCAGCCACCAGCAGGTGGAACATTCTTAAATCAAGAACTGTTTCTGGTGCTGATTTGTTTTTTTTAAAAGTCACTAAACTTCAGCTTTAACCTGCTCTCGAGACTGTTTATGACTTAACTATTTATGACAGGGCCTCATGAGTAGTTTTTTGAAAGTCTGAAAAGGTTTATGATGCCCTACCCAGATAGCAAGCAATTGAGCTGCAAGTTTGAAAATGACTTGCTAAGCTATTGCTAGACTTGCTAAGCTTCACATGTTTGTTGCACACTTGCAAATCAATTTTCTTTGCAAATATTTTGCAAGTCTGCTGCAAGTTCTGGTTCAGTTATGTTGTGCAATAGTCATCCCGCCACAGGGGTCACTGTGACTGAATTTGTCATGCTGTAGACTTGCAGAGCTCTTGCTGTAGACTCACCACTGCAACGTTGCTCTTGCTAGGGATGTGTCGTGCACATTTGCTTCAAATTGGAAAAGTGTCAACTAGAACTGGTGCTTCAAGTGCTCTGCAAGTGTACAACTTGCCAGTGAAAATGTTCAGTTAGTTAATAGACTTACAATTCAACACTGCCACAAATTTGTGGCAAGTTATCCTTGCTATCAAGGTGAATACCATCTAACTTGTCTTCTGTCTGTCAAATGTGTAATAAACTAGGCTGGGGTTTGTCAAATGTGCCACCTTCTCTAGCTGACCAACATATACATGAAAATTAAATCTGCCCATTTTTGTTACATAATTCTGGTGAAAATAAGGATGACACAGTGCTTAGTACTACTGCCCCATTTTCTCCATGCAGTTTGATGTTGGTCAGACTTCACTATCATCACATAAGGGAAATCCCTATCCTGTCCGAATTTCCGTTGAGAAAAATGTGAGAGCTGGTTCTCAAATTTTCCGACAAGAAAAGTTCTTGGAGGAAATTCCGATCGTCTGTATGCATTTCCGACGCACCAAAAACCACGCATGCTCGGAATCAAGTCGACGCATGCTCGGAAGCATTGAACTTCATTTTTCTCGGCTCGTCATAGTGTTTTGTACGTCACCGTGTTCTTGACGGTCGGAATTTTGTGTGACAGTGTGTATGCAACACAAGTTTAAGACAAAATTCACGGTTTTCTTGTCAAAATTTCCGATCGCGTGTACGTGGCATTAGGCTTCATTCTCACTTATTACATTGTGGGAACACAATGCAAAAAATCATGCTGCTCTTATACAAATGCAAGGCAGTGCCATTATTTCCTAATGGCACCCCACTCTTCTCACTAACCTGTGTAGATGAGGCCTGGATAGGGATTACAGACACACACAGGCAACAGCAAAGTGAAAACTTTATGATTGTTATTCAGAATGGTTGGCGCACTGTAGAAGAAAGCAGTTCAGAACAGCTCTCATGATATTACACTGTAGCATTACCGGAGGTTGGCTCTGCTGGTGTGGTGGCAGTATGTTGCATAACAGGAATTACACTAACCCACTGAAAGGAATGCTCAGGGGGTTCTTTGGCACTGGACAATGTCCCTTGCACTGTCCCTACTTGCCTGGAACCTTTCCCTGCACTAAGCACTGTCCCTAACCATCAGGTTCCTTTTCCTATCCTGCCCACTTATTTAGAGCACGCCCAAATGATGTGGGATCCCCTATTTAAAGGCTCACCTTTTAAGATGACTGCCCAAAATCTCACAGGAATTTTGGTATCAAATCAGATACCTGCCTTCCTTAGGGAAGAACACTTTTCCCATAACACACTTTCCTTCCTCTGCAGGATCAGCACAGGACAGAAGAATACCTGCCTACAAGTGCACACGTTCTCACCCACCAAACTACATGGTGAAATATACCCTAAAACAGTTTCCACTTTCTGGAAATAAGGTGCTCCCATTGGAAGATTTTCCCTCTATTTTGTACCTAGTAACATCTTAAAAGTTTTAATTTTCTCTCACTTTCGGTCCTGGTGACAAAAGGCAAAGTACAAATACAGAAATAAACATTTGTTCTCATTTTTCTCTACTCTATCCAAAACATTATTTTTTTAAGATACACTGTAAAGATAGCTTGTGTAGTGGTACCCCCAGTTAAGAGGGCTGCCTTGTTTGTTTTTGGGCCTTGTAGTGCACCTCTGTCAACCCCTGGCAATTGGCTCTAACCTCTCGTGACACAGTTAGGAAAGGGGATAATAGAATTGAACTCTCTCTCTCTAGTATTCTATATGACACAGTCCCCTTTATAATATAGCACAGTAATTGACACTGACAACCAATATACTTAACTATAGGTTCTTTACTATTAGTAAAGGTTAAAAGGGTAAAACAGTATGCAATGTCACATGCAGATCCCTGCAATATAAGTATACTTATCAAAAGATAAAACATTCAGCAATGTAATGTCAGTTTAACAGACCCCGCTGCAGCTATCCTCCCTCGTGAGCAAGATGGCTCCCAGCAATGTCCTATACTACCCAGTCAGGCCTGACTATAACTTGGGGTATAGTTTGATGAAGAAATCTTCGCTAGCAAAACACGGTGGTGCACTTAAAGAACAAATTGTATTCCAATGGGGTAGCGATGATCGGTAACTTTGTAAAGCTGTAGAGACTAGTAAACTCAGTTCAGCAGACAGTCTCCCCAGAGTGTAACTGTAATCACTGATGGGCCTGAATAAAGTTAAATAGGCACAAAGTTAGAAATATGTGGCTCTGAGCAGGCGCTCTCTCACCCGACCGGACCAGTCCTTGTCCGGTACCTCCGCTACTGTGACTCGCTTCACAGTGTCCACGAGGCCCGGGTCTTCAGTCCTCCTGATGACAACTCTTCACAACAGGATCGGACGCTCCGCAGGCTCCTTGGTGGAGCGGAAGGCTCTTTGGAAGAAAATGCAAGGCCCAGGCTTCAGGCCTTGCACGCACAGCAGGTCAGCACAGGGATCCCCTTGCTGGGAGGGCGGTGTCCAAAGAGAGAGAAAACCGGCCCCGCCTCTCCTTTTTAAAGTCCACCCCAGCAGTCCTTGCGCGGGGAAATGCACCCTGGGTGCCCTGAATCGTGCTGGGAACTGTAGTCTCTGTGGGTAAAAAACTATACCCCGCTACACTAGCAAAATGTAGCTACACAGCTAACAATTATTTGCTGATTGTAAAAATTGTTTTTTTTTACACACAAATGGTCTTTGCACTACTTTGCTGTATAACACTATGGAAACAGACGTATTAAATGTGAAAAATGTCATGTTGCGTCGCTTATTGCTGTTTATCTGGTCTCTAATTGGCTGTACTATCTGCACTGGAAGTGTTAATTATTTCTAAATACAGTATGTGTGCACATGTTCAGTTATAAAAAGTTTCATTAGTCCACATTAATAAAGTGAAGTTAACTATCTGATTGGCTGCTTTGTGAAACAGCTCTGCTTTTTCCTCTGGCTCAGTTTTTTTATAAACCATTTTGACAGTATGTAAAAAAATAATAATATGAATTAAGTATATTTGAGATGATGTGAGATCAGTCTGTATTTTATCTACATTTTATAACTTTAAATACAGCACATGGGCAGTTTTGGCAGGAAGACTTTTGCTAATGTTTTTATTTTTAATAAATAAATATCTTACATGTTTCTTCTGTCTTTATAGTGATGGGTTTAAAGAGATAATGCCCTATGACCATTTCCAGCCTCTTCCACGGTATGTAGTATTAAAAGTAATTGGATTTCCTTAATACAAGCCATATTCATAAAACGATTGATGATGCAAGTGATATTTGACCTATTATACTGCATCTTTTATCTTGGTCATATTTTGAATTCACATACTTGCTTTAACAGGAACCAGAATAGTTGAACAGTTTGGAAATATTCTACCTCATTCCACTAACACTCACCATTGCTGTGCTTCACTGCTGCCCTTTATATATTTTTTTAAAGATCTCAGACACACCTCTGGCGGGTGCCAGGGTTGCCACCTGTCCAGAATTTACCAGGACAATCTGGGTTTTGAATCATGTGTCTGGGTTTCAGGTGGACTGAAACCCGGACACATAATTTAGACTGGGCTGTGGCTCCCCAAGTAACCAAGACAAAAATAGAAAGGATGCCCCAGGGATTGTATGGGCAAGGGATATAACCAAGTATAAGAGTAATAAACACAAATATAAAGTATCACAAAGTTGTATTATACAAGCATAATTTACATAAAATAATTGTTATAAAAACAAACAATTACAATGATCATGCTATAGAAAATTAGTATTTTCAGATTCAAATTAACTGCCCCTCAATATTTGCCATGTTGTTCTTCCCATGTTTGCTCATACATCATACCCCAATGAATTCTTTTTATGTATCTTTACATTAGATAATACAGCTTACCTTTAGACCCCTGAAGAAGGAATATAACAATTAACTCCGAAACATGTTGGGTTTTCTGAATTCTATAAGATCTATTTAGCCTCCTACTGTGAGACTCTTCGTATGATTCAGAACATAGCTGCATAATTTTCTATAGCATGATCATTGTAATTGTTTGTTTTTGTAACAATTATTTTATGTAAATTATGTTTATATTAAAAAACTTTGTGATACTTTCTATATTTGTTTGCTACGCTTATACTTGGATATATCCCTTTCCCATACAATCCCTGGGGCATCCTTTCTATTTTTCTTCTTCAAAAATTGGGATGTGGCTTGGGTTTTCAATTTTTAGACCTCTAGGTAGTTAAAATCAAAATGTTTCTTAACCACTTCTCTACTGTGCACAAAAACCCCCTTCCTGCCCAAGCCATTTTTCAGCTTTCAGCGCTGTCACACTTTGAATGACAATTGCGCGGTCGTGCGACGTGGCTCCCAAACAAAATTTGCGTCCTTTTTTTCCCACAAATAGAGCTTTCTTTTGGTGGTATTTGATCACCTCTGCGGTTTTTATTTTTTGCGCTATAAACAAAAGAAGAGCGTCCAGTTTGGAAAAAAAACACTATTTTTTAATTTTTGCTATAATAAATACCCATTTTTTTTTTTAAATAAAATTTTCCTCAGTTTAGGCCGATACGTATTCTTCTACATATTTTTGTTAAAAAAAAATCGCAATAAGCGCGTATTGATTGGTTTGCGCAAAAGTTATAGCGTGTACAAAATAGGGGATAGATTTATAGCATTTTAATTTTTTTATTTTTTTATTAGTAATGGCGGCGATCTGCGATTTTTTTTATTGTGACTGCGATATTGCGGCGGACACATCGGACACTTTTGACACATTTTTGGGACCATTCACGTTTATACAGCGATCCCTGCTATAAAAATGCATTGATTACTGTATAAATGTGATTGGCAGGGAAGGAGTTAACCACTAGGGGGCGGGAAGGGGTTAAATATGTTCCCTCAATGTGTTCTTACTGTGGGGGGAGGGGACTGACTGGGGGAGGTGACCGATGGTTGTCCCTATGTAGGGACACACCATCGGTCCCCTCTCCCTCACAGGACGTGGATCTCTGTGTTTACACACAGAGATCCACTTTCCTGCTCGTTTCCTGGGCAATCGCGGGTGCCCGGCGGCAATCGCGGCCGCCGGGCACGCGCACCGGGGCCTTGTGAACGCGGCGGGCGCGCGCGCGCACCGCTGGCGGAAAGCGCGCGCCTCCTAGCTCGTTTTAAAGGGAGGACGTCATATGACGTCCTCCCAGAACGAGAGTATCCTCCGCCCGCCGTCAATTGACAGTGGGCGGGGGACAAGTGGTTAAGTAACCAAGATAGTCACATACAAATCTGTTGCGATCCGGGAGCTGTCTGGAAGCAGGTTCGGCATCAGTGGGGGGCAGGGTATTGATTTCAGCGAAAACAATTTGGCCACACCCGCATTTTGCTGCGGCACGCTATGCGCACCGCATTACTACTCTCCTTGGGGTACCCAAAGTGTTCGGGTTTGGCTTGAAGAAAAGGTGGCAACCCTAGTGGGTGCATGTGACGTTCTCTTCTTCCTTCCATGATGCAGTGCTTGGGCCAACATGGCCAGTCAACAGGCCCAGCACTGTCACAAGGGGAAGGGGAAAAAGTCATTGCTCCTGGGTGAATGCTCACACACTCCAACCTGAAGCTTACATATTGACTATACTCAGGGCTTGAACAGATTAACGGAGTAACAAGTATCTGTTTGCCCTAACTAAAAAAATTGTCCTGAATAGGTTAAGTAGATGATTCATTATAATGTAAAGATGGTGGGAGAATTGTTTATTGACAAGCTTACTCAGTGACCAGAGGGATCAGGCCCGGCTACATCCATTCGACCAAAAGTGCATCCAGGAATGATATAATAGTCCAGTTAAATATTATAATATCATATTTGTACAATTAAAAAGATAAAAATGTATTTCTTAATTCTATTTTGCCTAGAACATGAATCCTTTGTAGGTGGGCACTAAGCTCAGAGTATCCATACTGGACGTTCCTTGTTCAGCGTGCCCCCTCCCCTGCCATTGTGCTCATCAGACAGATGCATCCCCAAGAACTTTTGCTGTGGAGTGGTGGAGCCTGACGGGGAGCTGAGAGAATTATTTCTCATCAGGTCCACCTTGTTTTTTGATTGACATTATATTGAAGTGGGCGGATCCATCGCTGCTGTTCAGTCCAGTAGCAGCTTTTGAATCTGCCCAATGCTGTCCTCTGTGAATAAAAAGAAAGCAGGACCTGATGGAGAACTAGACTCTCTGTTATCAATGAAGCTTCGTCCACTCTACAAGGGGTGCAGCTTTGGAGACTAGCTCCCCATCAGGTTTACCTTCCCTGTGAGCCCAACATTTCTTAAATATGGGCTTTGCCATATCTGGGTAATAAGACACCAGTATCCCTGTCCCATTTCTTTACATTCAGCCATGGAATCTTCCAGTCAACAGCTGAATAGGGCTCGAGACAGAGACCTTTGCAGGAAGCTGCCACATTCATAGCAGCTTCCCAGCAAAGGCATACCCACTCTGAACATTGGCATGCCTCTGCACACCAGCTCAGAGCTGGTCTTATTTACTGCCAGTTTCCTCATTTGTGAACTGCTGGTAATTTTTTACGATTCTGTCACAGCCATAGTGACAGGTTGTTAAAGGAAAAGTTCACCTTTACAAAAAAAATTAAAAATTCACTTTTTTTTACCTGTAAAAAAATATACATCTATTATTTTTTTGTAGTGGACCTGTAAAGCATTGCACCCACAATAAGCAGATCATGGGTGTATTGCCACGGTCCTGCAGACGGTCTGTATCTGTCTGACTGTACCTCCGATATGAGCAGGCAGTTACTGTACACTGGGACAGGAAGACTTAATGAACTACCAGAGCGCTCAACAGTACTGTGATAGTTCATTGAGAACTACAGCTGCCAAGACTGCCGGACCTGTTTTCCCATTCACAGGACACTCTGAATCGATGACTACGCCTGCCCGGCTGCATTTTTTTCAGATTGTGGCAGCTAGTGGAGGGGAGAAGATCCCACGTTAGCTGTCAGAATTAGGGATCGGGGGGGGGGCGGGAGTTAGCGGGAGCCAATGCATCTGTAACATGTTACACCTTAAATATGGGTGTAACATGTAACATGTTACAAAAGGTGAACTTCTCCTTTAAACTGCAACACATACTTGCCTGAATCAGGTGCAGGTTGTTTTAACAGGAGCTACCACCAGAAAATTGTTGTAAATGCTTTATTGAATGCCCCACACCATGCCCTTTTCCAAACTGATTTCCTAATAGGAGGGTCGGCCTTCATTATAATCACTTTAGCAGCGTCCGTGCTGAGAAAAGCTCTAGTGTCTGCATCCAGAAGAGCCCCAGAATGTATTGCATCAAAAATGACACTCCTATAGCTGGAGTTGCCTGAAATGTGTCAGTTATCTCAGTGCAGACTTCTGGGTAAGTCAGCAGGACAATGACTAAAGCAGTAAATTTGGGGGGGGGGGGGGGTCATTCTGTACACAAATGCTATACCAGGCTCTGTTTTAAAATATGGTATCTGAAGATTGCAATAGTAATATAATCTTAATAACTTCAGATTACATTGTCTTGTGTAACAATGTTATATAAGTTAAGTGAAAGTGGTAGCCCTTAAGTGAGGGCAAATTCTCACTAAAGTGCTCAATATTTTGCTTTGTCTCAACATTTCTGTTCCAGATGGGAGCACAACCCATGGACAGCATGTTCAGTTTCCTGCGGTGGAGGCACTCAGAAGCGCACCATTGTATGTGTAGAGGAAACAATACATGGGGAAATATTGCAGGTGGAGGAGTGGAAGTGTATGTATGCTCCGAAACCTGCTGTTTTGCAGACCTGTAACCTCTTTGACTGCCCCAAATGGATGGCTATGGAGTGGTCACAGGTAAAAGGCCTAAATATGTTACCAATATCACTTGCCATGTTTATTTCCATATTTTCTTCTCTGCAACATCTTAACCACTTAATAACTATGTTCCCCAAGCACTCTCTACTCTTGGAATACAAGGTCTTGCACTATTTTGAGTGTCCTACTCTCTCTCTAAATGGACTGCACCATATCATTACAGTTTTCACTTTCCATTAAGGAACCATAAGAGTTATTTGTACTCTTCTTCACTTTTCCATCTATATGCACTCACGCCACTTTATTAGGTACAGCTTGCTAGTACCGAGTAGTTCCCCCTTTTGCCTTCAGAACTGCCTTAAAGTGATTGTAAACCTTGTTTTTTTTTAAATAACAAACATATCATACTTACCTCACACTGTGCAGTTAATTTTTCACAGTGTGGCCCCGATCCTCGACTTCTGAGGTCCCCCGGCGGCCCTGGCTGCTCCTCCTTGCATCGGTAAACCCCCTGGGAGAAGCGCTCCCCCTGGGGATTACCTTGCGGGCGAGTCCAGCATTTGTGTGCATAGACACAGAATGCCGGACTCGGCCCCGCCCCCCAGGCGCCCACGTCATTGGATTTGATTGACAGCAGAGGGAGCCAATGGCTGCGCTGCTATCAATCTATCCAATCAAGAGCCGAGAACCCCGGGCAGAGAGGTACAGCGTGTCTCTGCCCAGGGGGAACAAACAGGCTCAGGTGAGTAAAATGGGGGGGGCTGGGGGGCCGGTCAGTTTCAGAAGTTTTTTCACCTTAATGCATAGGATGCATTAAAGGGATTGTAAAGGAAAAAGTTTTTCACCTTAATGTATCCTATGAACTCATCACCATGAAGGTGGTGAGTGCTTGAGGGGAGAAGCCGAGACAGCCGCCGAGGGACCCCAGAAGACGCCGTTCGGGGCCACTCTGTGCAAAACAAGCTGCACAGTGGAGGTAAGTATAACATGTTTGTTATTTTTAAAAAAATCTAAAAAAAATCTTTACAACCCCTTTAAGGGGAAAAAACATGAGGGTTTACAACCCCTTTAATTCTTTGTGGCATAGATTCAACAAGGTGTTGGAAACATTCCTCAGAGATTTTGGTCCATATTGACATTTGCCTTTAGTAAAAAAAAAAAAAACCTTGGGGTCCAAATTACTAAAGTGTAAAGTTGGGTGGACGGAAGTCAAACTGTATTTACTTCAAACGTTTAAAGTGGTTGTAAACCCACTTTTTTTTTTTTTTTTTACAACCTGTAAAAGAAAGGCATAATGAGCTATTATGACTAGCATAATAGCTCATTATGTTCCACTTACCTTAGATTGGGGCCCCCGAAGCCGTCCTCGTCCCTCTGTTCAGCCGCAGACATCACTGTGGCGATAGCCGGAATGTTACTTCCGGGTATCGCCGCACCAGCCAATCACAGCGCCGCTCCGGCGCTGTGATTGGCCGGAGCGGCGGAGACGTCACTCTGCGCATGCGCGCGGGAGGCGTCCCACTCGGCTACGCCCAGCGATTGCTGGGAAGTAACCGAGTTTGTGAATGGGATTAACCCCATGAATGCGCCATTGTCTACGGCGCGCATGCGCCGTAGACAGCGGCGCTTGTCATTTTAGTAAATATCTCCTAAACCGTGTAGGTTTAGGAGATATTTCTTGCACCTACAGGTAAGCCTTAATCTAGGCTTACCTGTAGGTGCAAGTTGAAAAAGTGGGTTTACAACCACTTTAACATGTATGACATGGTGTTTGAACTAAATTCACACTTTAGTAAATCTGTCTCAAAGGCATTTATATATAACAGTGAATGGGATATTCACCAAACATTCACTGTAGGTGCATTCTCCTCATTTAATAAACAGTGGATGATTTATCACTGCTTTATAAATATGCAAAGTCTCTATTACTTTGTATATGTTATTATTATTACCTTATTTTCCGGCGTATAAGACGACTTTTTAACCCATTAAAATCTTCTTAAAAGTCGGGGGTCGTCTTATACGCCGGTACGTACCTGACATGTAGAATCTCAGTCAGACCGCGTCCATTTTTCAAAAGCTGCGCCTCCTCCTCGTGCTGTTCCGTGATAGGCGGAACACTCAGCTTCCCAGCAGAGCCTCTGTTCAGTGTTCCGCCTATCACGGATGCCCTCTCGTCATCGGCCTCAGATGAGAGGGCATCTGTGATAGGCGGAACACTGAACACAGTGTCTGCTGGGAAGCTGAGTGTTCCGCCTATCACAGAACAGCACAAGGAGGAGGCACGGCTTTTGAAAAATGGACGGCCGCGGTCTGACTGATTCTACATGTCAGGGATAAGGTATATGATCGTGGAGGGGCACAGTGAGGTATGCAATGGAACAGTGAGGCATGTAGGGGCACAGTGAGGTATGCAATGGAACAGTGAGGCATGCAGGGGCACAGTGAGGTATGCAATGGAACAGTGAGGTATGCAATGGAACAGTGAGGTATGCAATGGCACACTGAGGTATGGTGAGGCATGGCTAGTCGGAAGGGGGTCATCTTATACGGTGAGTATATCCCAAAACCAAAATTTTCGCTGGAAAATTAGGGGGTCGTCTTATACGCCCAGTCGCCTTATACGCCGGCAAATACGGTACTGTATGCATTTGTTTTGTACAGCTTCATTAGATATGTTGGTGATATGTAAATCAATATTAGTATTAATAATAACACAAATAATAATAGTTTCCCTTTGTTTTAGCTTGTGTATAACCTATAAACTGTAAAGTAGATGTAAATTCGATAGATATTTAGTTTGCTAAACCACTTTGTATAACAATTGCTATGTTATTTTCTTTTGGATACCATTTCAACCTTTTTTTCAACCTTCATTGATTCAACATTCCTGTAGCCTCTTTGCAGCCACTTCCTATCTACATGTCTTCCTGATAGTGACAACAGGGGACCAGTGGCGGCTCGTTCATAAAGGGCGCAGGGGCGCCGCCCCCTAATCCATGCGCACGGCTCCTAATCAACATGCAGGGCGCCGGACACATGGATTTCAATGTTTTTGTTTTATTTGAAGCACATGATTAGAGCTTGAGGCTCTAATTGGCTTACAAAAAGGGTGGGCCCAGGGTGCAGAGCACCGCGCCCTGAGCCCACCCAGTTGTGTGACAATATCAAATTAATATTTGCTATTGTCTTCCTGATTCTCCTCCCGACCAATCAGGAAGCAGGTCCTGAGACCCAATTGGCCAGGAGTCTTAGGACTTCTGGCCAATCAGGTCTCAGGACCCACTTCCGTCCACTTGTCTCTTATGTGGGGGGTCTCCCGCACGTGGGGGGCGATCGCCGCCTTCCCGCATTGGGGGGGTAATCGCCGCCTTCCTGTCCAACTCCCGTGGAAGGGAGGGTGGCATTGGTTTGCCGCCCCCCCCCCCCAAATATTGAGCACCAGCCGCCAATGCAGTGGATCATGCCTGCGCATGGAGCTTTACCCTGGCAACTTATAGAGGTTGTTTAGAAACTTCAAAGAATGGTTTTATTTACTAAAGGCAAATGGGCTGATCACTTTGCAAGGAAAGTGGCACTTTGGAAGGTCATTTCAGGACAGAATAATGATAAAAAATATATATATACAATGGCATAACTGCAACCCATTTCTTCTTTTTGCATTTCAGGACAGAATGATACAGTTACTGACCTCAGCTACCCCTGCTGGTAAAATCAGAGTTGCAGTAAAACCATGGCACGCATTAGAGTTGATTTACTAAGGGCAAATCACTATGCAACAAAAGTTTCACTTTGTGTAGTAATTTGCCCCAAAACTTAGTGAATGTGTTGAAGTTTCACTTTGTTAAGAATGCCTAATCACATACAAAGCAAATTTAAAAATTTTGCTTGCACATAATTGGATGATGGAAGTCAGCGGAGCTTTATTTAATTCACTAAGCTCTAGGCAACATTCCCTTCCAAAGTGCAACTTCTCTTGCATAGTGAACAATCTATTTGCCATTAGTAAATTAACTCCAATAAATTGTGTGAAGATTTTCAATTCCTTTAGTAAATATACCCAGTGGAGGTTAATTTACTAAACGCAAATAGATTGTTGACTTTGAAAAGAAAGTTGCCCCTGAGCTTAGCGAATGAGGTTTAGCTCTGTTGACTTCCATCATCCAATCATGTGCAAGAAAAAATGCTGTTTTTTGAATTTCCCTTGCACCTGATTAGGTATTCTTTGCAAAGAGAAACTTCACCACATTCGCTAAGCTCTATGTAAAATTCCTTTGCAAAGTGCAAATTCCTTTACAAAGTGAACAGCCTATTTACTATTAATAAATCAACCTTATAGTCTCCATAGGAAGAGCATGTGAAAAGACGACAATGCAGGACAGCTGTTCTCTTTATTATTTCTGGCATTTCATTGGCAGGCAGTTTACATTTACAGTAACCCAGAAGTCTTTTTTGGTAGCTGCATGTCTGTAAAATCTTTAAGCTTACCTATGCACACTGAACTGTGGAGCACATGTAGAGTTTACATTGTCTGGTATTCGCAGTGTTATCACTGTATGGCCACATTGGGCAATGGAATTATTTTCAGATGATCCCAGTTGATGCTTACAATAGAATGTAGTTGCTTGTGTATGTTTATGATTAGACAGTTTGAAAAAAGAACAATCATTCCAAACCCCAACAGGTGCAGTTTTTGAAGGATTCAAAGAAGCATCTAATGCGATGATGTCATACATTAAATGTGAAGGTTTAAAATGAGCATGGAGTTGCCAAAATCTCTACTTTTGAAATATTTTGTTTTCCAGTTTTAATGAATCAGCTCCAGCAAAATAATTTCCTTTACCATAATTTTTTGGCATGGAATGACTTTGGATGTCCCCTCAAAAAACATTTAACATAAGAGGAAGAGCTGTCATCATTTAGAAGAAGACATTTAGGCCTTGTCATCATCTAATCAACACATATACAGCAACATCAGGCCAATTTTTGCTAAGCCCAACCCTTGAAATCGGGAACTGTTTATCAAAATTAGAAATAAAAATATCGGTGGCTGTATACAAATACAATAGGTTGTTCACATTTCACATGTTGATAGAGTAACTCTTCCTTTATAGTAACTCTCCTTATGCCCTGTACACACGATCGTGTGTGGGCCCCATCGGACTCTTTTCCATCGGTGTTAAAAAATAGAACATGTTTTAAATTTTTCCGATGGAAAAAAAAACAATAGGAAATTCCGATCGTCTGTGTGGAACTCCAACGGAGAAAAAACCCACGCATGCTCAGAATCAAGTTGACGCATGCTCAGAAGCATTGAATTTAATTTTTCTCGGCTCGTCGGAGTGTTTTACGTCACCGCGTTTTGGACGGTCGGAATTTTGTCTGATGGTGTGTAGGCAAGACCGATGGAAGTCAGCTTCATCGGAATTCCGACGGAAAATTCCATCGGATTTTATCCCATCGGAAATCCGATCGTGTGTACAGGGCATTAGTTTTTTTTTATTGCTGTGGTATCTGCCACCAAGCTGTCAGTAGCAGATCCTTTAAGTTCTGTAAGTTGCGAGGTGGGACACCTATGGTATGGTTTGATTTGATTAAGATCTGGAGAATTTGGAGGACAAGTCAACAGTTTGAACTCCTTGTTGTGTTCCCTAAACAATTCTTGAATACATCAGACCAGGCCACTTTCCTTTACTGCTTTATGGTTCAGTTCTGATGCTCATATGCACTTTGTAGGTGCGTTTGGCTGTGGACTACAGCCCCATACGCAACAAACTGGGATGCACTGTGTGTTCTGACACCTTTCTATCGGAACCAGCATTTACTTTTTTCAGCAATTTGAGCTACAGTAGCTCTTCTTTTGGATCAGATTACACAGGTCAGCCTTCACTCCCCACATGCATCAATGAGCCTTGGTCGCTTATGACCATTTCCCCGTTTCACTGGTTTTCCTTCCCTGGACCACTTTTAGTAGGTTCTGAACACTGCAGACCGGGAACATCCAAAAATGAGCTGCAGTTTTGGAGTTACCATTATAATTTGGCCCTGGTCAAAGTCTCTGCTATCCTTATGCTTGCCCATTTTTTCTACTTTCAACACATCAACTTCAGGGATAACATCACTTGCTGCCGAATATATATCACCCACCTTCAGATGGATGGCATTGTAATGAGATAATCAATGTTATTCACTTTACGTGTCAGTGGTCATAATGCTCCCTATATTCTCATCATTAACCCTGAGAAGTGTATTTTGGAAACAACAAAATATACAATAGTGTTAATTACACAAAAAAAGGAATTTTTTGCTTGCATTGTGCATGTAATGCCAAAGTGGAGTTGAATGCATATATAATAGTCCAATTTTCAGTTTATATATGTTTTATATTTATTCAGTGTACAGTGACGTGTGGAAGAGGCTTGCGCTATAGAGTGGTGTTATGTAATGACCATCGTGGGCAACACACAGGGGGCTGCAATCCCCAGCTGAAGCCGCATATAAAGGAGGAATGCGTTGTACCTGTACCATGTTACAAACCCAGAGGTAACAGAATAGATTGCTTTGATTTAGAAGTTCTTTAATTTAACACATTTTATAAAGGACCTTTATTGGTGTACAATGAAGATTTGTGTCGTTTGTCTGCTAGAAAAGTTCCCTGTGGAAGCTAAACATCCGTGGCTGAAACAAGCACAGGAACTAGACGAGACTAGAACAGCATCAGATCAGCCAACGTAAGTAGAACTTCTGTTTATCCCAGTAATCTCAGCAGGATTAAGACATTCTGTAGGCACTTTGCGTCTTCATAAAATAACAATGTACAGTGTGTTAGCTTCATGGCTCAAGTGTTATATATATACCTACATCATACCTCAATGAAACACTGCCTGTTCCCTTCTTACTCTTTTTAGCCTATTATTGAACATTCATATTGATGTAAACTAGACAGATCCTGCTGCAAGATTTTTTATTGTACCTTTTAAGATTCTTAAAAATTCAGTCGTTGCTTAAAGTGTTGGGCAAAAACTAAAATGACATATATGCTAAAACCTGTCAAAAGCATTAACACAGAAGTTTTTGTTTTTCTGAATCCAACCTATAGCAAAGTTTCTTTCCTGTTGATTTTGCCAGCAGATCTATTGATTTCCTACTTCCTTTAACCACTTCAGCTCCGGAAGGTTTAACCCCCTTCATGACCAGGCCATTTTTTTGTGATACGACACTGCGGTATGTTAACTGACAATTAGGCGCGGGCGTGCGACGCTGTACCCAAAAAAATAAAAAATTATGTCCTTTTTTTCCCCACAAATGGAGCTTTCTTTTGGTGGTATTTAATCACCTCAGCAGTTTTTATTTTTTGCGCTGTATACAAAAAAAAGAAAATTTTGAAAAAATTTGCTATAAAACATTCCCAATAAAAAAAAATGAAAAAAAAAACCAATTTCTTCAATTTAGGCCAATATGTACTCTGCTACATATTTACAGTAAAAAAAAAATCCCTATACGTGTATATTGATTGGTTTGCGCAAAAGTTACAGTGTCTACAAAATATGGTATATTTTTATTTATTTACTTTTTACTAGTAATGGCGGCTTATAGCGGGACTGTGATATTGTGGCAGACAAATTGGACACCTAACTGACATTTTTGACACTTTTTGGGGACCAGTGACATTATTACAGTGATCAGTGCTAAAAAAAATATGCACTGTTACTGTACTAATGACATTGGCAGGGAAGTTTACACCAGCAGGGGCGATGAAAGGGTCAAATGTGTTCCCTAGGAGTGATTGCTAACTGGGGGGGGGTGCTTTGGAGGTCAGCTAATCTTATTAACCATCTTGTAATCTTGGGTGTGGAAGATATGCCCAAAAAAAATGTCAACAAAGTTTCCAGGATGCATCTCCTACAGCCAGAACCTGCCTCTCTTCCCCTTCCACTATTACCGGCAATTCACAGCTGCCAAATTGACAGCCAAGATTTGCTGTGTTTCACAGGAGCAGCTGCTGCCACTTCTGTAAAATTACACTTGAAAATCTGAGAAAAATTATATATTGCATTTACCTTTTATTCATATGTAGAATACGGGGATGACATTAGTTAAAGTGGAGTTCCACCCAAAAAAACAACTATATCCCAGCACATGCAGAACACTACCAATAAGTTAAATAGCCACATCAATTTTTTTTTGTAGTGTAAATACCGTAGTATAGTTTTTTTATCTGCCACTTCTGGGTTTTCCCTCCTGCAGGAGTGCATTCCTACTCCTTTCCCCGGCGCCGTGATGTCATCTGGGAGCTCGCCGCAATGTCTCCTGGGAGCACAGTGTCATGCTTCCCAAGAGACAACGTGGAACTCTCTCGACATTTCACATGTAGCGGCCTCACCCCTCTCACCCCTTCTTCTTCTCGGCTTGTTGTCTTGTCTAGGGGGATTAGGGAGGAGGGGTGCGGTACACTACGGTCTATGTCCTCTAATGTGTAGAGGTGAAAGCCAACACCTGTTTACCTTCGGGTCGTATGCATAACCCAGAGCCAAGTCCGTTCTGTAGATGACCCCCTTTGCTCCCAGTAACTGAAGTTCCACACCACTGAAAAGGTCCAACTCTTATTTATTCTCTGACAGCAATAAATCGTCCTTTAACAGCAGACAGGTTGTGACCCAAAGAACAGTTCAGTATAGGTGGGGAGTAGTTCGAGGCACAATCCTTAAATAGAACTAACCATTGTGGTGTCACCAACGATTATGGTGCACAGCCGCTGCCACCGACCGTGTAGAACAGGAACAGAATTACCTTCGCTAAGTGCAGCCCCTGTCAGAGGGAAGACATCCTTCCAAGAGAGGCCGCAGGGAACTGCACACCACTGGGATCCTCCACGAACGAAAATGGTCCCAAATTCCCTAACAATCAGTGCATCCGGGTCATACTACCACCCAGATGCGCCCCCTAAATTTAAATACCCGCTACACACATAAGCAGTGATGCATACCATCACAATGGGGCGTGAACTTTCAATGATGCCGCCTGTTGTGATGGCAACCAGGAAGTTTACGGCACTACTCGCCGTAAACACTGCGCAGGCACGAGAAATAGCGGTGAATGCTGGGAGATGAGCATTCACTGCTTCCAGGAAATGATTGCTTGTGGGCTTCACAATGCCCACAAGCAAAATGGAAATTGTCTGTAACGAATTTTAAAAGTTATTCTTTGCCACCTAAACGGACAGGGGATATTTGAAGACACCAAACAAGTGAGTATAACTTTGTATTGTGAAACCCCATTGAATGCACCAAAAAAAAAACAATTGGCCGCGGAACCTCCGCTTTAAAGCAACCCTATTGGAGAATTTTTTTTAAAAACAAAATGTATTTCTATTTAACCCCTTATTAAACCCCTCTTAATAAGGGGTTAAATAGAAATACATTTTGTTTTTAAAAAAAATTCTCCCATAGGGTTGCTTTAAAGCGGAGGTTCCGCGACCAATCGTTTTTTTTTTTTTGGTGCATTCAGTGGGGTTTCAAAATACAAAGTTATACTCACTTGTTATCACCCCTAATTAATGGTTTCCTCCTCTTCTCCCCTTAGCTATTGTTTTTCTCCTGTTTTTTTTTTAATTCAGTTTTTTACCATTAACATCTAAACATTTGCATTAATTTTGTTTATTTTTTCAGTGTTGCATTTAAAGTGGTCCTAAAGGCAGGATTTTTAAATATTTTTTTACCTTAATGCATTCTCTGCATTAAGGCAAAAATCCTTCTGCATGCAGCTCCCTCCCCATACCCCCCTTGTACTTACCTGAGCCTGATCACGATCCAGTGATGTGCATGGGAGCAGCAGAAATTTTGTCTCTCTCCCTCCTTATTGGCTCAGAGACAGCATCGGGGTGCCTTGACTGCTGCTGCTGTCAATCACAATCCGTGAGGAGGGATCGGGAGACGGGCCTAATCAGGCGGGCCTGATCCGCACTCTGTCTGTCAATGGACAAACAGAGAGCGGCTCAGGAGCAAGCCTATTTGAGCTTGCTCTGGGGGGCACTTAGTGGAAGAGTCACGAGTGAAAGAAGAAGGATTGGGGCTGCTCTGTGCAAAACCATGGCACAGAGCAGGTAAGTATACCATATATATTTTTTTTTTATTGAGCATTTACAATCACTTTAAGAAAAAAAAGTGTGAAAACGTTTTCATTTGTAAATATGTTTGCTATGCTTTGTACCATGAATGTCATTTTATAGGTATATTTATAAAGCAGTATAAGTGACATTCACCAAACATTCGCTGCAGGTATATCAATCTGGTGCATGAGCTTTAACTGACAATCATTGATTCACCTGCAGTGAATTTTTGGTGAATGTCACATTCACTGCTTTACAAATTTGTCCTTAGGACATATTATGTTTGATGACCTTTATTACATTTGAAAATGTTTGTTGTTTGATTGCCTTATCAGACTCCTGTTATTTTCCAGTCCTAATAAATTGACATTTTTCTTACTTTTTAAGGCCATTGCCATGTAGCTGACTTTAATTTTGAAACACTATACAGCACTGGCATTCAAGAAAACAAAAGTGTCGTGCTTAGGCTCATGTTGTAACTTCATAGCAATGATATATCTGTCTAGTAATGGTCTCTTTGTGACTATGAGCAGAATAGAATACATACGGCTGTACTCTAAAGCACAGACCTGAGCATTGCCAAACCAGCCTCGTGCTAGATAAATACCTTGGCCTTTGCGGTCTACCACGGCTAGTGTCCTACATTTATATTACTGTATAACATTCAAAGAGCTTTTTTTTTCTTTACTGGCAGAATATAATATGACTTGTTTTAAAAGCAGAGCCAAGAAAAATGTAAGCCTGACCTTTTTTTGTTTTTAGTTGTGGAATGTGATGACAGTTGAAGCCCATCATGATTTTAAACACTACCCCCTGGGCCCTCTTCGTTACAAAATAGATTTCGACATTGTTATTTATTATTTTTCAATTATTTTTTTATGCAGCATGATAGATAGTTCTTAAAGCATTTTTGTTATTTGAGATCCACAGTTGATCAAAAATGTTGTTTATACTGTAGTGTTCCTGCTGTCCGCTGGGTCTTGTGCCTGGACTTCTTTTAAAGTCAAATAGGACAAGGTTGAACATGAATGTCTATACAAAAGAACATAATTATTTGAAGAGGTTCTGTAGCAAATCTTAACAAGCTCCCTAAAAAACCAATTTCCACATTACATCTTATATACATGAATACTGGGAACAAGTACACCTGTGTGTTTTAAATTTGCCACATTCATCCAGCCGTAAGTGTTGAGTTCATTAGGAGAGTAGTTGACAGTAATGATCCCCACAGTGCCATTGCCTACCGGATGTTCTGGGTGCCATTCCTGACCCCAAAATTTTGTAAGCACGTGCATGTATTGACCTATTTGAATTAATGCACCATTTTGGTGCCAGTCTCTGGGAGAGTTAATCAGACATGAGTATTATGCACTGAGAGTTGCATTTTGACATCCGTGTTTGTGTCATTGCTTCCCTAAGTGGTGAGTCCATTAGTAGAGTCATTGACAATAATAAGTTTCAAAGTAGCAATGCCTGCCAAATTTTGAAAATGCCATTGTTGACTACAAAAACTTGTAAGCACTTGTAAGTGACTCAACTGAATCAATGCAACCTTTTGCACTAGTGTCTGGGGAGGACTTACCAACTGTGTTTATGAGCACCAGAGAACCTGGAATCAGGAAATGGTATTTAGAGCCTTATCTCTTAAGTTGGCCATAGATGGATCGAAATACGACCCGTAAGCTTGGGGCCCTCCCTGTTCAAAAGAGTCAATAGTTGAATCAACTTCTGTCAATTTAACAAGTTTGTAAAGTTTTGTCAATCAGGCTGCAGCTGCTGATCTGTGTATTCTTACAGTGTCGGGCCTGCTATCAGAATACAATGTCTTAATGAGGGGATTACCCCATCCACCTTGTTATCGTGGATGGAGGGATCTGTTTTTTCAGTTTTTACGTTTCAGGTGTGTATATGCTATTATTAAGTTTTAAAGTGTTACTAAACCCAGGGTTGAGATCAGTGGCTTAATCTGGAAATAATGGTGAATCCATATTATTAAAAATTTACCAGTGAATGGCACCATGAGAGGGTAACATTCCTGGATTTGACTATTGAACTGACTAATGGACTGTGAAGACGACGCTATACAGAAAGTCCACAGCCACAAATAGAAAAAATTTTGGAGCGTCTGTGTTGTGAACAATTTGCAGACATTTTTAGGATCATGTTTACAAAATGTTTAAATATTGCCTGAAGGCCCCTATTGCATCATGTGTTCATAGAACACAATAGGGATTCCAAGTGTTTGAGTTGTTGAATGGTGGAGGTAATTCTCTAAGTAATAGGAGAGGTTACTTTGATTGAATACTTCTTCAACATGAGACGAGGTGGATCTGGGAGCTAGAGGCAACCAAACCGCCTGGTCTCAACAATAGTCGGAGTTTTCCCCATGTGGCATTCTATATTGGAGACTGCGCCTCCAAATTTAAGGTGAATTTTTTTCTCTTTTTGGAGCTTATATTATCAAAAGTGATTGTTTTTTGAGAAACGTTGTTATTTAAAAAATTGTTGGAAGGTGATGACTCATGATTGACTTTTATGTTAAGCACATTGTGGCAGTTTTGTAATTGAGGATGTAAGCCACCTGAGATGGTATCATTAGGGAATATAAAGATAGGGGTATTTTTCTTTTACCTTGTGTTTCCACGAGTCTATCCCCACAATGACTTATGGTCCAGTAAATATTGGGACAAGTGAATATATTATTTAATGATGGTAAAAAGAGCAATAAATTGTTCTTGCATATTTTTTATTGCATTTTTCAGTTTTTCCTTTTTATTTGGATCTGTGCTGCTCATGTTGCATTCATTGCAAGGGCAGAGTCCTTCTCCCTTCTCTGCACAAATTAGTGCTTTAATACTGCATGAATCTTAGTCTGTGAGAGGGCGGTAATTAAAGATCTTGAAATTGCACACAAGCATTATGTATGGATTCCACTGCCTCCTCAGGACGACGATATTTACAGGAGTTTATTGTATTTAAATCAGCTTGGAGAAAACATCGCTCACCAATATTTAAACATGATTACATCTGTGTGCAGTAGGGGGGAGTGAGTAAGGTATCAAAGCAGTCATCCATAAATGGTGGACATTTTAACCTACCGTACTTCTACTCTAGATTTATCTGTATGTAACTATAAAAATTTGAGCTTTCACAGGAAATTTGTGGACTTTACTATCTCCTTGACTTTGCATGATATATCTACAGTCATCAGTGTGTAGAGGTCTATTGATTTTTATAAACGATAGACGTTTATGTGTATTTTATATGTACACCGGACTGAACAGTCCCTATTTCAGAAAAACCTTGCTATATTAGTGGCACTCAGTAGATTGACTCCACTGATTTGTTATTTTACCCACATATATCATTTTATTTGAAATGGAGCAACCAGTCTGACTACAATAGGTGGAGACCCGGTGGTTGGTAGGTTTGTACAGTTTGTTGGATTTATCTCTTAAATCAATAAAGGTATTATATGTGATTTTAATCAATAAGGAGTCATCACATGGTGTGATTTATGGGTTCATAAGAATTTTGGAGTTCAGTGGGAGGTTGAGCCCATATCCATTTCTCTTGTGTGATATTTATGGTTTCATTTTGTGAAGGGCTCCCTCGCTTGGTTCATGCTGGTTGTTATAGACCTGGTAGGATTCTGTAGAAATATATTTTGTATGCATTGGGACTGCCCAACACATCTGGTGTGAATAGGTCCCTACATTTATACACAGTTGTTTGCAAATGTTCACATGACCCATTGCTTCAAGAAACATTTGAACATTTCAGGAAACTTCTGAGTTCACTTTAATTTGCAGCCCTACTATGCAGTATTATATTGCATACTGTACATAGTAGTATATCCTAAACTCTTACATTGTCTGCACAGGTTTATCCCAGAAGCCTGGTCCCCCTGTAGTGTCACGTGTGGTCGAGGCGTGCAGGTGAGGGAAATCAAGTGCCGCATTCTGTTGACGTTCACCCAGACTGAATTAGAATTGCCAGATGAAGAATGTGAGGATGAAAAGCCAACCCTGGAAAGAACTTGCCATATGCCATCATGCCATGGTGATACAACTGCCCTGGCATCAGAACTTCCTCCAGAATGGGAAGATTCCACTGAAATTTATGACTGGGAATACATTGGCTTCACACCTTGCTCCAGCAGCTGCTCAGGAGGTACAGTGCACCAATCAATACCTCTACTGTAATTTCAAAAAAATTATTCTCAGTAAACATTTATAACTGAATACATTTTATTTGTTAAAACCAAGAATTTTCAAGAAATGGCAAAATGAAAGTGGGCATTATATACCCAACCACTTGGCCTTCACAGTAAAACAGATTTTGAGTTTGAAACAATGCTGGCATCATTACCATGTAATAAAATACATATTTTTGTATTTAATTAAAACCACCTTTTCATTATTGTGTTATTTGGACAGCTGAGCATTCACAAATAGGCAAACATAGCTCCCAATTAGTACATGGCAGGAGACAATTATTTAAATCTAATTAAAATGGTATAATAAATACACTCTCATTGAAAATATAAACATGCTCCTAACCCTCCTGTATCATATTAATGTTTCCATGCAATTGAAACTTAAGAAAGTCATGTAATTAGTAAAGATTCATAACTAATAAGGATTGCTTTGTGATTGTAACAGTTGAAGCATGATATGTTGTCTGTTGCTTCAAGTGCTTCCAGAAAAACGGAAAAAAATCCCCTACTCTGTTTGCGATCCTACCATATGTAAGACAGAGGGATCTACCCTTAGGAAGGTCATCTCAGGACAGAATGTTGCTGTTGCTAACCTCAGCTGCCCCTGCTGGTAAAATCGGTATTCTAGTGAAACCATGGCATGTAAATTAGTTGATTTACTAACGGCAAATTGTCTGTTCACTTTGCAAGTGAAGTTGCACTTTGTAAAGGGAATTTGCCCAAGACCTTAGTGAATGTGGTGAAATTTCACATTGCAAACAATACCCAATCACATGGAAGGCAAATTAAAAAAGAAAAAAAAACAACAGCATTTTTGCTTGTATATGATTGGATGATGCAACTGAGCAAAGTGTCAGTTAATTGACTAAGCTCTGGGAATTTGAAGTTTATTCAACTTTAGTAAATTACCCCTATTTTGTTTGAGCTACAACATAAATGTTCGCTTAACAAAGCAAATGTTACATATAATTTTGGTATTATTGTTAAGTAAGCTGTGGATAGACCCTTCCATATTATTAGGGGCTAGGGATGAGCTTCGAGTTCGAGTCGAACTCATGTTCGACTCGAACATTGCCTGTTCGCCCGTTCGTCGAACAGCGAACAAATTGGGGTGTTCGCGGCAAATTCGAAAAATCTATGGGAGAAATCTAAAGTGTTAATTATAAAGGCTAATATGCAAGTTATTGTCCTAAAAAGTGTTTGGGGACCGGGGTCCTGCCCCAGGGGACATGTATCAATGCAAAAAGTAGTTTTAAAAACGGCCGTTTTTTCGGGAGCAGTGATTTTAATAATGCTTAAAATGAAAAAATAAAAGTGAAATATTCCTTTAAATTTCGTACCTGGGGGGTGTGTATGATATGCATGTGAAGTGGCGCATGTTTCCCGTGCTTAGAACTGTCCCTGCAAAAAATGTCATTTTTGAAAGAAAAAAAGTCTTTTAAAACTGACTCGCGGCTATTAATGAATTGTCGGCTCTCGGCAATACATACAAAAGTCATTGATAAAAAAAAAAAAAAGCGTGGGGGTTCCCCAGAATTCAATTACCAGGCCCTTCAGGTCTGGAATGGATATTAAGGGGAACCCCGCCGTAAATTTAAAAAAAAATTGACGTGGGGTTCCCCCAAATATCCATTCCAGGCCCTTCAGATCTGGCATGGATTTTAAGGGGAACTCCACCCCAAATTAAAAAAAAAATGGCGTGGAGTCCCCCTAAAAATCCATACCAGATGTCTTTCCAGTCCTTATACTTAGACACATTAGACTGTGCAGCCAGGTTGGGGACCTTACCTTTCTCTGCTGCATTTAAGTAATATACCTTGGTCACCTAGTTGTAGCCAGCTTTAGATTGAACAGTGAAGGATCAGCAGCAGACTAATGAGCTTATTCCATTTTTTTCTCCTCTTTACAGCATGTTGCTTGTCTGGACATGCAATACACCTGATTGGCTCCTGATACTGGCCCTCACGTTCCTAGTGTGATTTCTGCTATACAGGGGATTACACAATCTTGGTATCAAGTCAAATTTAGGGACTCATATTAGTTGCTTTGAAAAATATATTTAATTTTTTTCAACTGAATAGATAACTGCATAAGTTTGTGCTTTTGTATCTGCCTGGAGTATAACTTTAACGTGTGTGTAAAGTAAAAGCTTTTAAAAAAATAATAATTTTGGAAATAGTAAAGAAGGTTTAAACCTTTTTTGTTTGTTTTTGTTTTTTTAATGTGTATCGTTGGGGACATTTTACTTCACTTCCTGTCCCAGAGATGCAACAGGAAGTTAGATAAAATCTGAAGGGAATTTCCTACTTCCTAGACAGATTTCTCCTCAACTCTTGTTATGTGGACAGCTCAAAATTTTTGGATTTTCCCCAATTTTCTTTTTAAGTGACATCGATCACCAGGACAAATAGAGTGGTGAATCTCCCCAGTGGGGACACAGCAGTAAAACTTGATAAAGGGCCTTACCCTTCTCATTCTATCCAAAAAAATAAAAAGGTTTTGTTTAGAGATATATCTTGTTACACTTTAGAGTATTCCGCTCAGAAATAGCTTTCTTATTTTTTTATTCTTGTTTTTCATTACTCCAGGAATACAAGAAGCTATAGCAGCATGTCTTCATATCCAAACAAAACGAATAGTGAACAACTCTTTCTGCGACAGCTCAATGCGTCCACCTGCAATGACCAGAGCCTGCAACACTAAGCTCTGCCCTCCAAGGTAATAGCTGTGCATTCATCTCTAAGAACCTTTTTATATAGATAAATACCTAATATTTCTATACATTGACATTTGTTTTAAAGATCAATGTGCACAATGTTACCACCAGGTAGAAGTCAAAATCTTTTTCAATGAAACATAAATAATCCGCTGTGTTGTACAACCATTATAGGTATGATGATGGGGCCAGAGGACAAAAACTCTAGAATCTGATTGTATGCTATGGACAACTACACACCCTTACACTTTGTATTACACTAATAAACATAGTAAAGAGTAGGATATTAATAATGCTTTTTGATACACAGTGTGATGTAGAGTGACCATGTGTCCTGGATTGCCCGGGACAGTCCCGCATTTCGCAGGTCTTTCCCGGGCACCTTCATTCCAGGACAATACAGTGTCCCGGAATGAAACTGACACAGCCACCCCCCGGGCCAATCTGATGCCCCCAAAAAAGGCAGCCACATCACCGCTTTACTCACTGACAGTACTTGCCCTGGTCGGGAATGCCTGGAGGAGCACAATCCCCGCCCCCTGCTTGTGATTGGAGAAATCATAAATCCCGTCTCTTGTGTCCAATCACTGTGCTGTGATTCGTTACAGCACCAGCTGATTTTTGGGAAGGGGGGGCGGGGTGTCCCTGAATGGTAGTTTGGAAATGTGGTCACCCTAGTGTGATGTGATATTATGATATTACAAAACATATTTATTTTAAAGTAGAAGTTAACCCTAACACTAAAATCTGTAACTCTACAGGCATCCACAATCTAAGACTAACCTATCTAGCCCTGTAAAGAAGAAATTGCTATACATATATTTTTTGAAGCGGATCGGGGCCCGGTCTCTATGGGCGGAAGCTCTGTGCAGGAGAAAGGCGTCAACGGTTGTGAAATGAATGGGAAGTGATGTCAGCCATAGACTTACTATGGGTTTCCGTTGTCGGCTGCCTCCTCTGCACCCGCCTCCACAGAGAAGCTGCCGCTGACAGTTTAGCGTGGGACTGGACTGGTCTCAGAAAAGGTATGTATAGCGATTTTTACTTTACAGGGCTAGATAGGTTAGTCTTACATTGTGGATGCCTGTAGATTTACAGATTTTAGTGTTAGGGTGAACTTCCACTTAAAGTACAAACATCCCACGTGAACGTACGTTTCAACCTTATTTGTGTTATTGTGCCTATATGTAATCATCCTAATTGGATTTTGTATACTACATGTACAGCATAGAAAACCGTCAATTAAAAAAACAATGGTTAAAAAAGGCGCCACAGCAAAATCATGTGCGGTTAAAAAAAAGCTATTTATACATGCGGTCTCATTTAGATGAATTCTAATTAAAGTAAATCTACACAGGCCAACATAAAGTCCCCGGCTTCATCAAATCAGTTTTTTTTTATAAGCCCATACTGTAACTAAATATTTTGCACTAATTCTAATTTATTTCGTTTTCAAAATATTTAATTAATATATATATATATATATATTTGCCGGTATAACAAATCAGTTTCCATGCACAGGAGGTATAATGTTGAGATGAGATAAGCATAAAATATTTTTAATTCAGAAGGTTAATAAAACACACAGTTGATTATTAAACCAAAATAAACATCCCATACTATTTTTTTAAATAAAATCCCAGTGGGAATGTTTAAAGCCCAAACGGTGAACCATGAAACATTTTTTAAGGATTATAATAGGCCTTTATTAAAACAGGTTTATTAATTTTTTTTGTTTGTTTTAATAATAGTAATAATTATATACCTATATTATATTATTTTTGGTTAATAGGCCTCCATTAATGCAGATATGATTAGAAGTATTTTTTTATTTTTTTAATCTTAAAAAAAAAACTAATCATATTCTTATATGTTATTGTATTAGTTATATTATATTACAACAATCTAAGCAGCGCTTCGTGAGTAGAAATGGACTACACACCCCAATGGTGATTATTATTATATAGGATTTATATAGCGCCAACAGTTTGCACAGCGCTTTACAACAGACAGTACAGTTACAAAACAATTCAATACAGGAGAAATCAGAGAGCCCTGCTCGTTAGAGCTTACAATCTAGGAGGGTGGGACAAGTGATACAAAAGGTAATAACTGTGGGGGATAATCTGATGGAGAAAGTAAAAGTACAGTCGTTAGGTGGAGACAGGATAGGCTTCTCTGAAGAGAAGGTTTTTCTGGGATTAGGAGACATTCGGACTGATTGGGGTAGGGAGTTCCATAGAATAGGAGAGGCTCGGAAAAAGTCCAGGAGGTGAGCATGGGAGGAGGTGACAAGGGAGCTAGAGAGAAGGAGGTTGTGGGAGGAACTAAGGAAATGAGTAAGTTGGTATTTTGAGACAAGGTCAATGATGTAGCTGGGGGCAGAGTTGTGGATGGCTTTGTAAGTTGTTAGAATTTTCAATTTAATTTGTTGGGTGAGCGGAAGCCATTGGAGGAATTGATAGAGAGGAGTAGCAGACACAGAGCGGTTGGTAAGATGGATGAGCCTGGCAGCAGTATTCATGAGGGACTGAAGGGGGGATAGCCTGTGTAAAGGTAATCCCGTGAGGAGGGAGTTGCAGTAGTCGAGGCGAGAGATGACCAGGGAGTGAACTAGGAGCTTTGTGTTGTCATTGTGGTTATGTTTATATAAAGTCCACCATGTGAAATAAAATAACCTGTTCTTAAATGAGTGATGTCCATGGGGTAGTACTCTGATGTTCCATGATACCAGTCACCTGCACCCCACCGCATGAGTTACCACTCCCTTCAAATTCAACACTCACCAGACAGTAGTATCAAGAAGCATATGTTTGTAATTTAAAGCTTCCTGGTACTGCATCAAACGCTGTAAATCTCAGTAGCACTCTCCGTCCCTGCTCTCACACTGCTGGATGCTGTGCTGGGGAAGGACGATCCTAAAGACGCTGAGCAAGGGGGGAAATAAGCAGGCTCCGGCCAGCTGCCGAACATTGAGAGTCGGAAGAAAGAAGAAGGTGGAGGGGGAGGAGGGAATGGGGAGCTGCCTGTAGTACGCCTCTGACGCCTGCTGGTGGCGCTGATTTGTCCAGTGGTGGACGGGGACAACGGAGAAGCAGATGAGAAAATGGGAGTCAGCGGCTGAGGGATGGCTGGTGCATGCATCACTTAATTTCTACCCACAAAGCGCTGCAGAGATTGTTGTAATATTTATTTGTAACACTTGTAATTATTGAGTGCATTTATAGTGGCAGCTGAATTTCGTAGGGTGATGTAATTACAATTAGAGGACTTCCTGCCCATGAGCACTTTGTAGAGTGGTTCATCTATTTCTTTCTCGTACATCACGGGACACAGAGCGGCATAGTCATTACTATGTGGGTTATATAGATACCTTCAGGTGCTGGCACTGGCAACTTCCAAAACCGGAAGTACCCTCCCCTATATAAGCCCCTCCCATCCGGGAGCACCTCAGTTTTTTGCCAGTGTCTAAGGTGTTGGCCAAGAAGTAACATGTGTTTTTCACTGAGCTTGCGTACAGGTTCTTTTGGGCCTCAGTAAGCTATTCCGGATCCGACCAAAAAAGCTTCATAGCTAAACGGTCGGTATCCGGGCCTTGCAGAGAAGAGCAAGGTTTTGCCTGTAATGCTTCTCTTAGGAGAGCTGGACCCTGGGATCCAGAGCTCTGGTCATACCCACGACCAAGATGTTTTCTGTGCAGGGTGCTATACAGGTCCAGGGGAGTGGAATCCTTGGGAACCCGGTCCCTGAAGGTTTAATTACAATGCCTGCCGTGATAGGTGAAGTTTGGGCTTCTGTGGACCAAACAGAGTCCTGCGGCGGGGAAAAGGTAAGTGGGGGCCCCTCAGGAACTTGGTTCTATTGAGGGGACCCCCAAGCCTAATATGTCTTTCTGCCTGTTACCTAACGGTATTCCCGCTAAATATTTATGCATGCCTGTAACTACTAAAAAATGTAATATTTTTAATAGTGGTCAAGAAAAAAAAAAAAATATATATAGACTACGGTACCTGTGTTAATCCACTAGAGGCCGCTGTGGAACGTTTCTTGTCATGTGGACTAGTTTCTTTTCATCAGAGCAAGTCCAGGCAGATGGTGAGTTCTCTTGTGGGAAACTGCTTCCTCTGCCATGTTGCAATGCTCGTCCATCCCCCGGCCTGCGGCAAAAGGGGCCCTGTCTCTTGTCCCTAGTTTCCCTTTTCAAAAAAGAGCGCCGAAGGCGCACGTGCCCGCGCGCGAGCGCGTGCACGCGCCTCTATATATAGAGGTGAGCTGGGAAAGGGGGCGGAGCTTGGGGATGACGCTCTGTGCGCGCCGCAGCGCTTCTGCGCATGTGCGGGCATCCCAGTATGTTAAAAAGCACAATTATGTGTTGTGAGCTGGCTATGGAGTGCAGAGACAGAGCTGGCAACATTCTAAAAAAGGCATACAGCAAGCGGTTGATGCAGGCATCCCCATAGAAAGGCACATTAGTAGACACCAACTGTTTTTATAGCAGCAATTGTGCTAGACTATTGTCAGTAAGTGGTGTATTTCGGCTGGAATACCTCAGCTTTGGGCTTAGGAATATGCCGTCTAAAAACTCCGGGACTAAAAATCCCAGGAAGCATAGGGGGTCTCCATCGGGCTCTGAGGATCTTGGGCATGCTTCGGCTGCACCAATCTCCCCTGAAGAATCAGAGGTTAGTGACCGTAGAACACCCTCAGGAGTACCTGGTACTGTGGCTGTCCTCAGTTCACCTGCTCCTGTGTATGTAACAGAGGAGGTTTTTTCCTCAGCTCTGGGAGGGCTGGAAGAGAGATTGTCAACATTGATCGCTGCTTCCCTGTCACAGGGAAAAAGCGCTCGATCTCCGTCTCCTCCCTCAGAGTGCCTGTTAGCGGAGCAACAGTCCCATACAGGGATCGACCTACCTGAAGGGGATCAGGATGAGGTCGATTCTGTTGTAGAGGAATCAACAGTGGAAGAGCCATTCTCAGCATCACATGCTGAAAGATTATGGGTTCAGTCCCTGACTAACATGGTCCGATCAGCATTTAAAATGCCCCTTGCGGAGCCATCATCCACTTCTGTCTCCTCGTTGGGGTCGCTAAAAGCTCCCCAGACTGTTTGTTCCTTTCCGATCCATCCTTTACTGGAAGGGCTCATTTACCAGGATTGGGAGCATCCTGATAAAATATTTACTCCTCCCAAGAGATTTCAGGTGGTCTATCCCATGGAGGATAAGTTCATCAAAAAATGGAGGGTCCCTACAGTGGACGCAGCCATCTCTTGTGTGAATAAATCCCTGACATGTCCAGTGGATAATGTCCAAATGTTCAAGGACCCAATAGATAAAAAATTAGAGTCCTTATTAAAATCTGCTTTTGCTACAGCAGGCTTGGTGACACAACCAGCAGTGGCAGCTATTGGGGTCTGCCAAGCAGTGAAGGATCAGTTGAAACAGGTCTTAAGGGAATTGCCAGATCAGCAGGCTCTTGCCCTAGCTGATCTACCTAGAGCCTTATGCTTTGCGGTGGACGCTATAAAGGATTCAATCCATCAGGCCTCCCGCCTTACGCTGTCTGTAGTACATATGCGCAGGCTTCTGTGGCTCAAAAACTGGTCTGCTGAAGCTCCCTGTAAAAAATTGCTGGTCAGCTTCCCATTTCATGGTGAACGCTTATTCGGGGAAGACCTGGACAAATATATCCAGAAAATTTCCAGCGGTAAAAGTACACTTTTGCCGGTTAAAAACAGAGTTAGAGGTCCCTCTTTTAAGAGGCCTGCTTCTCCAGTCCCTAGGACATCGGCTGTGAAACAGTTCCGACGGCCTCCTCGGTCAAATCCCGGAGGTAAAAATCAGGGACAATTGCAGGGTAACAAGAAGCCCTGGATCAGGAGAGGTACAAAACCTCCCCCAAAGTCAAATGCATGAAGGGTTGCCCCCATTCAATCGGGTGGGGGGAAGACTTCAGTTGTTCACAGAGACCTGGCGGGACACGATCAGAGACAGATGGGTGCTCTCCGCAGTAAGTCTGGGATACAAATTGGAGTTAAAAGACTCCCCTCCTTCCCATTTTATAAGGTCAAACGTGCCAAGGGATCCCCAGAAGAGAGGATCCCTCCTGTTGGCACTAGAACAATTATTGCTCCAAGCAGTAATTATAGAGGTTCCCCTGGAAGAATGGGGGTTCGGGTTTTACTCAAACCTCTTTACAGTCCCGAAGCCAAACGGGGACGTGAGGCCCATATTAAATCTAAAAGGGCTAAACAAATTCCTACATATCAGGACTTTCCGGATGGAGTCGATCCGATCGGTGGCCACTGCCCTACAAGGGGAGGAATGGTTAGCCTCGATCGACATCAAAGATGCTTATTTGCACATTCCCATCTTTCCAGCCCACCAAAAATTTCTACGCTTTGCGGTAGAAGGGCGCCATTTTCAGTTCAGAGCCTTACCCTTCGGTCTGGCCACAGCACCACGAGTGTTCACAAAAATTCTGGCCCCATTATTGGCCAATCTAAGAACACGAGGTGTAACGATAATGGCATATCTAGATGACTTGTTGCTGATAGACCACTCAGTGGAAAAACTAGAAGTGGTTGTTCACGAGACAATCGAGTATCTGGAATATCACGGTTGGATTATCAACCGAGACAAGTCAGCCCTAAAACCAGTCAAAAGTCTGGAATACTTGGGGCTAAGGCTGGATTCAGACCAGAGAAAAATTTTCTTGCCTCAAGAAAAGGGGTCGTCTTTGAGAGATTTGATCCACCTAGTGGGTACAAAAAGACAGCCATCCATACGCCTGTGCATGAGGCTGCTGGGAAAAATGGTGGCATCATTCGAAGCAGTACCCTACGGTCAATTCCATTCAAGGAATTTGCAAAGGGCCATACTGTCAGCCTGGAACAAAAAAGTTCAGGCCCTAGACTTACCAATGTCCTTGTCCCCTTCCATTCGCAAGAGCCTCCGTTGGTGGTTGGTTCCCCAGAATCTGGAAAAAGGGAAATCCTTCAGTCTGATTTCTTGGAAGGTGGTCACTACAGATGCCAGCCTTATAGGCTGGGGAGCAGTACTGGAGCAATGGTCTCTCCAGGGCAGATGGTCGGATGCAGAAAAGGCCCTGCCCATCAATCTCTTAGAGATACGAGCAGCCCGGTATGCCCTAGTAGCATGGACATCCAAACTGCAAGGGTCCCCTGTCAGAATTCAATCGGACAATGCCACGGCAGTGGCATATATCAATCATCAGGGTGGCACCAGGAGTCGTGCAGCCCAGAGGGAAGTAAATTGCATCCTGAAATGGGCAGAAAGATATGTCCCAGCCATATCTGCGGTATTCATTCCAGGAGTGGAGAATTGGAAGGCGGACTTTCTAAGTCGCCAACAATTATGCCCAGGGGAATGGTCCCTTCATCCCGAGGTTTTCCGGACAATATGTCAGCGGTGGGGAACACCGGATGTAGATCTGCTAGCATCCAGATTCAACGCAAAAGTGGACAGGTTTGTCTCTTGGACAAGGGATCCCCTAGCTTGCGGCTCGGATGCCCTAGTGTTCCCTTGGGATCAGTTCAAGCTGATATATGCATTCCCACCGCCACAATTGTTACCTCGATTACTCCGCAGAATCAGGGTAGAAAAGAAACCAGTGATTCTGGTAGCTCCAGCGTGGCCCCGAAGAGCATGGTACGCGGAGATTGTAAAGATGTCTATGGGGAGTCCTTGGACCCTCCCACATCGTCCGGACCTGCTTTCGCAAGGACCGATATACCACCCTTCCTTACCAGCCCTAGGTTTGACGGCCTGGCTATTGAAGCCCACATTCTAAAAAAGAGAGGGCTCTCTAGTCCTGTGGTATCTACCATGATCAATGCCAGGAAGCCGGTATCCAGGCAGATCTACTATAGAATCTGGAAGGCGTACATCGCCTGGTGTGAAGCCAAGAAATGGCATCCACGTAAGTACGTAATAGGTAGGATTCTGGACTTCCTACAATGGGCTGTAGATAGGAAGCTTGCCTTGAGTACTATCAAGGGTCAGATTTCGCCTTGTCAATATTTTTTCAAAGGCCCTTGGCTTTGCATTCACTAGTCAAAGCCTTTATACAAGGAGTGATGCGTATTAGCCCTCCGGTTATTATTCCCATATGTCCATGGGACTTAAACCTGGTTCTGTCGGTTCTACAGAAACAACCATTTGAACCATTACAGCATATTTCCCTGGTTCTTCTCACCAGGAAATTGATTTTTCTAGTAGCCATTTGTTCGGCTAAAAGAGTATCGGAATTAGCCGCTATGTCCTGTAGGGAGCCATATCTGGTTATCCATAAGGACAGAGTAGTGTTACGTCCTCATCCAGCCTTTCTTCCTAAGGTGGTATCGAGGTTTCATTTGAACCAAGATGTGGTTCTTCCGTCCTTTTTCCCCAAGCCTAGTTCGGTAGAGGAAAAGTTATTGCATTCTTTGGATGTAGTAAAAGCAGTTAAAGCTTATCTAAAAGCCACTGCTCAGATTCGCAGAACGGATACTTTGTGTATTCTGCCGGAAGGCCCCAGAAGGGGTCAGGCAGCGTCAAAATCTACTTTAGCCAAGTGGATTCGACAGGTCATAATGCAAGCCTATGGCTTGAGAAGGAGACCGCCTCCGTTCAAAGTTAGGGCGCACTCCACGAGAGCAGTTGGAACTTCATGGGCAGTGCATCACCAGGCCTCCCTGGCTCAGATCTGTAAGGCCGCAACATGGTCTTCAGTACACACGTTTACTAGGTTCTACCAGGTGGACGTTAGAAGTCAGGAGGATGTCGCCTTTGGGCGCAGTGTGTTGCAGGCCGCAAAAGATCCTCATGTCTGATAGCGCTCAGCTTATGTATGGTGTATCCCCCCCCTCATTGGGCATTGCTTTAGGACATCCCACATAGTAATGACTATGCCGCTCTGTGTCCCGTGATGTACGAGAAAGAAAATAGGATTTTTATAACAGCTTACCTGTAAAATCCTTTTCTTGGAGTACATCACGGGACACAGAGCTCCCACCCCTCTTTGTGCTCCCGGATGGGAGGGGCTTATATAGGGGAGGGTACTTCCGGTTTTGGAAGTTGCCAGTGCCAGCACCTGAAGGTATCTATATAACCCACATAGTAATGACTATGCCGCTCTGTGTCCCGTGATGTACTCCAAGAAAAGGATTTTACAGGTAAGCTGTTATAAAAATCCTATTTTTTGTGCACCTGTTTTTAGAGATATTATATTATATTATATTATATTAGCTTAATAGGCCTTCATGGTTTTCATCAAAGCAAATATGATTATATATTTTTTAAATATAATGTTAATATTTTTAAAATAAAGAAATTTATATTTTTATATTTTTGTATTAGGAGTTGTTGATATAGATATGATTATAAACCTGACTAAAAGTGCGAGCTCAGTTGAAAAATCAGCACCCCATACCCGTTAAATAGACATGCAAAAGTAGAAAAGAATTGAGACTTTATAGGTGCTGAAACCCTCTCTCAGAGTAACTATCCATACACAGTCATAAGTTAAAAAGAATAATGTTGTTCTTTATTACAAAATTCATTAAAGGTATGTCTAATGTTAAACATTAGACATACTTTTAATGAATTTTGTAATAAATAATTTTTTTCCCTATTCGTCTTTCAGGACAGCCACAATGAGAGACCTAGGCTCCTCCCTTTCCACAGGAAACACTGCGCCAGCACATATAAATTCTTACTTCCCCTGCCGGCCTTCAGTTGTTAGTGTTTCCTCCGGAGGGGAGACACTGTGCAAGGAGCCAGACTAAATCAGTCAGGGGACTGAGGCATTTCTTACCTGAAAGGAAGCAGGGGCTTCCAGGGTTTTATTGTGGGTTAGTCACCCACCTTCCGTGAGCCACCCCAGCCTGGTCGAGTGCGGCTGAAGGCTGAGGGGGACCCCTATCGCGTCCACAGGGCCGCAGCAAGGAGGCAGCCCGCCCTCCTTGTATATGGATACATGCCGCATTTTTTGGAACCCGCGGGCCGGACGACGTGGCGACGTAATTTCCGGCGGAGGGCGGATGCTTTCCCTTTAACCCGCGACTTCCGGTTCCGGGTCGCGGCGCTGATAGGGGCCCAGGCAGAAGCTGGAGAGAGTCCAAATCGCGCACAGGCAGCGTGGGATTCAACGGAGGCAGCCACCTGCAGTCAATATGTCGGAAGCAGAGGCTCAAGCGACACACACTGACTCCACCTCCAGCCTTCCTAAGGTAAGAGTACCCTGGGGTGGGTTCCTCTCTACCTAGGAATACCCCTCCATGCATGGTTCCTGTCCATGGGGGGGTAGTCCCCCTGGGTGGTCAGGGGGGGAGACACTGATGCCTTACATATAGAAGGTTCAGCGCTCTCCGGGGGTTGTACTTATTTGTCAAAAAAGAAAAAATATATATATATATATATATATATATATATATATATATATATATATATATTTGTACAGAGAAATCGAGATCAACCCATACCTCTAAAAAGAAGTGTGCCTCCTGTAGGGACACGCTAAAGGAGGCACGGGGGAAGGTCTTATGTAAAAATTGTATTGACACCCTGGTGAAAGAAAGGGATTCAGAGCAGGAGTCTGGACTGGCAGCTTCCGTGAAGGAGCTCTCGTCCACCTTTTCATCTTTCAAAAGTTTATTTGAAAGATTTCAACCCCCCTCTGTTCCCACTTCCCAGGATACAACCCCCCCACCGGCTCAGGGCCCTGTACCGGCTAACCCTGCCACTACTTCAAGGGAAGAGGAGGTTGCAGGCCCTTCCGGTGTACAACAGGCACATCCAGATAGTGTCACCTCTGAGTCTCAAGAGGACTCAGACGGAGAAGCCCAGGACGGGGAGTCCAGGAAAACCTCCAGGTATAAGTTGTCCCTGGATGAGGTAGATGACCTCTTGGGAGCAATTTATACCACCCTCGGTATACAGACCGATAAAAAACCCTTGACCCTTCATGATAAAATGTATAAGGGTCTGGGTGAACAGAAGAAAAAGGTCTTCCCTGTACATGAAGTACTGATTGACACTGTCAAAAGGGAATGGCAGGACCCCGAGAGGAAGCCCTTCTTTTCTACATCTCTAAAAAGAAGATTTCCTTTCTCGGATGACCCAATGTCCATTTGGAATAAAAAAACCAAATTAGACGCCGCCTTCTCCCAGGTCTCCAGGAACACGGACCTAGCGTTCGAGGACATGGGAGCTTTGGCGGACGTCATGGACAAAAGGATAGACTCCCTACTAAAGAAAACCTGGGACTCTACTATGGGTAATTTAAGGCCTGAGATGGCCGTTACAGTTGTGGCCCGCAACTTGGAACATTGGCTCCTTAAAATCCAGGAGCACATTGAGTCTGGGACGGCTAAAGAAACAATTCTAGCTTCCTTTCCGACTATCTTGCAAGGAGTTGCTTATATAGCGGACGCCTCTGCGGAATCTGTCCGCATGTCAGCCAGATCGGCAGCCCTGGCCAACTCTGCCAGAAGAGCCCTCTGGCTGAAGACTTGGCCAGGCGACAGTGTCTCTAAGGCTAAACTGTGTGGGATACCCCTAACGGGAGACCTACTATTCGGCCCCGGTCTGGATTCGGTTCTGGACCGGACGGCAGATAAAAATAAGTCCTTTCCCCCCAAGCGGAAGGCCCCAGTATTTTCAAAAAAGGGGTTTCGTCCGCAGGGTCAGAAGGGGGCTCCCAGGCCTGAAAAACAAAGAAAGACCTGGACCCCTAAAGGCAGAGGCAGAGGTGGAGCGATTTTTCGCGCTCCTCAACAGCCCGGGAAAAACCCCTGACTCTCTAGTCAGAGTGGGAGGAAGACTGGGGATCTTCCTCCCACTATGGGAGACAATTTCCCCCAACCAATTTATTCTGGGGATTATAAGAAGGGGGTACCATTTAGAGTTTGCAAGCCCCCCCCCCCCAGAGATATCTTGTCACTTCTCTTCCCAAGTGCAGGGAGAAATCCCAAGCCTTGTTGGGAGCTCTGGAAAATCTGGAAAGTCAGAACGTAGTATGCAGAGTTCCAGAAGCAGAGGAGGGAAGGGGATTCTATTCTCACATTTTTGTGGTAAAGAAACCTTCCGGAGAGTTCAGATTAATTCTGAACCTAAAGCCCCTGAACAGATCAATTGTATACAAATGATTCCGGATGGAGTCGATTTTTTCTGTCAGGGCCCTCCTCCCCCCCGATTGCTTCATGGTGTCTCTGGATCTCAGAGACGCATACCTGCACATCCCAATTGCAGAAAACTCTTAACGTTTTCTACGTCTAGCAGTCAACCTAGACGGAACAGTAGTGCACCTACAGTTCAAAGCACTGCCATTCGGGCTATCCTCGCCCCCCCGCATTTTCACCAAGGTTCTGGCGGAACCGTTGGCGTTTCTGCGACTTCAGGGAGTATCCATCATAGCTTACCTGGACGATCTGCTTCTATTCGCAGCATCCCCAGAACAGCTATCCAGAGACCTGGAAAAAACAAGGAGTGTCCTTACGGACCTAGGGTGGCTTCTAAATTTAGAGAAGTCCAGCCTAGTCCCGTCACAGAGGATAACGTACCTAGGGTACACTTTGGACTCAACTCTTTTGAGAGTATTCCTCCCGATGGAGAAGATCCTGAAGTTAGACAGGGCAGTGACGTCCCTCCAGAGCAACCTCCAAGTGACAATAAGATATCTGATGTCGACATTGGGTCTGTTGACATCCACGCTCCCAGCAGTCCAATGGGCAGGACTGCACTTTCGCCCACTACAAACCTTCGTTTTGAAGATTTGGGACCACAGTCTAGAAGCTCTAGACAACCTGGTTCAGGTACCTGCTCAGGTAAAGAGATCCCTCTGGTGGTGGAGGAGGGTTTCAAACCTTTCGCAGGGGCGTCTGTGGTTTATCCCGGTATCTCGGGTGATAACCACAGACACAAGTGGCAAAGGCTGGGGGGCACACCTGGGATCCCTTCCAGTACAGGGCACCTGGGAGTTAGAGGAACTAAACAGGTCGTCCAACTGGAAAGAGCTGAGAGCAGTGGGTCTAGCGCTCAAGTTTTTCCAGGAGCAACTCTGGGGTCACCACACTCAGGTGAGGTCAGACAACTCTTCGGCCGTAGCCTACTTAAACAAGCAGGGCGGCACAAGGAGCGGAGTCTTGTCGGCCCTAGCAGCAGACATTCTGGGCTGGGCCGAAATCAACACACTCTCACTCTCAGCAATCTTCCTGAGAGGCGAGAGGAACGTCATAGCAGACTTCCTAAGTCGGACACAACTGAGAGAGAGCGAATGGGTCCTCAATCAGGAGGTTTTCCTGCTCTTAACCAGGAGGTGGGGCCCACCAGAGGTGGACCTCTTCGCGTCAAGAAAAAACGCGAAAACCCCCTGGTTCTTCTCTCTAAACAGGGGAGAGGGAGAGTTGGGAGTGGACGCACTAACCCAAAGTTGGGAATTCAGAATGTGTTATGCATTCCCACCACCGGTTCTGTTGCCCGCTGTTCTAAGGAAGTTTCAGGTAGAAAACACTTCCCTGATTCTAGTGGCACCACATTGGCCCAAGAGAGCATGGTTCTCAGTTCTCAAACAGTTGGCTGTAGAACCCCCCTTCTTCCTCCCACCTCGAGAGGATCTCCTCTCACAGGGTCCAGTCCTTTGCCCCCAGGTACACAGATGGAGGCTAGTGGCTTGGCTACTGAGGAGGGAATGTTAAAAGCCAAGGGCTTTTCAGAAAGGCTAGTTACCACCCTCCTTAATAGTAGGAAAAAGGAGACTCGCCAGATCTATAGAAGAGTCTGGCTCCGCTTTAACAAGTGGTGTGCGGACTGTTCCTGTTCGGTCCATAATTCCACGTCCATCCTGGAATTCCTTCAATGTGGGGCAGATAAGGGACTTTCCATAGCTACCCTTAAAAGTCAGATCTCAGCACTTAGTGCTTACTTAGAGAAACCTCTGGCCTCCGATCCCTGGGTTGTCAGGTTTTTCAGAGCCCTATCAAGACTTAGACCAACTCAGAATCCACCATTTCCCAGTTGGGACCTGTCTTTGGTCTTGCAGACCCTTACGGGCGCTCCCTTCGAACCCTTAGAGAAGTGTCTAATAAGGGATCTAACTTTAAAGACAGTTTTTTTGATTGCAGTGACCACTGCTAGGAGGGTCAGTGAGTTAGAAGCTCTATCCATTAGACCCCCTTTTTGTATTATTTTTCCGGATCGGGTCGTTTTAAAGACCGATCCGGCATTTTTGCCCAAGGTTACTTCAAAATTCCACAGGAATCAGGAAGTAATCTTGCCTTCTTTTTGTCCAAACCCCTCAGGTGAAGGGGAGTTGAAATTTCACACCTTGGATGTCAGGAGATGCATCCTGCACTATCTTGAACAGACAAGAGTCTTTAGAAAGTCAGACTCTCTGTTTATTTTATTTTCTGGGGCCAGAAAGGGTTACAAGGCGTGTCGACGCACTATTGCCAGATGGCTCAGAACAGCCATAGGACAGGCATATTCCTTAGCGGGTAAAGAGGTCCCTACAGGAATAAAGGCACACTCCACCAGATCTCTGGCAACCTCTCAGGCAGAAAGGGCTGGAGCAACGCCAGAACAAATATGCAAGGCAGCAACTTGGTCCAGCTACGCTACCTTTGTTAAGCATTACAGAGTGGATCTGGTGTCGGCAGGTGAGCAAGCCTTTGGGCGAAAGGTTTTGCAAGCTGTAGCCCCACCCTAGTTGGTAAGTGCTCGTCTATCCTCTCATTGTGGCTGTCCTGAAAGACGAATAGGGAAAATTAGAGTTACGCTTACCGGTAACGTCTTTTCCAGTAGTCTTTCAGGACAGCCCTAGTACCCACCCTAAAAAATTGGGGGGGTCTTACTAAAGACCGGAACGCAGCATGATAGAGATAATAATAGTATGCTATTAATGTGTTCTTGTGTCTCCCCAGCTGTCCGGAGGTGATCTCAGAAAAACTGAAGGCCGGCAGGGGAAGTAAGAATTTATATGTGCTGGCGCAGTGTTTCCTGTGAAAAGGGAGGAGCCTAGGTCTCTCATTGTGGCTGTCCTGAAAGACTACTGGAAAAGACGTTACCGGTAAGCGTAACTCTAATTTTTATTCTTTTTAACCTATGACTGTGGATGGATAATTACTCTGAGAGAAGGTTTCAGCACCTATAAAGTCCCAATTCTTTTCTATTTCCATGTTCATAGATATGATTATATTTATTATTTATATTTATTTTTGTAATAGTATAAAAATAATAATTTATTATAGTAATATATTGTATTCAGAATTGTCATTATGCCTTTATAAAAGCAGTTATTATTCACTTTATTTTATTATTATAAAAAATTATTCTTAAAATCCAAAGTTTAATAATAAATTTAATTTCGGCAATCCAGTCAGACTGGGACTGTAAGGGACCTAGACGGGGAATGCTGCTTTCGTTGGACATCCAGAAGGCGTTTGACTCCCTCTCATGGGATTACTTGTTTGACGTACTGAGTCGCTTTGGTTTTGGCGAACGCTTTCTGGTCCTCCTGCGGACGCTGTAGGATTCTCCTTCTGCTTCATTAAGGCTAAGGGGGTACTCATCCCCAACTCTTGCTATTAGGAGGGGAACTAGGCAGGGATTCCCGTTGTCCCCGCTCCTTTTTGCTCTTGCGATTGAGCCTTTGACTATCAGGATCCACAAGAGCCCTGATATCCGGGGCATCGTCTGCGGAGATGACGAGCATAAGTGCTTGCTCTTCGCTGACGACCTCCTGCTGGTGCTGTCATCGCCAATTACTTCCCTCCCCAATCTGTACGCAATCTTACGTCCATTCTTAGAGATCACAGGTCTATATATTAATCACAACAAGTCTAGGGCACTTAATCTCTCTTTACAAAAATCCACTCAGGTGACTCTTGAGCAAACTTACCAATTTCAGTGGGAGCCGGAGGCTCTTCCATATCTTGGAATAAGTTTGACCTCATCTATTCAAACGCTATATAGAAAGAACTACCCCGCCTTGTTCAAGCGCCTGACTGAGGACCTAGCTAGATGGCAGATTCGCCCCCCATCGTGGTTCGGCAGATTGCACTCTATAAAAATGAATGTATTACCGAAGGTTTTATACTTATTTCGTACCTTGCCTGTGTCTCTAGTCCGAACCGACCTCCAAGCATTCCAAAATAAAATACTTCAGTTTATATGGGGAGACAAGAGGCCTAGGGTGAATAGGGCCACATTGTACACTCCAAAAAAATAAAAAGAGGTCTGGGACTACCTAATCTACTAAAATATTTCTATGCGGCCCAGTTGGCCCAACTCTCTAGGTTCCATTCCCAAAAACCCGAAGCCATATGGATGACTATGGAATACCATTCCTGTCGTCCTAAACCAATTTCTCACATTATGTGGCTTCCCATGAAAGAGAGACCGATCATACTCTGCCCTACTCTTTCCTTTTTGCTAGAAATTTGGAACAGACTCTCAAGGTCCCAGAAATGTAAATCTCCCCACAACCCGCTTGCTCCTCTATTGAAAAATAGGGCTTTCACCCCGGGCCTCACTTCCCCAGTGTTTGAATGGTGGACCAACAAGGGCTTTATACGAATAGCTGACCTTTGCAACCACAAGGGGATGCTATCGGAACTATCTTTGGTAGAGAAATATCAAATGCCAGCCACGGAACGTTTTAGATATACTCAAATACACCATTTTCTACAAACTATTGCTCGTAAGGGCGATCTAGTGACAATGACTTCCATGGAGCATATGTGCAGGCAATATGATAAAATCAGAGGTCACATTTCCGCTATATACACTATTTTGACATATGTCTCAACAAAACTGAGCTATATGCTCAACTGGGAACAGGATCTTCAGGAAACTCTCAAAATCGATGAGTGGCATAAGTTGTCAGAAACAACGTCTAAATCGCTCAAAAATACCTCCATCATAGAGGCTAACTACAAGGTCTTACTGAGATGGTATATGGTTCCGGCCAGATTGGCCACCTTTGTGCCTGGTGCCACTCCGGAGTGCTTTAGGAGATGTGGCCAGTTAGGTTCCACCTACCATGTATGGTAGACATGCCCCAAGGCCAGGAGATTCTGGATCAGGGTGTACAATTTTATCTACACCCTTACCCAGATTAACTTGATTAAATCTGCAAAACATGCGCTCCTGGGAGGCAGGGTACCTGAAACATCCAGATCACAAAGATGGCTCATTACATTTATTTTTGTATCAGCAAAAATAACTATAGCCAGAAATTGGAAGTCAGTTGCCTTGCCATTTGATCAGCTTAAGCGTAAATTGTCTTGGCGTATGTTGAATGAATGGTTAACAGCAATTGTGCAAGACAAGATGAAATTGTTCCACATGGTTTGGGACCCATGGATCGGATATCTAACCAACGATCCCAGGACGATCGCAACTTAGAAGCAGTCCTGAGGATAGATGTGCGAGGCACGGAGCCGTAGCCCCCTCCCCCCTCTACTGTCTTTTTCTTATTCTTCCCTTCTTGATTTTGTTTCTCCTTTTTTTTTTGTTGGTTCTTTTTATTTAGAGAAAAAAAAAAGTTATTCATACATTACAAACACTTATTACATTTTATCCGGTGAGACATAATACAATTTTCTTTTTCTCCTTGTTTTCCTTCCTCTTTCCTTTAGTTGCCTATCCACATATAAATACTATTGTAACTACTGTTGCTCTCCTCTTTGATCTACCTCCCTCTCTCCTAACCCTTTGAAAGTTTAATGATAGGTATAAATTGTTTGTCTTTTACATGCTAATAATGGGTTATGTACACTATTAGAGGAGGCTTCCTCGAGTATATCTATTTATTGATATGTTACCCTAATATAGTTTCTTTCATAATGAAAAGATAACGTCTTTGTGAGTTATACTGGTAAACTCTAATAAAAATTATTGAAAATAAATAAAATCCAAAGTTTAATGAGAATTGTTGCCAATACCCACTTTGCAGTAGGAAATTGAATAGAAAATAAATATTTGTAGCAAAATAAGGATAATCCCAATTCCACATTTGTATTCCCCCCTTTAAATCATGTGTGTAGGCTGTATGCCTGATACTATTGGGCAGTTTATAGTATACAGCACACCGACTGCTGGGTACCTCCTGTGAGGAGGAATCTTTTCAACATGTTGCTGATTAAAACTAGTTTAAGAGTAAATTGACATTCCAAACAGGAACTGGTTATAGACAAAGCAAAAAAATGGAAAAGTCTGAGAGGTATAGGCTTGAAAGTAATATAAGATATCTCATCATAAACCTCCATTTGAAGTGCCGGGATGTTTGAATGGGGCCTCTATGCATGATGCATAAAAATGTAAACAATGCTGTAGGTATGTGCATTTATTTGTGTCTGGCACAGCTGTGCAGGAGAGAACTTCCAAGGAAGGTTTCTGTCATTGAATGTTTATGTTAAACTTATATATAATTGACAATGTAAAACCAGAGAGGCTTTGGAGTATGCTCTATAGCCTTATGCTATTAGGTTATTCTATCCTGCAATATAAATATTTCTATCGGTTTCCTTTTTTTTCCCTACAAATACAGTTCACAAATCAGATCATTTATGCTAACCATAAATTGAAAAAATGTATAATCAGAGCTAAGCACAGTAGAGCCTTCTTTTTGCATCCCAAAAAAAGAAGATTATTCCTCATTTTGTGATAGTGGGTAGAGTCATGCAAGTGGTTTCTTTATGCCCCTGGGCTAACATCCAGAACTGCTGGCTTACAGCATAGATATAGCCTCATATTATAGAGGTGTGCCAAAGGGAGCCCAAAGCCCTCCAATGAACCAGTTTTAAACACAGTAGCTCATTCTATAACGAACCTCAGAAATAATGGGATTAGGCTTGGTTCACACTAGCCCGACTCCAAAGTCGCTTTGCAATCCGACTTCGATAAGACTTTGATGTAAATGTTTACACTCTTTGGCATTGAAGTCATATCAAAGTCAGCCCAAAGTAGTGCAGGAACCTTTTCTAAAGTTGGACAGACTTCTTTAGTATCAGTTAAGACAGCACGCATAGGGAAACATTAAAGGGGTTGTAAGTCCTTGTTTTTTAAGTTTTTTTAAATAACAAACATATCATACTTACCTCCACTGTGCAGTTTGCTATGCACAGAGCGGCCCTGATCATCATCTTCTGGGGTCCCCCAACAGCGCTCGTGGCTCCTCCCCACATCAGTAATCCCCCTAGGAGAAGCGCCCCCCTCCGGGGGTTACCGTGCACGTGCACTCCCGAGTCCAGCATTTGGGTCCATAAACACAGAATGCCGGCCTCGGCCCCGCACCCTGCACCTGTGTCATTGGATTTAATTGACAGCAGTGGGGGCCAATGGCTGTGCTGCTATCAATCTATTCAATCAAGAGCCGAGAACCCCAGCCAGAGAGGTAGAGCGTGTCTCCGGCGTGGGAACCAATGGGTTTAGGTGAGTAAAACGGGGGGGGCTGGTCAGTGTCAGAAGTTTTTTCACCTTAATGCATAGGATGCATTAAAGGAGTTGTAAAGGTACATTTTTTATTTTCTAAATAGGTTCCTTTAAGCTAGTGCATTGTTGCTTCACTTACCTTTTCCTTAGATTTCCCTTCTAAATATTTTTTTTCTTTGTTTTCTTTGTCTGAATTTCTCACTTCCTGTTTATCCTCAGTAAGCTGTTCAGTAAGCTGTTCTGGATGACTCCACACCACTCGGATGATGGTGTGGAGTTCAGTGAGGAGAAACAGGAAGTGAGAAATTCTGACAAAGAAAACAAACCTTTAGAAGGTAAATCAAAGGAAAAGGTCAGTGAAGCAACAATGCACTAGCTTAAAGGAACCTATTTAGAAAATAAAAAATGTACCTTTACAACTCCTTTAAGGTGAATAAACTGGAGGGTTTACAAACCCTTTAAGTTTCATATGTCATCCAACTTGAGGTCTCACCACATGGATCCTATGTCGCATCAGTGTTAACCGATCCTTGTTTGCACATGTTTTATAATATTCCCATTGCACATGCTCCTGGAAATGGCTTAAAGCAAGTGGGTGCTGTAGCAACTACTAGCTGGGAACCAGTTTCAACACAAGTCAAATCATACACTGCCAGCACACCATGGATTTTCAAAACCGCATCCAAAATCTATAATAAAGCAATCACAAGACAGCAGTAAATTGCAACGTTTCAGATCCACGAAAGAACCCTTCATAAGGCATGTCATACCTGCTGAAGGAGATCTGCGTTAGCTTAAAACGTTGCTATTTACTGCTGTTAAACGTTAATACATATTTGGACACTATTTTGAAAAATGTATTAACGTGATCACATCACAGCAGTAAAGAGCAACTAACGTGCTCAGTTACTGATTTGATGTGATTAAGTTTTTAAATTTTTGGACACTATTTTGAAGATCCATGGTGAGCTGCAATATGTGCTTTTGATCATTTTTTTTTTTTTGTAAACTGTGTTTATTAGGTTAGTCATGGGTTTACAAGTATGTATAGCACATATGTTACAGTGACCAACATTTTATCGTTTCTTCAGTAACAAAAGAAAAGAAAGAGCATAACGAAGTATAGACAGTTATATCATCCGAAGGAGTGTTCTCCTAGTCATGTTATGTAACCATGTTGCCCTGTCTATTAACTGTGGCAAGCATAGGACCTCGGCTTGTTGGCTGGCTCGCAGCCGTTTGGGCGTGCACCCACCCTCCCGGTCGGTTTCTTGTTTTACATCGGTATGTGTCATCGGGGGGGGGGGTGTTCCGCCCCTAGTCAGCCCCTGCGTGTTCCAGTTTTGGTTCATGCCAGAGGAGGGGGGCCATTTAAGGCCTCCTACTGACCGCCTCCGGCATCCCACCCGTGCCATGACCATAGCCAGACCCCAGATGGGGTGCCCGGCGCATTCACTTTCGTTTCTCCGTGGGCTAGTGTGGTATTGGCCGAGATCCTATTGCCAGGCTTATCTTACTCATTGTGATTAGGGCGCTGGCTGCCAGATTTTCAGTTAAATAACTTTTTAACATTGCACAGTTATGGCAAGAAGCAACTAGGAAAGTATTCAAGAGCTTAGAAGGAAAATAGGGGGTGAGGGGGGAGGGAATATGAGATAAAGGGGGGGAGGGGAGGGGGTAGGATCTCACCTTGATCTGATAACTTTCGCTTGCGTTCCGCACCGGACTGTCTGCCACCAGGATGATGTCTCGTTCTGTAAAAGGTGTACATGTTACGCTCAAGGTCTATGCTAAGGTTCAGGATGGGGGGGGCGGTCAGGTTCAACTGTTAGCAAGGTCGACACGTTGACCAACTTTTGATCATTTTGATGTAGTTGGCCTTTGGTCAACTTGACATCAAGATCCACTAGTTTAAAGCATAGCACAGATACAGCATATCATTATAGAACCATTTATTCCAAACTGCACACAGCTGTTTTGGGTGTGTTGGCCATCATCAGTGCAGTGCACCCTGTAAAAGCCATTGTTTCAATGCATTGTAGTGATGATGACAAACAAGTCTGAAACAGCTGCAAGCAGTTCAAAATTAGATTATTCTAGAATATAATGCTGTATTTGTGCTATAACATGTAAATCTGGATGTAAATTTAACCAAGGGGCAACTATCCTAAAATAAGCAATAATTTCCTTCTTTTTTTTTTGTGATTGAATAGTCCACTTTGCTTTGCACTGGTTCAGAGGAGGACTTTTTTGGAGTTTTTTTTCCCACTTCCCCATAACTTATCTGGTTATACTTTCTTATAGGAAGTGAATGTATCGAGAAAATGGACTTTAGTGGCACGACACTATTCAAACAATAGTTAAAGTACAAAAAGTTTATTTATTTATACAAAACATAATTAAAAGATGTAACTGAGTTTCAATAATACTTAACATACAAAATTTCATAACTGGTAGCCACCATCAACCCTCAACACTAGAGTAGAGCTCGCAAGGTAATACACATTGCTAGAGGTCATGGGAAAAATATCACTAATCTCCTAATACTGAAGGATAACTGCTGAGTGGGGTCATGATGTCCAGTTGACGATCCAGCTCAACATGTTTCGCGCCACCACACTTCTTCAGGAGCTTAAGAGTTAAAAAAAAATCTAGGTAAAAAAAAAATTGCCTAGAAAAATTCATTTGAACTGTTAAGCTTCTGAAGAAGTGCTGTGGCATGAAACATGTCGAGCTGAACCATCAACTGGACACCATCACCCCACTCTGCAGTTATCCTTGGGTTTTAGAAGATTGGGGATATTTTTCCCATGACCCCTAGCACTGTGTATTACCTTGGGAGCTCTACTCTAGTGTTGAGTGTTGATGGTGGCTACCAGTTATGATATGTTGTATGTTAAGTATTATTGAAACTCAGTTACAACTTTTAATTATGTTTTGTATACATAAATAAACTTTTTGTATTTTAACTATTGTTTGAATAGTGTCGTGCCACTAAAGTCTATTGTCTCTATACATTCACCTCATACAGTCTGAAAGGATGAGGCACGGTGTGTAAGACTATGTCCACAGAGCCACTCTGGGTTGACATGTAACAGGGATATGCAATTAGCAGACCTCCAGCTGTTGCAGAACTACAAGTCCTTTGAGGCATAGCAAGACCCTTACAGTCATAAGCATGACACCCAGAGGCAGAGGCATGATGGGACTTGTAGTTTTGCAACAGCTGGAGGTCCGCTAATTGCATATCCCTGCCATATAACATTGACTATACTTTTTCATAAGCAGAGCTCAAAACCAACCCCCCCCCCCCCCCAAAAAAAAAAAAGGAAACCTGCAGATCCATTCATATATGCAGCTAAATGTATTGGTAGTTTTCCTTCCTATTGATCATAGCGACCTATTACATTGAAGGATGGAAATAAGAGTTCCCCACTGGGATAGGGATATAGACACATAGACATCATTATCAAAATCAAAAAAATATTTGACTGGAGTTGGGTTTTATTGCATAAGTTGCCTCTTCCTGCTTAGTAGTGATGAACAATGTATTAGGGGGCTTGTTTACAGTGCTGCTTAAAACATTCAACAGCCACTAGAGGGAGACTTCACAAATCTGCGTATGCAAATAAGTCATCAAACTATGGCACAGCAAGTACCATCAAAATGACTTTTGCATAACATATAAAGTTTATTTACTGAAATTGCACTATAGTTTCCCTTTAAACACCCATATCCCCCCCCCCCTTTTCGTTGAAACTTTTAGAAAAAAATAAGAAACATTTTTATTGACCTACTTTATGTTACACATTAATCAGGGTTCCTTACACTTACCACATCTGGCAGACATATAATGAAAAGATCATCATATTGCAGTACTAGGTGCCAAAAGCAGGAAATTCAAGAACTGCTGTGAAAGTGAGAATAGACTGAGATAAAGTGGAGAAATCCAATTCACATTGTTTCTATGTAAACTCTATATTTATATGTTAGTCTGCTAAACGCGATTCACAATACAACATATATAGGTGAGGTGTTAGGTGATTAGACGTCACAGTTTTCAGGCTTTTATGTGTCCCATAAATCATAGCCTCTCTGTGGCAGGGTACTTTCAAAACTTGTGATTTGGATATAATCTAATGGTCTGCAATGTGTCCAAGAGCTGGGGCAAGGCTGTAACATGTCCTGGCAGCCAGTTTCTTTCTTCCTCGGCCAGAAGTCAGAAAAAGGGTCTTTTTAATAATGATTCAGGAAATTGTTTCACATTGAAGCTGAAAGAAGATTTCATGTCGGTTTCATAGCCATTTCTCCGTTTTTGAGGCAGACATTTCTCTTAAATGTTCTCTTTGAAATTCTGTAATAAGCTCTGAATGTATTTATTTTCATGCTGGAGAAATTTTTATGCACGTGAGTCTGCACAGGTCTGCCGGAGTAAGAAGAGGTACGGGTGGGGGCCAGAGAAACATGAAATTTGGATTCCACTTTTTATAAAATGTTTAACACGGGCCACTCGGTTTTTAATAAATAACACTACATCTTTAGCTGTCTTTTGATTCTTTATTATCCCCCAATTAAAGAAAGGGTGTACATCATACTCTAAGTGGCCATTACTTATGGTGTTGACCTCCCTGCTCATCACATAACCACAAGTTTCCTGTTGAAATACATCACTCAATTAGATTATAAAGCAGCCTTTATCTAACTTTTTAACATGACGGGACCCTTGAAATAACTTTCAGGTTTCAGGTAACACCTATTAATTATTACATTTTCAGCTTACAAGACATTCATGCTAACTAGTGCATATAAGAATAAATAATAGAATTAGGCAAGTGGCATACTTAGCACATTTAAAAAACAGGGCTGCCCTAGCCCTCCTGGCGGTATTCCCAAGCCTGGCTCAGGGTTAAATTTCAGCACCAAAAGCGGTAACCCCGAGCCAGACTCGGGATTGCATCGCAGTAATCCAGTTACTTACCTTGTTCCCTGGATCCTGCGATGCCTCCCCGCTGTGTGATCGAGCTGTCTCCTCGCTCGATTCACACAGTGCCCGAGTGCCGCCGAGCTCCGTTCCCTGCGACGTTACGATGCACGGGGACGCCAAATTCAAAAAAGTTAAAACACAGTACACATACAGTACACTGTAATCTTACAGATTACAGTACTGTATCAAAAAATTACACACCCCCTTTGTCCCTAGTGGTCTGTCCAGTGTCCTGCATGCACTTTTATATAATAAAAACTGTTCTTTCTGCCTGGAATTTGGAGATTGTCCATAGCAACCAAAAAGTGTCTCTTTATGTCAAAAGTGGTTTTAGACCAACTAGAAAACAGCGATAATAAATTAGAATCACTCGCAGAATTGAGCGATAGCGATTTGTGGGAAAATTCGTCATCAAACACTGAAAAACACTTTTATTATTATTATGTTATTATTTGTTATAATTATTTTATAGTTATTTATTATATTATAATTTATACATTTTTTTTTTTTTACTTTATCATACCCGGGATGTCTACTAAACTCTTGTTTGGACAGATTTAAGTGAGTTATTCCTAAGAATTACAGGCCTACCATATAAAACGCCAAATTTCCATGCAGAATAATGGTACCGCTTTCAGCACCTAAAATCTGACAGAATCATACCGCCAGGGAGGTTAAACACCAAAATTATTTTCTTTTCCAATAATTTTTATTGTTTAATAGAAAAGGAGAGTTACGAGCATTCGTTTGAGACAGAGGCTTGAATAAGGCACAGTCAGTAACCAAATAAGTGTTAATGTGCATGTACATAATACCAGTACATGGGCCAAAAATAGCCCATAAAAATTGTATAGCCCCCTTACATTGGTGTTTGGTGCAGTGCCTGCTTACATAGGTGGTTAGTTCTGAGTCCCCTTACATTAGTGGTCAGTGCAGTGCCCATTTAGATTGGTGGTCAGTTATATGCCCCCTTACATTGGAGATCAGTGCTGTGCCTGCTTACATTGGTGGTTAGTTCTGTGTCCCCTTACATTGGTGGTTAGTGCAGTGCCCGCTTAGATTGATGGTTAGTTCTGTGTCCCCTTACATTGGTGATCAGTGCAGTGCCCACTTAGATTGGTGGCCAGTTATATGCCCCCTTATATTGGAGATCAGTGCTGTGTCCCCTTACATTGGTGGTCAGTGCAATGCCCGCTTTCATTGGTGGTCAGTTATGTGCCCCCTTAGGCTCCTTTCACACCAGACTATGATTTGCTCATCAGGGGATCTGTCCGCTGATCCCCCGTTGAGCAGAGCAGAGAGGGCAGGTCACAGGTCCGTGTCCTTTCAGTTTATGCAGAGCGGACATGGACACAGCCCGCTCTACTCTATGCCCTCCAATCCGATCATATGGAGGGGAACAGATCCCTTATTGTTTGTTTTTGCCAGATAGGATTAGATTACAGGTATGTGGGTGTAAACGGACACAAGTCTGTTTACATTAACCACTCCATAGATGAGAATGGATGGTCCAATCAGGTCTGGTTGAAAAATGGACAGGCAGACATGATTGGACCCCTTGTGGGAAAAGGGGCCTTACGTAGTCAGTGGAAGATGGTCCAATTACACTGCTGGTTAGTGGGAAGATTGCCCCTTACTATGGTGATCAGTGGGAAGAATGCCCCACACATTGATGGTCAATAGAAAGAATGTCCTCTTACAGATAGCTGCCAAAGATAAATGATGTTAGTGGTAACTTATCTGAGAGGCTCAAGGAACCACTGCATCCAATGGAGGAATCCTAGAGTTCCATGGAACTTGTTGCAAAGTTTTACGGGCTGTGTTCATTTGTGTATGTTATATTGTTCTAGTCCCTGAATGCCTTTACTATGTACAGTGCTATGGAAGATGTTGGCACTTCTTATATCAATAAAAATAATATGGATAATATGAAAGTGCTAAGCTGCTATGCTTCTATACAGCCATGGTTTCCTCTTCACTATACTTATCTACCAGATTTGGATTGTTTTTTTTCTACAATAGTATACATTGTGGACAGCACAATGTATACTATTTTCCTTCTTTCCTTATTTTCCTTCTTGCGGCTGTAAAATAGAATTTCAACTGTAGGTTTGTTTCACTTTACAGCTCATATTTCAGAACTTTTAACATTTATGTAGGGTCTCTAACTTGTACACAGAAATAAAGAAAGAAGCGCCAGACCATAATCAAATGAAAACGTCCAAGATCATTTTAATCGTTGGTGAAAAACAGCCAACATGTTTCAGGGGGCAAATGGTTTAGGCATCAGCAGCTATGTGCCTAAATTATTATTTTATATAAGCCTTAAAACATCCCTGTTATTTGCCCCAAAGAAGTCCTAATTGCAGGTTTCTGTAATAGAAGAAGTATTATGCTCACCTGCCTGGTGGCCTGTTTCTTGTATCTTCACTCAGTTCCAGCTCTTTATGCCGCGTACACATGGTCGTTTTTAATGTCATTGAAAAAAACAACGTTTTTCTCGACGTGATTTTTCGTGTTTCCTCTCAAGCCTGCCTTGCCTACACACTATCGTGAAAAAAATGCTCAAACAAAGCGCGGTGACGTACAACACTATAAAGGGGAAGTTCTATTCAGATGGTGTCACCCTTTGGGATGCTTTTGCTGATCCTCGTATTAGTAAAGTTTGGTGAGAGCTGATTCGCGCTTTTCAGCCTCATGCTCTTCAGTCCGTTACAGCGTGACGAATGTGCTATCTCCATTACGAACGTTAGTTTTACCAGAAGGAGCGCTCACGTCTCATACTTGATTCTGAGCATGCGCATTTTTTTTTCCCCTCGTAAAAGCATACACACTTCACGACGTTAAAAAGAACGACGTGAAAAACAAAGTGAAAAAATAGAGCAGGTTCTAATTTTTTCAGGCCATTTTTCACGTTGTTAAAAATGCTCTGGAGCCTACACACAATCTTTTTTAATGACCAATTTAAAAAATGGCATTTTTCACGCCATGAAAAACGGTTGTGTGTACGCGGCATTAGCCTCTGCTGGATTCTTCAGCACAAGTGTTGGATACCTGTGACCTGCTGCCTTCATCATCCGTCCTCTATGACAATGTTTCTCAACTCCAGTCCTCAAGTACCCCCAACCGGTCATGTTTTCAGGCTAATCCATTATTTTGCACAGGTGATTTGATCAGATTCACTGCCCTAGTTTCTGTTTCATCTGGGGGAAATCCTGAAAACGTGACCTGTTGGGGGTATTTGAGGACTAGAGTTGAAAAACATTGCCCTATGACACTGCTGTGTCCTATAGTCATTGCCATTAGGATTTTCTTTGTGACTGATAGAGTTGCTTTGAAGCCCAATTCCAGCCTCGGTTTGTGAAAATATTTTAAAAACCTTGTTGTAGAACGTAAATAATTGCTGGTCCTTCAGGCAGTTCAAGTTTGTGGGATTGATTTACTAAAGCAGCAAAGTGAACTAAGTGACTAAGGTGAAGCCATGCTCCACCCAATCTTTTACAAGGGCAATTAAATAATACAAATTAAAAATAAGATTTATTCTTACACATGATTACACAACGCTTCACCTTATTCACTGGGCTCTGTTAATGTTAACTTGGAAAAGTAAACAGTCTCTGCCCTTTCAATGAGCAAATCCCAATTAGTTAGCAGGCTCACCTACAGTAATGCACGCGCTCAGCTGGGTTGATTTACTATAGGCAAATTGACGGAGCACTTTGCAAGGACGTTTGCTCCAAAGCTTAGTAAATTATTATATTATTATTATTATACAGGATTTATATAGCGCCAACAGTTTGCCCAGCGCTTTACAACATGAGGGGAAGCTCTGCTGACTCCCATGGTCCGATCATGTACAGGCATAAAGGCTGTATTTTTTTCCTTGCATGTGATTGGGTGTTCTTTGCAAAGTGAAGCTTTACCTAATTTACTTTGCTGTGGAGCAAATGCTCTTGCAGAGTGCATCTGCACTTGCAAATGTAACTGTCTGAAATGTAAAGATGGTCATAAACTGTGCAAATTTTCTGATGAACTGGCTGAAATTCGCTTTTTGGGTGGCCCTGTTTATCCCTCTCCCACCTGACGTCCTTCTTTTTTTTTTTTATAAAAAAAGCTGGGTGGAAAATTCTTGGATAAACAGTGGCTGCATCCAATCAAATAAAGCCTCTGTTCAGGCTTTCAGAGTCACCACCGCTGTGAAAATAAAACAGCCAAGCAGGGGGAGTTTTCTATTCATGCTGTATAGCATCTATATAGATCTAAGGCCTTGTTTTGGGGCAATAAAATGCCCTCCAAATGCCCCCTCCCCCAAAGTTGCAAAGGCAGCCGTACCAGGGTAAACACATGCTGCAGCTGCAGTTTGAGTCAAAGGGTATTTATTCCCTCTATTACCTGAATGGGACTGTGCCTTGTGGACTTTTAGGGATAATACAAGAGGTAAGGTGGCAATATAGAGCCATCTCACTGCCTGTCAAACACCCTCCACCATGGATTGCTTTTCATAGGGCAATACAGGTGTAAAGCCGTGTACACACGATAGGTTTTTCCGATCAAAACAGTCCGATGGATTTTTTTCATCGGTGTATGGGCCCCATCGGTCTTTTTTCCATCGGTGTCAAAAAATAGAACATGTTTTAAATGTTTCCGATGGATAAAAAAACGATTTTTTTCTCTCTCCATCTTATCTCTGACCGCTGGACCATAGAAGATGGGAGGACTTAAAGTGACTTAAAGTGACCTCTATAAATACAAAGGGTTTGAATATCCCGGAGAAACGAAGGATGCTACACCATGATTTGAGACAGACTAAAACAGATATTGGAATGATACAGGAAACTCATTTTAAAGAAGGAAAATTTCCTCTCCTCCAAAATAGATACTTCCCTAATGTATATTTGGCATGTAATAAAGAGGCCAAAACTAAGGGAGTGGCTATTTTAATATCCAACCGAATAGCATGGTCCTTGTTGGATAAATACGCAGATCCAGGAGGGAGGTATTTATTTCTGAAGGGATTCATTGGGAATATAAAGGTAACTTTAGCTACCATTTATACTCCAAATGTCAATCAAGAAAACTTTATCGGGAAAATGCTATTAAAACTGATGAAATTCAAAGAAGGGAAACTAATTCTAGGGGGGGATCTCAATGTACCCTTAAACCCAAGAATTGATACCTCTGGAGGTTCCTCCTCTGTATCTAGCGGGGCAAGGAAACGCATTCTTCAGAAATTTCATGAAAATCAACTGATAGATGTTTGGCGTATCCTGCACACAGATGAGAGGGACCACACATATTTTTCTAATCCACACCAAGTATATTCAAGGATAGATCTTTTTTTGATACCACAGCAATTACTCTCCTGTGTGCAGGATATATCAATTGGTAGTATAACTTGGTCAGATCATGCTCCAGTCATAATAGAAATTTCATTATCAGGGGCTGTCCATCCGATGGAATGGAGTTGGAGACTGAATGAGAGCTTATTACAATCACCAGAAATCTTAGCAGACCTGAGTAAAGAAATGACATGGTATTTTGAAATAAACGACAGTGCAGAAAGCGACCCTGGAATTGTATGGGAGGCGCATAAAACAGTTATAAGGGGGATCCTAATTAAACATGGCTCTCGAGTAAAAAAGGCCAGAGAAAAGGAATTAAATGAATTATTGGGAAAAATGCAAGAATTGGAGATATTACATAAAGAAACATTAGAAAAGGGCGTAGGAAATGAGTTAGCACATTTAAGACGACAGATATCAGACATTTTACGATATAAAGCAAAGGCGGTATTACAAAGAGGGAGACGGGCCACATATGAATCTGGAGACAAGTGCGGCAAATTACTAGCAAAAAAACTGAAAGAACAACAAACACGATCCTATATACCGTATATTAAAGGAAAAAGGGATCAAAAAATCTCAATCCCGAAAGATATCGCGCAGGAATTTGGGGAGTATTACTCCTCACTGTATAACTTAGTACATCCTTCTTCGCCCCACTTGTCTCTAGACGAATATCTAGCCTCCACACAATTAGCTCGACTACCATCTCCGATTCGAAGTAAGTTAGAAGCACCCATCACGTCTGAGGAAATATTTACAGCAATACAAATGATAAAACATGGGAAGGCTCCCGGACCAGATGGTTTCTCGATACAATATTTTAAAAGTTTTTTTCCTCTATTAAGTCCACACATGACTAAACTATTTAATGCTATTGGTCAGGAAACTACCTTTACACCAGACACATTAAGAGCACACATTACAATCCTACCAAAGGAAGGTAAAGATCCAACATGCTGTAGTAGCTACCGTCCGATATCATTATTAAATACAGACTTAAAGATATTTACGAAGACTCTAGCCACTCGACTACAACCCCATGTGTCTCAGTTAGTACATCTAGATCAAGTGGGATTCATTCCCAAACGAGAAGCAAGAGATAGTACTATTAAAGTGCTAAATCTAATTCAACATGCAAACCAATTAAAAAACCCTAGCGTATTCATAAATACAGATGCGGAAAAAGCCTTTGACAGGGTAATTTGGAAATTCATGCTGGGAGTACTGAGACACATGGGGTTAGGGGGTCAGATGCTGCAGTGGATATCTGAGCTATACTCAAAACCACAAGCAATGGTAAAGGTAAATGGAGTATACTCTAAAATATTCTCGATATCAAATGGGACCCGTCAGGGGTGTCCCTTGTCACCACTCCTATTTGCACTAACATTAGAACCTTTCCTGAATAAGATCAGACAGAACACAGACATTGTAGGAATAAGAATAGGAAGAGAAGAGTATAAGGTTTCGGCGTATGCTGATGACTTACTATTCTCATTAGCTTCTCCGCAAATATCATTGCCTAACCTACTGAAGGAAGTAGAACAGTATGGAGTTCTGTCTGACTTCAGGATAAATTATGGTAAATCGGAGGCTATGGGAGTGGCGATGCAGGGACACCTAAGCAGAGTTCTCAAACAGAATTTTAAATTTAGATGGACAACAACGGCACTGAATTATATGGGGACAAAGATCCCATCAAATTTAACAAAAATCTTTGATTTGAATTTTCGACCATTACTAGTGTCGGTCAGAATATTGCTAAAGAAATGGAATAAGGGTATGCACTCCTGGTTTGGGAGGTGCAATATCTTAAAGATGAATATAGTTCCTAGGTTCCTATATCTGTTTCAGGGGCTACCTATATATATCCCTAGGTCTTATTTTAATCAGATAGGGACAGAGTTAACAAAATTTATCTGGGCCTGCAGACGACCTAGAATTAATAGAAGATTACTAACAATACCGAAGGAGCGGGGTGGAATTGCAGCCCCAGATATGTACAAGTATTATCAGGCAGCACAACTAGGCAGGATCATCGATTGGTGTAGGCACTCAAAATATAAACTATGGACCAGAATCGAACAACAGATAAGTACTATTCCTTTGGACAGAGCCATTTGGTGTTATGCATCTCTACCTTCCCAACTGAAAAAGAATCCTTTAATAGGGCCTACACTTCAAATGGGATGTAAGATAAGCCGAAACCATAGTATTACTACAGAACAGTCACCCTTGACACCAGTCCTGGGGAACCCAGCGTTTCCACCAGGGCTGGAGGCAAGAAGCTTTCAGGGACTTAGAGATAAAGGATTATGTCAAGTGTCACACTTTACGAATCTTGAGAACTGGCCAACAATACAAAACATGACTCAACAAGGTGGCCAATTTGAAATGACAGCTTGGCAGGCACGACAAGTGAGACACTTTTTAGTATCCCTTGGGCCAATGGAGAAATATTGTAGATCACGTACAAAGTTTGAGATATACTGCGAAGAAAAGGAACCGATCTCCCATGTTATATCTAAAATATACGCTCTTCTGGTAACGCCTCCAGAGGAGTATAAAATAAAAAGTCTGAGCAAATGGGAGAGGGACATGAATCAAAGCTTTTCATCAATACAGAGTAAGAAAATAGAACAGCTGGCCCTGAGTAGTTCTAGATGTACCAAGACACAGGAATCTAATTACAAATTGTTAATGCGATGGTACTATACACCAGCAGTTCTAAATATTTTTTTTCCAGAAGAATCAGATAGATGTTGGAGGAACTGTGGTGAACGGGGGACCATCTTTCATATCTTCTGGCAGTGTCCAGTGATTAGACGATTCTGGCTGGAGGTGCAGAGAATAACGCAAATGTTTACGGAATATCAAGTTCCGGATGATCCAGCCTTCTTTTTGTTACAGAGCTCTCAAATTCCAATAAAAAGGTATAAGAACTCAATAATATGCCACATGGTGAATGCAGCCAAAAGCTGCATATCTCTATGTTGGGAAGAAACTCGAACACCCCCTATTTCTATGTGGCTGGAAACAATAAGACGAGTGTGGATAATGGAAAATCTATGGCCCAGCACAGTAGGAAGAACGGAACAAATTAATGAGATATGGGCTCCATGGGAAGAATTTGTAAAGTCGGAAGAGGGTAAAAAATTATCGGGAGAAGATAGAGACTGGGGCTCTGAAGCCCCCTAGGGGAGAGGTTAATCATGTCCTGCGGCCGGAGAGAGAGTGGGAGGGATTTAAAGAGAGAGAATGTATTTATAATTTTTTTTTTTTGTTATTGTTTCTGGGGTGTAAGGGGTTAGGGTAAAAGAATGGGAGGGAGGGAAGAGTAAGTAGAGAAATAGACAATTAATATTTTGTTTCATATGTGGATCAGGAAAATATTACTGATGTATAATATGTAATATGTTTTATGAGATGGGCAATATTATGTTATTGTTATTGTCTATGGGGTATGGAAAGGAAAAAAAAAAGTTACAGAAATAAAGAATTAAAAAAAAAAAACGATAGCAAATTCCCATCGTCTATGGGCAAGTCCATCGGTTAAAAAACACATGCATGCTCAGACTGAATTATGAGATGGGAGCGCTTGTTCTGGTAAAACTAGCATTCCTAATGGAGAGAGCACATTCGTCATGCTGTAACGGACTGAAAAGCACGAATCGGCTCTCACCAAACTTTTACTAACATGCGGTAACACGAAATCAGCAAAAGCAGCCCAAAGGGTGGCGCCACTAGATTTGAACTTCCCCTTTATAGTGCCGTCGTAGTTGTTGTACGTCACGTTGTTTTGGTGCGGTCGGTTTTTTGACTTATGGTGTGTGGGAAAGACTGATGGAAAACAGTTTCATCGGATTTCCGATGGAAAAATCCATCCGATTAGAACCCATAGGATATCCGATCGTGTGTACAGGGCTTAAGAGTATGATCAGATTTGTTAGTTTCAATGTTTTTATTAAGTTTTTCAACATAAAAAAAAAAGGGGTATAAATAACATTATATAAAAAAATGCATTAGAAATAGTAAAAGAAATTCCATGTTCAGAATAATATTCATAAATATAAAGTGTATTAAATATATATTATGAGCAAGTAAAACATAGAATGTATTGAAAATGATCAGATTTGTTAAGGTGTGTGTGTGTGTGTTGGGGGGAGCAATGGGCCGAGCAATAGTGATTGTTTGCTCCTTCTAGTGGCTAATCTACAAATCCCAATATTTAATAATGCAAGAAGAATATGGAAGAGCAAGCATGTGAAAATGTGAAAATCACATTTAAAGTGACTCCACTTGCCGACCAGCTCACATACATTTACTGCTGCAGGCCAGCTCTGCTGCGCGAACCGACGGCCACCCGCAATCGCTGTATACAGAGGCAGAACGGGGATCTGCCAATGCAAACAAGGCGGATCCCCGTTCTGACAAGGTCATCTCAGAGATCTGCCGCTCCCAGTGATCGGGAACAGCTATCTCTGTCACGTCCCAGGCAGCCCATCCCCCCTACAGTTAGAACACACTGAGGGAACACATTTAATCCCTTGATCGCTCCCTAGTGTGAACCCCTTCCCTGCCAGTGTCATTTATACATCGATCAGTGCATTTTTATAGCACTGATCAATGTAATAATGTCACTGGTCCCCAAAAAGTGTCATTTGGGGTCAGATTTGTCCGCTGCAATGTCGCAGTCCGGTTAAAATCGCCGCCATTACTAGTAAAAAATAAAAAAAAGATAAAAATGCCATAAATCTATCCCCTATTTTGTAGATGCTATAACTTTTGCGCAAACCAAGTAATATAAACTTATTGCGATTTTTTTTTTAACCAAAAATATGTAGAAGAATACATATCGGCTTAAACTGATGAATACATTTTTTTTTTATATATTTTTTTTAGATATGTATTGTAGCAGAAAGTAAAACATTTTTAATTATTTTTTTTCAAAATTATCACTCTTTTTTGTTAATAGCGCAAAAAATAAAAATCACAGAGGTGATCAAAGAAAGAAAGAAAACTCTATTTTTGGGGAAAATGGACATCAATTTTGTTTGGGTACAGCGTTGCACGACCGCACAATTGTCAGTTAAAGCGACGCATCGCAAAAAATGGCCTGGTCATTAAGGGAGCAAATCCTTCTGGGGCTGAAGTGGTTAAGGCAGCCACTGCAATCATAGCTTAAACATGTCCTTACTGCAAGCATACTTTACTTTCCCTTTAAATTAGCAAAGCATTTTCTTCTGCCAACTCATTGTAACTACAGACTGGAGCAATAATTAAGCAGCATGTCAACATATTGTACTTTGGTAAATAACAGATGCTAACATAAAAGGTCACAATAAGTTATGACTTCGTAATGCAGCAGCCAGTAAATGTTCTTTAATTTACATGGATGTACAATATAATATTTAGTTCTGTACATCGTGCAACCACAAGCGAATGATCACTGATATTTGCAATATTGTAAAACATGGTGTTTGATTATTTCAACGCAACATGAGGACGGAAGCAAGACTTCAAATATGCTGAGATATTTTATAAAGGGTAATCTTAAACAGATGGCAGTACAATTACAGGAGCTAGACATGCTTAGATTCATTTAGCAGAAAGATGCACAGGTTCACTGGAAAGTTTACTAAGGCAATTTCAGAGGCCCCAGCGAGGTCTTCTAGTAAATGTAAAAGCTGCATGTAACTGTTTACTGTACATGACACACCTCTGTACATTATTAGATGGATTTTTTACTGTGCCTTGGTATATGTACAAATCCAAGAAAATGGACGAGGAAATTAAAAATGGTAAGATGCAAGTAAGTAAAAGCACACAACTAGCTTAAAGTGGTTGTAAACCCTGGAAAAAATATATTTTTTTAAAACCCACCTGCAAGACAAAGGCATAATGAGCTAGTATGACTAGCATACTAGCTCATTATGCATCACTTACCTTAGATCGGGGCCCCCAAAGCCATCCTCGTCTCACTCTCCAGCCGCAGCCATCGCTGCGGCGATAGCCGGAAGGTTACTTCCGGGTTTCGCCACTCCAGCCAATCACAGCACCGCTCCGGCGCTGTGATTGGCTGGAGCAGCGAAGACGTCACTCCGCGCAAGCGCACGGGAGCCGTCAAATCCGGCTAAGCCGGATTTGTGAATGGGATCAACCTTGTGAATGGGCCGTTGTCTACGGCGCGCATGCGCCGTAGACAACGATGCATGTCATTTTTTGCAAATATCTCCTAAACCGTGTAGGTTTAGGAGATATTTCTTGCACCTACAGGTAAGCCTTAATCTAGGCTTACCTGTAGGTGCAAGTTACATAAGTGGGTTTACAACCATGTTAATAGATTCCTTATTTGAAAACATGTTAGATCCTATTCATGAAAACTGGGGAAAATAATATGATGCTGTTACCAATAGCAGCCAATCTGGTTTCACATTTCAGTTTTTGTAAAAAAAAGAAAAAAAATCTTATTGGGCATTATGGGCAACCTGAAAGTGGAGTTCCACCCACAAATGGAACTTCCACTTTTTGGAATCCTCCCCCCCTCCGGTGTCACATTTGGCACCTTTCAGGGGGGAGGAGGGAGCAGATACCTGTGTAATACAGGTATTTGCTCCCACTTCCTGGCATTGATCACCACGGTGATCGCGATGATCTACGCCACTTCCTGCGCCTCCACTGTCCTCCCCCGCTATCTTCTGGGAGACACACAGGTCCCAGAAGACAGCAGAGACCAGTGAGGAAGCGTAGCGCGACTGGCACATGCGCAGTAGGGAACCAGGAAGTGAAGCCTCAAGATTCCCTCACCGAGGATGGCGGCGGCAACAGCCCAGAGCCGAGCGACTGATCGGCTTTTTAGCTGCCGACATTGCAGGTGCCCTGGACAGGTAAGTGTCCATATATTAAAAGTCAGCAGCTGCAGTATTTGTAGCTGCTGGCTTTTAATATTTTTTTTAGGCGGACCAACGCCTTAAATGGGTTGTAAAGGCTCGTGTTTTACTTACCTGAGCCCCTTCATCTCTTCGGTACACCCCCACCGTCCTCTCCACAGAGTCCCGACTTTGATTGGCTCCAAAGTGACTGCAGCTTTACTTTATTTGCCATGCGAAGAGTGCATGAATTCAACACACAGAGGTCTGTGCTTTCACCAAGATTCACACGACTTTTCTGCACAATTCCTGTTTCTAATGGACTCTTGCATTAAAAATGTGGTGACCCTTGGTTTAAAGTCTTGTGAATCCTGGGTGAAAGTTATATGAAGAAATTGATAAATAAACCTCTACACCTTTACTAAATAAACCCAATGTCCTCACTGCCAGGAGCCATAAATGATGACTTCTATTCTGCATTTTTTGAAGATTATAAATAGCTATAAGCAGACTTGTTATATTATATAACAGATAAGTTATGTTAATATAGAACTAAAGGCAAAACTTTTTTTTTCTCATTTTGGAAAGAGTTAAGCTGTGTACACACGATCGGTTTTACCGATGAAAACAGTCCGATGGACTTTTTTCATCGGACAAACCGATCGTGTGTGGGCCCCATCGGTCTTTTTTCCATCGGTATAAAAAAATAGAACATGTTTTAAATTTTACCGATGGAAAAAAAACGATAGCAAATTCCGATCATCTGTGGGGAACTCTATCGGAGAAAAAACCCACGCATGCTCAGAATCAAGTCGACGCATGCTCAGAAGCATTGAACTTCATTTTTCTCGGCTCTTCTGAGTGTTTTACGTCACAGTGTTTGGGACGGTCGGTTTTTTGACTCATGATGTGTAGGCAAGACTGATGGAAATCAGCTTCATCGGATTACCAATGGATTTAAAATCCATAGGAAATCCGATCGTGTGTACAGGCCTTAAGGGAGATATTTAATCCCTGTCCAGGTTACACATCTGTGTCCCATTGAGACAATTATCCTTGATTTCGTGTCCTATAGCCAAAACAAGAAGTGAGGGAATCCCTGGTTCTCAACAGAACGTGTGTCCTCATTAGAATAATTCCCTTCTCTTCCTGTTCTGGTGACAACCCAAAATTTGTGATTTTCTTTCACTTTAACTCTAACAGGAAACATAACAAATAGAGATGATAGATCTTAAACCAAAAAAATTGGTCTTAGTTACTTTAATACTGAATATCCAAATATGTGCCAGGGAAAAAAGAATGATTACACATAGCTGAGTGAATGCACACCGCTTTAACTTTTTCACTAAGCCAAGAGAGCGCACTTTATCAGCCCGATTGAATCAAACTGTTTGGCCTCCTTCACACGGGATGTTTCAATATGTGCACCTATGTTAGGGTCTTCTTTGCCTGCATGAGATGCACAGGTGATATGTGCATCCATGTGTATGCAGTCCGGTTCATGTCAAATAGGACACATTGACTACATGGACACATCCTGTTGTCCCAATTTGGCATCAGTACAGGTGTGGGTGCATATCCCCAAAGGCAAACTGTCTGCCTTCAGGAACCTGCACCTGCAGGGATTTCAAATTGGGACCAGAAGTTGTGTCCATGCAGCCACTGCGTCTCAATTGACATGAATGGGACTTCCTACATGTGGATGCATAGAACACCTGTGCATCTTGTGCAGGCAAAGGCGGCCCTCATACAGGTGTATGCATTGATACTTCTCATGTAAACGAGGCCTTATGTGGAATGGATACCTTCCTTGTTCTCAGCATTTGCCTGCAGTTACAGTTCATATGCAGACAAGCTGAAAGCAAACAAAGCAAAGTTTGCTCTAGCCTGGGTCTGTGATGGCTCTCAAAGCACCGGGAAGGAAAAGGCATACGTGACAGCTTATGTTTGTAAAGCTGTTTGGTATCTCTGGATATATTTAAATAGCTAATGTGTTTTACATGTTCAATTATCCTTAATGCTTTGGTAGAGACTTTGAAGGAAATAGTATTACGGGAAAGGTGCGATTTTCAAATCAAAAACATTTATGTCTAAGCAGAATGTTTACAATACCTGTGCGTCTTTATTCTAAACAGGTGGCAGATTGGACCCTGGAGCAGATGCTCGGCAACATGTGGAGTAGGAATACAAACAAGGGATGTGCATTGCTCTGGCCTGGCTGAGTCTGGCAACAATTCCGAACATGAGTGTGGCGGTAACAAGCCATCGGCACTGCAGCCATGTAACCAGAATGATTGCCCTCCAGCTTGGCATGTGGAAGACTGGCAACAGGTATCTAGATACAACTTGTTATTTTTTTCTTTTATTCATTTACAATATTTTTGATACTCACAAAAGAGGAAGCTTTTCCCAAAACCTCTGTAATCATGTACTCTAGATCATAGATGCTGTTTTGCTTTGTCTATTAAGGTTGCTTTGCAGTAAAACAAGGAAACATAAATCCCTCTGTAGACATGCAAAGTATTACAAAATATGCCTACAGTTTGCACAAGCTATCTATTCTTCCTATAAAATAAGCATGTACAATGTATGTGATAGGCAAACACTAAACAGTTACTTAACTTGGTTCTTCCTGGTGATGGAGCCTTCTTCCAGGACCCTAGACTGATTCTTGCTTCTTGGAGTCCTGCAACACTCTGCCTCTTCCTTTGTCTCTAGCACAAACAACCAGAACTGCTCTTTTGTCTTGAGCAAATGGTTGTGTCCAAGTCCTGTTTTCCTTCCCCCTACCTACTCACTTCCTGTCCTAAGTTCATGGACCAGTCCAACGTGTTCATTAGCAACGAATAGGGGAAGCATGGCTTCTAAAAACAATACATGCTCTTAAAAATTTTATTACAGATATATGCTATAAAAATCACTGAAATAGCCATAGCAAGACAGATGCTCAATCCTTTGGGTTCCACTTCCCAATCTCCATTTAGCAAAAGTCCTGGAGCCAGACACCAGTTCCAAAGGGTAAAATCCACTTTATTGTTCAGCACATGTACAAACACTGATACCCAGGATCCTCCATCTAACGTGTTTTGCCCTAGTAGTAGACAAAGGAGGATCCTGGGTAGAGGTGGCTGTATGTGCATCTGATGAAAAATAAAGTTTATTTTTATCCTTTGAATATAGCTTATCTCTCTTCATCTGCACTTAGGGGTATCTGCTGTCATGTCACAAGACTATGCACAAGGTAGTCATACAAATGCTTTCATGGGCTTTGAGTCTTCCCTGGTCTCCTCTACGTGGCCCTACTATTAATCTTCGACACCACAGCTTGTGGACTCTTTGGTCCCTGAACAGTAAAGGGTGTCTGATAAACTGATAAAAGAGAAGGTGGGAAGGGAAGGGGCCCTTTTCTAGACTTTGTACTAAGGCCCCTGCTGCCTGCATACTTGGGTAAAGGGCAAAACAATGCAATTGAAACCTACCACAGTGGTGCCTTTTATTGTTTATGAATAGCCATTGCTAGCATACTTGGCCTTTCTGATGATGCCTGGGGCTTAGGTCTTATGAGTCACAATACATATTTTTAACCTTCAAACTGTTATGTGTGTACCTCTTTATAGGAGAAGTTTGGGGTTAGCAAAAAAAAAACCTACATACTCACCTCTATGCTGCAGCCTTCTTGTGACATTGCAGCAGTCCCAAGACCACAAGCTGAGTAATCGCCTTGCCACTGATCAGTCAACTCTTAAGCCGTGTACACACGATCGGTTTTACCGATGAAAACAGTCTGATGGACTTTTTTTATCAGACAAACCGATTGTGTATGGGCCCCAACGGTCTTTTTTCCATCGGTGTTAAAAAATAGAACATTTTTTTTAATTTACCCACGCATGCTCCGAATCAAGTCGATGCATGCTCAGAAGCATAGAACTTCATTTTACTTGGCTCTTCGGAGTGTTTTACGTCACGGCGTTTGGGACGATCGGTTTTTTGACTGATGGTGTGTAGGCAAGACTGATGGAAGTCAGCTTCATCGGTTTTCTGATGGAAAAATCCATTGGTTTAAAATCCATAGGAAATCCGATCGTGTGTACAGGGCTTTAGTCTGCTCACAACTGAGAACAGTGACTGTTAGTCATTGCCCCTGCTCTGCTCCTCCAATGCTGATGCACCAGGCATGGGGGGGGAGGGTGGTTGTGACTGGTTTCAGCTCTCGGCCACATCCTGAAAGGCTGATCCAGCTAGGTGGATCCTGACAATACTGTCAGGATCCTTCCCAAAAGTGGTGCGGCTCTGCCCTCACCTAAAAAATATTTTTATCCAAAAGGTTTGGTTGTGCTTCTCTGTTAATCCTACATTGCATTATTACAAAACATGGAAAAGTCCAAAACTGTGAATATTTTTGTAAAGTACAGTAATGTACTGACCTCCTTATGATATACCAGTTGCCTGATGGCCTCAGGCTTCAATACTTTTAATCACCGGCCTACAACAAGCATGTAGAACTCCTGATCCACTTTTTTTTTTTAGGTCAATTACTCAAACTATTTAAGCCAGGGCATCAGAATGACAGCTAAGAAACTCAATTTTTTTAAAGGATTAGCCAGCTCCGGAAGCCATTGCATTTCTCTCATAATGACTTTCCTTTGAGGAGCAGAGTATTTGAGGTCCCTCATTCACCATTGGTACTAGGACTGATCTTAAAGCTAACAAAGATGGTCATCACAGAGAAACCATGCATTTGGATCTCATCCAGTCTGTTACTTCATGTAGCTTTAGAAGAGCTCTCCTACAAAGAATGACCCTTCTTGGGGTAATTTTAGGAAGACCTATATTACCATAGAAAACAGCTAAATAATGAAGCAGCCAGGCAGTTAAATTATACACATTGGGATTGATGTACTAAAACTGGAGCATGCAAAATCTGGTGCAGATCTGCATAGAAACCAATCAACTTCCATTTTTGTTTTGTCAAATCTTAATTGAACAAGCTGAAATTAGGTGCTGATTGGATACCATGCACAGCTGCACCGGAGTTTGCACTCTCCAGTTTTAGTAAATCAACCCCTTTAATTCCAGTTTTGATCCAGACAAGTTTAAAAAATATTTTTGGCGTACATGAAAGGTTTCCAAGATCTAACAGGGTGCCCATTTCTCAGCTAACATTTTAGAAAGCAGTGTACTGGTTCCCTCATTTCAGTGTCCTCAGGTCTAATATACAATTAATTAAACAACTAAAAATATAGGAGAGCTTGTGTTTTAAGGAAAATACAGTTTAACACTAACAAATCTTGTAACGCACTTAGATTGTTATTTTAAATTGCTGAAACATAATGTTGATGTATTGTAACTCATTTATATGAAAAGACATGGCTATTAGATAGCAGACATAATAAATGTGACTACATACCAATCTGTTTAGTAGAGGTGTCTGGACAAGTGACACTGTTGTGTTATGAGACTTTTGCTGTGCGTTGGGTAGTTGACATGCACCATGCAATACCCTGTGACTGAAGTGATACTGATGGACTGAACAATGCTATGCTTGTGTTCTCAGTGTTCTCGGACGTGTGGAGGAGGTGTCCAAAACCGCAAAGTGAGTTGCAAACAGTTGTTGGCAGATGGGAGCTTTATGAAACTTTCTGAAGAACTCTGCCAGATGCAAAAACCAGCTAGTTATAAACCTTGTGGGAAAGTAGATTGTCCCCTGCAGCTAACTACAGGAGAATGGTCCAAGGTCAGTGATATTTACAAAGGCTGCCACAATAAACATTACGGCTTTGGATGTAAATGTTGCTGTTTTTTTGTCATCACTTAAAGAGGCCCGGTCACTATTTTTAAATTTCAAACCGAAGGCATGCCTGCAAAGAAAAGGGTGTATAATCAGTCCCTCTGCCACCCGTGCTACTGAAACTTTCTGTCTTTGGGAGCTAAACTGATACTTACTATCTTCAGAGGCTGGCACATTTCAAGGTTTGCAGGATACCTGGTAACCCATTTCACCCTTTAGTTTTCTTCTTCCACTGTGCAGTTAGTTTTGCACAGAGTGGCCCCAAACATCCTCTTCTAAAGGTCCCACGGCGGCTCTCGCAGCTCCTCCCCGCATTAGATAACCCCCTCTGGGAAGCTCTCTCCCGAGGGGGTTACCTTGCAGGCGCACTCCTGTGTCATACACTCGGCATCCATAAGCGCCGAGTGTATGACTCGGCCCCGCCCCCCGGCCCCCCCGATTGACAGCAGCGGGAGCCAATGACTGCGCTGCTATCAATCTATCCAATCAACGCCAGGACTCCGTAAAGAAGAGGATGCCGGGGACGCGCCGAGCAGGTGAACTGGCTCATGTAAAATGGGGGGGCTGGGGGGCCGGTGCTTGCCAGGTGTTTTTTCACCTTAATGCATAGGATGCATTAAGGTGAAAAAACACGAACCTTTACAACCCCCTAACCTTTTTCTTTGCAGGCTTGACTTTGATTTGGTATTTAAAAACAGTTGGAGGATCTCTTTTACATTTTTTGCTAAAGCTATTTTTCTAATACCCTGATTGGTGTAAATAATACAGTTCCGGGCCTTTAGCCTGTAATATTTTTCTATGTTCCTATCCCTTGATACCAATAATTTTTTCATATGTTAAAGCAGTAGTAAACCGCATAAAAAAAAAAGAAATAGACTCTGGGCATCGCATACTAGCACATTATGACAGACTTACCTGAAAATAAAGCGCTCCAGTGGCTGTCACTGATGGAGGCGCTTCCATCTCCACCCAGTCTTCCTTCCAGGTTTGCGGGCTTCGGCGATATGAATCGCTGAGCCCGCGATGACATCACTTCTATGCATGCGCATGGGAGTCACTGTTTACCATATACTTGTATGAAAAAATATCCTGTTCTCTTTGTATTGTTTCCTTGGCATGAGAGCACAGCGTGGTCATTTCTCTAGCTGTGTTGGGAACTCAGCCTGCACTTCTGCAATGATCAGACTTATCCTGACACGTCCCCTCACACAGGCATTCACTGGGAAGACTTGTGTGCTATTGTTTCTCCTCCCCCAGCTCTCTGTGAAACTGAGAAGAGAGAATATGTGATCATTTATTAAAAAAAGGGAAAAAAGGAATTTATAATGATATATACACAAATGTTTTGTCTTTCTTTTTGATTTTAAACTGAATGTGTTGTTTTACAAGGTGGGGGTTTACATATACTTCAAGGTCTTGTGTAAACAGGTGTAGCCACCCTGGCGGTATGATTATGTCAGATTTTTGCATCTCAAAGTGGTACAATTGTTTTGCATAGAAATTTGACATTTTATATTGTAGGCCTGTAATTCTTAGTAATAACGCACTTAAATCTGTCCAAACAAGAATCTAGTAGACATCCCGGGTATGATAAAGTTTGAAACACGAAATCATAAATTATAATATAATAAATAACTATAATTAATTATAAAAAATAATAATATAATAATTATAATAAAATGAATTTCCCCATGATTCACTATCGCTCAATTCTGCAAGTGTTCTAATTTACGATCGCTGTTTTCTAGCTGGTCTAAAATCACTTTTGACGTAAAAGGGACACTTTTTGGTTGCCATGGACAATCTCAAGTTTTCAGGCAGAAATAACAGTATATATAATATAAAACTGCAGGCAGGGCACTGGACAAAGCACTAGGGACAAAAGGGATGTGAAATGATTTCATACAGTAAGATTACAGTTTACTGTATGTGTTATGAATTTTGCACTTTTTGAATTTGCCGCCGGGCTCCGCCCCCAAGTGTCGCGACGCTCGCAGGGAATGGAGCCCAACACACAGAGGCATCGGGCGGAGGACACAGCCCACAGACACAGTGGGGGGACATCGCAGGATCCTGGTGACAAGGTAAGTATACTGCACCAGGATCCTGCAATGCAATCCCGAGGCTCAGGGTTACCGCTAATGGTACTGAAATTAAACCTCGAGCCACACTCGGGAATACCGCCAGGGAGGTTAATTGTCAAATGCAGGCTTCTACATTTAAACACAGTGAAGCTCAAAAACATGTGTTTGAACTGCTTCGTCTGCAGTGCATTTCCTATAGCAGTGGTCACCAACCTTTTGGGCCTCATGGACCACTAAACTCACAGTTTTGAATCTCATGGATGATTAACATGAATTTTACATGCCTTGTACGCATAATGCTCCGCCCCCTGCACTCTGCATCACACTGATGACTCCTCATTGGATCTCACCTCCTTATCCAGACATGTGCTCAAGCGCCTTTCTCCCTTTCACAGCCTGTGATCAGTGCTGTCATTGGAAGTCCCCTCCTTTTTCACCTCCCGCTCTCTGCACTACTCCCGGCACCTTCATCACACAGGAGCTCTATAGAGGAGGTATTGGGTATCAATGCGTGCTGACAGTACTGACTGTCAGCGCACATTGAGAACAACACTTGAAACAACATTGGGCGATATAGGACAGAACTCCTGGGACCACCAAAATTTTCTTGTGGACCATCAGTGGTCCAAGGTCCAAGTCACTGGTTGGTGACTGCTGTCCTATAGGACATGCTGCTTTCAGACAAACATTAAATGGTAATTTGTTGATCTGTATCTGACATGAGTCTCAAACATCCAACGGAAATAAGCAAAGCAAATGTACACAAGCTCTAAGAAGGTCAGCAAGGGCAGCTCTTTTTTTCTCTAATGACTAGTTTAGCTTCCAATAGACATAACGGCCAACTCAATATAGCATAAATCTTGTCCTATTTTCAGTACAATGTGTAAGGGTATATTTGCTTGAATAAAAATATTAAGTATTGCAGATTTTATTATATTACTGACAAGTGTACTTTGAAGGATACGTGCACGCTCTCTATTTTTTTATGACCAATTGACTATATGTGTATCATTGTAGTGCTCTGTGAGATGTGGCATTGGAATCCAGAGAAGAACACTGGCTTGTCAGAAGATAACATCCAAGGGACAATTAGTCATTGTCAACGGATCTCTGTGCCACGGACTCCCTATTCCAGCTCTTGTTAGAACGTGTCGTGTTGCTGTATGCCACAGTAAGTAGATTCACATTAACTAGTGGTGGGAAGTAAACTCTGAAATATTTAAAGGATCAGTCCACCCAAAGTGATAATTCCGTTTTTCAGGGGCTTTATTGGTGAGATTTCTTTTTCGTACATCACGGGACACAGAGCGACTTAGTCATTACTAATGGGTTATATAGTTTACCTTCAGGTGTTGGCACTGGCCAATTCCAAACCGGAAGTACCCTCCCCTATATAAGCCCCTCCCACCCGGGAGCACCTCAGTTTTTTGCCAGTGTCTAAGGTGTTGGCCAAAGAGTAACATGTGTTTTCACTGGGCTTGCGTACAGGTTCTTTTGGGCCTTAGTAAGCTGTTCCGGATCCCACCAAAAAAGCTTCATAGCTAAACGGTCGGTACCCGGGCCTTGCAGCAGAAGAGCAAGGTTTTGCCTGTAATGCTTCTCTTAGGAGGGCTGGACCCTGGGATCCAGAGCTCTGGTCATACCCACGACCAAGACGCTGTCTGTGCAGGGTGCTATACAGGTCCAGGGGAGTGGAATCCTTGGGAACCCGGTCCCTGAAGGTTTAATTACAATGCCTGCCGTGATAGGTGAAGTTTGGACTTTTGTGGACCAAACAAAGTCCTGCGGCGGGGATCAGGTAAGTGGGGGCCCTCAGGAACTTGGTTCTATTGGGGGACCCCCAAGCCTAATTTGTCTTTCTGTCTGTTACCTAACGGTATTCCCGCTAAATATCTGTGTTTGCCTATAACTACTGAAAATGTAAAATTTTAATAGTAGTCAAGAAAAAAAAAAAACAGGGACCGCGGTACCTGTGTTAAACCACTAGAGGCCGCTGTAGTCCATTTTTCTTGTAATGTGGATCTTTGGTTTTCTCAACTCAAAAGATCCAGGCAGCTGGTAAGTTTCTCTGAGGGAATCCACTTCCTCTGCCCTGTTGCTGCGTTCATCCACCGCACAGGCCCTCCGGCAAAAAGGGCCCTGGCTCCTAGTCCTCTGTTGGTTTTCGAAAAGGGCGCCATTGGCGCACGGGCGCGCGCGCGGGCGCGTGCACGCGCCTCCTATGAAAAAAAAGGGGCGGGGCGGGTGGATGACGCTCGATGCGCGCCGCGGCGCTTCTGCGCATGTGCGGGCGTCCCAGCATGGTTAAAAGACACAGTACAAGTGTCAGCTGCATGCAAACAGAGCTAGCAACAAACAGTGGCACACAGAGGCGGTTGATGCAGGCATCCCCATAGAAAGGCACTTTAGTGGACACCAGCTGGTATATAGCAGCACCTGTGTTAGACTATTACCAGCAAAAATTGGTGTATGACGACGGGAATACCTCAGCTTTGTGCTTAAAGGATATGTCGTCCAGACGCTCCGGAAATAGATCTTCCAGGAAGCCAAAGGGGTCTCCATCGGGCTCTGAGGATATTGGGCATGCTTGCACTGCACCAATCTCCCCTGAGAATGCAGAGGTCAGTAGCCGTAGAAACCCCGCAGGAATGCCTGGTGCTGCGGCTGTCCCCAGTCCACCTGCTCCTGTATATATAACAGAGGAGGTTTTATCCTCAACTCTGGGAGGATTAGAAGAGAGATTAACAGCATTGATCGCTGCTTCCCTATCTCAGGGAAAGCGCGTCCGATCTCCGTCTCCTCCTTCAGAGTGCCTGTTAGTGGAGGAACAGCCCCACACAGAGATCGACCTACCTGAAGGGGATCAGGATGAGGTTGATTCACTTATAGAGGAATCAACAGTGGAAGAACCTTTCTCAGCTTCTCAGGCTGAAAGATTATGGGTTCAGTCTCTGACTAACATGGTCCGATCAGCATTTAAAATGCCTCTGGCGGAACCACCATCCACTACGGTTTCCTCGCTGGGGTCGCTAAAAGCTCCCCAGGCGGTCTGTTCCTTCCCAATCCACCCTTTATTAGAAGGGCTTATTTACCAGGATTGGGAGCATCCTGATAAAATATTTGCTCCCCCCAAGAGATTTCCGGTGATCTATCCCATGGAGGATAAGTTCATAAGAAAATGGAGGGTCCCTATAGTGGACGCAGCCATCTCTTCTGTTAACAAATCACTGACATGTCCAGTAGATAATGTTCCAATGTTCAAAGACCCAATAGATAAAAAATTGGAGTCTTTACTAAAATCTGCTTTCTCTACAGCAAGTATGGTGACACAACCTGCGGTAGCAGCGATTGGAGTCTGCCAAGCAGTGAAAGATCAGTTGAAACAAGTCTTAAGGGACTTACCAGATCAGCAGGCTCATGCCCTAGCTGACCTGCCTAGAGCCTTGTGTTTTGCGGTGGACGCCATAAAGGATACAATCCAACAGGCCTCCCGCTTTACGCTGTCTATAGTACATATGCGTAGGCTTCTGTGGCTCAAAAACTGGTCTGCTGAAGCTCCCTGTAAAAAACTGCTGGTTAGCTTCCCATTTCATGGAGAACGCTTATTTGGAGAAGATCTGGACAAATATATCCAGAAAATTTCTGCCGGTAAAAGTTCACTCTTACCGGTTAAGAACAAGGGTAGTAGTCCTTCTTTTAAGAGGCCTACCTCTCCAGTCCCGGGCACATCGGCTGTGAAGCAGTTCCGACGGCCTCCGCGGTCAAATTCAGGGGGCAGAAATCAGGGACAATCACAGGGTAACAAGAAGCCCTGGATCAAGAGAGGTACAAAACCTCCCCCTAAGGCATGAAGTATTGCCCCCGCTCAATCGGGTGGGGGGAAGACTTCAGTTGTTCACAGAGACCTGGCGGGACACCATCAGAGACAGATGGGTGCTCTCCGCAGTAAGTCTGGGATACAAGCTGGAGTTAAAAGGCACTCCTCCTGCCCAATTTATGAGGTCAAACGTGCCAAGAGATCCCCAAAAGAGAGGATCCCTCCTTCTGGCACTAGAACAACTATTGCTCCAAGGGGTAATCATGAAGGTTCCCCTGGAAGAAAGCGGATTCGGGTTTTACTCGAACCTTTTCACAGTCCCCAAACCAAATGGGGACGTGAGGCCCATATTAAATCTAAAAGGGCTAAACAAGTTCCTAAATATCAGGACTTTTCGGATGGAGTCGATCCGATCAGTGGCCACCGCCCTACAAGGGCAGGAATGGCTAGCCTCGATCGACATAAGGGATGCTTATCTGCATATTCCCATCTTTCCGGCCCATCAGAAATTTCTACGCTTTGCAGTAGAAGGGCGCCATTTTCAGTTCAGAGCCTTACCTTTCGGTCTGGCCACAGCACCACGAGTGTTCACAAAAATTCTGGCCCCATTATTGGCCAATCTAAGAACACAGGGTGTAACGATAATGGCATATCTAGACGACCTGCTACTAATAGACCACTCAGTGGAAAAGCTGGAAGTAGCTATTCACAAGACAATCGAGTATCTGGAATATCACGGTTGGATTATCAACCGGGACAAGCCAGCTCTAAGACCAGTCAAAAGTCTGGAATACTTAGGGCTAAGGCTGGATTCAAATCAGAGAAAGATTTTCTTACCTCCAGAGAAGGTGTCGTCTTTAAGAAATTTGACCCACTTAGTGGGTACAAAAAGAAAACCATCCATACGTCTCTGCATGAGGCTGCTGGGAAAGATGGTGGCTTCATTCGAAGCGGTACCCTACGGTCAATTCCATTCAAGGAATTTGCAAAGGGCCATACTGTCAGCCTGGAACAAAAAAGTTCAGGCTTTAGACTTACCAATGTCCCTGTCCCCTTCCGTTCGCAAGAGCCTCCATTGGTGGTTGGTGCCCCAGAATCTGGAAAGAGGGAAACCCTTCAGTCCGGTTTCTTGGAAGGTGGTCACTACAGATGCCAGCCTCATCGGCTGGGGGGCAGTGCTGGAGCAATGGTCTCTCCAGGGCAGGTGGTCAGAAGCAGAAAAGGCCCTGCCCATCAATCTCTTAGAGATACGAGCAGCCCGGTATGCCCTAGTAGCATGGACATCCAAACTCCAGGGGTCCCCTGTCAGAATTCAATCAGACAATGCCACGGCAGTGGCATATATCAATCATCAGGGTGGCACCAAAAGTCGTGCAGCCCAGAAGGAAGCAAATTGCATCCTGGAGTGGGCAGAAAGATATGTCCCAGCCATATCCGCGGTTTTCATCCCAGGAGTGGAAAATTGGAGAGCGGACTTTCTAAGTCGCCAACAATTATGCCCGGGGGAATGGTCTCTTCACCCCGAGGTTTTCCAGGCAATATGCCAGCGGTGGGGAACACCGGATGTAGATCTGCTAGCATCCAGATTCAACGCAAAGGTGGACAGGTTTGTGTCTCGCACAAGGGATCCCCTAGCTTGCGGCTCGGATGCCCTAGTGTTCCCTTGGGATCGGTTCAAGCTGATATATGCATTCCCACCGCCACAATTGTTACCGCGATTACTCCGCAGAATCAGGGTAGAAAAGAAACCAGTGATTCTGGTGGCTCCAGCGTGGCCCCGAAGGGCATGGTACGCGGAGATTGTAAAAATGTCAGTGAGGAGTCCTTGGACCCTCCCACTTCGTCCGGACCTGCTGTCGCAAGGACCGATATACCACCCTTCCTTACCAGCCCTAGGTTTGACGGCCTGGCTATTGAAGCCCACTTTCTGAAAAAGAGAGGGCTCTCTAATTCTGTGGTATCTACCATGATCAATGCCAGGAAACCGGTATCCAGGCAGATCTATTATAGGATCTGGAAAGCGTACATTACGTGGTGTGAGACCAAGAAATGGCATCCACGTAAGTACATGATAGGGAGGATTCTGGACTTCCTACAGTGGGCTGTAGATAGGAAGCTGGCCTTGAGTACTATCAAGGGTCAGATTTCGGCCTTGTCAATATTTTTTCAAAGGCCCTTGGCTTCGCATTCACTAGTCAAAGCCTTTATACAAGGAGTGATGCGTATTAGCCCTCCGGTTAGTATTCCCATATGTCCTTGGGACTTAAACCTGGTTCTGTCGGTTCTACAGAAACAACCGTTTGAACCATTACAACACATTTCCTTGGTTCTTCTCACCAGGAAATTGGTTTTCTTAGTAGCCATTTGTTCGGCTAAAAGAGTGTCGGAATTAGCAGCTATGTCCTGTAAGGAGCCATATCTGGTTGTCCATAAGGACAGAGTAGTATTACGTCCTCATCCAGCCTTTCTTCCTAAGGTGGTATCGAGGTTTCATTTGAACCAAGATGTGGTTCTTCCTTCTTTTTTCCCCAAACCTAGCTCAGTAGAGGAAAAGTTATTACATTCTTTGGATGTGGTAAGAGCAGTTAAAGCTTATCTAAAAGCCACTGCTCAGATTCGCAGAACGGATTCTTTGTTTGTTCTGCCGGAAGGCCCCAGAAGGGGTCAGGCAGCATCAAAATCTACTTTAGCCAAGTGGATTCGACAGGTCATAATACAAGCCTATGGCTTGAGAAAGAGACCGCCTCCGTTCAAAGTTAGGGCGCACTCCACAAGAGCGGTTGGAACTTCATGGGCAGTGCATCACCAGGCCTCCCTGGCTCAAGTATGTAAGGCCGCAACATGGTCTTCGGTACACACGTTTACTAGATTCTATCAGGTAGACGTTAGAAGTCAGGAGGATGTCGCCTTTGGGCGCAGTGTGTTGCAGGCCGCAAAAGATCCTCATGCCTGATGGCGCCCAGCTTATGTACCCCCCCCTCATTTGGCATTGCTTTGGGACGTCCCATTAGTAATGACTAAGTCGCTCTGTGTCCCGTGATGTACGAAAAAGAAAAAGGGATTTTTATAACAGCTTACCTGTAAAATCCTTTTCTTGGAGTACATCACGGGACACAGAGCTCCCACCCCTCTTTTTGGGACACTTATTGCTTGGCTACAAAACTGAGGTGCTCCCGGGTGGGAGGGGCTTATATAGGGGAGGGTACTTCCGGTTTGGAATTGGCCAGTGCCAACACCTGAAGGTAAACTATATAACCCATTAGTAATGACTAAGTCGCTCTGTGTCCCGTGATGTACTCCAAGAAAAGGATTTTACAGGTAATCTGTTATAAAAATCCCTTTTTCTGTGCTTGAGTTTCTGGGCCTGCACTCCTGCTGTTCTCATTATGAGGGGTTCCCATTTTCGTTATTGGATTTTAAATGTAGTTCATATTAAGTAGAATGCAACTGGAGGCACACCAAGTTGGCTAGGAACAGCCAAAATTCCCTGGTGGGGGTGAGGAGTTATGGCAAGGTGATCTCATTGTTAAATTAGTACAATCTTAACGCAACCTACACAGTTGGGCCTTATAGTTGAAATATTTTTGGCAGACTGGTCTTTTAATAAATCTTTCAAAGTATTAAAAAGCACATTTGTCTAATTTTTTATTTTATCTTCTTTATATCATAATGACTGTCTACATCTTGTATAATGACTAGCATGCTGTCAGTTTATCTTCTGCTTGTTGTTGGCAAATTGGGAACACTGCTGTCCAGAATTATTAAGATAAAAATACCCGTCAGTATTCAGTAGGAACAATCTAGTGGTGCTCAACAACAATTAACTCCAGACTCTGAACTTTGTGTGTCATTGCTCTGCAACCCAAGTGCAACTGCAAGTGTTAGTTTTGGTGTCTAAGCAGGTTGCACGGTTGCTTCAGTTTAGACTTCATTTGGTATACATTCATTGTATTGAGTGAAAGATGGACAGCCCTGCCTGAGATTAGTCACACGTATAACCTCACTTAGGCTCAGTTCACACTGTGGCGGCCTGAAAATCGTGTAACTCACGGTGCGACTTTGCCAGGAGACTTGTGTACTACTTGATGCGACTTAATTTGACTTTGAAGTGACTTTGAAGCAACTTTTAGGGACTGCCTGGGTAATCTTGTCTGATGTCTGATCTAAATCACATCAATATAGATAAGGATTCCGACTTGGAGGCGACTTCAATTAAAGTCTACTGCACAAGTCGGATAGAAGTCACCTTGGAGTAGTACAGGAACCTTATCTAAAGTCGGAGCGACTTCAGTCATGCTAATTAAGACAGCTCTCATTGACTAACATGGGATTTCACATGCCATGCGACTTGGGGTCTCACAAGTCAGATCCCAAGTCACGGCAGTGTTAACTGAGCCATAGTCTTTACTGAACTTTGCATTTTCCATGATTCATATCAACACTGGTAAGATAAATACCCTAAATCAATGTCATCTGGAATAGCAGCTAAACAAAAAAAAAAAACAGCTTCCATATAAACAAATTCATCCACTGCAGAATCCACTGTGCAGGCTAAGCAGACACCATATGGCAAATTCAGTTGAATATTTTATAAGGTGCCTAATGGCTTAGCGCTGTAAAGAGCTATAAATATGGCACACGGTGGCCTGGGGGTCTTTGGAAACACTAAAACAAGCTACAGGTGCAATGAAATGTGGTTTTAATGATTTGAGTATGAAAAGAATGTGCAAATGAAAGCGTCATAAGTTTGTGCTTTTGATGTGAAAAGTTGACAAATTAACTATGCTTAAATCCTGGGCTTGACTGGGGAATGATTATTATGCCTTCATATGAATGTATAGTTATAAAAAAAAGTTCTAAGAGCTCCTGCATAATGAGAGACTTTCTTTTCTTGGGCTTTATTTCAGCTTAAAATGCCAACCGTCTGAGATTCTAGCACATTTAAAAACCCAGTGGAGTTCCAGGAATGTTCTTGGCATGAGGTTAATAAAAGTGCTATGTATCTAAGTTGATATAATTAATTGCAGAAAGCTGAATAGCAAGGCATTGACTTTGAAATGTGTGGTACATGGCGGAGAGTGATTTTAAAAAACTGGCACACTTGTTTCAGTTCTCGTGGAAGGGGAATGGGCTAAATCCATGTTATCCATCTTTTTTAAAGATCGACTGTTCGAAAATGGCTTGGGGGGAGACTATACATAATGTACAGTATATGTTATATGTGATGATTTGCTTATGTTTTTCATTTGAAGGTATGCTTATAGCTCCAGGAAGCTGGTGGCATCAGAGCCATAACCATCATTTCACTTAGTAGACCAAAGGAAACTGTTCCACTACAGGCTGCAGTCCCCAAGCTACCACTGATGACAGAGACGGTTCTCTGTAACAGCTCCAAAGAAAAAGTTGGAACTGTTCGCCATATCTGGAGCCTCAAAAGCATTTATTAGCCCATATAAAGAACAGATCAATTAGCAGGGATCCCTATGGGAAAGCTCCCTGCTGAGTGGCATACTTTAGATTGTTTGTGCCTTGAATGGATTGATCTGTTCTTTCTATGGAGTAATAAATGCTTTGGACACTTCTAATATGATAAGCAGTTCCCCCTTCTTCTTTGGAGATGTTACAGAGATTATCATTTCACTTAGACCAAGGGATTGTATTTAGAGGCTGTGTGGACATAAATGGTACTCCCATGGACAACAACACATAATTTGGTCTAAAAACATTCTTTTATTACATCAATCAGATAAAACCTATACAAATTTGTGCAGTTCCAGAGGCACTAAAAATGACATGATACTAATAACAGGATGCTATGAACTATCAAATAGAGCTTATCTGTTTCTTCTCAACATGTTTCGCGGTTCTATCCACTTTTTCAGGCGTATTTTTAGAGACCAAAAGTATCTATAGAGAGACAATGATGGTCATGATATAAGTATACAGTATAACATACAGTGGGGAGAACAAGTATTTGATACACTGCCAATTTTTCAGGTTTTCCTACTTACAAAGCATGTAGAGGTTTGTAATTGTTATCATAGGTACTCTTCAACTGCGAGAGACGGGATCTAAAACAAAAATCTATAAAATCACATTGTATGATTTTTAAATAATTAATTTGCATTTTATTGCAGGATATAAGTATTTGATACATCATAAAAGCAGAACTTAATATTTGGTACAGAAACCTTTGTTTGCAATTACAGAGATCATACGTTTCCTGTAGTTCTTGACCAGGTTTTCACACCCTACAGCAGGGATTTTGGCCCACTCCTACATACAGAGCTTCTCCAGATCCTTCAGGTTTCAGGGCTGTCACTGGGCAATACAGACTTTCAGCTCCCTCCAAAGATTTTCTATTGGGTTCAGGTCTGGAGACTGGCTAGGCCACTCCAGGACCTTGAGATGTTTCTTACAGAGCCACTCCTTAGTTGCCCTGGCTGTGTGTTTCGGGTCGTTGTCATGCTGGAAGACCAAGCCACGACCCATCTTCAATGCTCTTACTGAGGGAAGGAGGTTGTTGGCCAAGATCTTGTGATACATGGCCCCATCCATCCTCCCCTCAATACAGCGCAGTCGTCCTGTCCCCTTTGCAGAAAAGCATCCCCAAAGAATGATGTTTCCACCTTCATGCTTCACGGTTGGGATGGTGTTCTTGGGGTTGTACTCATCCTTCTTCTTCCTCCAAACACGGCGACTGGAGTTTAGACCAAAAAGCAATTTTTTTGTCTCATTAGACCACATGACCTTCTCCCATTCCTCCTCTGGATCATCCAGATGGTCATTGGCAAACCACAGACGGGCCTGGACATGCGCTGGCTTGAGCAGGGGTACCTTGCGTGCGCTGCAGGATTTTAATCCATGACGGCGTAGTGTGTTACTAATGGTTTTCTTTGAGACTGTGGTCCCAGCTCTCTTCAGGTCATTGACCAGGTCCTGCCGTGTAGTTCTGGGCTGATCCCTCACCTTCCTCATGATCATTGATGCCCCACGAGGTGAGATCTTGCATGGATCCCCAGACCGAGGGAGATTGACCGTCATCTTGAACTTCTTCCATTTTCTAATAATTGCGCCAACAGTTGTTGCCTTCTCACCAAGCTGCTTGCCTATTGTTCTGTAGCCCATCCCAGCCTTGTGCAGGTCTACAATTTTATCCCTGATGTCCTTACACAGCTCTCTGGTCTGGGCCATTGTGGAGAGGTTGGAGTATGTTTGATTGAGTGTGTGGACAGGTGTCTTTTATACAGGTAACGAGTTCAAACAGGTGCAGTAAATACAGGTAATGAGTGGAGGGCTTCTTAAAGAAAAAATAACAGGTATGTGAGAGCCGGAATTCTTACTGGTTGGTAGGTGATCAAATACTTATGTCATGCAATAAAATGCAAATTAATTATTTAAAAATCATACAATGTGATTTTCTGAATGTTTTAGATTCAGTCTCTCATAGTTGAAGAGTACCTAAGATAAAAATTACAGACCTCTACATGCTTTGTAAGTAAGAAAAAAAACCTGCAAAATTGGCAGTGTATCAAATACTTGTTCTCCCCACTGTATATAATTGAACATTCAGACCCAGTTATTAGAGATGTATATAAGCTTACTCACAGCTCAGAGAGGTTCACAGCAAGTAGAACGTCAACAGCACACACATGGGAGCACTATAAAAAAAAGGGGGTGAATCCTGCCTATTAGATATACAGAGTGTTCAGTATAAAAAAAAACAAGATACTGTAGATAGCTAAGAAACCATCATTTGTATTTTGGATTGTAATACACACTGTATCTAGACAGGGGTTCCAAAAATTCCAAGAATGACTATAAAAATAGAGATCTTTCTAGGGGAGTAATCGGCAACATAGACTCAAAAATCGAAATTTCTGAATTATGGTGCATCCAGGCAAATGTCGTTATTATTATACATATTGCCATTATGCAGAAATTTATGTATATTATGCCATTTAAAGGAGTTGTAAAGGCAGAAGGTTTTTTATCTTAATGCATTCTATGCATTAAGATAAAAAAACCTCTGTGTGTAGAAGCCTCCCCAGCACCCCCCTAATTAATTACCTGAGCCCCTTCTCTCTGCAGCGATGTCCACAAGTGTGTTAGCTGTCCCAGACACTCCTCCTGATTGGCTGAGAGACAGTAGCGGCGCCATTGACTCCCGCTGCTGTCAATCAAAATCAGTCAGCCAATCAGGGGAGAGAGGGGGCGGATCGGAGCTCCGTGTCTGAATGGATATACAGAGCTCTGACTCAGCTCGGGTGCCCCCTGTAGCCAGCTGCTGGCTGAGGGGGCACTCAGCAGAGGGAGGGGTCAGGAGCAGCAAAGAGGGACCCAAGAAGAAGAGGATCTGGGCTGCTCTGTGCAAAACCAAGGGGTAAGTATAACATGTTTGTTGTTTTTTAATTTTTTTTAAACAACGCTTTAGCCCAGCTTCACACTGCACAGATGTCAATGTAGATCGCGGGCCTAAATCGCAAAAAGTAGTACAGAAACTACTTTTTGAAATCGGTGCAGAGCCGCAGATGCAACGTCGCACTGATTAGGACGGTGCCATTGCTGGCAATTGCCAGCAAATGCTGCAGATTTGACATGTCAAATCGCATTGTCAAATCGCACCAGTGTGAACCAGGGCTAACAATCACTTTAACTTGTTTCTGTCTCTCTACAGGTGGCTACATTAAGACTATCACAGGTCAACACATAAGAAACCCTACTAGTCTCTTAGCAGTGTTGTACTAATTAATTATACCAGAAAAAGTCAGATGGAGTTTGTAAATTTCCTGCTGTTACCCACTTATAGGATATACTTATGCAGCATAGACTAGCTGAAGGGCATGTGGTGTAATGGAATCATTTGCTATCTCCCTACTCTGATTTTTCCACATCTTATTTCCTGCACTTGTGTGACTGGTTGAGCTCACTGAACACGTTTCTCCAATGTTTACAGGAATAGGCTAGTCCAGATCGCGGCTGAAGGCCAGAATGTCAGGAGAGAACATTAAGTCATGCTGCCCCTAGCAATTTCACTTTACCCCACAAAAGGAATGGTTCTAATACTGAGAGCTGTTATTGCTCCAGGGATCACTTTAGGAAGTAAATTGCACTGTGTGTGCAGCTTAATGCTATTCTGCATAGACAGATGTTCTCCAAAGTAGGCAAAATACAGTGAAAATAAACTACAAAGAATACCATTTATTGATATCCAGAGCATAAAGATACCTGTATACCTGTATTTTAGATAAGATGATTGTCATCTGATTGCAAAGATAGGCAAAGATCAGAAAATGTATGAAACACCACAGACCTAAACAAAACATTGTTAAAGACTGGTTTGGCAGAGGTTAATCTATTGGCTGTGCTGAATTTTTCAGCTAGTAGTTTATTGTTACTCCAAGCTTAACATATGGTTTTGTGGAGCATGTCTATTTACTTGGTGATGGGAGAATTAAAAGGATGAGCTATTGCAGGTATCTTACCTCCATTAGCTGTACATGACCACTACTTAGCTGTCATATCGATAAGCTGTACAAGTTATAGCAGTTGCCCATACAGGAAAATACTTTGGTCTATGAGGGATGTTATTAAAGCTGAACCCCTTATAAAATCCAAAGTTACTCTTGCAATGGGCTCTCCCCACACTGCACATGTTAAAATCTTATGTGGAAACATTAAAAAGTATTTTTTTGTTTTACTTTATTCTTCGCTTCCCTGGCAGCCGGTGCTCTCCTCTTATCTACAACACTCCAAGTTGCGTATGAGCCCTCAGTATCTTCAGTTACAATGCAGGACTGCTGGTCCTGCATTGTATGTGCTGAAGTTAGAGTGCTTGCGACCAGCGAGACCAGTCATAGAGATGGGAGAAGCCCGTGGGAGCAAGAAATAAGGTAAGGGAAACTGCTTTGTATGTTACCCTTAGACAAAAATGGGCATTTATCCCCTGCAGTATGGAGCAAATGACATTGCAAGGGTAATTTTTAATGTTACCTGGAGTTCAGCTTTAACCCACTGACCTGCACAACAGACACCTACCTTTATTGTTACAGTATATGTAGTCTAGGTTTTGTTTTTCTTTTGATATCTATGCCATATCCCCTTGGCTGTGTTATTCACTGTAAAGGTTCTAAACACGTAAATAAATGGTGTGTTAAAATTCAAAAACCAGTTAAAAGGATGTTGTGGTAACATCTTAAAAATTAGTAGTGACCAGCTTAGTAAATATATACGGGGCCTCAAGAGCAGCACTTGACCAAGGCCAAAGGCCAAACAATAGTTTAGTTTTTGTAAATCTGCAATTAATAGGATAGTTGGCAAACTGGTGCTCTACTGCTCTTCTAGAATGCAGTTATCTCCTCCAACTCCTTCCCTTTTGTATAACAAAGGAGAAGTGTCAGGGCCGAGACTTGACTGTGTCTGGCAATGACTCATCTTGCTGAGCCACCTGAAATGCTGGAAAGCTTCCTGCACAATTCTTTGAATGACGCTACCTTGAACCTTGTTTGTCTTGAACCTTAAACTCTTTGCTACTCCCATGATCTCCCGATCCAAGCCATGTCTCTGCACTTCCAGTTTGCCACATTATTGTGCTCTTTCCAGCCAATATCTTGCTTTTGTGTTCCCTGCTGCCGTCCATATTTTTGCTACCACTCGGTACCAACCTTTGGCTTGTTCCTCGACTACTTTTCTGCTTAATCCCAACTTGTAACCATTTGTTATTGTCCTTTGGCTTGTTTACTGACTACACTTCTGCTTGATCCCAACCTGCTTATCTGCTACTGGATCCCGGCTTACTCACCTTCTGGTGAGGTGTTTCTGAGTGGTGGACTGTGGCTGTTGTTGACTGCTAGGGGTTCAAAGACTAAAGCCCACCAGAGTTGATAGTCCTCATTAAGATTTTACATCCAAATAGAATACTTTTTACCTGTCAATTCTCCAGTAACATTAATTAATCCTGGTCATATTGGGCTCCGGTCTGTACACTATTGTCAGAAGACACAAAAAAAAGTAGAATTTGTGCTAAAAACCCTTCTAATAAAATTTGAGGTTTAATGTAAATTGGATAATTAAAGTGTAGTGTGGAAGTCACTGTAGACTTTAAATCCAACCTGCAACCCAAGACGGCTATGAATGCGGCCCAACATAAAATTGTAAACGTACTGAAAAATGTTGGCTTCTTATTCTTGGATTTTTTCGTAAAACTGTGTTAACACTTAGAAAACCCAAAGAAAATTTTTACAGTGTCTATTTACTGGACTATTAAAAGTTTTATCTTCCCAAAGAAAAATATCCAACTCAAAATCACTCACAACTTATTCAGGTTATCAGCAGCTCATTTATTTGTAAGCAACTGTTTTCAAGGATGAAGCACACGAAGGGCAAAATTAGAACCAAAATATCTGATGAGCACCTTGAGAATGAATTAATACTACATCCATCAAACCAGATATTGTCGCTTTAGTTTTTCAAAAACACTGTCAATTATTGCACTAGTTTTATGTTGCCCTCTTTTACTATATTTTATGATAAAAATATTACAAAAAAAATGAGTTTTATTACTCAGATAGGTGTCTTTATCAGTGATCGTTAAGTCGTGATCTGCCCGACTTTTTCTGCTCATCAGCTATTCTTATTGTTAATGTATTTTATGTGTGGCCCAATACAATTCTTTTTCTTCCAATGTGGCCCAGGAAGGTCAAAAGGTTGAACACCCCTGGTTTAAATGTTCAGATGTGTTTACATTGATTTACTTGACTTGCTTTGTTAACCTACCTGTAGTCCCTATTTACTGTATCTGTTGGCTTTTGTGTCAGTTTTTTAAGAAATTATTTTTCACTGTGTGGAGGTGTTGATATTTTGTTCATCACATCGAACACTGTAACATATGCAGTTTTAGAATATGATATTTAATTGCTGCAAACTAATTTTTTACTTTTCTGTTTTTTAAAGAAAATAAACAGCATCTGTCAAAACAAGAGGAAGGATTTGGCCCACCAGAAATTCTCAGTATCCATCGAGTTTATATTCAGACCAGACAAGAAAAGCGCATTAATTTTACAATTGGAAGCAGAGCATATTTACTTCCTAGAACGTCTGTTGTGATAAAGTGCCCCGTGCGCCGCTTCCAAAAATCGCTTATAAAATGGGAAAAAGATGGACAACCTATCAGAAATTCCAAAAAACTTGGAGTCACAAAATCAGGATCACTGAAAATTCATAACTTGGACGTTCAGCATATAGGTGTGTACAAGTGCATTGCGCACGCTGCTTATGACACCTTTGTTCTCAAGTTGATTGGCACCGATAACAGACTCCTGGAGCCACCAAATTTTGAAAAAGATGCTAACGAAGCAAATAATTTGGGGGCTAAATGGCATAAAATGAGCAAAATTTGGAAATCATGGAACAAAAACAATAATTTGCAACACGAAGGCAGCCAAGCCCAAGATGTCATGGTATTAAGGAGTCTTGAGACTCTAGTGACAAACTCTGCTGAGGTTTATGGTTCCCAAGAGTTTAAAGACAAGAGACTGGAGGCTGCAGTCCTACAAGGTGCTTACAGTATGGACACTGTTCAGTTTGAGGCTTTGGTTAGAAACATGAGTGAACTCATCGAAGCTGGAGAAATCAGTGATGAATTTGCTAGCCAGATTATATCTCACGTAGTGAATGAGCTATCTAAACCACAGCCACCCCTGGAAAAATGGAAGGTTCCAAGTGAAGATAATGTATCAGACCATAAACTGGATGGCAAAGAACCAAATGCTGTAGGCCATTTCAGTGACAAATCTATAGAAAAGAATCATATAAACAGATTACTGATCATTCGCAAACAAAAGAATGGAAATATATTGTCATCCAACAAGACTTTAAACTTGGTCATTGGGAGTAATGCATTCATTACAAACAGCACACAGCTCATTAAAATCTATTGTGATGTTGACAGTGAAGCTGCTACAAAATTTAGTTGGAGCAAAAATGGAGAAACTCTGAAGTTCTCTGACAGGTAAATAACTTGACTGAATAAGTACAGTGTTGTTTTGTTTGTCTCTAATTGTATGCATTATGTAATGAAGACGTTAAGGTAGAATTTAAAGTGGATGTAAACCCTCTATACACCCAGTGAAGTGAACAGCCTCAGATGATACACAGAGATGAACCAAATCTCCCTACATACGTTTTACATGTATATGCTGTCTTCACATTTATATACTGTTTAGAAAGTTTGGATCGTGTTAGGAAATTTTCTCTTCCTGTTTAACACAGAGTGTGATGTCTGGGCTAAATTGCTAAAATTGCTGATTGGAGGAAAGGCACACACCCCCTCTCCACATAGGCAGAGACTCTCAGAGGTGTTTTGTAACAGAGCCAGCTGCCTGCTAATCTATTCATAGCAACCTCCCCAGTCAATAATTTCAGGCTGCTTTTATCTGATGTGCCAGAGAATTTGCCAGGAGTTATCAGGCTGATAACCGAGGAAGGGGTCAGGAGAGAGCTATGAGACTCTTTGAAGTGAGATAACAAAATACTGCAGATATATGTGCCCAGATCAAATTTCATGAATTTTACCCACTTTAAGGCAAATCTTTTTTATTTTTTTATTTAGCATAGAGTAAGGGAGGGGTATAGCCCCTGCCATCTTCTTTTTTTTTGCCATCTGTGTTCCTTTGGGGAGATTTCTCAACACTTCCTCCCTTATAGCCAAAATAGGAAATCCCTCAATAGTTCTCACCAGGGTCACCAGAACTACTATCACCATTGGAAAATGTCCCCCTTTCTGATAAAAAAACAAAACAAATTTGTTTTTTTCTTTCACGTTCCCTCTTGGTTATAATGGTAAACAGGACAGATAGAGGGTGAATCTCCCTAATGGTTTACATTTTTACAACCTTAATAAAAATGTGGCAAAGAATATGACCCTAAAAGGTAATAATTGTCAATAACATACCTAGAACAGAATATTCTCTAAATAACTGCCTATAAATATGTCAAACATAAAAAGCAATGCTGAAAGATAAATAGAATTATTATTAGTGAAGCATTTAGTGAATAAACTGCCAAACCACCACGGCCACCACCACCACCACCATTCTTATATTGACAACATCTCCTAATAAATTAACGGCATGTTGTTGAGGTGCTGTAGGAAGGAAGGATTTTGAGTCATGGATTTGTTACTATATAAATCTTAAATACAAGACTACATTCTATCCCAGCACACATAATACACAATGCACATATCAGCGGCAGAAAAAGTAAGATTAGACATGAATGCCTCAGTGAAATATTGCTTTGGTAAACGTCATATGGATAGAATTTTGTCGAGAAAAGAAGGACTCTGGCGAGGAATAAAGTTGTATTACAAGAACTTAGACTAAAAGGAAGCACAACACTAGGGATGAGCTTCGTGTTCGAGTCGAACATACGTTCGACTCGAACATCGGCTGTTCGATCGTTTGACGAAGATCAAATGATTTGGGCCGTTCGCGCCAAATTCGAGTGACGCGAACGGCCCACAATGCACTACGCCATCGCAGTGTCATCCAGGCGCTGTGATTGGCCAAGCATGCACTGTGACCCCGCATGCTTGGCCAATCACAGCACCGGCAGCGAGGAGAGCAATGATTGGCCACAGGCAGGATGCCTGTGGCCAATTATTGCTGAGGGGGTTTAGTACACGCCCCACACTATAAAAGGCCGCCAGCGCGGCGGCCTTGTGTAGTGTGTTCCGGAGCAGGGAAAGAGAAGCATAGGCAGGGTCAGTGTCATTTTTTTCCTTTTCTAATCCTGGATTCCTTGTGTTTAGGGACAGAGAAGGACAGTGAGGGAAAGTGTCAGTGTGCTATTCTGTGCTAAACCTTGTTTGTAGGGACAGAGAAGGACAGTGAGGGAAAGTGTCAGTGTGCTATTCTGTGCTAAACCTTGTTTGTAGGGACAGAGAAGGACAGTGAGGGAAAGTGTCAGTGTGCTATTCTGTGCTAATCCTTGTTTGTAGGGACAGAGAAGGACAGTGAGGGAAACTGTCAGTGTGCTATTCTGTTCTAAACCAATCTTGCTGAACCGTATTTGAAATCCTTGAGTTTAGGGACACAGAAGGACACTCGTGGAAACTATCAGTGTGCTATTCTGTGCTAAATCTTGTTTGTAGGGACAGAGAAGGACAGTGAGGGAAACTATCAGTGTGCTATTCTGTCCTAAACCAATCTTGCTGAACCATATTTGAAATCCTTGAGTTTAGGGACAGAGAAGGACACTCGGGGAAACTGTCAGTGTGCTATTCTGTTCTAAACCAATCTTGCTGAACCATATTTGAAATCCTTGAGTTTAGGGACAGAGAAGGACACTCGGGGAAACTATCAGTGTGCTATTCTGTGCTAAATCTTGTTTGTAGGGACAGAGAAGGACAGTGAGGGAAACTATCAGTGTGCTATTCTGTGCTAAACCAATCTTGCTGAACCATGTTTGAAATCCTTGAGTTTAGGGACAGAGAAGGACACTCGTGGAAACTATCAGTGTGCTATTCTGTGCTAAATCTTGTTTGTAGGGACAGAGAAGGACAGTGAGGGAAACTATCAGTGTGCTATTCTGTGCTAAACCAATCTTGCTGAACCATATTTGAAATCCTTGAGTTTAGGGACAGAGAAGGACACTCGTGGAAACTATCAGTGTGCTATTCTGTGCTAAATCTTGTTTGTAGGGACAGAGAAGGACAGTGAGGGAAAGTGTCAGTGTGCTATTCTGTCCTAAACCAATCTTGCTGAACCATATTTGAAATCCTTGAGTTTAGGGACAGAGAAGGACACTCGTGGAAACTATCAGTGTGCTATTCTGTGCTAAATCTTGTTTGTAGGGACAGAGAAGGACAGTGAGGGAAACTATCAGTGTGCTATTCTGTGCTAAACCAATCTTGCTGAACCATATTTGAAATCCTTGAGTTTAGGGACAGAGAAGGACACTCGGGGAAACTGTCAGTGTGCTATTCTGTTCTAAACCAATCTTGCTGAACCATATTTGAAATCCTTGAGTTTAGGGACAGAGAAGGACACTCGGGGAAACTATCAGTGTGCTATTCTGTGCTAAATCTTGTTTGTAGGGACAGAGAAGGACAGTGAGGGAAACTATCAGTGTGCTATTCTGTGCTAAACCAATCTTGCTGAACCATATTTGAAATCCTTGAGTTTAGGGACAGAGAAGGACACTCGTGGAAACTATCAGTGTGCTATTCTGTGCTAAATCTTGTTTGTAGGGACAGAGAAGGACAGTGAGGGAAAGTGTCAGTGTGCTATTCTGTCCTAAACCAATCTTGCTGAACCATATTTGAAATCCTTGAGTTTAGGGACAGAGAAGGACACTCAGGGAAACTGTCAGTGTGCTATTCTGTGCTAAACCAATCTTGCTGAACCATATTTTAAATCCTTGAGTTTAGGGACAGAGAAGGACACGCGGGGAAACTATCAGTGTGCTATTCTTTGCTAAACCTTGTTTGTAGGGACAGAGAAGGACAGTGAGGGAAACTGTCAGTGTGCTATTCTGTGCTAAACCAATCTTGCTGAACCATATTTGAAATCCTTGAGTTTAGGGACAGAGAAGGACACTCGGGGAAACTGTCAGTGTGCTATTCTGTTCTAAACCAATCTTGCTGAACCATATTTGAAATCCTTGAGTTTAGGGACAGAGAAGGACACTCTGGGAAACTATCAGTGTGCTATTCTATGCTAAACCAATCTTGCTGAAGCATATTGCAAATCCTTGTGTTTAGGGACAGAGAAGGATAGGCAGGGGACAGTGTCAGTGTCTTTGTTGCTAAGCCTCCTGCACAGTATACACCTGAAGGTAGCCCTTATTGCTGTTTTTCCCATCTCCCTGCAGGCCATCCATTAAAATGTCTGGAAGGCAAACAAGGAGAGGCAGACAGTCAGGAGGCAAAAAAAGAGGGCAAGCAGGCTCTGTGTCTGGGGGCAACAGTGCTGGTCGTGGACGCGGTGCATTGTCATCAGCACATGGCCATGGGACACACTTGTCCTTCTTTTCGGCAGCTGGACATGTTGAGCCACATCATGCCGAAGACTTGGTAGAGTGGATGACCAAGCCCACCTCATCCTCCTCATCCTCTCTCACCCAGGCTCAGGGTACTGGCAAAGCAGCTGCCAAAGCGTCCTCTTCTCTGGTATCAATGTCATCATTAGTCACTCCTTCCCTAGACCCACCATGTCCTCCTCCTGAGGAGTCCCCCGAACTGTTTGAGCACAGTGTTGGGTACATGCTCCAGGAGGATGCCCAGCGTTTCGAAGGATCTGATGATGATACCCAGCTAGAGGAAGGCAGTAGCGTGAGAGCAGAGAGAGGGGATGCTCAAGAAGGACACCAATCTGGCAGTCATGCTCCAGCAGCTGCAGCATACTGCCAGATTGGCTCCAGTGATGAGGAGGGAGGGGATGATGAGGTCACTGACTCCACGTGGGTGCCTAATAGGAGAGAGGAGGAGGAGGATGAGGAGGAGGCACATCTCCAACGAGGCAGGATGCCCTTGGGTGGCCAGCGTATGGGCAGCACACCGACGGAATCACACCGCAGAGCTCCGCCTGTGCAGGGCGCTGCCTCTGCCCGTCATTCAAAAAGTTCTTTGGTGTGGGTCTTTTTTGAGGCGAGTGCATCAGATCGCACAGCTGCTGTTTGCAACATATGTCTCAAGCGTATATCGCGTGGCCAAAACATCAGCCGCTTGGGCACCACATGCTTGATCAGACATATGTTGACCTGCCATGCAGCTCGTTGGCAAGCCTACCTTAAAGACCCACACCAAAGAACAAAGCGGACCTCTCCTTGCACCGCATCAGCTGGGATCTCCAACCCCACTATACCTTCAGTCCTCTCTGAAACCTGCACTGAGAGGAATGTAAAATTAGGTGTGTCACAGCCAAGTACTTGCGGCCACTCTGCTAGCAGTACACCGACGTCCGATTCTAGCAGGCAAATTTCCCTGCCCCAGCTGCTGGACCATCGAAAGAAGTTCACTCCCAGCCATCCACATGCCCAGCGGTTGAATGCTAGCTTGGCTAAATTGCTAGCGCTTCAACTGCTGCCTTTTCAGTTGGTAGACTCGGCCCCCTTCCGTGAGTTTGTGCAATGTGCGGTTCCTCAGTGGCAGGTTCCCAAACGCCACTTTTTCTCACGGAAGGCGATTCCGGCTCTCTACAGGCATGTGGAAGGCAATGTCTTGGCCTCGCTGGACAGGGCGGTCAGCGGTAAGGTGCATATTACCGCTGACTCATGGTCCAGCAGGCATGGACAGGGACGTTACCTTTCTTTCACGGCCCATTGGGTCACTCTTTTGGCAGCTGGGAAGGATGCAGGACAAGGTGCAGTAGTGTTGGAGGTTGTTCCACCGCCACGCCTCCAAAATGCTACTACTGGTTGTGACACACCTCTCTCCTCCACCCCCTCCTCTTCTTCTTCCTCCATGGCCTCTTCCTGTGGTTTGTCCTCGGAACCAGCGGTGCTCCGTAGGCGTTCAAGGGGCTACGCAAGTACGCAGGCAAAAAGATGCCATGCCGTGCTTGCGCTGGTGTGTTTGGGGGACAGGAGCCACACTGGGGCAGAGGTCCTGTCTGCTCTGCAGGGGCAGGCTGAGAGGTGGTTGACACCACGCCAGCTTAAGCCAGAAATGGTGGTTTGCGACAATGGCACCAACCTCCTCTCCGCCCTCCGACAGGGACAACTGACCCATGTGCCCTGTATGGCTCACGTCCTTAACCTGGTGGTGCAGCGGTTCTTGGGCAGGTACCCGGGCTTACAGGATGTCCTGAGGCAGGCCAGGAAAGTCTGTGTGCATTTCCGCAGATCTTATAATGCCAGTGCTCGCCTGGCTGAGCTGCAAAAGGAGTTGAACCTGCCCAAGAACCGCCTTATATGTGACATGCCCACCAGGTGGAACTCAACGTTGGCCATGCTGCAGCGGCTGCACACGCAGCAGAGGGCCATCAATGAGTACCTGTGCGACTACGGCACCAGGACAGGGTCAGGGGAGCTCGGTTTTTTTTCACCACGCCAGTGGGGCATGATCAGGGATGCATGCACTGTCCTGGCACCATTTGAGGAGGCCACGAGGATGGTGAGCAGTGACAGTGCATGCATCAGTGACACTGTACCTCTTGTCCACCTGTTGGAGCACACGCTGCGTGGAATAATGGACAGGGCACTTGAGGCAGAACAGAGGCAGGAAGAGGAGGACTTCCTTGCCTCTCAAGGCCCCCTTTACCCAGACAGTGTTCCTTCTGTCCCACCCATCGCACAGGAAGAGGAGGAGGAGGAGGAGGAGGAGGATTGTGTCAGCATGGAGGTGGAGGCTGGCACTCAGCATCATCAGCAGCAGTCTTTTAGGGATGATTTACAGTCCCAAGAAACCAGTGGACTTGTACGTGGCTGGGAGGAGGTGGCTGCGGATCATGTCGTCCTTAGTGACCCAGAGGACTCCGGACTGAATGCCTCAGCTAACCTACGCTGCATGGCCTCCCTGATCCTGCAAAGTCTGCGGAAGGATCCTCGTATTCTTCGGATCAAGGAGAGGGACCATTACTGGCTGGCCACTCTCCTTGATCCACGGTACAAGGGTAAGGTTGCTGACCTTATGTTACCGTCGCAGAGGGAGCAGAGGATGAGACAACTCCGGGAGGCCTTGCAGAAAGGTCTGTGCAACGCGTTCCCAGAGACTGGGAGGTTACAAACTCCTGGTCCTGGACAACGAGTTGCTGAGGCTTCGGGCAGTCAAAGAAGGAGCGGTGGGGAAGGTGGCCGTCTGACCGATGCGTTCAGACAATTCTTTAGTCCGCAGCCCCAAAGTATGATCGGTTCCAGCAACCATCGCCAGCGTCTGATATACATGGTGCAGGAATACCTAGGGGCAAGGTCAGACTTGGACACCTTCCCCACCGAAAATCCTCTGGCTTACTGGGTCTTGAGGATGGATCACTGGCCAGAGCTTGCACAGTATGCAATTGAGCTACTGGCCTGTCCTGCATCCAGCGTTCTTTCAGAACGCACATTCAGTGCTGCTGGAGGATTTGTCACGGATCACAGGGTGCGCCTGTCCACCGACTCGGTTGATCGACTGACTTTCATCAAGATGAACCAGTCTTGGATCACCACCAGCTACCACACACCTGATGCTGATATAACAGACTAATTGATTTTAAAATGTCACATCCCTTCAAGACTGATGCTGATGCTGAGTGCCTGTGCTGTTATGTTGACTGGCTATCCTCCTCCTCCTCCTCAATGATCCGATTGATGATGATAGCTTGGAAGATCATTTTGGTTTATGGGTGCCGCCACCAGTGGCTAAGGCCCAATTTTTCAGCCCCTGTTTAACAGGGGCGTGTAATTACAATTGTTGATGCAATACTTTGCAACAGGCCTCATTGCTGTGCTCCAAGTACAGTATCTGTGAGGGGTTGCAGTGTTGTGCCACCAGTGCCTAAGGCCCAATTTTTCAGCCCCTGTTCAACAGGGGCATGCAATTATAATTATTGATCTAATAATTCACAGCAGGGCCCATTGCTGCGCCCACCAAGAGTAACTGTCAGGCCTTACAGTGTTGTGGCACCAGCACCACCATCAAAGGCCCAATTTTTACTACCACTGTTCAACAATTATATGTTATTACAATTCCTGATATAATAGTTGACAGCAGGGCGTTCCAGCACCCACCAAGAGTAACTGTGAGTGCTTACAGTGTTGTGCCAACACCAACACCTAAGGGGCCAATTTCTGCAGAGTATATACGGCAGGTCCCTACTTTCAAACATCCAACTTACAAACGACTACTACTTGCAAACGGAAGAAGACAACAGGAAGTGAGAGGAAATCTACCCCTTGGAAGGAAAATTCTCTCCTGTAAGAATTAATATAGGAGAAAGGTGTCTCCTCTCTACTGATGCTTTATCACCAATCCTTGTTTCAATAAAAACACCACATTTCAAAAACAGTTGTCATTGGGACGCAAAGTGAGGTGAAATGTTCTGAACAGGGGCACAGACAGCAAAACAAATGTTACAGGGGTGATAACCCTTCCCTATGTTTTCCAAAAAGCTTAAAAATAGGTATTTGGGCTGGAGCTACACTTAAACAATGTAGCTGTTAAAATGACAAACAGATTCTACATAAGAACAAACCTACAGTCCCTGTCTTGTATGCACCGCCTGTATACGGCTGTTCAGAGTATATAGGGCCTTTTTTATTTTGTGTGCGGGGTTCATCTTAATATCCATACAAGACCCAAAGGGGCTGGTAATGGGCTGGGGTGGGGGGGTAGCTATGCCATTTTTCTTAAAGATTTTCATCCATATTACCGGGACCAGACATTACATTAAAGCCGCAAGCAGTTTTAAATGGCTTTTTTTTTCCTTTAGAAATGTAATTTTGTGCAGGGACAGTTCTAAACACGGGAAACACGTGGCACTTCACAGGCATACTTTAGACACCCCCCAGGTACAATATTTAAAGGAATATTTGACTTTTTTTTTTTCACTTTATGCATCATTAAAATGACTGCTCCCGAAAAACGGCCGTTTTTAAAACTTCTTTTTGCATTGATACATGTCCCCTGGTGCAGAACCCGGGTTCCCAAACTCTGTTTAGGACAATGACATGGATAATAGTCGTTATAATTAGCACTTTAGAATTCGAACGTTCGCATCCATTGTATTTAATAGGGTTCTAATGTTCGTGCGAACTTTCGGTCCGTTTGCGGGTTCTGGTGCGAACCGAACCCGGGGGTGTTCGGCTCATCACTACACAACACAAAACACAAGGCTGACCAAAATAAGTGTAGCGGGGTCCTCAAATTGATGGGATACACCTGGGGAATAGTGTGACCCAGGTGTATAATTGTGTTAGGGTTCAGACCCCTTTTTGTTTCGTGGAGGATTGGAGGATGTAGTATTCTCCTTTGCCTGTGGGTGGCGGGGTACCCACGGGCTTCAGGTAGAATCATCTCCTGCAGTGCTCCCTGTTTTGTCCCTTCCCGGAGATGGTATGGCTGGGGCGGGGAACCCGCCGGGCCGTTGATGGGAGGAGATAAAAGGGGGAGACGCCCTTACCACGAGGTCTTGCGGAGAAGGAGGTCCTCGGAGGAAGAGGGTTGCGGTCCGCACCCAGGCCCCTCAGGCCTGGGTGCTGGAGATCCAGGAGTCTGGTCCAGGTGCCCATGGCCTGGTTCGGAGTCATGTTGGCGTCCATCCCAGGCACCTTTAGCCTGGGGTGAGGTACTATCGAGGAGGCCTGGGGCCCAGTACCTTCGACTGGGTCCCGCTAGGGTGGACTGTCCGAGGGTCCCTGAGCGGAGGGACTCGTATCTGAGGTGAGGAGGCCAGAGAGGTTACCCACTGGAGACCCGGAGCAGCACCAACCCGGTGACAGTGGGCCTCTGGGAACTCTCTTGGGAGGACACATCCCCCTGATAGGGGCCACAGCGCATCGAAGAGGGCTCCATTGCTGTTCATAGGGGTTGCTGGAAGAGACCCCATCTTTCCTGTTCTGTAACAGCCGGATTGGCTTAGGCGCCGCTGGTCATAGTACAGTGGCATAGAACTTAAACTTTAGGAAGTGCCTCGATCTGCTCGCCCCACCGTTGGCAAGGTTATAGGTCCCAACCAGTTTGCTGCAAAAGAACTGTTTATTGTGCTTTGCTTATTGGAGTGTCAAATAAACAAGTGTTGGACCTTTCTCCGGTGTGTGAACTCCAGTTACTGGAAGCAAAGGGGAGGCTGGTGAGCTTGCAATTACAGACTCAGTGCATTCACAGAACACACCGGCCCGAGGAAACATCAGTAAGTGGCCTTCACCTCCCTACTACAATGGGGAGGACATGGGCCGTGGCGCATCTCACTCTCACAACCCAGGAACCCCTAGACATGAGTTGGTGTGTAACCGATAAAGATGGAGAGAGAGTGAGGCCGCTACATAAGCAATACAAGAACATTTTAAATTTCTCCTGTGGTCAGAGCTGTAATCCACACTCAATGACTGTTTGGTGACCATCATCCTTCTGTTGGTTATATGATACAGGCCAGATTTAAAGTGGATGTAAACTCTTACATATACCCAGTGAAGTGAACAGCCTCAGATGATACACAGAGATGAAACAAATCTCCCTACATAAGTTTCACATGTATATCTGCTGTTTTCCCCTTTCTACACTCTTTGAAAAGTGCAGATCATGTTAGAAATCTTTCTTCCTCATTCAGCAGTGGGTGGGTAGTCTGGACTTACACTATGTGAGAGTTGATTGAAAGGAAAGGGACCGCCCCCCCCCACGTAGGCAGAGGAACAAAGGAACATGCAGAGCTGTATTCTGAATAAACAAGCTACATGCTTATCTCCCTCTAAGCTCCCTCCCTGACACAAATTTTCAGCTCACGTGTCACAGAACGTGTTAGAAGCAACTCTGCTGTTTGGTCCTGTCCGAGGATAGAAGGTTTCTGAAGGGAGGCCCTGAAGGACATTAACTCCATAGGACAGCTGAGGGTTCCGTACCATCCTATCCCCCTTCTCTTGGACATCTGCGACTTCCTTGAAGCACCACTGGAACCAGGCCCAACCCCCCCACTGAACAACTCTGGCTTTCCCTGATAAATGCAGCACTACTCCTCTACAAATTGACATACCTGGGTAGAAATTGCCCAAAGAAATTTGGTAAAGTTTGGGTGTCCTGGGTGAAAGCTAGGCATCTGACCATTGAATAGGTTCTGGAGGATCTCCCATTCACATCATGTCTGACTCCCGCAAAGCTATGTGGCGTTTAGTCTTCTAGGCCCTGACTGTCCCCCCCTTTTATTTTTTATTTGGTATTCTGGATCCACTAATTAATGATTCACTATATGTCACAGTCAACATGTTTCCTTACCTTGATATTGTATAATCTGTTACTGTCCAATTCTTGTCTGAATGTATCTGTACCCTGATTTCTTTTCTGTTTGTTTGTTTAAAAATAAATATACTTTATGTTAAAAAAAGAAATAACTCTGCTGATAACAGAGGAACGAAGTTCCAGAGAGAAACAACACTGAGGCCTCGTACACACGACCGATTTTCTCGTCGTAAAAAACACGTCGTTTTTTTCGACGAGATTCTTGTTAAGCTTGTCGATTTTCTCGTCAAGCTTTCTATGCGTACACACTGTCATTTCCCAATTTCCTCGTGGTTCTCTGCGCTCACGTCCAGCACGTACGACGGCACTATAAAGGGGAAGATCTTTTTTCTTGGCGCCACCCCTTGGGCTGCTTTTGCTGATCTCGTGTTACCGCGTGTGAAGTAAAAGTTTGGGAAGAGACGATTCGCGCTTTTCAGTCTTCGTACTTTTCAGATCGTTTTCTGCCGTTCAGTTTGTGCTTGTGGGTTCGTATCTTGACTTTCAGGGCGTCTAGGCAGGTCGTATCTGTTTTACAGTGCGTTCTTGCCTGTTCGTTTCTGAATTTCAGTTCGTTATTCATAGGCCTTGCTGTTCTAAAGTGCGTTCTGTTCTGTACGTTCTGATTAGACGACCGTTTCCTAGCCATGTCGCCTGGACGTTCTCGTCGTCGAGTTCGTGCTGTGCGTGCGCTTGGTGTTGGTCTGCTTGTTTTGGACCAAGACCAGTCCATGAATGGTGTGAGGAGGAGTTCATGGACCAAGAATTGGTTGCTCCAGCGGGACCAATTCTGCCACATGCCTCTGCTGCGGGAGATCGTCGAGAATAATCCTGAGGACTACAGGAATTTTCTGAGGATGTCTGACCCCGTTTTTCAGGAACTGTTGGCTTTGGTGTCCCCCTATATTACCAGGAAGGACACCGTTATGCGGGAAGCCATCAGTGCTGAGCAGAGGCTCATCGCCACGTTGCGTTACCTGGCGACAGGGAGAAGTCTTCAGGACTTGAAGTTCACCACAGGCATCTCCCCCCAGGCTCTGGGCCTCATAATCCCAGACACCTGTTCTGCTATTATACAAGTCCTGCAGGAGGACTATATTAGGGTAAGTTTTCTCCCTTCACATCACATTTTATGTATTACATGTATGCTAATGTATTGTATTTCTTTCATCCTTTCCTAATTACCATGATTGTAATATGCTGAGAATGTCCCCTTTGTCCCCATGCATGCTGGAAGTTTTTAAATGCCCCTTTTTTATCCTCCCTAAATATTTCCCCTCACTAACTTTTCCAGCAGGGGCGCCTGTTGCTCCAAATGTTGGGGGGTTACAACCCCAATTTCGGAAATAAACTTCCTCCTTTTTTGCTCTGTTGCCTAATAAACGCCCCCAGTTGTCCCCTCCAATGCAGCCATTTAGTCCCCTCTATTGCAGCCAGTTTCCCCCCAGCCCTGCACTTACCTTCTTGTGGTCAGCGCCATCCTTCTTCTGTCCTTGATGTCTTCTCCTTCCCTTCATGTTGCATCAGCCAATCATGTTACCATTAAACAGACTTGGTGAACATGATTGCCAGAGCTGCCTGTCAGTGTTTACACAAGGAATGCCCCCTCCTTGCGTCCCCGATTTTTCTTTGAGGAAGCCAATTACATCCCTCAGGTTGTAATTTGCAAGACTTTTTTAATACCTGTTTCTGCTCTGCAATTTTAACCCCCTAAATGACGCAATTAATCATATGTCGGTCGCTTTACAAGAGGCCATCCACCTGAATAGTGTGCGGCATAGACAATACATAGGTTCATGCAACGCATGAACCTATGTATTGTTCTGAGTGATGGGCACAGGAGAGAGGGGACAGTGCTCCAGCGCCCACTCTGGACGCACCGCCACTGCAATGCTATCCTGTGGCCAAACACATCTCCCCCCCCCCAAAATAATTTAGTAATGGCCCATCAGAGGGGGTGATGAATATGATAAATGAGCCTTCCATTATACTTTTTTTACACACCTTAATAAACGTATAATTAGATTGATGTTGGTCTCTAATTTTTTGGTCTTGAATTTGCTTGTAATGTATGCCTTTGTTTTTCTAATATTATTTCATCTTGTTTCACTCCACAGCTTCCTTCAACGCCACAGGAATGGCAGACTGTGGCATCGGAGTTTGCCACGCGGTGGGACTTCCCCAACTGCGGTGGTGCCATAGACGGGAAGCACGTCCGCATCGTGCCGCCACCCCGTTCTGGATCCTACTACTACAACTACAAGGGGTTTCATAGCATTGTGCTGATGGCGGTGGTGTCAGCACGGTATGAATTCCTCTATGTTGATGTAGGGAAGAATGGCCGGATGTCCGATGGGGGATCCTTCATCCAGACGGAGTTTGCCCTCCGTCTCCAGAGTGACGACCTTGCATTGCCACCGGATGCAGGGAATATTGAAGGACTCCCCTTTGTTTTCTTGGCTGATGAAGCCTTCGGACTCGGACGGCATCTTATGAGGCCATTTCCACAGAGGACCCTGACCCCAGAGAAGAGTGTGTTCAATTACCGGCTGGCCAGGGCCCGAAGAGTCGTTGAAAATGCCTTCGGCATAATGGCCAGCCGGTTCCGCCTTTTTATGACTTCCATCCACTTGGCGGACTACAAAATAAACTATGTAGTGTTATGCTGCTGTGTGCTACACAATTTTCTTTGCCGCAAAGCGAATTCATATATGGCCTCAGTTTTGCCAGAGGCTGGACTTTCCCCTGCAAATCCCCTTCCGGGCCTGGAATCTGCCCGTCTTGGCTTGCCCCCCCAAAATGCCCATGTGGTTCGGGACAAATACATGGAGTATTTCACGGGTAGGGGGGCAATTCCTATGCCAGCCTATGTCTAAGTATCCCAATAAAAATCTTGTTTAAACCTTTAATTATTTGTTCTTTCCTGTCTCCTAGTTTGTCTTTGTGCATTTGTAGTGGCAAGTGTATTTTACTTTAGTAAATAACAACCAATTTCACTATGTTACCTTACAAAAGAACCAAATAAGCTTAGAGTGTATTATAAAAAGAAGCTACACGTTGTTTGTGGTCAAATATTTTACTCTCTGCACATTTTTTTTTGTTTTACTTTGGGGTTGGCCTGACCACAACCCGTCAAATTTTGGCTTATGAAAATACAAAAATACCACTTGCATTTCTAAAATGACAACATTGGATACCTCTGAGCAATCTGAGACATTCAGTTACACAAACTATGTCTCTATGTGCCCGTCCTAATATGGGGTCCTGCCACCCCTTGCCCAGCCAAAAATTCAATATGCACACATTTTTACTTTTTTGCAAATAGGAAGTTTACAATCCTGATCCCTATTGTCAACATGTGCTATCTGCCATCAGGGGTGATCAATGGATGTGTTTTGGGGGTGCATCCCCTTCCTCAGTTCACCGACTTTTGATACGAGGAAGGGGTTGCACCCACAAAAGACGTACATGGATATCCCCTGATGGCAGATAGCACATGTTCACACACTGTGTGCATATTCAATTTTTGGCTGCTTTGTTACTCAAAAAATTAGTAAAAATATAAAAACAAACATGTAAAAACAAATGTGTTTGGATGGCTTATTGAATTCTCCCCAAAACATCGAGAATGTCTTTAAATGTTTGTTCCATCACATGGATTCTTTGTTTAATTAGGTCCAGTTCCGTGCTACATTCCATCACTTGCTGGATGAGGCGGAGGGCACTGTCAGCAGAGAACGGTGTGCTATCCTTCACAACATTTCCATCCCCTAAAAACCATAAAAAAAATTAATAAAACTCTGCAGGCCTACCTCGCTTACCTTAAGCTGTGGTGTCAGATACTGACCTGTTGTGGTGACCAGATCCACAACGTCATCCACCTCTCCTTCCTGCACTTCTCCTTCCTCCACCTCAACTTCCTGCACATCTTTCGGTTGTGGATCTTTGGGAGTTTGGGGTTGCTTGGAAGTTGTGGGGTGCATGTGCTCCCTGGAGTGTCCTCCTCCCAGTCTTCTCTCCCCTATGAGAATAAAACCAAAGGTCTATTTATCACACTGTAAAAATCTCATTTTTAAACTTAAAACAGGCTAAATTGTTTGGAAGTGGGGTACAAGTGTGTGTTTGTGCGGAATTTAAAGAAAAATGCATTCTTTATGACCCCAAATATGTTTATTATTCACATTTGGATGTAATTTTTTGGACATGGAGGCACCACAAATAAACTCTGATGCACCTGTGTGGGACACCCAAAAAAGGCGGGTCTGGTGGCCCACACTATAGTGCTACAAAGTACAGATGTGGAAGCAGCTGCTGAGTGTCCTCTCCTTTACACTGATTAAAGTTTGCATTTCATTCTCCTTACAAACACATCATCTAGACTTAAAAATTATCCACAATACTTGATCAAAAATGGCAGATGTCTAATTACTTTTGGGGGTCTTAAATAAGCCAAAACCACGGATAGTGGCCGAACGAAGTGTCGGTAACGTAACGAACGATTACTGTGCCCAACCTAGTTCAAAATAATACATTTTGGAAGGGAGTCCAATATGCTTTAAAAAAAAAAAAAGTCAGTTTCTAAAAAGATTAATAGCAGAAAGGTCGTCATTTTACTTACTTTTAGCGAGCATCCTCTTTATGCTCCTCAACTGGTCTGGCTCCCTCAGTTTGAGGTCTGACCACCTCTTTCTGAGCTGCTCATTTGAGCGTTTCACCCCGAACTTCGCCCTCAGACTCTTCACAACTTTAGTGAGGATTTTGGCCTTCCTTCTATTTGGTTTGCTATACGGCCCATGCTTGGCATCATAATCAGCCTTGACCAAGATGTCCACCATCTCCGCCATCTCCGCCAAAGACATATTCGATGCCTTGAATCTCCTCCTTGATCGTGACGTGTCCTCGGTCTCCGGGCTTGTCTCCTCGCTATTTGCGGAATTATCAGACACCTGCTGTAACTCCGCCATATCTGTCTGCGCGCCGAAAGAGAAGGGGCGGGGAAAAGATGTTAGTTAGAACGTCATGGGCGGGCGACGTGTGCGGAGCGACGTGTTCGAATTTGGACGCATGCGTGGTGTGTATATAGCAAACACACGTGACTATAGTACGTTCGGTGTGCGGAGAGAGGAGTTCAAGTGACGGACGTGCGAACGAAGGTATGTGATTTTGTGAGACTTGTTAAAATTGTTGGCCTATACTGTCTTGAGATTGTTGGAGGATATATATGGTGACTAGGATGTGAAGGAGGTTAGACTGTTTGCCTCACATTATTTAAATATAATTTATTTTACTTGCAGATACAATATGAATGTATTTATTAGCGACAAAGAGTTCCTGGCGGAATTTATTGACCGGGTAAGGGAGCTGCCGGCTCTGTGGGAGACCAAAAACCCCATCCATAAATAAAAAGGGGTGAGAAAAGCAGCGCTGGAGAAGCTGCTCCCATTTGTGCATACCAAGGTGCCCACAGCCACAGCAAAACAAGTGGACACTAAAATTGGGAGCTTGAGAGGTACCTACAGGACTGAACGCTCTAAGGTGCTGGCTTCTCAGAGGTCAGGAGCAGCAGCAGATGATGTTTATGTCCCGGTTTTGTGGTACTACAGCAGGATGTCCTTCCTGGATGACCACATTGAGCCAAGGCCATCACTCTCCACTCTTCCCCCCAGACTTCCCTGCAGCCAACCTGAGCCTTCTCTGGAGCAAGAGGAGGCAGCCATCCTGGATGATCCTGATTTGGCCATCTGGAGCCAGGTATAGTATTAACTGAAAATGTAGTGGGATAAAATTAATGTTTCCCAAATATGTCAGGATGAGAAACATACATTATTTTGTATTCAACAAGTGAAATCATGATCTGTAGACATTATTCTGCACTTAATTGTGTGGTAAATAGTCAAGCTGATGTAGTGGTAAATTTAAAGCAAGGATTTATGCATTTACATTCTAATTGCTTCCATCAGGATTACAAAGTTTGATGCAAAGATTAAACCAACATATTAAACTATGTTTCTTTTTCATACACAGGATGAAATCAGCCAGGAGGAGGGTCTGGAAACTGTCAGGCAGGAGGAGGAAGGGCCCAGTGGCAGCCAGGAGGTGGCAGGGCCCAGTGGCAGCCAGGAGGTGGCAGGGCCCAGTGGCAGCCAGGAGGTGGCAGGGCCCAGTGGCAGCCAGGAGGTGGCAGGGCCCAGTGGCAGACAGGAGGTGGCAGGGCCCAGTGGCAGCCAGGAGGTGGCAGGGCCCAGTGGCAGACAGGAGGTGGCAGGGCCCAGTGGCAGACAGGAGGTGGCAGGGCAAAGGAGAAGCACCAGATCCCAGGTGCCTCCCATCAGGCTTCACAAAAGAGGCAGGAGGGACAGGACCACCAGTGAGGCAGCAATGGCCCTTATTAAAGAGGCCCATGCCACCCTCAAGGAGCCCACATCCCCTGAAGAGGCCATTGCCGGCCTAGTGGAGGCTAAGTTCAAGGTGATGAGCATGGAGCAACGCCTCCTATGCGAACCCCTGCTCATCACCTTGCTCAACAAGGGGGTGATGGAGCAAATTACCCCCAATACCGCCATATGTGAGGTGGCCCAACTGACCCAACCTCAACCTCCACCTCCACCTTCCTCTTCTGCCCCACCCCCTTCTGCTACCCCTCCACCTTCTGCCCCACCCCCTTCTGCTACACCTCCACCTTCTTCTTCTGCCCCACCCCCTTCTGCTACACCTCCACCTTCTGCCCCACCCCCTTCTGCTACACCTCCACCTTCTGCCCCACCCCCTTCTGCTACACCTCCACCTTCTTCTTCTGCCCCACCCCCTTCTGCTACACCTCCACCTCCTCCTCCTGACAGGAGTACCCCTCCAGTGGGCCAGCCTCCAGCTAAACGAAGAAGGAAGGCTTCAGTAAAGGCTGCAGGGAAGGTTGCCAGGAAGAAGAGGAAGTGATGGCCTTGCTTCATTGTGGTCGCACTGGTCGGACAGAAGGCAGCCTGTTGTAGTACCACACACTTGGGACATATATCTCACCTGCTGCTGTTCCTGACCTCTGGGAGGCCAGCATCAGATTGTGTTCAGAAATGTGGGCCTTCTCAAGCTCCCAATTTTAGTGTCCACACAGGGTTGCTGTGTGCTCTGGGGTCCCTGGGATGCACAAATGGCAGCAGCTTCTCCAGCGCTGCCTTCTCTTTATTTAATTTATAAACATGAATAAATGTGTTTTTTGTTTAAGTTCATACTTGACTATGTGTATTTTTAAATAAAAAAAAACAAGCTTTGGAGTAAGCAGATACATTTGACTGACAATAAAAGGCACAGATATCACCCCCCCCAAAAGAATAACTAAATCTGATTAGCTCAAAAACATGGTGTGAAATTTTAAAAATATAGATTAGAAAATTAAATGTGAGATCGCTATCAAAACATTGAGAAATTATAATTAACATCATTTTGAAAAATCTAACCATTTAAATTATTCCTAAAAACTTGCACGATATAATACACATAAATCTTATAAAGAGCAGCATGAAAAAGGTTAAAAATAAGGCATAACTCTGTGTGAATATCAGCAGCAAAAGAAGGTCTCTCGTTTTGATTAATGTAACATTCTAACGAAGAATTCAATGCAGAACATTTAAACGATGAAATATTTATGAGCGTGACGAATGTGCTCTCTCCATTATGAAGGCTTGTTTTACCAGAAGATGCGCTCCCGTCTCATAGTTGCTTGTGAGCATGCGCACTTTTGGAAGAGTCGTAAAAGCATACACACGAACCATTTTCTCGTCACAAAACAGGCCGACGAGAAACACGACGAGGAAATCTGGACTCCTGACGAGAAAATAGAGAGCAGGTTCTCTATTTTCTCGTCGAGATTCTCGTCAAGTTTCTCGTCGTAAAACCATACACACGAACGTTTTTCTAGACAAAAAAACTCTCGCGGCACTTTTCTTGACTGTTTACGACGAGAAAATCGGTCGTGTGTACGAGGCCTTAGAGCTTTGGAGCGAGACCAGTAAACACTACAGATATATGTGCTTAGCTCAAATGTCATGAATGGGGTTTACATCCACTTTGAGGTGCTCATAGACTTTTGGTGATGGTCATAGATTGATGTCTATAGTTTTGGCAGGATTGGAGAATGATTGTAATGCTTATGTGGAATTTGTGGAAATGGCTGACAGCCAAGTTGGTTTTTGTCAACCACTAGCATATTGTTAGACTATAATTGCAACATAGGATCAGATTTAAGTAATATAAGAATCCATATTTATGTGAATATCAGGGAAAAATAAACATTTAACATTTTAGTGTGGCATACTACATTTATGTGTGCACTGTCAAAAAAAAAGGTACAGGTCTAATTTCTAGACCTCTGAGCTGTGTGCCAGCCCTAAAGCAGCACATGTTAATGGGCTTTAACACACTGCACGTCAGCAGTTAGGTGTGAACCTAGTCATAATCGGCGCATGGTCTGAATCAGTAAAATGTACTGCAGATATCACAAATAGAAGAAAGGCCACCATGTACTCCTGTGCAATATAAATAATCATCAGATGATAAGACTACAGATACCATATCAGTGATTATTTGGGGAGAAGGGCATTGGTGCCACTAAGGATCAGTCACCGTGGAATATTCCATCTGATTTCCTGTTCATCTCTACAGAAAATAAAACAACTGGTAACCCACAGGTTCTTTATGTAGCACTACCCCCACAGGAGTCGCTGATGTCCAGGTCCCCACTGCTGCACAGACAGTCACTTAGCATTTCCTTCATTCATGCAAACACAGGACACCAGTTCTTGGCTTGTATTTGTTGTTTTATTAGGGGATGATAACTTGGATGTGGTAGGAATTATAGGATGCCCAACTTGAAAATGTCCAGAACACTGACCCCATCAGGGGAAAACTTCCTCCCTATTTACACAGAAATCCTCTTCTTCCTTCCTCCTGCCAGGGGCGGATCCAGAGTCTTTTCTCGGGAGGGGCACTGCCAAAAAATGTTTTTTTTGTGGGAAATTTATCAGGGAAATGGTTGGTGTCAGCGCTTCAATCATCCCGGCACCATGGTTGTTATGGTGTCAGGATGATTGAAGCGCATTATTTCTATTATTACATTGTAATATGAAATTAAATAGTTCAATGCAGAATCAGTGGGAGCCCCGAGTGTGTCACTTGCCACCGTCGCCTGCAATTAGTGGGAGCCCTGAGCGTGTCACTTGCCACACGTTGTGGATTGTCACTTGCCACGTCACCTGCCACATCTTGTGGATTGTCATTTGCCACACCTTGTGGATTGTCACTTCCCACATCACCTGCCACACCTTGCGGATTGTCACTTGCCACGTCACCTGCCACACCTTGCTGATTGTCACTTGCCTGCCACCAGATGCAGATTGTCATTTGCCACGTCACCTGACACAATTTGCGGATTGTCACTTGCCACGTCGCCTGCCACACCTTGCGGATTGTCACTAACTTGCCTGCTAAGGTGTAGTTTTGGTTGTCTCTTGCTGTGTCCCAGACTCCCAGAGTCAGGCAGCAGAGAGATAATGTAATCTCTCTGCTGCCTGCACAGTGAGGGCGGAAGTCACTGCAGGAATGCAGGGCAGGCACGAGCGGTGAGAGATGATCTCATCTCTCTGCTCCCCCGCTCCCGGCTAGCTGATTGGCCAGCTGCCACACTGAGCCTGCTCTCTCACCTGCGCTGCCAACACACTGAGCAGCACGGTCTGCCCACGAACCGCGCCACCCCCGACAACAAACCGCGCCGCAAGCGGAGCCGCCCGCTTTCTTACCCGTCTGTGGAGCCGCACGCTATTGCACCTGCCCACAGAGCGGCCTGACGTGACTCACTGACGTCACTCGTTGCTAGACACCAATCGGCCCAGGCGTTAGCAGCGAGTGCAGGGAAGAGGCTCCACCCACCTCCTCCTCCGCTCCTGGTATCGTGTCAGTGCGCCACGTAACTACATTAGACGAGTCTCTCTCTCAGCGCCGCTGATCGGCTGATGTGAGAAACTGAGAGAGAGACTTGGAGAGGCAGCGGCAGCCGCAGAACAAGTACTGTATATACTCGAGTATAAGCCGACCCGAATATAAGCCGAGGCACCTAATTTTACCCCAAAAAACTGGGAAAACTTATTGACTCAAGTATAAGCCTAGGGTGTCCTAGGCTTATACTTGCCTCACTTTGCCTCACTGTGCCCATGCCTCACTGTGCCCATGACTAGACTGATGTTTAACATGGAAGACTATGGAAGGAGTGCCCGGCTTTGAAAAATCTGTTCTCCCAGACACAAAACTTTTCAAACTTATAGAGGAGACACAGGGCTACATGTGTGCCAAGTTTGGGGTCCAGAGGACCTACGACCGGCCGGTACCAGGTCCGCAAAATCACTGGAGAAATGACCGTTTAACATTGGAGTCTATGGAAGGGGTGCCCGGTTTTAAAAAATCAGTGCTCCACGGCCGTAGGTCCCCCAGACACCAAACTTTGCACACTTGTAGAGAACACATGGGGCTACATGTGTGCCAAGTTTGGGGTCCAGGGAACCTACGACCGGCCGGCACCGGGTCCGCAAAATCACCGGAGAAATTACCGTTTAACATTGGAGTCTATGGAAGGGGTGCCCGGATTTAAAAAATCAGTGCTCCCCGGCCGTAGGTCCCCCAGACACCAAACTTTGCACACTTGTAGAAGAGCTACATGTGTGCCAAGTTTGGGGTCCAGGGGTCCTACGGCCGGCCGGTACCGGGTCCCCAAATTTCGGGAGATCAGGCGCAAAAAAAAAAACAGAGCAAGCAAGTGAGTGTGACAGATGGTCTCCGGGGGGGCAATTGCCCTGTTGCCCCCCCCTGGATCCGCCACTGCCTTCTGCACAAACTTGGTTCACTTTATACAGCGCCTGATGATCACTCCTGGTGGAATTAACAGTCTTTTTTGTCAATTCAGCAACAGCCCATTGTAGGCTAAGGACATCCCATCCCTTTGTGGATAAATTAGCACACTGTGGAGTAAACAGCATCTTTTTCTGCCTTCCTGTAGACACTGAGCCCAGATCTACCACCGCAGAAGACTACCAGCCCTCCCAGCTGCCACCAGCCCTCCTGGCTGCTTGCTTCCCCCAGTCTTCCTGACTGGCACACACACATGGAGATTCCCAGGGCAAGGTGCTGCAGACTTGGCACACCAAGGTCTACAAAAAGAGCTGGCAGTCTCTCCCCTTGTCTTGTCCATGTACCGTGCTGATCTACTCACTGTCTCTGCCTACTCTCTCCAGCTGCCTCTCCTGCATGAATCCATCCTACTGCCTCCTGTGGTGGGATCCTTCCAGGCCAGCTTTCCCAAGCTCCAGCCCAAGGTAAAAAGTCCTCCCCGGCAGGGGTCCCTCAAGGGCCACCCACAGACTCTCCTCAGCACTGCTTCCCCATATTCCACCTGACTCCTCTACTGGCATGGCTCATTCCTATTTATGGGCTTCTCAGTCCCCTGCCAGGCCCACTCCTGAGGATTTCCTGAGAGCCCACAAATATTCCAGGCAGCCCCTCCTAGCCCCCGCCCACTATCTTCTAGAAAGTTCCCCAACATTCTAGAAACAGGGGGAGGAACCAGAGAGCTGCCAGGATGAGTCATTTAGCCCTGGCCTCTAATAACCCTGACCCAGATTCAGTGACTCAGGTTTATCCCTGGGCCAGAAATGCTTGTACCTACTCTCACTACTAGTACCACCCACTAGAGGGCGCTACGTTTATATGGACTTTGTAATACATTTACAGTAATAGTGGCTGTGCATGTGTCAGGGGTGTGATCATTCAGTTCCAAACTATCAGATCCCAAAACAATTGTCCAGTCGTCCATAGTTACATTTACACAATTACAAAACCTCATCTCTGCAATAAACCTTAGTCAGGGTTGTGAGGTTGGTTGTTGTTGCGCAAACTTTTTATATTAATCAAAACATTTACAGTAAATTAATGCCATTGTAGAAAGAATAGTGGTGTTGTCTCAGATATAAATCTGGGTATCTCCTGGGATTCGGAGGGCAGACAAAAATCACACTCAGTGCTTTGGATTGAAGTACACACTATAGAAGGATGTGATTTGTTCATATTTAATTTCAGAGGTTTACAGCCACTTTAAATGGATTTGTCTGTAAGTTTAAATGGCCTGACCTATAAACAAGTTCCAACATAATGTTGTATCATAAGAGACAGTGATCATCATATTAGATCCAGGACAACAACATAAAGCTTCTTATTATTTTTTGCCAAAAACTTAATTTTGGACAGTTAATCACTTTAGCTCCAGAAGATTTCACCCCCTTCCTAACCAGGCCATTTTTTGCTATTCGGCACTACGCTACTTTAACTGGTGATTGCACAATCATGCAATGCTGTACCCAAACAAAATATATCATTTTGTTTTTACACAATTAGAGCTTTCCTTTGGCATTTGATAATTTTTTGCAATATAAACGATAACAGACTGATTTTTTTTTTTTTTTTAAAACATATATTTTTACTTTCTGCTATAAAACATATCCAATAAAAAAAATCTAATTTCTTCATACATTTTTGCCAAAATGTATTCTGTTTTTGATCCAAACAAGTATATATTGATTGGTTTGTGTGAAAGTTATAGCACCTACCAACTATGGTATATCGTATATACTAGAATTTTTCTTTTTCTTTTTATACTATTAATGGCGGCAATCAATGACTTATAATATGATATTGCAGGGGGCAATCTGACTCTAACTGACGCAGGGGGACTGACTAACTGCCACTGACATCACCAGTGACACTAATAGTGATAATAATATACACTGTCACTGTACTAATGACACTGGCTGGGAAAGAGTTAACATCTGTGTACAATCACAGTAAGAGCCGGCCGGGGGGGAGTGCGAATGTGCGCACCTTTAGCCCAGTAGTAGGCAGCTACGTACGAGTACACTGCTTTGCCTATAGCGGAAGCTTATCCACAGTACAATGTGGGCAGGAGGTGGCTAAGTGGTTAAAGAATTTGTAAACCCAACATTTCATATTCCTGATATGTGCCTGCTGTATCATGTACTTGCATGAAAAAGTATCCTGTTCTCTTTGTATTGCTTCCTTTGTGTGAAATCCCTGCTGTTCCTGCCAGTCCCAGTAAAAAACCTGACCGCACTAGGCATGGGAGCACAGTGTGGTCAGTTCTCTAGCTGTGCTGGGAACTCAGCCTGCACTCCTCCAATGATCAGACCCCCCCCTGCACAGCCTTTCACTGGGAAGATCAGTGTACTGCTGTTTCTCTCTCCCAACTCCCCATACAGCTAAAAACAGATGGAATATGCTTATAAAAAAAAGGAATATAAGGTATTTCTATATTTTCTTATATCTATACATAAATGTTTTGCCTTGCATTTCTATTTTAAACTAAATGGGTTGTTTTACAAGGTGAGGGTTTACAATGGCTTTTATATATAGTTTATATTCCCCTGCTTTGGATCCTCCAGCGTAATACATTGGAAGGTTTTCACAACCTACATACCTTTTGTGACTGATGCGGCACCCTTATCCTAGTGTTTTTTTGCATTTACTACAGAGCCGAATGCCCTTTTGTCCTCATATACTGTACATCGATCAGTAATGCCTTTATGACTACCTACCAAAACAGCACTGATCCACCAAGGCATAGACGCCAATTGACCTCTGAAAGTATTGTATGCTGTGGTATCTTGCACCAAGCCACTAGTAGCAGATCCTTTAAGTCCTGTAGGTTGTGAGATGGGACCTCCATGGATCAGACTTGTTTTTCCAGATGGTCGATTGGAATGAGATTTGGAGAATTAAGCCTCGTACACACGGTCGGACTTCCATCGGACTTTTCCGTGGATTTTTGTCTGAACGGAGTTGGCCGGGAACACCCATAGTATACACACCACAGGACTTTTCTGCAAACTTTCCCAAAACTTCTTCCAACATCGCATGGTTTTTCTACTTTTTTCTGCTCTTTACCGCCACCCTTTGGTCAACTTCCGTTTTCAGACCGAACTTTTGTCAGATGAAAACAAAAAAAAAAAGTTTGTCCGATGGAGCTTACACACTGTCGGCTTGTTGGTCCAACTTGCTCAAAATTAAGTTTGTTGGCCGTGTGTACGGGGCTTGAGGAGGCCAAGTCAACACCTCAAACTTGTTGTGTTCCTCAAGCTATTCTTGAACCATTTTTGCAGTGTGGGAGGGTGCATTATCCTGCTTAAAGAGGCAACTGCCACCAGGAAATAACATTTCCATGAAAGGGTGCACTTGGTCAATATTTGGATAGATGGTAAATGTCAAGTAACATCCACATGAATGGCAGGACCCAAGGTATCCCAGCAGAACATTGCCCAAAGCATCACACTGCCTCCACCAGCTTGCCTTCTCCCCCCTTGCATCTTGGTGTATATTAGGCCTTTAGAGCACCATTATGAAGATTCCACAATCAAAGATTCCCGTAGCAGCCAAAATGCAGTGAAAATTGACAAACGGGGAAGATGTATGTCTTCCCTCTTGCTGTGATTATATCTAAAGAACTTTTAAATTTAACTTTGAAAGAAAAAATAATAATAAACGTACACCAAGACTGAATGAGTGGGGGATGAAGATGAAGATATATTAATAGACGCATCCATCGCTTTGATCTTGCATCCTCTTCCAACTCCAGCAACGTATGTCTGTGATTAGTGTGGCAGTGGCTTCCTTCCTTTTATATCGGCACCTAATAACTAACATGCTATTTTTCCTTACTGTATTTCCCATTTATTCTTATCTTGAGTGCCTGGGGAACATTTGGAGTCCAGGTGAATGAGTTAAGGATTTTTTTCCCTGCTGGATTATTTCTGCCATATCTTGATAAAGAAAAGCAGATGTAGCCGCGCTGACCCACTGTATGAATCAGTATGCTACAATATTCATAAAAACCAATATAAGTGACAATATTAACTAAGCATACCATATGTGAGTGTAGAATAATATAAAAGCAAACATTGAGTAATAATGGGAACAAATGATAAATGAAAATTAAGTAGTGAATATGAGATCTTGCCTCCAATGAAGGATGGCAAAAATTAGGTCACAATAATGTCCAGAATGTTAATAACCAAACAGGTGCAATGACCATGAAGGAAAATAGATGTAAAGTTCAAAGGTCAAGGAAATCTTATGAAGACTCCGTGATATCCAAAAAGATCTCCCTCACCACGAAACGTGAAATCACCATAAAGAATGCGCGATTACCATACGGCAAGCAATTAGGGCTTGCGGCTGTAAACCCCAGCAAGGGCCTTTTCCAGGGATTCCCCGTTCAGCAACCTCTTCAGTGTGGGATGACTGGATGGCTAGATATCTTCGTGAGTAGGGTCTCATATAAGGTGGTACCAGGAATGAGAGAGGCTCACCATAGTGTAAATCCGTTAAAATAAAAGATATGTATTATAAAAAGGTCACACTTACATTAGAACGAAATAAAAACAGCATGTCATATCAAAAAGCCGGCCAGCAACAGCGAACGCCCGTTCGCCCTGGATCGGAACGCGATGACGTCAGCACGTCCACTGCACCCTCGGTTTACAGCCGCAAGCCCTAATTGCTTGCCGTTTGGTACTGTAAGCGCGCATTCTTTATGGTGATTTCAGGTTTGGTGGTGGCGGAGATCTTTTTAGATATCACGGAGTCTTCATAAGATTTCCATGACCTTTGAACTTTACACCTATTTTCCTTTATGGTCATTGGTTTGGTTATTAACATTCTGGACATTATTGTGACCTAATTTTTTGCCATCCTTCATTAGAGGCAAGATCTCATATTCACTACTTAATTTTCATTTATCATTTGTTCCTATTATTACTCAATGTTTGCTTTTATATTATTCTACACTCACATATGGTATGCTTAGTTAATATTGTCACTTATATTGGTTTTTATGAATATTGTGGCATACTGATTCATACAGTGGGTCAGCGCGGCTACATCTGTTTTCTTTCTGTATTTGGTGTGTATTTTCACTGTTTAGCTGCTGCTTTTGTATTTAATTTGCTTCTTGGGGTGTTAGCGCGGTACTCTCCAATTTTTATCCATATCTTGATAATTAAAATATTTATAGGATTCTTCCAAAATTCATCTGGTAGCATAGTTACCAATGTCTATCATTTGGAGGGACTTTCCCTGTTCGGGAATTAAATCCCTCTGTCCCTCTTTCCTCCTCAAATGTGCCTTCTTTTCAGTCCAATATACTGTACGCCCAGACAAAATTGTGTACATTTCTCTCAGTTTTTATCAAACCTTCAGGATATTGTACATCTTAATTTAAAACACTAGTATAAAGAAAAAGTAGTGGTGACATAATTTACAAGTAGGTTTAACCAAACATATTTTCTCTTTAAAATATAACTAAAGACAAAACTTTTTGGATAGAGTGGAGAGGGATTAGAACCTCTGTCAGCCCTTTCTGATTTCTGTGCCCCCTGGCAGGTGGAGTACCCCAGAGACATGAGGGGGCTAGCATTTTCCAAGGGTTGAGTCCATGGCTGAAAGGTGGGAGAACATTGGGTGCCAGTCACTTTGTGTCTTTTCAGATAATTTATCACAAGGAGGGAGGGTTGGGGTAACAAACTTCCATGTCCTGAATCAGCTTGTACAGTGTAAAAAGCCTTTAAACCAACACCAGCAACACTATTAGATAGCACCTCTGGCCAATTAGTAGACTTTATTTTACTTGTCCCTAGGTCTATGCCTCTATGCATCATTCTAGACTTCTTTGCATCCTGTCAAGAGAATCACCAGGCTCCTACAAGAAACACAGGCTTTTTCCTGGCTTCATACTCCAGCAGGGTCCTCCTCTTGGTTCTCAATCCTGGTTCAGCTTCCCTCTAGACCAGACAGGACAGATTCTGAGGACCACTTCTGGCTTAAAGAGGAAGTAAACCCATTTTTTCAAGAAAACACCACCTTCAAGACAAAGGCATAATGAGCTAGTATGCATAGCTTACCAGCTCATTATGTAATACTCACCTCAGATCGAAGCCCCGGCAGCCGTCCTCATACACCGCTCGGGCGGCCGACATCTCTCCCAGGGGTTACTTCTGGGTATCGCGGCTCCAGTGCTGTGATTGGCCCGGAGCCATGATGAAGTCACTCCCGTGCATGCGCGCGGGAGCCGCCAGTCACGGCACGGCCTCATTTAGGAACGGCATGCGCCTGCGCTGTTGTCTATGGCGCCTGTCATTTTTGTAAATTTCTCCTAAACCGTGGAGGTTTAGGAGATATTTCAAGCACCTACAGGTAAGTCTTAATCTAGGCTTGCCTGTAGGTGAAAGTGGTTGTAAAGGGTTTACAACCACTTTAACTCCCAGCACAGAGCACATGCTGGGCCCCACACAGGCTATGGGCCTAACAGAATAAAACATTTAGCAGCAACTCCCAGACCTTAGCCCTGAGAGCTTAAATGGTAAACCCCAAAATTGTATACCCCCCCCCCCCCCCAGCAGAATGCATCGATTGCAATAAACCTGCTACTGTTTGGCTAGAAGCAACATAAACTTTCATAATTCTGCATCACTGTGGCATCTCATACTATTGCCTGAGTTACCGTCATCTTCTGGTAGTAAACAGAAGAAATAGCAACAGTGAGCTAAGGGAAAACCAAGTGAACAAATACACTATAAATCAGCTTGGGCTGACTACCACCCAAAAAGGCTAAGTTCAAAAAGTCACATCTCCTTAGGGCATGGTGGTTATCAAAAGGAAATTTGCAGTGGGGACACTATTTCTGGTAACCCTGTTGACAACCAGGGATTCCCTCATATTGGATTTTCTCTTACTTCCTGTTTAGGCTGTGAAATGAAGGAACAACGTCTCCCCTAATGGGTCACAGATGGCAAAAAAGCTAACAGGGGGTTATAACCCTCCCTTACTCTATCCATAATGGAGAAAAAGTTTTGCCTTTAGTTCTACTTTAATTCTTCATGGTTTGTATAATTTATTAACGTGATGTGTCTTTATCTTTTGCCACTTTCCCATCATTGACAGTTGGGCGGTGTATGGTAGTTTTGCACCAATGTATCTTTAAAGTAGAACTATACTCACCTTCTTTCCAGCGCTCTGGTGGCCCAGAGCTCTCAGACGGCTGCTGTCATCTTCGGCCTGATCAACTTCAGGGTACCAATCTTTATCCATTTTCATTGGCCAGGCTGAGATGATGTCACTTCCGCCCATATTTCGGAGCTCATTCATCTCAGTATTGCCGAAATTTGTACACTAATTTAATTAAAAATCCTGCCTGTATGCCATTTTTTTTTTTATTATTTGATAAAGTTCCACTTTAAGCGTCAAGGAAACCGAGTTATGATTTTTAAAATTGTTTAGGCAGTGAACTACAGGTTGCCATGGTTGTATTTATAACACTATAGTGCTGCACAACCAACTAGTAATTTAAAGTATTTTGGAGTTTTCTTCGTATGCCTTGAAATTGCTTCAATTTCGTCTTTGTGTAATTATTGCTTTACATAATACCAAAAAAAAAACACAATTGTCCTATGGCTGATAACCTTGCTGTGCTTCCTTTTTATTTTGCATAAAGTCATGGCAGATGCTATCTCAGTCTTTCTGTTCAGATAAACTGAAAATACATCCACTTACTGTCATTATCAATTAGAATGATAAGTGTAATTACTGTAGAACCCTCCTAGTTAGGCTGCTAGGCAAATTTAGCTTTTGGCTCCTGCTGTAACTAGATGAGCAGTGATTATTTTGTCTGATCTGTTTACAGACTGGGATTTTGATTGCTGCCCCCTGATTCTAGAAGAAGTTTCTAGAGCTTAGTGAGGGAGTCTTAAAATAACCAGCCTGAATATCAAGCAAGGCCAAGCTAATCCCTTGGGAGGTGTGCCCAGTTGGTGGCTGGGATGCTGTTAAATACTCTGGCGCCCTGAGGAGATTGTCTTTCTCCCTCCTGAGGGAATGAATCAGTGAGCTGAGAGGAGGGGGGCTGCTTTCCCTTGGCACCCCCGGGACTGGATGCTGGATTACTTTGCAAGAGGCTACACCCGTGGACTGATCCTAATCCAGGATTCTTGAGCAGAATTGTGCTCATGTCTTTTTGGAGTATCTCACACCACCCCCCATCCCTTCCCAAGTTCTACCAGCAATAAAATATAAAAAGACCAAGCTCTAGACTATTCAATGAACTGGAGTGAATGGACTATTAGTGTGTGCCTGGCTGCCTGTGCACTGTTATTTTTGAAGAACTAATTAAATCCAGTAGCTCCTGAAGGGTTGTGCTACATTACATTTGGGTCAAGATTTGTGAGATTGGATGCAGAGCTTTAACAACAGGCCTGTTACTTCTATAGTTAGTAGAGGATCTTGGAGTAGATAGGGAGAGCTAACAGTGTGTTTTCCGGGAGAGGCAGTTGTATGCTGTATTGTAAACAGCAATATTGAGTATGCTGTATTGTGCTTTATCACAGTGAATTGCAGTGTGGTGGGTTAACAAAGCTAAGCTGTTTGCAGCACATTATCGTATACTTGTGCAGTACACTTTGGTGCTCTAAATCACCACATTGTTAGGTGCAATAAAACACTACATTCTTAACCCCCTATTGCCATAGCTAATAATAGGGTTAGGTAATTCCCTGTATTCATAATGTCTGGTAGGCTTGAAGGTAAAGGCAGAGGTTCTTCATGTGTCATTGACCAAAATCATTTGTATGTCCTGGATTGTTAGAACTGTGTTTGTTCCTTTCCATACAGCCTTGCTCGATCTATTTACCAGTATAACCATGTTATGCTAAATGCAAAGATTGCTACTTTTGAAACTTCTCTTTTCAAAGCAAGCTCCAGACTTGGGCAGCAGAAGAAAAGGGACATAAACCAGAAATCAACCTTGATCCTTAGGCTTGGCAACAATTAGTCACAAGCATCAGACCTGTGGACTTAGGTTCCTGGAGGATTTTTTGCCATGTTTCCTTTTATTATATTCATCCTTCATTCAGCCTCTTTTAGCTTGGAAGAGTTCCATTTTATGAATCCCTTGAGCCATGTGATTAAATGCAGAATACCAAAAAGTCTATAACAAATATTTTCATAAATGGATCTTAAAAATTAGACAAGCCTTGTTGAGGCTTTCACTGCTGGCATTGTATGTGCTTTTCTGTATTAGTGGCACACAGGAGACTCTGCTAACTTCCCTCTTACCTCGTCACATGGTAGCTTTAAAATGGCACACACTATGTATTCTCTGCCAGCACTGAATCCTTCTGCAATTCCCTGTCTAATGATTGATGGCTCTGTTCTGTAGTCTCCCCATTCAATCAGAGAATTAAGAGATTAGGCTTTGTTTGGTTTTGGCAGTGCACTGAACCCAGGCAAAAAGTGCTCTGTGGGGATATATTACACCTCGTATATAAATTGGTTGGGGCAAACCGACAGACCATTCCACTTTTCAGCTTAAAGACAACAATATTTAAAACAAAAACTTGCAGAGCAATGTGAATTGGTACAGCAACAATAAGAAAGAATAGTAAAAGGCTTCAAAATAACAGATAGGTCCAGACAGGAAATATGGAAACTCTGCATAGGTTGGTATTAGGGATAAGCTTTAGGGTTGGGTAAAACATCAGTTCAAGGCAAACTCAAGACATTCACGGTTTGGGAAAGTGGCAAACTCATGCAATTGTTTATCTCTAAAGCAACCAATTTCCAATAATGCACTTCTTGGCCTTTGAAGTGTGGCTTGGAAGGATCAATAATGGGAGTTATCTATTATTACAGAGTTCCAGGCAGGTTTTTGTCAGTGTGTATGTGGAGACTTGGAGTAGATACGGAGAGCTAACAGTGTGTATTCCAGGAGAGATTGTTGTAGGCTATATTAAGCTACATTAAAGTGAATTCCAGTGTGGTGGGCTCACAATGCTACACTTTGTAGGGGCAATTAGGCACTGCATCCTTAATCCCACTATTGCCATAGCTGCTAATAAACTCATGGAATCCCCTGCATTCATTATGTCTGGTAGGCTTAAATGGGGAAGCCAAGGTTCTTCGAGTGCAGTTAGTAGGGCATGAGCAGGTTCTTTCTGGCAATGCTATATAACCAGAGTACATGGAGGAGGTCATGGTTCTCCTCCTAGTTACAGAGCACCACATTTTGCCAGTAAGCTGAAAATGCACCTTCTTCTTCGTCTTCTTCTTCTTCTTCTTCATCAACCTTTTCAGCTAGTCCCACTGTTGCCCTGCAAGATGGCATGGAGGAGTTGGCTGAATTATTTAAGCACAGCATAATTTACTTGCTGCAGGAGGATGTGCAAAAAATCATGTTATTGGATGCTGAGAAAAAGAACCCCAGAAGCATAGTGGGAGTGGTCAACAAGCAGGGAGCAGCAATTGCCACTAATGTTCCTGCAGCTGCAGCTTACTGCCAAGTGGGGCTTGAGGGATGAGGAGGGGAGGGATGACGAGGTGACAGAGCGTGCCTCAGTGGCAAATATTGCAAAGTAGGTAAGTGAGGGAGAGGCACAACAGCAGTGAGAGAGGATTTTGGTTCAAGGACAGCTTGTAGAGGATTGGAGGGGGGAGCCATCTTATTTCACCAAATCATAAGGAGCTATCTATTCAGAGGCGTATCTAGTGAAAATGGCGCCTATAGCAAGCACCTTTGAAAACATTTGAAACCCATCTTTCAGATAACCAGGGACAGAGAGGGAAGCCAGGGACAGGGAGGGACACAGTGCGACAAGGACAGAGAGGGACGCCAGGGGACAGGGAGGGACACAGTGCGACAAGGACAGAGAGGGACGCCAGGGAGGGACAGAGTGCGACAAGGACAGAGAGGGACGCCAGGGACAGGGAGGGACACAGTGCGACAAGGACAGAGAGGGACGCCAGGGACATCTATGGCTGCTATGCATATTTATAATTTATTTAATCCATATTGCGCACTATATTTGATTGGCTGCTCTGCCTGGCACACACACACACAATCGCACATGATGATGACTTAAAACTTTTAAGCCATCATCATGTGCGATTGTGCGCGTGTGCCAGGCCCAAGCCGAAGCAAGCAGCAAATCAAATATAGTTTAATATGGATTAAATGAATTCTAAATATGCATAGCAGCCATAGATATCATAAATAAAGTGATTTGTGCAACAGCTGTGGCTATGCATATTTATTTTATCCACTGAGCACTATAATTGGCTGCTTGCCAGTTTGGACACACACATGAACATGATGACAATCAAGTAGTACCTGGCTGCTACTAGGCTGCTATCCTTGCTGCTGCTGGGGGTTCTCTGTCGGGCCATCATCTATTCCTTCTACCGTCCTCTCTTCTCCTCCTCACCTCATGTCACATTCCCCGCTTCGGGGGGAAGAAGATGATGGTGCGCAGAGGAGGGTAGGTGGAGCATTAGGCTCTGCCTCCGCCACTGTTTCCCTACACTACATGGTTCAGGTCTGGCCAGTCATCGGCCATCATGGGGGCGCCTGTCACTCCCCTCCCCAGTAGCAATATTACTGTGCCGGCCCACACTCCAGCAGGCCGACTGTGGTGCCAGGAGCTATATTAGTGCGGGAGGTGGCCACAGGAGGACGGGTGGAGTTTTTTTCGTGCGGGGGCGGCTTTTTGCCGCCCCTCCCCCATGGCACCCATGGCACTTGCCATGGCTGCCATACCTTAGATACGCCTCTGTATCTATTACACACCAGACCAACATACACCCAATTGATGGATGCTGGGGCAACCTGTGAATAGCTCCATAGTAAATAATCTTCTGTGAGGCTGGGTTTACACATGTGCAGTGTGAATTGAAGTTCCATTTTCACAGCTAATTGACAAAGTAATTGTTCAGCGTTTCAGGTCAGTTTTTGATTAGGATCAGGTCAGGATTGCATCAGTATCAGGTCAGCTTTACATCAGGATCAGGTCAGCTTTACATCAGGATCAGGTCAGGATTTTATATCAGGATCAGGTCAGGATTTTATCCTGTTTACAACTGAGTGACATGTGCAATTCAGAAGCCTTCCCATAAGAGTCAATAGGCCTGAATTCGCACCTGAGCCGGACGGCACTGCTCAGAAAACTGACAGGACTCTTTTTCAGTGTGCACTGAATCTGCACTCCAGCTGCACCGGACATATGTGAACAGGCAATATAGAAAGCAATGTTCTTTCACATGTCATGCAAATTGGATGCGGTTCAAAACACATGCATTTCGCATATGTGTGAACCCAGCCTCAAAATAATTGTCTATATTGATGTTTGTTCATCTGGCAAAAGTGACATAAACCCTGCAGACCATTCACCAACATTTATATAAGTGGAACACCAGTGCGAAATCCCAATGTCTTTTATTCTATTCTACAGGAAGGCACTGCATCAAGGGTTTGCAGCCTTTGCCTGTAGCGTATCATTTTTGCTAAAACTACCAGTCATTTGGGTACCACATGCATGAGGAAACACATGATTCTCAATAGTAGCAGCACCTCAATGATACCCTTGAGCAGCAAAAGACCTACTCTCCTCCTCATTCCTCACTTTTCACCTCCCCCAATCCTAAGATTCTCCAATAAGATGGAAAATCTGACAAAGTGATTGAGAGGCTTTACCCTATGACACCTCATGAGGGGAGAAGATGTCACACTGAGTAGGGCCAAGCATAGGCAATGCCAGAATACTGTGTTGATGACGCTGTCAGTGAGCATCACGCTGGTTCGTAATACCATATACTACCTAAAAGTATCTCATAAGCATGTAGTTTAAAGTAATTTTGTTTTTCCCATGTCTCCTTCAAAGTCACACAAAAAGAAGAACCCTCTCCCTGGGTTTTTTTTTTGGATTGCTACACTTCCCCCATGACAGTGTGTGGCTCCCCGTAGTTTTTCGGTGATGGCCAGAAATGCACCCTTCATAAGGATCAGATTTAAGTTGAACATTTTCAGTCAAATGGATTTGGCAAATGTCATATGATTTGCACCCAGACACATTCGCTGATCCCGAGTTGCCAGCACTATTATGTCACTAAACATTTATATGCTAAGTTGTAGGCAATGTAGCCTCATTCAGTTCTGTCATAGTGAAGACTAAAATAGCCAATTCCTAAACATTAGCTATACTGGGCAAAATGTTTTCACATGCACAAGCTAAAATGAAATCGTTTATATGACAGGTTTACAATGATTTCTATTATCCGTGGTGGAGGTTGGCGCAAAATAATAGATGATCTTCACTTTATTTTTGTTCTTTTTTTTCTTTATTTTTTGTTCTTCCCTTTATTTATGACGTTTTGAAGTTTCAGCAATGAGAACCAAACTGTCATCTACTAGTTCCTTAACCAAGTGAATATATTATGTTTTTGCCTTTCCATAGGGTTTCTCTAGAGAACAGTAGAACACTTCTCATAGAAAATCCAACGGTGGAAGATATGGGCTTGTATCAGTGTACAGCTGTTAATGGGCAAGGGTCTGATATGGAATATTCACACTTATACTTTGCAGGTAAGTTGCCCACTAGGTATAACTGTATTACTGCTGAGCTAAAATATGGTTTGCTTTTATAAAAATATTTTAGAAAATTTTTAATGATTTTCTAGTTGATCTTGTATAGATTAGATTGAGGTTGAACTTGGCAGGATGCAAAAGATCTAGCCATCCACATTAATGGCCAGGTGTGACCTACAGAGAAGTTCAGCACACATGCCAAATGTTTTTGTGTAGAAAAATGATTGTACTAGAAGTGTATATGTTGTAATATGCATGTGTGACCCCCCTATGACTTACATAATCCATCCTTGCATTCAACATCCTCATGGGTACCTGGTAACTCATACAAAACAGTTTTCTGCAAACATGGTCTAGTTTACCTTTTTAGCTAATATTTATCCCATATATGGGCACTGGCATTGTTTCTTTACATAAATAAAGCTGTATCACCTGTCTGGCAGAGTCCTAAATATATTATCCAGTACCTCATTTAACACCAGATTTTGCTTTCTGTCCACTGAAGTAGGATTCTTCCCCAACTTAAAGGCACTTTGCCACTTGCCCTCCGAAACCTCGTTGTCATTAACTAACCCATACTTATTATTGTCATGCTAAAATGGCTCTAGGTATTCTCAATGTGAGACTTTTTCTTTCAATGATATAACATACAATAACATTCATGAAACAGTGCTCATATCTTTCTTGCTTTCAATTAAAGAAGCACCTGTTATCCAGATCTTCAGAAGGAACATCACCAGCTTGAACAGAGACAGCATATTGGCCATTGTGGGTGACAATTTGGTGACCAGAACAGGACTGAATGTAACTCTGGATTGCCCTGTAAAAGGTAATACAAGCTGGCTGATTTGTCAACATATACCTTTTCATCATAGATAATTCTCAAAGAGGAATCACACATTCCTTTCAGTGGCGTTACCATAAACAGTGAAATGTTTTTATACGGAAAAAAAGTTGTATATTTTAAATTGCATTGGAAACATTTCTATTTTTAGATCCCAATACCATTTAGTGGAGGTCATGTTTATATATATATATATATATATATATATATATATATATATATAATATTACCAAAAGTATTGGGACACCTGCCTTTACACGCACATGAACTTTATCCCAGTCTTTGTCCGTATGGTTCAAAATTGAGTTGGCCCACCCTTTGCAGCTATAACAGCTTTAACTCTTCTGGGAAGGCTGTCCACAAGGTTTAGGAGTGTGTCTATGGGAATGTTTGACCATTCTTCCAAGAACGCATTTGTGAGGTCAGGCACTGATGTGGACCATAAAGACATGGATGAGCAAGTTTGGGGTGGAGGAACTTGACTGGCCTGCAAAGAGTCCTGACCTTGACCCAATAGAACACCTTTGTGATGAATTAGAGTGGAGACTACGAGCCACGCCTTCTCATCCATATCAGTGCCTGACCTCACAAATATAGTGTACATACTGTATATGTATTTTTTTTTTTAATTGCCATGACTGATGTAAAAAAATAAAATAAAAATTAGAAGTAGTTTTACTACTGACTGTGTCCCATTTGGGTAAGAGAGGGCGTAGGCAATCTCCCCTTAAGTAATGGGCAATGATAATATCTTTCCCTTTCATTTTTATTTTCTTCAGTGACATAGGCAACAATAAAAACCTGGCAGATGCTCCAGTGCTTCTCCACTTTATTCAAATAATTTTGTTGTGAGTTAATTTTGCTGCCAACCTGAAATAGGTCCATCAATAGGCAGGTGTGTGTGTGTGCCCCATATTATTATTATTATTATTATTATACAGGATTTATATAGCGCCAACAGTTTACGCAGCACTTTACAATATAAAAGGGAGACAATACAGTTATAATACAATAAAATACAAGAGGATTAAGAGGGCCCTGCTCAGAAGAACTTACAATCTAATAGGGTGGGGCAGGTGGTACAAAAGGTTGTAACTGTGGGGAATGAGCTGATAGAAGTGGTAAAAGATTAGTTGGTGATGTGATAGGCTTCCCTGAAGAGATGAGTTTTCAGGGATCACCTGAAGGTAGCAAGAGTAGGGGATACCCGGACAGGTTGAGGAAGCGAGTTCCAGAGGATGGGAGAGGCTCTGGAGAAATCCTAGAGACGAGCATGGGAGGAGGAGACGAGAGAGCTTGAGAGTAGGAGGTCTTGAGAAGAGTGGAGAGGACGGTTTAGACATCCCATATGGATGTCAAATTGGAAAGAGCGGTTGTGTCTGTGGAGCTACTATGTCCCAATTGACATAAATGGGACTGCCTGCACACAGATGCAAGGAACACCTGTCCATCCTGTGCAAGCAAACAGGGTCATCGCACTGGTATATGCTTAAGTACACCTGTGGGTATGAGGCCTAGGGTGAACCAAACCTGGACACAATCTCCAGCGCCATGCAACCAGGCTGTCCCTTTCAGCCATAATATAGACAATTTTTTTTTAAAAGATCCAAGGGGTGCAGCACTCTACAGTAATGTATTAGAAACAAATAAACATACAAAAGTGTTTTAAAAAAAATTGCAGCAGTTTCACATCAATGTGACCAACCCCTCGTCAGACAAGAAACACAACTTTAAACCTATAACACTAAACTCCAAATTATACTGTGCATGGAACTGTAATTGCACCATTGAGACTAATCTATACAGGTGAATAAAATAGTAATATGTACAAAAAAGGAAATCATTAGGCTTGTGCAATTCGTTTCGTAACGAATTGAAATTCGTCCGAATTTAGCAACTTTCGGACATTCGGAAGCATTCGAATTTCCGAACAAAGCAATTACGAATAAGACCGAATCCGAAATAAATTATACCGCAAATAGCGAATGCCCGAATGTCTTCGGCATAATTCGTTATGAAAAAGTTACGAATGTACGAATCCATACGAAGCACAATAACACTCACTCTGCTCTGCTCTCTGCTTCTCCCACACCGTGCTGAACTCCCTCTCAAAATGGTGTACAGGGGCGGAGGTTATAGCCGCATGTAAAAAACGAAAGTAAAATACGAGATTTCGAATCCATTCGAAGCACAATAACACTCACTCTGCTCTGCTCTCTGCTTCTCCCTCACCGTGCTGAACCCTCTCAAAATGGTGTACAGGGGCGGAGCCTATAGCCGCATGTTAAAAACGAAAGTAAAATACGAGATTTCGAATCGTTACAAATAACCGCAATGTATTTAGAAAAGTACAAATCCATTCGAAGCACATTAGGCATAATAGGCAGCGTCGTTGTGAGAGAGACACAGAAAATTACGAATCAACGAACCCAAAAAAAGTTACGAAAGTAGGAGTTGTGTCCAGAATCAACGAAAAACAACGTACTCTACCGAAAGTACGAACCCAAAAAAAAGTTACGAAAGTAGGAGTTGTGTCCAGAATCAACGAAAAACAACGTACTCTACCGAAAGTACGAATTATAAAGCAACAAAAAATTCAACGAAAAATGTCGCTTGCAAAAATACGAATGAGTCCGAACACGAAAAATCCCGTCTAGCAAAATTACGAATGATTACGAATCAACAGGACCGGAAAGAAACGAACCGAAACGGAACGAATTTTTCCGTTGTGCACAAGTCTAGAAATCATTGTATAGATTATCAAGGAATGTGTTCTTTCTCCATTTAACCGTTTCTCTTAGACAAATATATATATATATATATATATATATATATATATATATATACACATACTGTATATATTTTTTATATAGAAAGATAGGTAACTAGATACAGAAGCATATATTACATGTGTGTATATATACAGTATATATAAATATATATATATGTGTAGCGGGGGTTAACATTTAGGGGGAGTATCTGGGTGGTAGTATGACCCGGATACACTAATTGTTAGGAATCTATGGCCAATTTGATTCGTGGAGGATATAATGGTGCTCAGTTACCTGCGGCCTCTGGGTGGCGCTGTCTCCTTGGGCTGGGGTTGAACCATCATTGTAGGGCCGTGCCCTTTGTGTCCTCTCGCGGCAGTAGTACAGCGGGACGGGAAACCCGCTGTGCCTGCTGGAAGAGGGTATAAAGGGGCGGACATCTTGCGCACAAGGTCTGAGTCCCAGGCACCTTCAGCCTGGGGGCTGCTGTTCTGTCGTCCGCGCTCAGGTGCCCTAGGCCTGGGTGCGAGGGAGTTCGAGTTTCATCCCAGGCACCTCAGGCCTGGGTTGACGTACTAGCAAAGACCCGGGGCCCAGTACCTTCGACTGGGTCCGGCATGGGAGAAGATGCCTAGGGGGCCCACCGAGTGAGGGGACCCGAGTCTCGGGCGAGGAGAACCAGGGAGGTGACCTGGCCTGAAGATCCAGCGCAGCATTGGCTGGTGACAGTGCAGGCCTCTGGGGACCGTCCGGGATGGATAATCCCCCCAACAGGGGTCGTCATTAGAAGGTAGTTCATGTTCTATGGTCTTTGCAGAGACCCAGCTACATCAGGTTGGTGGCAGAGGCCTATTCTAAGGTCTGTGGCAGAGGCCTCATCGTTCACCCGGTCTGTGGCAGGGACCAACCTCACGGTCGGTGGCAGCGACCATGCGCCAAAAGTTGTTGTGAGTTCCTAGCAACTTATCTGATCTGAAAGGATTGTGCCTGAACCCTCACCCCACCAAGTTGTGTTTGTATCAACCTGTCTGCTTGCAAAGAGGCATATTTATCTCTGCGGAAATAAATATAGATGTTGTACTGTCACCTGGTGTGGGCTTACTTTTCTGGGAGTAAAGTGTTCTACATTCACCTATCTACTGGTCAGTTTTGAAGTGGAATCTCTGGACAGGGACACAGACCCGAAGGTAAAGATCTTAGCTCAAACCTCTACACACCTAAGGGGGGCGAGCTGGTGGCAGCATCTCACTCCTCCCCCTTGGTTCCCCTAGACGAGTAAACCAGCCGTAAAGAAGAAGGGAGAGAGCGGGTGAGACCGCTGCATATGCAAAAATATTTAGAAACAAACTGTCAGCAGTATATACAATGTACTTTGTATTATCAAAACTTCCAACTATTTTTAGAGGCAGGATTTGGGGGGAAAATTGGGTCTTTTCCAGTATTTATTTTCTATTTAATTGGAATATGGTAGAGTTTACCAAACAAGAATAGGAGTTTATGACCTTTATGCAAAGATAAGTCAATTCAGTTTACACTCTACAAATATATATTTTGGGTTCCTTAAACATGTTGGATTAACAAATGTTCGTTTTCAATGCTGTAGGGGAATAGAACAGAGGTTGGGGCGATGTTGCGTGCACACTTTATATAAAAATATGCTTACATACCTAATGTTTTCAGATGTAAATTCCCATCACCACACAGGAGCCTTGTTCAGACTCTGGATTTACATTAAGCATGTATACACTGTTCAAAGTCATTAGGTGGAAGAGAAACACTTGGTCCCCAGATGTGTTTAGAATTATGTAACTAGTTTTATATAACAGATGGATTGCTGCAATGCAGGACATCAATCTGTACTACACTGGAGGACTTAAAACACGTGGGTTGAAATCCAAGTCAACGCATACTGCCATACTAGTTAACTGCCTTTGGACAGGGAAAAGGATGGGAAAATAATACCAAAAGAGGCCTCAAATAAAAATGGGGGGGAAAGGCTGCCAAAAAATCCTATGGTTTGACATGTAAAGTCAGGCACAGTCTTTACCTTTAAATTAATTAGGAGAAACTCAGAAAGGAGACTTATTGAGCCTCACCGCCTGAAAGTAATGACTTGTGTAAACTTACAGCATTAAACTTCATTTAAACTTTCCTTTTTTTCAGATTGATATTCTTATAGTATAGATTCCAGATTATATACATTTATGTATTCTGCACGCTTGCCAGTTAACTTAAAATGTATGGTGCACAACATTTTCCTTTTCAAATTCACTTTTTATTTGTTTTTCACTGTATTATTTGAAGGAAACATTGTCATTTATCAGTTTTATTGCTAGTTCACATTATGGCGAACCAGCCCTTAGTTATGTCATTGAACAAACTTGAAATTAGGGGTTCTTTGTTAAATCGTTGAACGAATTTGCCAAGCATTAGCTCATCCTTGACTAATTCTGACTGTGGGGTTGATTTACTAAAACTGGAGTGCAAAATATGGTGCAGCTCTGCATTAGAAGATGGTTGGCTACATAGGTGTGCCAGGTCTGCCTGGGCACACCCTAATCCCCCTGTGTGGAGCAGATTCCCCCTGTTTAAACCCATGATATTTCACCAGAGCTCCTAAAAAATCTGTAAACAAAAAAAAAATTGTAAAACATAATAAAAAACACAAATAAAAACTACTGACGCCATCCACTCCCCTACTGACACCAATCTCTGCCCTACTGACATCACGGAGCTGGTAACAAAAGTGAGTACACCCCTAAGTCAAAAAGTCCTAATTGGGCCCAAAGTGTCAATACTTTGTGTGGCCACCATTATTTTCTAGCACTGCCTTAATTAACCCTCTTGGGCATGGAGTTCACCAGAGCTTCACAGGTTGCCACTGGAGTCCTCTTCCACTCCTCCATGATGACATCACAGAGCTGGTGGATGTTAGAGACCTTGCGCTCTTTCACCTTCCGTTTGAGGATGCCCCACAGATGCTCAATAGGGTTTAGGTCTGGAGAGATGCTTGGCCAGTCCATCACCTTTAGCCTCAGCTTTTTTAGCAAGGCAGTGGTCATCTTGGAGGTGTGTTTAGGGTAGTTATCATGTTGGAATACTGCCCCGCGGCCCAGTCTCCGAAGGGAGGGGATCATGCTCGGCTTCAGTATGTCACAGTACATGTTGGCATTCATGGTTCCCTCAATAAATTGTAGCTCCCCAGTGCCAGCAGCACTCATGCAGCTCCAGACCATGACACTCCCACCACCATGCTTGACTGTAGGCACCATCTGAACCAAATAAGTTTATCTTGGTCTCATCAGACCACAGGACATGGTTTTTGTAATCAGTGTCCTTAGTCTGCTTGTCTTCAGCAAACTGTTTGCGGGTTTTCTTGTGCATCATCTTTAGAAGAAGCTTCCTTCTGGGACAACAGCCATGCAGACCAATTTGATGCAGTGTGCGGCATATGGTCTGAGCACTGACAGGCTGACCCCCCACCCCTTCAACCTCTGCAGCAATGCTGGCAGCACTCATATACCTATTTCCCGAAGACAACCTCTGGATATGACGCTGAGCATGTGCACTCAACTCCTTTGGTCGACCATGGCGAGGACTGTTCTGAGTGGAACCTGTCCTGTTAAACCATTGTATGGTCTTGGTCACCGTGCTGCAGCTCAGTTTCAGGGTCTTGGCAATCTTCTTATACCCTAGGCCATCTTTATGTAAAGCAACAACTCTTTTTTTCAGATCCTCAGAGAGTTCTTTGCCATGAGGTGCCATGTTGAACTTCCAGTGACCAGTATGAGAGAGTGAGAGCGATAACACCAAATTTACCACACCTGCTCCCCATTCACACCTGAGACCTTGTAACAATAACGAGTCACATGACACCAGGGATGGAAAATGGCTAATTGGGCCCGATTTGGATATTTTCACTTAGGGGTGTACTCACTTTTGTTGCCAGCGGTTTAGACATTAATAGCTGTGTGTTGAGTTGTTTTGAGGGGGCAGCAAATTTAGACTGTTATACAAGCTGTACACTCATTACTTTACATTGTAGTAAAGTGTCATTTCTTCAGTGTTGTCACATGAAAAGATATAATAAAAGTATTTACAAAAATGTGAGGGGTGTACTCACTTTTGTGAGATACTGTATGTGTTTGAGCTTTGAGGTGCACACCGTAATGAAATAGGGTGTGAACACCTAAGATTGGCTCCCAGAGCTGCACCAAATTTTGTACTGTCCAGTTTTAGTAAATCAACCTCACTGTTCCTTTTAGCACTCCTTTGTTACTTATATTATTTTTCTTTAGGGATAACTCCACTTTTATCTCCAAGTTGCATATTTCTCTTTTGAGTTCCAAAATCACTCTACTCCAGGATTTTGGTCAATTTCTAATATTTTATATATTTTTTCCTAAAATGTTATTTAATAATGCTACCTGTACTTTGTTAGAAAAGTTTATATATGACAGTATGTTCCAAAAGGCAATCAGTAACTGTCAAGTGTTCCTACGATTACTGACAGTTTCTGGACAGCTAAACCAGATTACAGAGAAATTGATGAAGGGTGATGAATAAACAGTTTTAGGAGCCACGCAGAAAATATTTTGTTCAAAATAATTCATCCCAAAAAATAATTGTCCAGCGGAAAATAATAATTTAAAGACAAAGGTGGATACATGGCGCAGAGGGAGGTATATTCAAGGTTGAGCTATGCTTACTTGACATCACCACAGTTCACTGAGGGTACTTTAATACCAGAAGACACTGGTAAAGCCCAGATGCTGTTCTGACCATCAAATGCTTTGTTTGTCCTGCCCTGATATCACATAGTACTGGTGTGCGTGTGTGCATTGTACCACTGTAATACCATTACACTCTTTATTCGATTTCAGAGGCTATACTATCCTTTCCTGTTTGTGGCTATGAAAAAACAAAGGAACTACACTATATAGGGCTCTCCCATCTCTCTCCCAGCCTCCTTTTTTTCCTACTCTCCATTTTCATCAAAAGTGACAACAATACAGCAATCTTGTAAAGTGATTCTAAAGGCATTTTTTAAATTACAATAAAAAAGATGGTATACTTACCTGCTCTGTGCAATGGTATTGCATTGAGCTGTCCCTTACCACCCCTTCTGGAGTCCCTTACTAAAAATAGCGCCTGCAAAGCGCCCTGAAAAAGCCGCTACTTTGTATCCAGTGTGAAAGCCCGAGGCCTTTCACACTGGAGCGGTGCACTGCCAGGAAGGTAAAAAATCTCCTGCAAGCCGCATCTTTGAGGCGCCCCTGCCCATTGAAATCAATTGGGTAGCGCCTCCAAAACGCCCGCAAAACGCCGCAAAGAGGTATTTTTGCGGGCGTTTTTAACCCTTAAAATCTAAAATCTAGTTAAAATCACCCCGCTAGCGCCCACAAATCGCGTCAAAAACAATGGTATAGCGGCGCTAAAAATAGTGTGAAAGTAGCCTAAAAAATTGCAGCTTACTTTTTTTACATGCTTTATTATGAACCTTACACCAAAGAAAAAATCCTAGATAGCTTTTTTTTGTTCATGGGGGTACTGGGCAGCTGCGTTTGCCATATTTAACCCTGTCTGTACTGTGCAGGCCGATCTTCATTATCAATTGGAATTAGATTTGAACACTGTCTGTCTAGCAAAGCGTTAAAGGTGTATAGGCTGGGCTTCTTGCATTGTATGTTAATGAAGACAGACTTGGGACAGACTTAAAGGGAGAAAGGGGACGCCCCCTTTTTTCCTTTTTTGTTCTATTACAGAGGTTGTTTTTTACTTTGGGGTGGCTGCCATAAGTAAGCCTGTGGATAGCAATATAGGAATATTTGCTTAAGTTGGACTTTTATGGACTTGTGCTGCTTGCAATATTAGCACCATATTGTTCAGAAATACTTGCAGTCCGCCATGACACATCCTCCTGAGAAACATCTAAAAGGTAATAAATTATCTTTAAATAAATGGAAATACTGGAAAAATGGTAATTGGAAATGTTTAGAAAAGTTTTGTTTTTTTGTAGAGATCAGAGAGAGGGGGATTACTTTTATCCTAGGGTTGGTTTTTAACCACTTGCTTACTGGGCACTTAAACCGCCTTCGTACCCAGACCAATTTTCAGCTTTCAGCGCTGACGCATATTGAATGACAATTGCGCGGTCATACAACGCTGTACCCAAATTATATTTTTATAATTTTTTTCTCCACAAATAGAGCTGTCTTTTGGTGGTATTTGATCACCTCTGCGTTTTTAATTTTTTGCGCTATAAACAAAAAAAGACCGAAAATTTTGAAAAAAACACAATATTTTTTTTACTTTTTGCTATAATAATATCCCAATTTTTTTTTTTTTATATTTTTTTTCTCAGTTTAGGCCGATACGTATTCTTCTACATAGTTTTGGTAAAAAAAATTGCAATAAGCGTATAGTGATTGGTTTGCGCGGAAGTTATAGCGCCTACAATATAGGGGATAGATTTATGACATTTTTATTAGGCCTGCGATATTGCAGCGGACATATCAGACACTTTTGACACTATTTTGGGACCATTCACATTTATACAGCGAACAGTACTATAAATATGCATTGATTACTGTATAAATGTGACTGGCAGGAAAGGGGTTAACACTAGGGGCCGATCAAGGGGTTAAATATGTTCCCTGGGAGTGATTCTAACTGTGTGGGGGAGGGGACTGACTGGGGGAGGTGACCGATCTGTGTCCCTATATACAAGGGACACAGCATCGGTCTCCTCTCTCCCTGACAGGACGTGGATCTCTGTGTTTACACACAGAGATCCACGTCCTGCCTCTGTAACAGCCGATCGCGTGTAACTGGCGGACATCGCGGCCGCCAGGCACGCACATCGGCAACAAGTGACACAGCGGGCAGAGCTGTTCCCCGCCGCGCGCCCTCGGCGGCGCGCAGGGGGAATGAAAACAGCAGGACATCCAGGGACGTCCACCCGGGCACTTGAGAGCCACGCTGCAGACGTCTTTCGTCTATAGCGCGGGTCTCAAGTTGTTAAGCAAATATAGTTATGTCACAAACTACAGGCATACCCCACTTTTAAGTACACAATGGGGTTTATTTACTAAAGCTGGAAAGTGCAAAATCAGGCTCATTTCTGCATAGAAACCAATGAGCTTCCAGCTTTTATTCCCAAACATAATTAAACAAGCTGGGGTTAGAAGCTCATTGGTTTCTATGCAGAAGTGAGCCAGATTTTGCACTTTCCAGCTTTAGTAAATAATCCCCATTGTGTACTTAAAAGTGGGGTAGTACTTAACCCCCTTGGCGGTAATCCCGAGTCTGGCTCGGGGTTATCGCTCTTAGCATGAAAAACTCCCCCTGATTGCATTGCAGGATACAGGGCAGTTACTTACCTTGTTCCTTGGATCCTGCGATGTCCTCCCGCAGTGTGTACGAGCCGTCATCTCGCTCGATCCTCACTGCCAAGTGCCGAGCTCCGTTCCCTGCGACGTTGCGGCGCACGGGGGCGGAGTTCAGCGCCAATTTCAAAAAGTAAAAAACACATTATAGATACAATCTTACAGATTACATTATTGTATCAAATAATTACACACCCCCTTTGTCCCTAGTGGTCTGTCCAGTGTCCTGCGTGCAGTTTTATATTATAAAAACTGTTCTTTCTGCCTGGAAACTGAAAATTGTCCATAGCAACCAAAAAGTGTCCCTTTACTGTATGTCAAAAGTGGTTTAGGACCAGCTAGATAACAGCGATAATAAATTAGAATCACTTGCAGAATTGAGCGATAGCGATTTGTGGGGAAATTCGTCATCAAACACTAAGTCTAATGACAGCGACAATTCTGCAACTGAGCAAATTTCTGTGTTTTTGATTTGATTACATTATTGAATATTTTTTATTATAATTACATTACTATTTGTTATAATTATTTATAGTTATTTATTATATTATAATTTATGATTTTGTGTTTCAAACTTTATCATACCCGGGATGTCTACTAGAGTCTTGTTTGGTCAGGTTTAAGTAAGTACTGTATTTATTGGCGTATAACACTCACTTTTTTACCCTGAAAATAGAGGGTAAACTGTGCCTGTGTGTTATACGCAGGGGGCTGTTGTAAGTTTTTTTCCTGAAACCTCCCTCTTAAAGTTAGGGTGTGTGTTATACACCTGTGCGTGTTATACGCCGATAAATACGGTAATTACTAAGAATTGCAGGCCTACAATACATAACACCAAATTTCCATGCAAAATAATTGGACCGCTTTTGGTACAAAATTCCAGACAGAATTATACCGCCAGGGAGGTTAAGGTTGCTTTAGCTTAATTCAAGCAAGCAAAGTTGTTGCAAATTTATTATCTTCCTATTTATATACATGACATATAGTGTCAATATTGCACTGATGCACAAAAAACACATGAAAACAAATTTTTATTAATATTATTAATAAGAAGAATAATAATAATATTAATAACAATAATCTTTATTTTATATAGTGTTTTTAAAGGTACCTTCTTTTTGCTTTACAAGAAAAACAATTGTATTGAATAGTTAAAAAAAAAACTGAGAAAATATATATTTACCCTTGAGTTTTATAAATTTACTCTCTTCTCTCTTTTCACTTTATCAGCAACGCTTTAATGTCTCTTCCACCAGGAGTTCTGCCATCCTTCAAAAGTCAGGAATAAAACTATATACTCCCTGAGAGATTTTAACTTCAGTTAACTTGAGATGCTAACTTCAAAGTTATTCCTAGAGAAAAATGTGCTATCAAGAATTGATCACTGCATAAGAATGTCCATGATTAGTTTAGCTAGGAATTGCAAAGATGTTAACCCTCAGTGTGCCAGAGACTATTCATCATGGCACCTATTACAAAGCTTAAAGAGAACCCACTTGGGGAAATCCCTGACCCTCTGTAATGTTAATTCTTGACATACAGCATATGGTGCTATGCACAAAACGGAGATCATTTGTAGGCAAAAAGGCAATATTTTACTGCAAGCCTGATTTATTTATAGGGCTTTCAAATTTGAAGGAAATCTGGGCAGGGGGGGGGGAGGGGGTAGCCCTAGTGCCTCAGTCTGGTATTGGTTTGAAGGAGGAACCCCATGCAAGAAAAAAGAAAAAACAGCACCCCCCCCCCAACTCAACACCAGACCCTTATCTGAGCATACAGGGCATGTGTGCGTCCCCCCCAATCATGCCCCATTCTGTAGCTAGGGCATGTTCTATGTAGTTAGTCCCTTCGTTCTTTTCATGATTAGTCTCCATTTTAATTCTCCACATGTACTCTATCCTCCTGGAATTGTACACACCATGATTTTTTTTACCTGATCTGAAGTTTTGGTCTTAAAACCTTCTATAATCTGCTGGCTGTCATTTGGATTGAGTCACTGTCTGCTAATCCTTCCTAGTTTGTGAGCAAGACATCTCATTCACTAGACTAGTTAGAGATCCCATTTGCAGTGCTTGGATTGGAGAGGCAGAACACCCCCCTGATCCCCCTGGCAAAGCACAATATTCCCATGTTGATAAGGGCATGAGTGGGGTCTTACCGAAATCCCCCAGATACCGTTCCCCTAGTATTCATTCACAAAAGTATTCATTCACAAAAAAGTAATTCATCAGCATAGACATGCGCAGGGGGTGTGCCAGGTGTGCCTGGGCACACCCTAATCACTACGTGCAGTGCCGATTCCCACTACTGCCTGGGGTTCCCCCATGCTGGCTTCCCTCCTCTCATCTCCCGCCAGATGCTGCGCGGGATGTTTCAGGATTGAGAGTGGGGGAAGTGGCTAGTAAATATGTAATTTACCAGCCCATTCATTTTCTAAATAAACACAGGGAACACACTCACTAACTGTGTTCATTCATAATGGAAGCATAGTAAACTGTGTTTACTATGCTTCAGTTTGTGAATGAAGTGGAAGCCGCTCAGCACAGAGCACTTCCCATTCAATCACTGTCCTGTGCAGCTAAGTCTGCACAGAAAGGCATGTGTGTTTGCGCTTTGGGGTGTACACCCTAATGCCATAGGCTGCGCACACCCATGATCATCAGACATGTCATCCAGCAATGCTCTTTCCAGTGCTGCTCATGGCACCAAGAGCTGAATCTCATTTGAACAGAAGGTCAGCCATTATGAACACTGATCCTCCTCTTCCACAGAAGATGTATGATGCTAAAACATATGATGGAATGCTATACTTCACAGGAGGTCTAGCCTAATTAATAAGCTGGATTTTATTAGATGAGGAGCTGGAGAAATAATATAATACAACTTAAATGATCGCATAGTAAGCTTTGCTGTCCCAGCCCATGGAAAGCCCACCATTATACTACATCAGGGGTCTCCAAACTTTTCAACACAAGGGCCACATTGTAGATTGTACAAGTACTCGGGGGCCAAAAACGTCTGCATGTCTGTGTCCCCACAAGAGTCTCCCCAGCATAATTTTTCCCAGCATAGGTGTCCCCAGCATAGATGTCCCCAGCATAGATGTCCCCAGCATAGATGTCCCCAGCATAGTTTTTCCAGCATAGGTGTCCCCAGCATAATTTTCCCATCATAGGTGTCCCCTGCATAATTTTCCCAGCATAAGCGTCCCCAGCATAATTTTCCCAGCATAGGCGTCCCCAGCATAATTTTCCCAGCATAAGCGTCCCCAGCATAATTTTCCCAGCATAGGTGTCCCCAGCATAGTTTTCTCAGCATAGGTGTCCCCAGCATAGTTTTCTCAGCATAGGTGTCCCCAGCATAATTTTCCCAGCATAGGTGTCCCCAGCATAATTTTCCCAGCATAGGTGTCCCCAGCATAATTTTCCAAGCATAGGTGTCCCCAGCACAATTTCCCCAGCATAGGTGTCCCCAGCATAATTTTCCCAGCATAGGTGTCCCCAGCATAATTTTCCTAGCATAGGTGTCCCCAGCATAGTTTTCCTAGCATAGGTGTCCCCAGCATACTTTTCTCAGCATAGGTGTCCCCAGCACAATTTCCCCAGCATAGGTGTCAACAGCCTACTTTTCCCAGCATAGGTGTCCCCAGCATAATTTTCCCAGCATAGGTGTCCCCAGCATAATTTTCCCAGCATAGGTGTCCCCAGCATAATTTTCCCAGCATAGGTGTCCCCAGCATAATTTTCCCAGCATAGGTGTCCCCAGCACAATTTTCCCAGCATAGGTGTCCCCAGCATAGTTTTGCCAGCATAGGTGTCCCCAGCATAATTTTCCCAGCATAGGTGTCCCCAGCATACTTTTCCCAGCATAGGTGTCCCCAGCATAATTTTCCCACCATAGGTGTCCCCAGCATAATTTTCCCACCATAGGTGTCCCCAGCATAATTTTCCCACCATAGGTGTCCCCAGCATAATTTTCCCAGCATAGGTGTCCCCAGCACAATTTTCCCAGCATAGGTGTCCCCAGCACAATTTTCCCAGCATAGGTGTCCCCAGCATAGTTTTGCCAGCATAGGTGTCCCCAGCATAATTTTCCCAGCATAGGTGTCCCCAGCATAGTTTTGCCAGCATAGGTGTCCCCAGCATAATTTTCCCAGCATAGGTGTCCCCAGCATACTTTTCCCAGCATAGGTGTCCCTAGCATAATTTTCCCAGCATAGGTGTCCCCAGCATACTTTTCCCAGCATAGGTGTCCCTAGCATAATTTTCCCACCATAGGTGTCCCCAGCATAATTTTCCCACCATAGGTGTCCCCAGCATAGGTGTCCCCAGCATACAGTAGATGTCCCCATTATCAGTGTCCCCAGCAGAGTCTCCTGTACATGTATGTGTTCAGATTTATGCCCATTTGGTGCTTGCCTGTACAAGCCGACTTCTTCACTGTAGTAGCCGACTTCAGCTCTCCTGCACCTCCCGACTCCCGCCCACTGCTACACACGCAGGCTGTAAGGTGGAAGGATTCCTAATGTAAACAGCGGGCAGCAAGCCGGGAGGTGCCACGCTGACGACGTCACCTCCTAGCAGCCAATCCTCAGTTCAGCACAGCTGCCAATCCTCTGGCAGCACGGGAGGGTGTGCGGGGAGCGGCTTTTTGTCCTGGACCTGCCAGACATAGACTGCTGATAACAGCAGCTGCTTTTAAAAGCCAGCAGATCAGCAGTGCTGTGTTGGCAGAGTCTGGACAAGCTGGGGGCCGGACAAAACACACCTGCGGGCCGGATGTGGCGCGCGGGCCGGGGTTTGGAGACCCCTGTACTACATCATAATGATATACAGCATAGTATACATAAGAAAGCACTGGAAGCTTGAGTTGATTCACAGGAGCTGACATTTTTATTCAGCTCTATTCAGCTGTGGTCATACACAGGGGAAGAATTCTAACCCTTCCACAAGTTCTTCAACACTTTGAAGCATAAGTTAACATATTGATCCCATAGAATGTATGTTTTCTTTCACAGAAGGGTTTTCCCTTTTCCTTCAATTTATAAAGCGCTTAAACAATGTAAGCCATTTTAGATACAGCATTAATTAGGCACCCATAGAACATAGGGCCTTGCAACACGTTTCTGTAATTATGAGGTTTATAGGTATATAGACTAACCTTGTACAGTACTACTAACTCTGCACGTGTCAGCCATTCTTAACCCTTTTAAGATGGAGGAACCCTTGAAATAACGTTGAAGTCCCAGAGAACCCCTGCTAATCATTAGTGCAGTGGCGGCTGGTGCTCATATTTTTTGAGGGGTGCAAACAAACTGAAAAAAAAACATCAATTGCAGCCACTGTGCCCATCAAAAGCAGCTACTGTGCCAAACGCAGCTACTGTGCCATGAAACGCAGCCACTGTACCCATAAATTGCTGCCACTGTGCCATCAAACGCAGCCACTGTACCGATCAATTGCTGACACTGTGCCCATCAATTGCCTCCAGTGTGCCCCATGAAATGCTGCCAGTGTGCCCCATCAAATGCTGCCAGTGTGCCCATCAGTTGCCGCTACTGTGCCCCATCAGATGCTGCCAGTGTGTCCATCAATTGCCGCTACTGTGCCCCATCAGAGAGAGGGGGCGGCGCTCCTGCGCCCTATATGGACGCACTGCCACTGCATATATACAGTTTACAGTACATTAGCATGATGGTTGCTGGGAAGAATTCTTCTTACATTTGTGGTCATTGGGAAGAATTTGTCATTACGGATAATGGAACAGAGATGGGAACGAGGGACACCTATTAGCAAAAGTATAAAGGCATAGGACACACCCCATTCCACACCCTGTTAAAGGAAAATTATACAAAAAAATCTTTTACCACTACTTTTCCTTTTATACTGGCTTTTGAAAATTACAAATGCAGCAATTTAGAATTTGGATGAAAGATTTAGCACTGTGAAACACTTTTTGAAAGGTAAATAGTGCATTTTATATACAACTTTATAGATCAGACTAAAATGAGGGACAAATGAGGAGGAATGAGGGACAGAGAGACTTTGTTCCAAATCAGGGACAAACCCTTGAAATCAGGAACAGTTGGGAGCTATGCCTAACTACCTCTGGAGGTACCCTAGGTTTTCATAAAACCCTACTTGAGAAAGGCTGGTGCAAAAGCCAATATTAAAAGCCCAGATATTAATGACCAGAGAAGGCCTTTTCAGAGGAATCGCACTGGCATATAACTCAGTAGAGATGACTTATGATGCTCGGCTCATAGATCCAGAGGATGATAGTCCTCCAAACACTCTTTGACTGTTACTTTGGTGTGGTCAGAGGTCAGACACCCTATGGAGGAATCGAGTTGCATTGGTTAATATCAGTGGAACACAGGAGCTTCCCACACAAAACACTCAGCTGCACACACAGTCTAGGGATTCTCCAGTCTGGACAGGTGCACCTCTACTGTGCCAGCATGTAGAATCCTATAGTGCTTGACGTTTATGCTACCATGGGGCTCTCTGTTTCATGCACACTGCCCTGCATGCCCAACTTTAAAAGATACCCTGCTCAATGCCTAGTGTTGGAGAATGAGAACACAGGACAACTTTGAAGCCCATGCTTTCTTCCTGGCAGCAATGTCATCCATTGTTTTTGGGTAGAGGTGTGACAATATCTATAGTTTTAGATTGAGCAATAGAAAAGAAAATCTGACAGGAACAACCTACCGTATATACTCGAGTATAAGCCGACCTGAATATAAGCCGAGGCACCTAATTTTACCACACAAAACTGGGAAAATGTATTGACTCAAGTATATGCCTAGGGTGAGAATGCAGCAGCTACTGTAAGCGGAGAAGACGGTCAACAATGCCCATTTGCAGCCTCACTGTGCCCATTTGCAGCCTCACTGTGCCCATTTGCAGCCTCACTGTGCCCATTGCATGCCTCACTGTGCCCATTGCATGCATCACTGTGCCCATTGCAGCCTCACTGTGCCCATTGATGCCTCACTGTGTCCGTTGCATGCCTCACTGTGCCCATTGCATGCCTCACTGTGCCCATTGCAGCCTCACTGTGCCCATTGCATGCCTCACTGTTCCCATTGCATGCCTCACTGTGCCCATTGCATGCCTCACTGTGCCCATTGCATGCCTCACTGTGCCCATTGATGCCTCACTGTGCCCATTGCAGCCTCAGTGTGCCCATTGCCTGCCTCACTGTGCCCATTGCCCGCCTCACTGTGCCCATTGCAGCCTCACTGTGCCTTACCTGATCAACCCGTGTCATGCATTACAGTCAGACGGCGGCCATTCAGTGTACAAAACCCGCACCTCCTCCTCGCCTTGTCCGTGATAGGCAGAACACTCAGTTTCCCAGCAGTGAGTCAGAATTCAGTGTTCCACTTATCACGGACATCCTTCTGGACAGCAGCACTCCAATAAAAAGCCTTTATTATGTAAAATCTTCAAAAATCCAAATACAGCACAGCAAGTCACAAAATTCTGGTATAGAGCTGACTAGTTTCACACTTTCTTAGTGTTTATTCATAGCTATGATTAAACACTAAGAGTGTGAAACTAGTCAGCTCTATACCAGAATTTTGTGACTTGCTGTGCTGTATTTGGATTTTTGAAGATTTTACATAATAAAGGCTTTTTATTGGAGTGCTGCTGTCCAGAAGACTTGATCTTTTGTTTTGCCTGAAATTGCATTGCCTGCACCCTTGGCTGTTGGGAGGAGATAACCACCTAGAGGACATCTACACCTGAGCGGTTTTTGTTTTTTGTTTATCACGGACATTCTCTCGTCCTCGTCCGTGGGGCGAGGACGAGAGGACGTCCGTGATTGGCGGAACACTGAACCGTGATTTACTGCTGGAAAACTGAGTGTTCCCCTATCACGGATAAGGAGGAGGCGCAGCTTTTGTACACTGGATGGCCACCGTCTGACTGCATGACACAGCTCATCAGGTATGCAGATGACACAGACTCGAGTATAAGCCGAGGGGGGCATTTTCAGCACAAAAAAATTTGTGCTGAAAAAACTCGGCTTATACTCAAGTATATACTGTATATGTAAAGCAGTAATGAAAAAGAATGTGCTTGTGCTGTGGTGGCATCATATATTCAACACATATATTAGGACATCTGATCAACATATTCACCGCTATCAACATACAAAGCAGGTTACATATTAGACTAGCTCAACTCCTTCAACTTCTGATGAGGTTATCATGTGGACACCCCTATTCTAGAATGAGCAAGGGACAACGTTATTCCATCCAAAATCTACCCCCTTCTCAGATCCATATATATATACAGTATCTCACAAAAGTGACTACACCTCTCACATTTCTTCAAATATTTTATAATATCTTTTCATGTGACAACACTGAAGAAATTACACTTTGCTACAATGTAAAGTAGTGAGTGTACAGCTTGTATAACAGTGTAAATTTGCTGTCCCATCAAAATAACTCAACACACAGCCATTAATATCTAAACCGCTGGCAACAAAAGTGAGTACACCCCTAAGTCAAAAAGTCCTAATTGGGCCCAAAGTGTCAATACTTTGTGTGGCCACCATTATTTTCTAGCACTGCCTTAATTAACCCTCTTGGGCATGGAGTTCACCAGAGCTTCACAGGTTGCCACTGGAGTCCTCTTCCACTCCTCCATGATGACATCACAGAGCTGGTGGATGTTAGAGACCTTGCGCTCTTTCACCTTCCGTTTGAGGATGCCCCACAGATGCTCAATAGGGTTTAGGTCTGGAGAGATGCTTGGCCAGTCCATCACCTTTAGCCTCAGCTTTTTTAGCAAGGCAGTGGTCATCTTGGAGGTGTGTTTAGGGTAGTTATCATGTTGGAATACTGCCCCGCGGCCCAGTCTCCGAAGGGAGGGGATCATGCTCGGCTTCAGTATGTCACAGTACATGTTGGTATTCATGGTTCCCTCAATGAATTGTAGCTCCCCAGTGCCGGCAGCACTCATGCAGCCCCAGACCATGACACTCCCACCACCATGCTTGACTGTAGGCAAGACACACTTGGCTTTGTACTCCTCACCTGGTTGCCGCCACACACGCTTAAAACCATCTGAACCAAATATGTTTATCTTGGTCTCATAAGACCACAGGACATGGTTCCAGTAATCAGTGTCCTTAGTCTGCTTGTCTTCAGCAAACTGTATGCAGGCTTTCTTGTGCATCATCTGTAGAAGAGGCTTCTTTCTGGGATGACAGTCATGCACACCAATTTGATGCAGTGTGCGGCGTATAGTCTGAGTACTGACAGGCTGACCCCCCACCCCTTCAACCTCTGCAGCAATGCTGGCAGCACTCATACGTCTATTTCCCAAAGACAACCTCTGGATATGACGCTGAGCACGTGCACTCAACTTCTTTGGTCGACCATGGTGAGGCCTGTTCTGAGTGGAACCTGTCCTGTTAAACCGCTGTATGGTCTTGGCCACCGTGCTGCAGCTCAGTTTCAGAGTCTTGGCAATCTTCTTATAGCCTAGGTCACCTTTATGTAGAGCAACCGTTCTTTTTTTCAGATCCTCAGAGAGTACTTTGCCATGAGGTGCCATGTTGAACTTCCAGTGACCGGTATGAGAGAGTGAGAGTGATAACACCAAATTTAACAAACCTTGTAACACTAATGAGTCACATGACACCGGAGAGGGAAAATGGCTAATTGGGCCCAAATGGGACATTTTCACTTAGGGGTGTACTCACTTTTGTTGCCAGCGGTTTAGACATTAATGGCTGTGTGTTGAGTTATTTTGAGTGGACATCAAATTTACACTGTTATACAAGCTGTACACTCACTACTTTACATTGTAGCAAAGTGTCATTTCTTCAGTGTTGTCACATGAAAAGATATATTAAAATATTTACAAAAATGTGAGGGGTGTACTCACTTTTGTGAGATACTGTGTATTCATTGGTGCTCCTGGACTTAGAAAGGTAGTATCACGGATTTAAGATTCTTTGAAACCAGGTTCCTTCTCTTTTATATATAATTATTACTGTCCTTTCCAAAACATAGCTGACTGTTATGTGGATTGACTTTGTAACCATTCTTCATTGTAAATGGATTTCATATGGTTCATATGTCGATTTCATTCAATTCTAGTAGAAGAACTCCTTTTCCTTGAACTAGTAGCGTTTGTTGGCTTTATAAATGACTTAAGTAACCCAATTTTAGTGTAAATAATTTACCTAGCCTAAATTCCTGATTCTAAACTCTCAGTGACCTTGGCAATATTACAGGAACATTAGGGAATAATATTTTTGCAAGGATAACCCACTCTTTAATAATTTACTCAGTGTGTTAGGCACAAACAAGGACTCTTTTTTTACTGTGGATATCAAATTGTCTGTTCCATTAAGGGGAGTTTTTTTGATGGCACTGCATAAAAGACACTCTTTCAGATCAGCTCGAAACACCTCTGTTTATGCAAGAATCCCAGGAAAGATGTGTACTTTTCTCAGGGAGCACTTAGAATTCATTATAGTCATCCGATTTCATGAATTAGCTTTTCCATGTCCATGTCACTGAACTATATTTCTTGCGTTTCTAAAATATTTTCCTACTATATTTAGACTGCTGTTACAGAGTCTTTTTAAAGTAGGACTCAGCTCAGCATCTGTTGCACACATAATGGTTTATTTTTTACTTTGAACAAAGATGACATATAACTAATGGGTGCATGCTAAAAAGAAATCCTAGAAAAATGCAAGCAACTGCTCAAAATATATACCACTTTCCACAGCCCCCCTGCGTATAACACGCAGGCACAGTTTACCCTCTATTTTCAGGGTAAAAAAGTGAGTGTTATACGCCAATAAATACAGTAGCTAAGATAAATAAGCCAGCATGCTTTGGTATAGTGGCTGTCTGGGTTGTCTACCACTGCATACAAAAGTCAGTGAAACTTCTGCAGGTGCTTCTAAAGCCTCGTACACACGGTCGGACTTCCATCTGACTTTTCCGTGTTTTTTTTGTCCGAACGGATATGGTTGGGAACACCCATAGCATACACACGCTCGGACTTTTCTGCAAACTTTCTTAAAACTTCTTACAACATCCCGTGTTTTTTCTGCTCTTTTCTGCTCTTTACCGCCACCCTTTGGCCAACTTCTGCTATTGTTGGTTGATTTTAACATTAGTTGTTTTGTCCATCGGACTAAAGTCCAATGGTTTTCTGTACACACGGTCGGACTTTGCTCCATCTGACTTTTGTTGGGCAAAAGTTTGTCCGTTTGCAGACCCAACTTTTGTCCGATGAAATCCAAAACCAAACGAAAAAAGTTTGTCAGATGGAGCGTACACACGGTCGGATTGTTGGTCCAACTTGCTCAAAACGAAGTTTGTTGGGCAAAAGTCCGACCGTGTGTACGGGGCTTTAGGATCCATATTGGTATACTAGACCTACTATGGACTGAGTATCCCTTAATTTAGTTTATAATATGAGGTTGTAGTTTTTTGTTCAGCAAGAGTGTTTGAGTATTTAGAAACCTTTAAAGAAAGACTACAGCCAAAAATAGAAAAAGCAAAATAGAAAAGCAGCTTTTGCTGCAAAATTTTTATTTGAAAAGCTGTCCCCCAAAGTACTTGTTTTCCACTACAAGATGGTGGAAGGATGGTGGATAGTGGAAGCAAAAGCATAGTTGAAAAAAAAAGTGTAGGGCCCAGATATACAGCACAATAGGCTATCAGAATGTGCAGTTTTTTTTTGTTTACCCGTATATACTCGAGTATAAGCCGAGGCATCTAATTTTACCACAAAAACTGGGAAAACTTATTGACTCAAGTATAAGCCTAGGGTGTCCATCTGCATGCCTCAGTGTGCCCCACTTTGCCTCACTGTGTCCATGTGCATACCTCACTGTGTCCATTCCTCACTGTGCCCATGCCTCACTGTGTCCATGTGCATGCCTCACTGTGCCCATGCCTCACTGTGCCCATGACTCACTGTCACTGTGCCCATGCCTCACTGTGCCCAATCTCCCTACCTGATCTCCGGCGCTGTGTGACTAGACTGACTTTTAACATGGGAGTCTATGGAAGGTGTGCCCGGCTTTGAAAAATCGGTGCTCCCCGGCCGTAGGTCCCCTGGACAACAAACATTGCACACATGTAGATGAAAAGTTTGGCTACATGTGTGCCAAGTTTGGGGTCCAGGGAGCAGGCGCACAAAGTTCAAGATGGACACAGACTTGAGTATAAGCCGAGGGGGGCATTTTCAGCACAAAAAAAATGTGCTGAAAAACTCAGCTTATACTCGAGTATATACGGTAAATTGGTACCTCATTATACTCATATTACTTGTCAAATGCCAGCGTTATCTACAGCAGGAAACAGGTGACTCCTGGATACTGGCCTTGAAGAAAAAGCCATATCTTATGGTCCGTACACATGATCCGAATATCGTACGACAGATCGTATGACTTTTTTCTCTTAATAGTCACAAGTAGAAATTGAATAGGTTACTAAAGTCCCGAAAATTCTCGTACGAGAGAAAAAAAAATCGGAAGTGATGTCATGTGTTGTAATGTATTTGCATTGTATTTTCGGACGACAACTATACTGACTAAACGAAAATCGTACGATTCTTCCTCGGATGACCGTTTTCGTCCGATATTCGGATCGTGTGTACGGGCCATTAGGCTCGTGTTCACACTGTTGCGCTGTGAATTTGTTCCGTGTTGTGTCCCGTGTGAGGTGCGAATTTACCGCGATTTTACTGCGATTTTACCGTGAATTCCAGGAGTTGGACATAGCTGCGATTGATGTTCTAGCCAATGGAATCATAATGTAAAAAAAAAAAAGGTGTTAACTTCCTGTGTACTTTGTGGAGAGTAGTGTGGTGGAATTCGCACATATGTGAACCATCAATGCGATTCCAGAACGATTTACATTGATGTCTATGGAGACTAAATTTGCAACGCAACGTTGTAAACTCGCACAAAACCCTTTTTTTTATCGCATCACATTCGTAGAGGAATCGCAACGCATGTATGTGAACGAGCATCATTGAAAACAATGACTTTATGGATGACATGCGAATTTAGAATGTTTTTGACGCATCACATTCGTTATGAACTCGCATTAGTGTGAACCGGGCCTCAAACTGGTAAATAAAAGGTTTACATTGCCAAATAAAAGCAGACAGACATTAGACAGTGAATGGCTAGAATTACTGTAGATAGATGAGTGTAAGGTGTCTGGATCAAGGAGAGTGTATGTGATATGTAGAGCAAATTAAAGCTGAAGTTTAGTGATTTCTTTTCAAATCAGCATGAATGAAAGTTCTGTGAGCTGGTGGCTGCTCAGTTCCTTGAGTTCTTTATTCCTCTAACCCTCCGAATACCACCACAGCAGTGATCTAATGGGGCATGGTGCTGCTATGCCCACCTTTTCGGCCCACCCTTTCTGACCCAGGACAGCACCTTACTAACTGTTTCATCCTGCCCACAACCCAGTGTGCATCCTCCAGTAATGCATACAGTGCCTTGAAAAAGTATTCATACCCCTTGAAATTTTCAACATTTCCTCGTGTTACAACCAAAAACGTAAATGTATTTTATTGGGATTTTATGTAATAAACCAACACAAAGTGTCTCATAATTGTGAAGTGGAAGGAAAATTATAAATGTTTTTAATTTTTTTTTTTACAAATAAATATGTGAAAAGCGTGGCGTGCATTTGTATTCAGCCCCCCGGAGTCAATACTTTGTAGAACCGCCTTTCACTGCAATTACAGCTGCAAGTCTTTTTGGGGATGTTTCTACTAGTTTTGCACATCTACAAAGTTTCATGTTTGCTCATTCTTCTTTGCAAAATAGCTCAAGCTCTGTGAGATTGGATGGAGAGCGTCTGTGAACAGCAATTTTCAAGCCTTACCACAGATTCTCAATTGAATTTAGTTCTGGACTTTGACTGCGCCATTCTACCACATGAATATGCTTTGATTTAATTCCATTGTAGCTCTGGCTGCATGTTTAGTAGACTTGTGCACAACGGAAAAATTTGTTTAGTTTCGGTTCGTTTCTTTTCGGTCCTGTTGATTCGTAATCGTTCGTAATTTTGCTAGACTGGATTTTTCGTGTTCGGACTAATTCGTATTTTCGCAAGCGACATTTTTCGTTGAATCGGAATGATTCGTATTAATGTAAGCCTTATTTTTAGTTGATTTATAATTCGTACTTTCGGTAGAGTACATTGTTTTTAACGTTGATTCTGGACACAACTCCTACATTCGTAACTTTTTTTGGGTTCGCTGATTCGTAATTTTCCGTGTCTCTCTCACGACGCTGCCTATTATGCCTAATGTGCTTCGAATGGATTTGTACTTTTCTAAATACATAACGGTTATTTGTAACGATTCGAAATCTTGTATTTTACGTTCGTTTTTTACATGCGGCTATAGCCTCCGCCCCTGTACACCATTTTGAGAGGAAGTTCAGCACGGTGAGGGAGAAGCAGAGAGCAGAGCAGAGTGTTATTGTGCTTCGAATGGATTTGTACATTTGTAACTTTTTTCATAACGAATTATGCCGAAGACATTCGGGCATTCGCTATTTGCGATATAATTTATTTTGGATTCGTTTTTATTCGTAATTGCTTTGTTCGGAAATTCGAATGCTTCCGAATGTCCGAAAGTTGCTAAATTCGGACGAATTTCGATTCGTTACAAAACGAATTGCACAAGCCTAATGTTTAGGATTGTTGTCCTGCTGGAAGGTGAACCTCCGCCTAAGTCTCAAGCCTTTTGCAGACTCTAACAAGTTTTCTTCTAAGATTGCCCTGTATTTGGCTCCATCCATCTTCCCATCAACTCTGACCAGCTTCCCTGTTCCTGCTAAATGAAAAGCATCCCCACAACATGATGCTGCCACCACCATGTTTCACAGTGGGGATGGTGTGTTCAGAGTGATGTGCAGTGTTCGTTTTCCACCACACATAGTGTTTTTCTTTTAGGCCAAAAAGGTCAATTTTGGTCTCTTTTTACCTGAGCACCTTCTTCCACATGTCTGCTGTGTCCCCCACATGGCTCCTCGCAAACTGCAAATGGGAATTCTTATGGATTTCTTTCAACAATAGCTTTCTTCTTGCCACTCTTCCATAAAGGCCAGATTTTTGGAGTGCATGACAAGTAGTTGTGCTGTGGACAGGTTCTCCCACCTGAGCTGTGGATCTCTGCAGCTCCTCCAGAGTTACCATGGGTACCTCTTGGCTGCTTCTCTGATTAATGCTCTCCTTGTCCGGCCTGTCAGTTTAGGTGGACAGCCATGTCTTGGTGGGTTTTCAGTTGTGCCATATGCTTTCCATTTTTGAATGATGGATTGAACAGTGCTCTGTGAGATGTTCAAAGTTTAAACTTCTCCACAGCTTTATCCCTGACCTGTCTGGTGTGTTCCTTGACCTTCATGATGCTGTTTGTTCACTAAGGTTCTCCAACAAACCTCTGAGGGCTTCACAGAACAGCTGCATTTATACTGAGGTTAAATTACACACAGGTGGACCCTATTTACTAATTAGGTGACTTCTAAAGGCAATTGGTATCACTAGATTTTAGTTAGGGGTGTCAGAGTAAAGGGGGCTCAATACAAATGCACGCCACGCTTTAAAACCATTTATCATTTTCCTTCCACTTCACAATTATGTTCCACTTTGTGTTGGTCTATCACATACGATCTAAATAAAATACATTTACGTTTTTGGTTGTAACATGACAAAATTTGGAAAATTTCACGGGGTATGAATACTTTTTCAAGGCATTGTATATATATTTTTGAAAGCATTCCTGCTTTACAGCATTTCTTCACACCTGCCCAAAAGTTTCTGCACAGTACTATATATATATATATATATATATATATATATATATATATATATATATATATACACAATATCTGACAAAAGTGAGTACACCCCTCACATTTTTGTAAATATTTTATTATATCTTTTCATGGAACAACATTGAAGAAATGACACTTTGCTACAATGTAAAGTAGTGAGTGTACAGCTTGTATAACAGTGTAAATTTGCTGTCCCCTCAAAATAACTCAACACACAGCCATTAATGTCTAAACCACTGGCAACAAAAGTGAGTACACCCCTAAGTGAAAATGTCCAAATTGGGCCCAACGTGTCAATATTTTGTGTGGCCACCATTATTTTCCAGCACTGCCCTAACCCTCTTGGGCATGGAGTTCACCAGAGCTCCCCAGGTTGCCACTGGTGTCCTCTTCCACACCTCCATGACGACATCACAGAGCTTGTGGATGTTAGAGACCTTGCGCTCCTCCACTTTCTGTTTTGAGGATGTCCCACAAATGCTCAATAGGGTTTAGGTCTGGAGACATGCTTAGCCAGTCGATCACCTTTACCCTCAGCTTCTTTAGCAAGGCAGTGGTCATCTTGGAGGTGTGTTTGGGGTAATTATCATGTTGGAATACTGCCCTGCGGACCAGTTTTCGAAGGGAGGGGATCATGCTCTGCTTCAGTATGTCACAGTACATGTTGGCATTCATGGCTCCCTCAATCAACTTTAGCTCCCCAGTGCCGGCAGCACTCATGCAGCCCCAGACCACGACACTCCCACCACCCCATGCTTGACTGTAGGCAAGACACACTTGTCTTTGTACTCCTCACCTGGTTGCTGCCACACACGCTTGATACCATCTGAACCAAATAAGTTTATCTTGGTCTCCTCAGACCACAGGACATGGTTCCAGTAATCCATGTCCTTAGTCTGCTTGTCTTCAGCAAAATGTTTTCAGGCTTTCTTGTGCATCATCTTTAGAAGAGGATTCTTTCTGGGACTGCAGCCATGCAGACCAATTTGATGCAGTGTGCGGCATATGGTCTAAGCACTGACAGGCTGACCCCCCACCCCTTCAACCTCTGCAGCAATGCTGGCAGCACTCATATGTCTATTTCCCAAAGACAACTTCTGGATTTGACGCTGAGCATGTGCACTCAACTTCTTTTCTTAACCAGTCCTCCATGTGTGCATTTTCTTGACTTCCCCAGCATCCCTTCAGACGGGCTCAGGGTGCATGCAGCCCATGGGACACCCCTGATGTAGTGCAAGAGCCTGCCTGATTGGATACAGAGTGATTGGATTGATGGGATGTTCTATTATATTGTTTTGGTAAATCTAAAGGAGATTGTACAATCAGATCATATAGTGTATGGCAGGAGTCTCCAAACTTTTTACTTCAAGGGCCACATTCTATATTTTACACATATTCGCAAGCCGGAAAAATTATTTATAAATAAATCCACAGTAGAAGAATAGAACAGAATTGACTTACTGCTGACAGCGGGGCTTAATGGTGCTCCTGTATCCTTTGCTAGCACCTTCTTTGCTCAACCATGGCGAGGCCTGTTCTGAGTAGAAGCTGTCCTGTTAAACCGCTCTATGGTCTTGGCCACCGTGCTGCAGCTCAGTTTCAGGGTCTTGGCAATCTTCTTATAGCCTAGGTCATCTTTATATAGAGCAACAATTATTTTTTCAGATCCTCAGAGAGTTTTTTGCCATGAGGTGCCATGTTGAACTTCCAGTAAACAGTATGAGAGAGTGAGACCGATAACATCAAATGTAACACACCTTCTCCCCATTTACACCTGAGACCTTGTAACACTAACGAGTCACATGACACCAGGGAGGGAAAATGGCTAATTGGGCCCAATTTGGACATTTTCACTTAGGGGTGTACTCACTTTTGTTGCCAGCAGTTTAGATATTAATGGCTGTGTGTTGAATTATTTTGAGGGGACAGCAAATTTACACTGTTATACAAGCTGTACACTCACTACTTTACATTGTAGCAAAGTGTAATTTCTTCAGTGTTGTCACATGAAAAGATATAATAAAATATTTTCCAAAAAAGGGATTTTTATAACAGCTTTCCTGTAAAATCCTTTTCTTGGAGTACATCACGGGACACAGAGCGACTTAGTCATTACTAATGGGTTATATAGATACCTTCAGGTGCTGGCACTGGCAACTTCCAAAACCGGAAGTACCCTCCCCTATATAAGCCCCTCCCATCCGGGAGCACCTCAGTTTTGTAGCAAAGCAATAAGTGTCCAAAAAAGAGGGGTGGGAGCTCTGTGTCCCGTGATGTACTCCAAGAAAAGGATTTTACAGGTAAGCTGTTATAAAAATCCCTTTTTCTTTTTCGTACATCACGGGACACAGAGCGACTTAGTCATTACTAATGGGACGTCCCAAAGCAATGCCAAATGAGGGGGGGGATACACCATATATAAGCTGAGCGCTATCAGACATGAGGATCTTTTGCGGCCTGCAACACACTGCGCCCAAAGGCGACATCCTCCTGACTTCTAACGTCTACCTGGTAGAATCTAGTAAACGTGTGTACTGAAGACCATGTTGCGGCCTTACAGACTTGAGCCAGGGAGGCCTGGTGATGCACTGCCCATGAAGTTCCAACTGCTCTTGTGGAGTGCGCCCTAACTTTGAACGGAGGCGGTCTCCTTCTCAAGCCATAGGCTTGTATTATGACCTGTCGAATACACTTGGCTAAAGTAGATTTTGATGCTGCCTGACCCTTTCTGGGGCCTTCCGGCAGAACAAACAAAGTATCCGTTCTACGAATCTGAGCAGTGGCTTTTAGATAAGCTTTAACTGCTCTTACTACATCCAAAGAATGCAATAACTTTTCCTCTACCGAGGTCGGTTTGGGAAAAAAAGAAGGAAGAACCACATCTTGGTTCAAATGAAACCTCGATACCACCTTAGGAAGAAAGGCTGGATGAGGACGTAATACTACTCTGTTCTTATGGACAACCAGACATGGCTCCTTACAGGACAAGGCGGCTAATTCCGATACTCTTTTAGCCGAACAAATGGCTACTAAGAAAATCAATTTCCTGGTGAGAAGAACCAAGGAAATGTGCTGCAATGGTTCAAATGGTTGTTTCTGTAGAACCGACAGAACCAGGTTTAAGTCCCATGGACATATGGGAATACTAACCGGAGGGCTAATACGCATCACTCCTTGTATGAAAGCTTTGACTAGTGAATGCGAAGCCAAGGGCCTTTGAAAAAATATTGACAAGGCCGAAATCTGATCCTTGATCGTACTCAAGGCAAGCTTCCTATGCACAGCCCACTGTAGGAAGTCCAGAATCCTACCTATTACGTACTTACGTGGATGCCATTTCTTGGCCTCACACCACGCGATGTACACCTTCCAGATCCTATAATAGATCTGCCTGGATACCGGCTTCCTGGCATTGATCATGGTAGATACCACAGGATTAGAGAGACCTCTCTTTTTTAGAATGTGGGCTTCAATAGCCAGGCCGTCAAACCTAGGGCTGGTAAGGAAGGGTGGTATATCGGTCCTTGCGAAAGCAGGTCCGGACGATGTGGGAGAGACCAAGGACTCCCCACTGACATTTTTACAATCTCCGCGTACCATGCCCTTCGGGGCCACGCTGGAGCCACCAGAATCACCGGTTTCTTTTCTACCCGGACTCTGCGGATTATTCGCGGTAACAATTGTGGCGGTGGGAATGCATATATCAGCTTGAACTGATCCCAAGGGAACACTAGGGCATCCGAGCCGCAAGCTAGGGGATCCCTTGTGCGAGACACAAATCTGTCCACCTTTGCGTTGAATCTGGATGCTAGCAGATCTACATCCGGTGTTCCCCACCGCTGGCATATTGCCTGGAAAACCTCGGGGTGACGAGACCATTCCCCCAGGCATAATTGCTGGCGACTTAGAAAGTCCGCTCTCCAATTTTCCACTCCTGGGATGAAAACCGCGGATATGGCTGGGACATATCTTTCTGCCCATTCCAGGATGCAATTCGCTTCCCTCTGGGCTGCACGACTCCTGGTGCCACCCTGGTGATTGATATATGCCACTGCTGTGGCATTGTCTGATTTAATTCTGACAGGGGACCCTTGGAGTTTGGATGTCCATGCTACTAGGGCATACCGGGCTGCTCGTATCTCTAAGAGATTGATGGGCAGGGCCTTCTCTGCTTCTGACCACTTGCCCTGGAGAGACCATTGCTCCAGTACTGCCCCCCAGCCTATGAGGCTGGCATCTGTAGTGACCACCTTCCAAGAAACCGGACTGAAGGGTTTCCCTTTTTCCAGATTCTGGGGCACCAACCACCAATGGAGGCTCTTGCGAACGGAAGGGGACAGGGACATTGGTAAGTCTAAAGCCTGAACTTTTTTGTTCCAGGCTGACAGTATGGCCCTCTGCAAGTTCCTTGAATGGAATTGACCGTAGGGTACTGCTTCGAATGAAGCCACCATTTTTCCCAGCAGCCTCATGCACAGGCGTATGGATGGTTTTCTTTTTGTACCCACTAAGTGGGTCAAATCTTTCAAAGACGACACCTTCTCTGGAGGTAAGAAAATCTTTCTCTGATTTGAATCCAGTCTTAGCCCCAAGTATTCCAGACTTTTGACTGGTTTTAGGGCTGACTTGTCTCGGTTGATAATCCAACCGTGAGATTCCAGATACTTGATTGTCTTGTGAACGACCACTTCTAGTTTTTTTCACTGAGTGGTCTATCAGCAACAAGTCGTCTAGATATGCCATTATCGTTACACCTTGTGTTCTTAGATTGGCCAATAGTGGGGCCAGAATTTTTGTGAACACTCGTGGTGCTGTGGCCAGACCGAAAGGTAAGGCTCTGAACTGAAAATGGCGCCCTTCTACTGCAAAGCGTAGAAATTTCTGGTGGGCCGGAAAGATGGGAATATGCAGATAAGCATCCCTTATGTCGATCGAGGCTAACCATTCCTGCCCTTGTAGGGCGGTGGCCACCGATCGGATCGACTCCATCCGAAAAGTCCTGATATGTAGGAACTTGTTTAGCCCTTTTAGATTTAATATGGGCCTCACGTCCCCATTTGGTTTGGGGACTGTGAACAGGTTTGAGTAAAACCCGAACCCGCTTTCTTCCAAGGGAACCTTCATGATTACACCTTGGAGCAATAGTTGTTCTAGTGCCAGAAGGAGGGATCCTCTCTTCTGGGGATCGCTTGGCACGTTTGACCTCATAAAATGGGCAGGAGGAATGTCTTTTAACTCCAGCCTGTATCCCAGACTTACTGCGGAGATCACCCATCTGTCTCTGATGGTGTCCTGCCAGGTCTCTGTGAACAACTGAAGTCTTCCCCCCACCCAATTGAGTGGGGGCAACCCTTCATGACTTGGGGGGAGGTTTTGTACCTCTCTTGACCCAGGGTTTCTTGTTACCCTGTGATTGTCCCTGATTTCTGCCTCCTGGATTTGACCGCGGAGGCCGTCGGAACTGTTTCACAGCCGACGTGCCAAGGACTGGAGAAGTAGGCCTCTTAAAAGAAGGACTTCTACCCTTGTTCTTAACCGGCAAGAGTGTACTTTTACCGGCAGAAATTTTCTGGATATACTTGTCCAGATCTTCTCCGAATAAGCGTTCTCCATGAAATGGGAAGCTTCAGCAGACCAGTTTTTGAGCCATAGAAGCCTACGCATATGTACTACAGACAGCGTAAAGTGGGAGGCCTGTTGGATTATATCCTTTATGGCGTCCACCGCAAAACACAAGGCTCTAGGTAGGTCAGCTAGGGCAAGAGCCTGCTGATCTGGTAAGTCCCTTAAGACTTGTTTCAACTGATCCTTCACTGCTTGGCAGACCCCAATCGCTGCTACTGCAGGTTGTGTCACCATGCTTGCTGTAGAGAAAGCAGATTTTAGTAAAGACTCCAATTTTTTTATCTATTGGGTCTTTGAACATTGGAACATTATCTACTGGACATGTCAGTGATTTATTCACACAAGAGATGGCTGCGTCCACTGTAGGGACCCTCCATTTTTTCTTATGAACTTATCCTCCATGGGATAGACCACCGGAAATCTCTTGGGAGGAGTAAATATTTTATCAGGATGCTCCCAATCCTGGTAAATAAGCCCTTCCAATAAAGGGTGGATTGGGAAGGAACAGACAGTCTGGGGAGCTTTCAGCGACCCCAGCGAGGAGACAGTAGTGGTTGATGGCTCCGCAAGAGGCATTTTAAATGCTGATCGGACCATGTTAGTCAGAGACTGAACCCATAATCTTTCAGCCTGAGATGCTGAGAAAGGTTCTTCCACTGTTGATTCCTCTATAACCGAATCAACCTCATCCTGATCCCCTTCAGGTAGGTCGATCTCTGTGTGGGGCTGTTCCTCCACTAACAGGCACTCTGAAGGAGGAGACGGAGATCGGACGCGCTTTCCCTGTGACAGGGAAGCAGCGATCAATGCTGTTAATCTCTCCTCCTCCCCGAGTTGAGGAAAAACCTCCTCTGTTATATATACAGGAGCAGGTGGACTGGGGACAGCCGCAGCACCAGGTACTCCAGCGGGGTTCCTACGGCTACTGACCTCTGAAATTTCAGGGGAGATTGGTGCAGTACAAGCATGCCCAAAATCCTCAGAGCCCGATGGAGACCCCTTTCGCTTCTTGGAAGACTTATTTCCAGAGCGTCTGGACGACATATCCTTTAAGCACAAAGCTGAGGTATTCCCGTCGTCACACACCAATTTTGCTGGTAATAGTCTAACACAGTTGCTGCTATATACCAGCTGGTGTCCACTAAAGTGTCTTTCTATGGGGATGCCTGCATCAACCGCCTCTGTGTGCCACCGTTTTGTTGCTAGCTCTGCTTGCATCCAGCTGACACTTGTACTGTGTCTTTTATCCATGCTGGGACGCCTGCACATGCGCAGAAGCGCCGCGGCGTGCATCGAGCGTCATCCACCCGCCCCGCCCCTTTCCTTTCATAGGAGGCGCGTGCGCCCGTGCGCCTTTGGCGCCTTTTTTGAAAACAAGCAGGGACTAGGAGCCAGGGCCCTTTTTGCCGGAGGGCCTGTGCGGTGGATGAGCGCAGCAACAGGGCAGAGGAAGTGGATTCCCATAGAGAAACTTACCAACTGCCTGGATCTTTTGACTTGAAAAAGCCAAAGATCCACATGACAAGAAAAATGGACCACAGCGGCCTCTAGTGGTTTAACACAGGTACCGCGGTCTCCTTTTTTTTTTTTTCTTGACTACTATTAAAATTTTACATTTTCCAGTAGTTACAGGCATACACAGATATTAGCGGGAATACCGTTAGGTAACAGACAGAAAGACAAATTAGGCTTGGGGGTCCCCCAATAGAACCAAGTTCCTGGGGGCCCCCACTTACCTGTTCCCCGCCGCAGGACTTTGTTTGGTCCACAGAAGCCCAAACTTCACCTATCACGGCAGGCATTGTAATTAAACCTTCAGGGACCGGGTTCCCAAGGATTCCACTCCCCTGGACCTGTATAGCACCCTGCACAGACAACATCTTGGTCGTGGGTATGACCAGAGCTCTGGATCCCAGGGTCCAGCCCTCCTAAGAGAGGCATTACAGGCAAAACCTTGCTCTTCTGTTGCAAGGCCCGGGTACCGACCGTTTAGCTATGAAGCTTTTTTGGTCGGATCCGGAACAGCTTACTAAGGCCCGTAAAAGAACCTGTACGCAAGCCCAGTGAAAACACATGTTACTCTTTGGCCAACACCTTAGACACTGGCAAAAAACTGAGGTGCTCCCGGATGGTAGGGGCTTATATAGGGGAGGGTACTTCCGGTTTTGGAAGTTGCCAGTGCCAGCACCTGAAGGTATCTATATAACCCATTAGTAATCACTAAGTCGCTCTGTGTCCCGTGATGTACGAAAAAGAAATGTAAGGAGTGTACTCACTTTTGTGAGATACTGTATATGTGTATATATATATATATTGTGACAGCAGGAAGGTAAAGTCACCTGGTTGCATCCAGGGGGGTAGATATATTTCGCCCAGATTCAGGCTTTACGCCGACTTATACAACTAGGTGGAGAGTTGTATAAGGCTAGTGGGCTCATGGATGACTCATACCTCTAGGGAGAGTGTGGGGCGTCATGCAGACAGGGAGTTGATGAGACCAGCTGAAGCTTGTCAGCTCATTTAGGCCTCTATAAGAACTCCCAGCTTCATTAGATGTTAGCTCATGCCTGGACCCAGACCTGTGTGGACTGTCTAGGGAGAGTGAACCCCTGTGCGGTGAGACAAAGCCTGTGTGGCTATTTGCTTGGACATTTAAAACCAGGGACTTAGGGACTAGGACAGCACTAGGCTGATCCCAGTTGTTAGTTAGGAAACCTGTATGTTTAGTCAGAGGTCAACTTGACCAGGATTTATTTTGGTTATGTTTCTTTTGCTTTGCTGTGTTTTGTCACTGTAAATAGAAAATAAACCGCACCTTTTTGATTTTGAAAACCACAACCTCCGTTTGCTGGGCCTGTTTTGTGTGGGGAGCCCATCCCGGGGGTCACACACACCCGCTGCCGAGCTAACCCCCTCACAGTTGGTGGAGAATGCGGGCAGTTTTTTTTTAAGCCAGCATGGAGGAGATACTGAAGCAGCTGGCTCTAGCAAATGCCAATCAACAGCAGACAAATGCAGGTTTGCAAAAGAGCCTTGCAGCTCATCAACAGAGCCTTGCAGCTCAACAACAGAACTTCGCAGCCCAGCAGCAAGCTCATCAACAGAGCCTTGCAGCCCAGCAGCAGACAAACGCAACTTTGCAACAGAGTCTGGAGGCTCAGCAACGAGCCCAGCAGCAATCTGAGGCCCGCTTCATAGACCTGTTGCAGAAGCAAGAGCAGAGACTACAACAACAGATGGAAGCAGTAATGCAGCAACGTCCGCAGACCAGTGAGGAAAGCCGTTCCACTAATACCGCGTCCTTTGGGGTGAGTCGTTTATTGACAAAAATGACTGGAGAGGATGATCCAGAGGTATTTTTGACCACATTTGAAAGGACCGCTGAAAGAGAAAAGTGGCCTGAGGAGCAGTGGGCTGGACTGGTGGCTCCTCTGTTAACTGGTGAATCGCAGAAAGCTTACTATGACCTAGAGCCTAACCAAGCAAAAGACTATGTGATGCTAAAAGCTGAAATATTGGCAAGGCTGGGTGTCACCCAGGCTGTCCGGGCTCAGCGTGTGCATAACTGGACTTTCCAGCTTGGAAAACCCCCCAGGTCTCAAATGTATGATCTCATTCACCTGAGCAGAAAGTGGCTACAGCCAGAGACTTTGTCCGCACCAAAGATTGTGGAACGTGTTGTAATGGATCGGTTTTTGAGAGCTCTTCCTACTGCCATCCAAAAGTGGGTAAGCCATGGAGACCCAGAGACGGCCGATGGTCTTGTGGATCGTGTGGAGAAATACTTGGCAACAGAGAACCTGACGGCCTCTTCCAGAGACACTCGGACTTTCCACCCTAAGACCAGACCATCCCCAGGGGCGGATAAGAGGATTCCAAGGGGTGAGGGTGGAGAGAGTGAGAGGGTGGGAGCTCTACCCCAAGTTTGGCGAGAACAGCCTGGGAAATCAGCGGCTCAAGAGGCGGCAAGAAGGATCGTTTGCTACCGCTGCCGGCAAGCGGGACATATTGCAGCCAATTGCCCGGTTGTGGAGGAACCCATGCAGTGTGACTTTCTGACGGGCAGACGTCAGTCACTGTGTGCGACAGTCGCATGCACTGCCATTCGAGGAACTGAGAAACATTTATGCAAAATGTGTGTTAATGGTAGAAATGTTGTGGTATTGCTGGATTCAGGTAGCCTTGTGACCCTGATAAAGGCTGAGTTAGTTAAAACAGAGGTCTCTGGGAATAGCAAGGTAGCTGTTATTTGTGTGCATGGGGACACCCGAGAGTATCCAGTGACTACAGTGTGTTTCGAGACCCCCAAAGGTACCCTCTCTCATCCAGTGGGCTTAGTATCTCAGTTACCGCATGACGCCATTGTGGGAAGGGATTTTCCGAAGTTCTGGGAACTGTGGGATGATCCTGAGCCCCTCACTGGTGCCCCTATGTACCAGGAATGTGATAGCCAGAACTCCCCTGAGAGTGGTGAGGACTCTCCGGAATTTCCCTTATCAGTATTGGCAGGGGAGACTCAAGAAACTGGAGAGGAGCCCACCTCCTCAGACGAAAACCTACCGTCTGTGGAGTTTTCTGATCTTGAGGTTCACAGGGAAAACTTTGCCACAGAACAGTTGAAAGACCCCGCCCTAATAAAGGCACGGGAAAACGTAGTGAAAATAGATGGCGAGTTAGTGAACCCAGATAATACCTGCACTTACCCATACTTCAGCGTAGAGAAGGACCTACTGTATCGGGTGGCAAAAAGGGCAGAAGAAACCGTTGAGCAGCTTGTGGTGCCCAAACCTTACAGGAAGTTGGTGTTGGAGTTGGCCCATGGGCACATTCTTGGAGGTCATCTGGGGACAGAGAAAACCCGAGAGAGGGTATTACAGAGATTCTATTGGCCGGGGGTGATGAAGGACGTAGAAAATTATTGTTCCTCCTGCCCTGTGTGTCAGAGGTTGGCCCCGATGCCACATTACCGTAGCCCGCTGGTCCCTCTACCCATCATTGAGGTCCCGTTTGAGAGGATCGCCATGGATTTGGTAGGTCCTATAATCAAGTCCGCTAGGGGGCACCAGTACATATTAGTTATTATGGACTATGCCACCCGTTATCCAGAAGCGATCCCTCTCCGAAATACCTCGGCCAAAACCATAGCCAAAGAGCTATCTCTTGTTTTTAGCCGGGTGGGTATTTCTAAAGAACTGCTTACGGACCAAGGTACACCCTTTATGTCCCGGGTTATGAAAGAGCTGTGTAAATTGTTCAAAGTGACGCAATTGCGTACGTCTGTGTATCACCCCCAAACCGATGGGCTGGTTGAAAGATTCAACAAAACCCTAAAACAAATGTTGAAGAAAGTGGTGGATAGAGATGGAAAGGATTGGGACTGTTTACTTCCTTATTTGATGTTTGCTATTAGGGAGGTGCCCCAATCCTCTACGGGATTCTCCCCCTTTGAGTTACTGTATGGGAGACACCCAAGAGGGCTGTTGGATATTGCCAAGGAAACTTGGGAAAGTGAGAGTTCTCCCCACAGGAGTGTGATTGAGCATGTCGCCCTGATGCAAGATCGAATTGCACAGGTAATGCCCATCGTGAAGGAACATTTGGCCCAAGCGCAGTTGGCACAGCAGAGAGTGTACAACCGTGGAGCCAAGACCCGTACCTTTTCCCCGGGGGATAGGATATTGGTACTTGTCCCTACGGTTGAAAGTAAATTCCTTGCCAAATGGCAAGGCCCCTACGAGATAATGGAAAAAGTGAGCGAAGTGAATTACAAGGTCAGACAACCAGGAAGGCGAAAGCCCGAACAGATCTATCACGTTAATCTGTTGAAAGCCTGGAGGGATAGAGAGTCCCTAGTCGCAGACACTTGGTCACCAGCTCAAACTGGTTGCGTGATTCCTGAGGTTGGAATAGCAGCCACCTTGTCACAACCCCAACAACAGGAGGTTAAGGAGTTTGTGCTTCGCAGCAAGGAGGTATTCTCTGAGCTGCCGGGACAAACATCTGGGGTAGAGCATGACATCATTACCCCGCCCGGTGAAAGGGTGAAGTTAAAACCCTATCGGATCCCAGAGGCTCGACGGGAGGCAATACGGGAGGAAGTACAGAAAATGCTGAACTTAGGGGTGATAGAGGAGTCCCAAAGTGATTGGTCTAGTCCCATCGTGTTGGTGCCTAAACCGGATGGGAGCTGGCGATTTTGTAACGATTTTCGTCAGTTGAACAAAGTTACAAAATTTGACACCTACCCCATGCCACGTATAGATGAGTTGATCGACCGGCTGGGAACAGCCCGATACATGACGACTCTTGACCTCACAAAAGGGTATTGGCAAATCCCCCTGGCCAAGTCGGCCAAAGAGAAAACCGCATTTGTAACCCCAGACGGGGCGTTCCAATATAAAAGAATGCTGTTCGGGTTACAGAATGCGCCGGCCACATTCCAGCGGAAAATGGACCAGATACTGAGGCCCCATCGGAAGTATGCTGCGGCTTACCTGGATGACGTAATTGTCCATAGCACAGATTGGGCCTCACATCTGCCAAAAGTGAAAGCAGTCCTGGACTCTGTTCGGGAAGCGGGGTTTACGGCTAACCCCAAGAAGTGTACCATTGGGCAGGAGGAGGCCAAATATCTTGGGTACACCATTGGGAGGGGAGTAATAAAACCCCAACTCAACAAAGTCGAGGCCATCCAGAGTTGGCCACGTCCCAACAGCAAGAAGCAGGTACGAGCCTTTCTGGGAATCGCTGGGTATTATCGGCGATTCATTCCCCACTTTGCTTCTAAGGCTGTGCCCCTAACCAACCTGACGAAGGGGAAAGGGTCGGTCATGATTAAATGGACCCCCGAGGCTGAGGCAGCATTCCAATTCTTGAAACAAGCCTTATGTAGCCAGCCAGTGTTGTACTCACCCGACTTCTCTAAAGACTTTGTCGTACAAAGTGATGCGTCAGATGTGGGGTTAGGAGCAGTATTGTCCCAGGTCTGGAACGGGGAAGAGCACCCAGTCATTTACCTCAGCAGGAAGTTGAAGTCCCATGAGGTAAATTACGCCACCGTTGAAAAGGAGTGTTTAGCGGTGAAGTGGGCTCTAGATTCCCTTCGGTACTACCTGCTAGGTAGGCACTTTGACATGGTTACGGATCACGCTCCGTTAAAGTGGATGGCTCAAAACAAGGAAACAAATAGAAGAGTGAATAGGTGGTTCCTGGCCCTCCAGGAATTCAACTTCACAGTAAAGCATCGCCCTGGCGTTCAAATGGGGAATGTGGATGCTTTGTCTCGAGTACATGAATGCCTGATTGCTGGTGTTCCAACCCCGAGGTTAAAACAAGAGGGGGGGTATGTGACAGCAGGAAGGTAAAGTCACCTGGTTGCATCCAGGGGGGTAGATATATTTCACCCAGATTCAGGCTTTACGCCGACTTATACAACTAGGTGGAGAGTTGTATAAGGCTAGTGGGCTCATGGATGACTCATACCTCTAGGGAGAGTGTGGGGCGTCATGCAGACAGGGAGTTGATGAGACCAGCTGAAGCTTGTCAGCTCATTTAGGCCTCTATAAGAACTCCCAGCTTCATTAGATGTTAGCTCATGCCTGGACCCAGACCTGTGTGGACTGTCTAGGGAGAGTGAACCCCTGTGCGGTGAGACAAAGCCTGTGTGGCTATTTGCTTGGACATTTAAAACCAGGGACTTAGGGACTAGGACAGCACTAGGCTGATCCCAGTTGTTAGTTAGGAAACCTGTATGTTTAGTCAGAGGTCAACTTGACCAGGATTTATTTTGGTTATGTTTCTTTTGCTTTGCTGTGTTTTGTCACTGTAAATAGAAAATAAACCGCACCTTTTTGATTTTGAAAACCACAACCTCCGTTTGCTGGGCCTGTTTTGTGTGGGGAGCCCATCCCGGGGGTCACACACACCCGCTGCCGAGCTAACCCCCTCCCAATATATATATATATATATATATATATATATATATATATATATACAAATACACAAATAATACATGTTTGTTGACCACAAGCCTCAGATTCATGCACTTTACAGCCTATAGGAAGTGTATATTATTTTATTTTACAACCGTACTCCATTACAATGATGACCTTTTGCCTTCTCTCGGAGGTAATCTTTCTAGGAAGCACTCAAGAGGTTAATAAATCAGGGGGATATTCTACAAATATCACAACACAGCTGCATCCCCTCTTCCCTTCCCGCCAGAAATCTTGCGATCCCCTTGGTATATTTTTTGTTTTGTTTTCAGGTTTGGTTATAACATTTGTCCAGCTTTCTTGTTGAAAGTCCTCATCCATTGGATCCACGTTGCAGAAGCTGGGATATATTTACAACATTTGAGGTTTGATTTGTGTTTCATTTTTACAGCCAAATGCTTTTCAGTCAACACATGTGGTATAAATATCAACAGCGTCTCTACTCCAAGTTGCTCTTGGATAAGATTTATGGCATTCATAAAAGGGACCTTTTGTTTTCTGTGTTAAAAAATATGCATATATCCCAGAAACCACAAACTCATATAAAAACTTTTAAATAGTGATTTTCTCAGAAAAAAAACTATATGAGAGTTTACACTTTTCATTCTTTTCATTGATTGGACTGAATACGGAAAGGCAAGTCACTGGAGGGCCAGAAAGCACAGAAGTGTGCATTGGTATGGTGGCAGCAAGTGCTGAGGTATGTGTGAGTGCTGTTAGTGGTAGAGTTAGCGAGCACAGAGGCAGGCATTGGTGCAGTGGAAAGTAAAGTGGAGGGCTGTGGGAGGGGTGGAGTCAGATGAATTGATGAAAGTGGGGGTCGATATACAGGTGTGAAGTGGGGGAGGAGCATGGAGGACAGCTGGGGGGGGTAAAAGCAGGGGAGTTGTATCATAAAGATACAAGCATCAGGCATGGCGGTGGCAAGAGGAGTGCAGGCTCAGTGGTCATCTGGGTTAGGGAAAGGAGGGAGGCACTGGTGCAATAGTAGGGGTGATGTTAGCTGAAAGGGTCAAAACTTTAGAAGGTCATGTCTCCTTGCAAAAAGACTCACACGCTGTTTGTCTGTGTCCTGCTTCATATACATATGCAGTAGAACCCCATAGACTTTGATGGGACCGAGAGACAGATCAGTCTCCTGGCTCCATAGAAGTTTACGGGGTTTTATTTGAGTTTTTTATGTCACTAATGTGCTGTTCACTGTTCTCCTTGCTAGAGGCTCTGACACGAGGAAGCAAAACCCTGCCTTTATTAATATCACCCCCTCTACACAGAGACACAGTGCAGAACAAAGCATAAGTCAGTAATGGGGAATAGAGCAGCTGCAAGGAGAGCCCTCTGTTTACTTATTTTGGGCACAGCTTCCAGAGTTTAGTTCCGCTTTGTGTGTGTATTCTACAAATGGTGTATGGTGTGTGTATTCTACAAATCCTCTACCTTCCCACTTTCATTAATGTCTTTTTAGGAAATGTTCTTTTCAGTCACTTAACACTATTGAATAAAGTGTGTACAACAGGCATTTTGACCTTGATACCTTGTTTCTCTGAAAAAAAGCCTGGGTCTGATATTAATTTTGGCAACAAAAGACACAGTAGGGCTTATTTTCGGGGTAGGTTTTATCATGCCATGTGCTGTCTGCTTTTCCCTCTCTCTCCCTGCCTGTCAGGAATACACTGTGTAAAAGTTGTTGTAAAATACTAGAATCCACTCCATTACAGTATCACACAATGCAAATTGTGTATTATGGCGCAATCCAACTGTGTCACATACCTTCTTATAGTGCCACTGGGTGCTTCCGTGACCTGCCGGAGCTCTGCACAGGGAGGGGGGCCCGAGATGACAGTTTGGAGAAGGGGAGATCAGCTGAGCGCCGCTAGGCACTTCCATGGCCCACCGATTCTCTCCTCAACTCTTTAAACACTGCAGATGGGTGGTGAAATCCCGCACTAATAGCTTGGGGGAAAGGAGGAGAGCAGCGGGAGATCAGCTGAGCGCCGCTATTCTGAGGGTACTTGGCACAATTACATCACACAAACACACACAGTCTACACTATACACTACTGCAACAGAATGGATTCCAGCCCTCTACCGGCATGTTAAATTAGGGCATATTTTTGGGGTAGGGCTTATATTGCAGCCCTTCCCGAAAATCACAGTAGGTCTTATTTTCGGTGTAGTTCTTATTTTTGGGGAAACACGTTAGCTTTCCAAAGCTCCTCTTGTTGACTGATACTAAATACACTTCAGGTATTTATCAGCAAGAGAAGTATATTTTCCAGTGGACAAACATTTCTCGAGACTATAGTGCTATAGAGGCATCTGATATGTAAAATCTCTGATGTGTTTATAATAAAAGACAATTGTGGGATTGCAGAGCTAATAATGTAAAGTAAACTGGTAGGGACATTTCCAGACCTTTAGTGCCCCCCAAAATGTGTCTTTCAGGCCACACACAGCAATTCTATGTAAACCACCCTATGCTTTTTGGTATGTTGTAAATGTTCTACTATAAAGTATTCTAGTATAGGCACCATTTGGGCAGATTTACTTGATCACTGCTGTGCCAGTGTGTCTAAAATAGGATAGCAGTACTCCTCTCTATATGGCACTTCTTAATGCATGGCTGCTTATTGCTTATTGGGTAGGATTATGCTTCACCTTATCGCTTTGTTACAGTAATCAATAAATAGAAAATATTGCGTTTTATGAATTTATGCAATCATAAAGATTATAGGCATATACAATACAGATGTTCTAGGGCAGCAATCCTCGACCTTTGTGTCAGGTTGTCGGGGAATTTGTCTGGTGTTAGCACTTCAATCATCCAAACATCATGGTTAATATGGTGTCAGGATGATTGATGCGCATCATTTCTATTATTATATTGTACTATATAATGAAACAGTGCAACTCACCATAATGCGGAATCATTTGGAGCCCTGAGAGTGTCACTGTAGACTAGCCTGCCAGCAGATGCAGCGTGTCACTTACCACTGTCGGCTACCACCAGATGCAGTGTGTCACTCGCCACCATCGCCTACCACCATAGTTTTATAGTAGATAGGTAAGGTTGAATAAAGACACTAGTAGTCCATCCAGTTCAACTTGTGTAGGTGTATTTGTGTCAGTGTCGATAATCATTTCCCATATCTCTATATGTTGTATTCACTAAGATGCACATCCAAGAGTCTTTTAAAAATATCAATACACCCCGCTGACACCACCAATTGTGGAAGAGAGTTCTACATCCTTATCGCCCTGACAGTGAAAAATCTCCTACACAGCTTAAGGTTAACCGCTTCTCCTCCAATCTCATTGTGTGGCCCCGTGTCCTCTTACACTCCCTGAGCATGAAATGTTTTTTTCCTACGTTGGGATCACCATTGAGGTATTTGTATACTGCTATCATCTCTCAATCGTCTCTTCTCCAGGGAGAATAAATTTAGTGCTTGTAGTCGCTTCTCATAATTGAAGTCCTCCAGTCCCCATATTCATTTTGTAGCCCTTTTCTGGACTCTCTCCAGCTCCAGCACATCCTTACTGATGACCTGTGACCAGAGCTAAATGGAATACTCAAGATGTGGCCAAACCAGAGTTTTATAAAGTGGCAGGATTATAGTTTTATCTCTGGAGTATATCCCCTTTTTTATAAGCTAAGTCTGCTGGCTTTGCTTGCTGCAGCTTGACATTGCATGCTAGGTCTGTCTTCTAACAGGACACCTACATCTTTCTCTATCCTTGATTCTCCCAGAGGTTCTCCCCCTAGTGAGTAGTCTGCGTTTATATTTTTAGCCCCCAAGTGCATCACTTTACATTTCTCAACATTAAACCTCATTTACCATGTAGTTCCCCACCTCATTATTTTATTCAGGTCTTTCTGTAAAAGTTCTATATTCTGATGTGAAGTTATTGCCCTGCCTATTTTTGTGTTGTCCGCAGTTGTCTGAGTACACATTATTTATCACCACCCTTTGGAGTTCAGTGCAGTTAAAGTGGGTGTAAACCCACTTTGAAAAAAAAAAAAAAAACTAACACCTGCAAGACAAAGGCATAATGAGCTAGTATGCATAGCATACTAGCTCACTATGTAATACTCACCTGAGATCGAAGCCCTCGCTGCGGTGCCCGTACACAGCACCGGCCGGCGACATCACTCCTGTGGGTTACTTCCAGGTATCGCGGCTCCGGCACTGTGATTGGCCGGAGCCGCGATGACGTCACTCCCGCGCATGCACGCGGGAGCCGCCGGTAACGGCACACTCACTGAAGCAACTGCACATACGGGCCATTGCTTCAGTTTGCTTCAGTGCGCATGTGCCGATGACATTGGCACATGCAGGGGACAGGGGATATCTCCTAAGCTGTGCAGGTTTAGGAGATATCCTGTGTAGCTACAGGTAAGCTTACCTGTAGCAAAACTGAGCAGCACAGTGGTGTAGTCACCTAGCAGCAAAAGGGTCGCTGGTTCGAATCCCGACCATGACACCATCTGCCTGGAGTTTGCATGTTCTCCCTGTGTCTGCATGGGTTTTCTCCAGGTACTCCGGTTTCCTCCCACACTCCAAAGACATGCTGGAAGGTTAATTGGATCTTGTCCAAATTGGCCCTAGTATATGTATGAGTGTGTGTCCTAAGCACGTCAAGATCCTACTAGGTAAATGACCGTGCTATATCAAGATGCAACTCAACTCAAAACGTGGTCTGTAAGGGTTTACAACCACTTTAAGAGTGCTGTAACCAGTTTTCTATCCAAGAACAAACCCTATGGTTCATTCCTACAGACCTCAGTTTGAGCGTTTAACCTGCAAATAATCCTTTTCAGTGCAGTTAAGAGTATCCCTAGACATAACACTGTGATTAAAAGTGTATCTAAACCAAAAAACTAAATATGTATCAAACACATTACCATTTTTCTAGGTCAATATATTTCTAAAGGTGCTTTTGACATGAAATTTTCACCACATCAGTAACAACAAATGGAATCCATACATATAAAGAAACCAAAACAAATAAGTTCAGAAATTAAGTTATGTGTATCAAAATGGAATGACACAGGAAAAAAGTATTGAACACGTTAACTGATATGTATTTAATACTCCAAGATGCCTCCTGTATGGAGAAACTAGTCACTAGGGATGAGCCGGTTGGGTTCGCACCAGAACCTGCGAACTTTCGAACCCCGTTAAAGTCTATGGGACTCGAACGTGAGAAATCAAAAGTGCAAATTTTAAAGGCTAATATGCAAGTTATTGTCCTAAAAAGGGTTTGGGGACCCGGTACCTGCCCCAGGGTACATGTATCAATGCAAAAAAAAGTTTTAAAGACGGACGTTTTTTCGGGAGCAGTAATTTTAATGATGCTTAAAGTGAAAAAATAAAAGTGAAATATACCTTTAAATATCGTACCAGGGGGGTGTCTATAGTATGCCTGTGAAGTGGCGCGTGTTTCCCGTGTTTAGAACAGTCCCTGCACAAAATTACAATTCTAAAGGAATAAAAGTCATTTAAAACTGCTTGCGTCTTTAATGTAGTGTCTTACCCCGGCAATATGGATGAAAATCATTGAGAAAAACGGCATGGGTACCCCCCAGCCCATTACCAGCCCCTTTGGGTCTTGTATGGATATTAAGGGGAACCCCGCACCCGAATTAAAAACAGGAAATGCGTGGGGCCCCCAGGCTCTATATAATCTGAACAGCAGTATACAGGCGGTGCAAACAAGACCGGGACTGTAGGTTTGTTCTTAAGTAGAATCTGTTTGTAATTTTGAACTGGTACATTTTTAAAGTGTAGCTCCAGCCCAAAAATCTATTTTTAAGCTTTTTGGAAAACATAGGGAAGGGTTATCACCCCTGTAACATTTGTTTTGTTGCCTGTGCAACTGTTCAGAAGATTTCATCTCACTTTCTGTCCCAATGACAATTGGGTTTTGAAAATTTGGGTTTTTTAGTGAAACAAGGAACTCTAAAGCCCTGTACACACGATCGGTTTGACTGATGAAAACCGTCCGATGGATGGTTTTCATCAGACCAACCGATCGTGTATGGGACCCATCGGTCTTTTTTCCATCGGTTTTAAGAAATAGAACATGTTTTAAATTTTTCCGATGGATAAAAAACCGATCGAAAACTCTAATCGTCTATGGGCAAGTCCATCGGATCAAAAACCCACGCATGCTCAGAATCAAGTCGACGCATGCTCAGAAGCATTAAACTTCATTTTTCTCGGCTCATCGGAGTGTTTTACGTCACCGCGTTTGGAACGGTCGGTTTTTTGACTGATGGTGTGTGGGCAAGACTGATGAAAAACAGTTTCATCGGATTTCCGATGGACAAATCCATCGGACGAAAATCCATAGGTTATCCGATCGTGTGTACAGGGCTTTACAGGAGAGAATTTCCCTTCCTAGGGGTAGATTTCCTCTCACTTCCTGTTGTCTCCTTCCGTTTGCAAGTAGGAGTCGTTTGTAAGTTGGATGTTTGAAAGTAGGGGCCTGCCCTATATATTCTGCAGAAATTTGGGCCTTAGGTGTTGGTGTTGCCACAACACTGTAAGCCCTCACAGTTACTCTTGATGGGTGCAGGAACAGGCCCTGCTGTGAAATATTAGATCAAGAATTGTAATTACATGCCCTTGTTGAACAGGGTCGGAAAAATTGGGCCTTTGGTGGTGGACGGTGTGGTGGTGTTGCCACAACACTGTAAGGCCTCACAGTTACTCTTGGTGGGCGCAGGAACAGGCCCTGCTGTGAAATATTAGATCAAGAATTGTAATTACATGCCCATGTTAAACAGGGGCTAAAAAATTGGGCCTTAGGCACTGGTGCTGGTGCCACAACACTGCAACCCCTCACAGAAACTGTAGTTGGAGCGCAGGAATTAGCCCTGCTTCAAAGTATTGCAGCAAAAATTGTAATTACACGCCCCAGAAAAATTTGGCCTTAGCCACTGGTGGCGGTGCCCAGAACTAAAAATGTTCTTACATGCTATCAGCATGATCATTGAGGAGGAAGAGGATAGTCACTCAGCATAACAGGCTAGTCACTCAGCATCAGCATAGGCAGTCTTGAAGGGATCTGACATTAAAAAAAATTATTTGGTTACATCAGCATCAGGTGCTTGGTAGCTGGTGGTGATCCAACACTGATTAATGTTTATGAAGGTCAGCCGATCGCCCGAGTCGGTAGACAGGCGCACCCTGTGATCGGTTACACAGCCTCCAGCAGCACTGAATGTGCGTTCTGAAAGAACGCTGGATGCAGGACAGGCTAGTAGCTCAATTGCATACTGTGCAAGCTCTGGCCAGTGATCCATCCTCAAGACCCAGTAACCCAGAGGATTTTCGGTGGGAGAGGGTGTCCAAGTCTGATCTTGCCGCAGGTATTCCTGCACCATGTAAATCAGACACTGGCGATGGTTGCTGGAAGCGATCATACCTTGGGGCTGCGGACTAAAAAATTGCCTGGACGCATCAGTCAGACGGCCACCTTCTCCACCGCTCCTTCTGTGATTGACCGAAGCCTCAGCAACACGTTGACCAGGACCAGGAATTTGTAACCTCCCAGGCTCTGGGAACGCGTTGCACAATCCTTTCTGCAAGGCCTCCCGAAGATGTTTCATCCTCTGCTCCCTCTGCTCTCCCTCTAGCAAGATAAGGTCCGCAACCTTACCCTTGTAACGTGGATCAAGGAGGGTTGCCAGCCAGTAATGATCCCTCTCCTTGATACCACAAATACGAGGACCCTTCCGCAGGCTTTGCAGGATCAGGGAGGTCATGCAGAATAGGTTTGCTGAGGCATTCGGTCCGGAGTCCTCTGGGTCACTAAGGACGACATGATCCGCAGCCACCTCCTCCCAGCCACGTACAAGTCCATGGGTTGCTTGGGACTGTAATTGATCCCTTGAAGACTGGTGCTGATGCTGAGTGCTAGGCTCCACCTCCATGCTGACACAATCCTCCTCGTCCTCTTCCTGTGTGATAGGCGGACCAGCAGGAACACTGTCTGGATAAAGAGGGCCTTGAGAGGTAAGGAAGTCCTCCTCTTTCTCCCTCTGTTCTGCCTCAAGTGCCATGTCCATTATTCCACGCAGCGTGTGCTCCAACAGGTGGACAAGAGGGATAGTGTCACTGATGCATGCACTGTCACTGCTCACCATCCTCGTGGCCTCCTCAAATGGTAACAGGACAGTGCATGCATCCCTGATCATGACCCACTGGCGTGGCAAAGAAAAACAAGCTCCCCTGACCCTGTCCTGGTGCCATATTGGCACAGAAACTCATTGATGGCCCTCTGCTGCGTGTGCAGCCGCTGCAGCATGGCCAATGTTGAGTTCCACCTGGTGGGAATGTCACAGATTAGTCGGTTCTTGGGCAGGTTAAATTCCTTTTGGAGGTCAGCCAGCCGAGAATGCGGGTCATAGTGCATGCTTGGCCAATCATCAGCCAGCAATGCACTGCGACGACACAGTGAATTATGGGCCATGACGTGCCACTCACATTTGGCGCGGACGGCCCATAGTGTTCGAAATTCGGCGAACGGCCGAACAGACGATGTTCGATTCGAACATGAGTTTGACTCGAAAACTAAGCTCATCCCTACTAGTTGCATGCATTGCCCATTTTGGCCTATTCTTTCACACAAACAATCTTTAAATCTTGAAGGTTCCATGGGCCTCTTCTATGAACTCTGGTCAGGTGATTGGCTGGAACATTCTAACAGCTTTCTTTTCTTTCTTTGAAATCAATTGAGGGTTTCCTTGGCTTTGTATTTAGGATCATTGTCTTGCTGAAATGTCCACCCTCATTTCATCTTCATCATCCTGGTAGATGGTAGCAGATTTTTATCAAGAATGTCTTTGTACATTTTTCCATACATCCTTCCTTCAATGATATGAAGTTTGCCAGTATCGTATTCTGAAACACAGCCCCACACCATGATGTTCCCACCTCCAAACTTCACTGTTGGTATGGGGGTGTTTTTGGGGTGATGTGCAGTGCCATTTGACCTCCAAACGTGTCGTGTGAAATATGGCATCCAAAGAGTTACAATTTGGTCTCATCTGACCAGACAATACTCTCCCAGTATTTCACAGGCTTGTCTAAATATTGTGCAGCAAACATTAAAGGAGCATTAACATGCTTTATCTTCAGCAATGAAGTCTTGCGTGGTGAGCGTGCATATAGGTCAAGGCGGTTGAGTGCATAGCTTATTGTTTTCTTTGAAACAATTGTACCTGCTAATTCCAGGTCTTTCTGAAGCTCTTCACAAGTGGTCCTTGGCTCTTAGACAAGTCTTCTGATAACTCTTTGCATTCCACTGTCAGAAATCTTGTGACGAGCACCTGGTCGTGGGGAATTTATGTTCTTTCCACTGCCCGAATATGGCCCCAACAGTACTGACTGGAACATTCAGAAGTTTAGAAACCCTTCTGTAACCAATACCATCATTATGTTTTGCAACAATAAGGTTGCAAAGGTCGTGAGAGAGCTTTTTGCTTTTACCCATCATGAGATGTTTCTTGTGTGACACCTTGGTAATGGGACACCTTTTTATAAGCCATTGGTTGGGACTGAACCAGCTGATATTAAAGTGCTTGTAAAGTCAGAAAGTTTTTCATCTCAATGCATTTATAATTTATAAATGCCGCAATTTAGAAATTGGATAAAGGTTTAGCACTGGGAAATACTTTTTGATAGAGAAGTAATGCATTTTATATACAACTATATAGATCAGACCAAAATGAGGGACAAATGTGGAAGAAAGAGGGACAGAGGAACTTTGTTCCAAATCAGAGACTGTCCCTTGAAATCAGGGACAATTGGGAGCTATGGATAAATGAAACTAAAACTATATGGGCGCATTTACACCTACATGTGCGATACTACGCATGCATCAAAGCACATGAAACAATGTCAATCTAGCCTGTGTACAACCAAGGAATTGGCTGAAAAGCATGACATACTAACTTACGTATTTGAACAACCATTATGCCGCGTACACACACGACCGTTTTTAATGACGAGAAAATTTTCATTTTTTAAAATGGTCATTAACCACTTCGTACCAGACGGACGTCCATGGATGTCCTTGAGTTTGAGCCGGGATATCTGAATAATGCCTGCAGCTACAGGCATCATTCAGATATAATTTTTTAGAGCCGGCGATTCTGTACACCTTAAGAATGATCATAGTGGCTGTTCCACCGCTTGATCATTCTTACAGGCGGCGAGAGGGGACATCCCCCCCTCCCGCCGCCTTCCGGTGCTTCTACTGACTCACCTGTGCGATCGGTGAGTCGGTGACAGGATCCGCTGGCCCCAGCTTCTTACCTTAGAGATTTTCGGCGGACCAAATGGTCGCCGGAGTCTCTATGATCGTTCGGAGGCCAGGCGCGATGTTATGACGTCACGCCAGGCCTCTGCATTCAAAAAAACGGCGCCGCCTCGGCTAGGAAGCGGTGATCTTTTTTTTTTATTTCAGGCTTCCCAGCCTGGAGGTGAGATGTGGGGTCTTATTGACCCCATATCTCACTGTAAAGAGGACCTGTCATGCTTATTCCTATTACAAGGGATGTTTACATTCCTTGTAATAGGAATAAAAGTGATCAAATTTTTTTTTTTAAAGTGCCAAAGTAAAAAGTCTAAAGTAAAATTAACAATAAAAATAAATAAAAATGAAAGTGCCCCTTTACCCGGTAGCTCGTACGCAGAAGCGAACGCATACGCAGGTTCGTCCCACATATGAAAACGGTGTTCAGAACACACATGTGAGGTATAGCAACGAACGTTAGAGCGAGAGCAATAATTCTAGCCCTAGACCTCCTCTGTAACTCAAAACATCGCCCATGAGGATTTTTAAGTACCAAAGTTTGGCGCCATTCCACGAGCGTGTGCAATTTTGAAGGGTGACATGTTGGGTATCTATTTACTCGGCGTAAAAATTGGGCTAACTTTAATGTTTTAATATTTTTTAATTCATGAAACCGTTTTTTTTTTCCAAAAAAATGCGTTTGAAAAATTATTGTGCAAATACCGTGCGAGATAAAAAGTTGCAATGACCGCCATTGTATTCTCTAGGGTCTTTGCTAAAAAAACATATATAATGTTTGGGGGTTCTATGTAATTTTCTAGCAAAAAAAATAGTATTTTTACATGTAGGAGCGAAGTGTCAGAATTGGCCCGGATGCGAAGTGGTTAAAAATAATCGCGTGTGGGCTTCAGAGCATTTTTTACGACGTCAAAAACGGCCATGAAAAAATTGGAACATGCTCTAATTTTTCACATCGTTTTTTACATCGTCGTTTTTCTCATCATGAAAAACGGCCGTGTGTGGGATTCGACGTGAAAAAAAATGCGCATGCTCAGAATCAAGTATGAGACGGGAGCGCTCGTTCTGGTAAAACTAGCGTTCGTAATGGAGATAGCACATTCGTCACGCTGTAACGGACTGAAAAGCACAAGGCTGAAAAGCGTGAATCGTCTCTCCACAAACTTTACTAACATGAAGAGTGGCGCCATCCGAATGGAACTTCCCCTTTATAGTGCCGTTGTACGTGTTGTACGTCACCGCGCTTTACTCGAGCTTTTTTTTCCACGATAGTGTGTAGGCAAGGCAGGCTTGAGAAGTTTTTTTCAATGACATTAAAAACTGTCGTGTGTATGCGGCATGACAAATAGAGTTTTTGTTTCTTTTATTGCTGTATAGATGATATCATGGTTTGTCTTTTTTTTTTTGTTTTATTTCTCAACAGGGTTACCTAATCCCAAATTAACCTGGATGAGAAAAGACCACTCCTTGCCAAACAATTCATTTGTGCTTTCAAACGGTTCCCTGCTGCTAACAAATATCAGCTCTGAAAATGAAGGGATGTACATTTGCACTGCAACAAATGTACTTGGAAGAACAGTAGCAATAACTGTTCTACACTTATCTGGTTAGTATCAACATTTGTAGCTGCATTCTTTTGTTATGACCTAGCTTGTGGTGAACTTTTATAATCCTATCAGTTTTTACAGCATTCCTGGGATATAATAGCTCTAGGTTGGGCCTTTATTTTCTAAATACCTCATTTTAATGAAATAAGAAAAAAATAAAAAAACACATTGGATTACCTTCTAAATTCTAGCCTTGCGCATGTGGTCTGAACATGACGTCTTTCTGGTGTCTGTGTTCCAGCTCGTTATATTGGAGCTGTATTTCCGTTTACATGTAAAGGTAACGGTATGCTTACCATGTCTTTTAAAGTCATACATATTTTTTTGGTAAAGATTTCGATTTTGTTCTGATATTTTTCCTTTTTTTTTTTCCTTGCAAACGTTAAGGCTGGAGAAGTCATTTTTCTAGAGATGATTTTTACAGTGGTTACCACAAAGTTACATCATAGCTGCCATTATAAGCACTGCTAAACAAGAACACTTTGGTATAATTGCATTTTATGTCATACATCTCAATGGCAAGTATCTAATGGCACAAATAATAAAACCAATAATATTTATGATACAATAAACTCCTACCTGCCCTACTAGTAAGTGACTTATTTTGTCTGGAATCCTAGTCTACTGATTTACAAAGCTGTCTGAAGCAAAAACTGTTCCCGGTGACCACAGAAAAGGTTCATACCTTTCCTATCTGTAGGAAAGAGAATGAAAAGACAACTGGATTCTTTTCTGTGGTCACCTATGAGCAATTCTTTAAAGTGGAAGAGGAGCCTATTCTTAAAATGCTCCTTTCTATCCTGCCTAACCTGAAGAAAAATGATCTGTATACTTACCTATTTTTAATCTGGTCTGGTCCAGTCCGTTCATGTGATCCCGCAGCTCCAGCTCTCCTTCTGTCAGTAAGCAGCTGCTGCAGGGGAGAGGATGAAGCACCAACAATGACTGGACTATTGGAACTTATGAGTCACAGCTCCCGGAATTCAGAGCCATTGTCAAGAGCTCCCTTGCACTGTGCTGCAGGATCAGGTGGCTGGACTGTAGTGGAGTAAAAATAGGTAAGTATACAGATCTTTTTTTACAGGTTAATAATGATAGGTAAGAGAAGGGGAAGGGAACATTTTTAAGAGTACTTATAGCTAGGCTTTTCTTCTAGGGTAAGAGTGATGTCAGCGCCTAATGGTAAGAACAGCCGCTTGCAATTAGTGCAAATATACAAAGCATTGAAACAGAAAAAACAAACAACAAAAATTTGCAGCGCTTAAAAAAACGTATATAGAATTAAACACCTAGAGTGTTCTAATGAAATGTTCAAAAAGAAGAAAGTTCAAAGTGAATCTTGTGCAAAAATATTGAAGGTAGTATTTTGAAGGTGGTCCCCGACCTACAGTGATTTATTCACCCAGTGTCACTTCTACCAAGAGCAGAAAGTTACACTCACCAGATATAATTGCTGTCTAAGAAATACAGTGCATCCGGAAAGTTTCAAAGCACTTAAATTTTTCCACATTTTGTTATGTTACACCCTTATTCCAAAATGGGTTAAATTCATTATTTTCCAAAAAATTCGACAAGCAATACTCCATAAAGACAAGACAACGTGGAAGAAGTTTTTGAAATCTTTGCAAATTTATTTTAAAAAACTAAAAGAAAAATCACATGTACATAAGTATTCACAGCCTTGACACTCAAAATTTAGCTCAGATGCATCCCGTTTCCACTGATCATCTTTGAGATTTTTCTACAACTTGATCGGAGTCCACCTGTGGTAAATTCAGTTGATTGGACATGATTTGGAAAGGCACACTCCTGTCTATATAAGGTCCCACAGTTAACAGTGCATGTCAGAGCACAAACCAAACAAAGCCATGAAGTACAAGAAATTGTCTGTAGACCTCCGACAGGATTGTATCAAGGCACAGATCTGAGGACAGGTACAGAAAAATGTCTGCAGCATTGACGGTCCCAATGAGCACAGTGGCCTCCATCATCCGTGAATGGAAGAAGTTTGGAACCACCAGGACTCTTCCAAGAGTGGGCTGCCCGGCCAAACTAGGTGATCAGGGGAAAAGGGCCTTCATCAAGGAGGTGACCACTCCACCAATCAGGCCTGTATGGTAGAGTGGCCAGACGGAAACCACTCCTCAGTAAAAGGCACATAACAACCCGCCTGGAATTTGCCAAAAGGCACCTGAAGGACTCCCAGACCATGAGAAACAAAATTCTCTGGTCTGATGAAACAAAGATTGAACTCTTAGGCCTGAATGGCAAGGGTCATGTCTGGAGGAAACCAGGTACCGCTTATCACCTGGCCAATACCACCCCTACAGTGAAGTATGGTAATGGCAGCATCATGCTTTGTGGATGATTTTAAGAGGCATGGACTGGAAGACTAGTCAAGATCGAGTAAAAGAAGAATGCATCAATGTACAGGGATACCATTGATGAAAACCTGCTTCAGAGCACTCTGGACCTCAGACTGAGGCAAAGGTTCATCTTCCAACAGGACAACGACCCTAAGCACAAAGCCAAGATAACAAAGCAGTGGCTGTGGGACAACCCTGTGAATGCCCTTGAGTGGCCCAGCCAGAGACCAGACTTAAACCCAATTGAACATCTCTGCAGAGATCTAAAAATGGCTGTGCACCAATGCTCCTCATCCAACCTGATGGAGCTTAAGAAAAAGAATGGGAGTAACTGCCCAAAAAGAAGTGTGCCAAGCTTGTAGCATCAAAGACTTGAGGCTGTAATTGGTGCCAAAGGTGCTTCAACAAAGTATTGAGCAAAGGCTGTGAATACATATGTACATGTGATTTTTTTTATTAATTTTTTTAATACATTTGCAAAGATTTCAAACAAACTTCTTCACGTTGTCATTATAGGGTATTGTTAGTAGAATTTTGAAGAAAATAATGAATTTAATCCATTTTGGAATAAGGCTGTAACGTAACAAAATGTGGAAAAAGTGAAGCGCTGTGAATACTTTCCGAATGCACTGTAGAACATCAAATCACGCATATTACAGGATCCAGATCATAAGAGGTAAGCAGTTGTTATCCTTTCCCCACAACTTCCAATGATTTCCAATCCAAGAGACTGTCTCTTTAAATGTGTTAGGATATATGAATTGCAACCCAAACGGCTCTCTTTCTCATAATATGATATGCTGAGCACATCCCATCCAAGAAAGTCACCAACAACAAAAAGAAGATAATCTCATGGTGCAGTATTTATTGGTGAACCAGCATATAAAAACATTTAAAAAACAAATGTTGCTAAATGCCATTACATAAAAAGCTGTCAATCCAACAAAGGAAGATGGTGGCAGGACCTCAGGCATCAAACATTATATATAAAAAGTGAGAAGACAAATACATAATACGCCACCAATCTGGAACAGAATGGCGGCCAGGACCTCAGGTAGTAAATAAAAGCGAACCTCTACAGCTGTTTCGCGCACACACGCATCATCAGGAGTATAAATGTTTGCACGTAAAAAGCTGCAGTGATATATATATAGTCCAAGTAAGTAATGTGCAATCCATTTGCAGGGTCAGATCGGATCCAGAATGTCACTTCCAGTCCGGGGGTGACATCATATCCTGGTTGACGCCATCTTAAAAAATCTGAATGTTCTAATAATCCATTAGTATATAACAAAAGGGCAAAAACAGGGCAAAATGAGAGCTGGAATGTCACTTCCGGTCCTGGAATGACATAACTTCTGGCCCAACACCATCTTCGAAAAGGGCAAAGTCTTGTGTACCATTTGTAGCCATCTTAAAATAGGGAATTCCATCATGTTAAAATAATAGGAAACAGCAGCATCACTTACAGATCGGAAATTACATCACATCTGGCTGAGCGCCATTTAAGAAAGGGCAAACCTTCCCATCTTAATGTTATATATGTAACTGGAAAAACATTGCAATCAAGGTGTTTAGACCGTATAAGATTCCCATGATGTGATGCTGGCTAAGAGCCCATTCACACAGGGGCGGCCCGACTTGTGCCGCGACTGTGCTGGGCGATCTCCACACGACTTCAAAGCAGACTTCCAAAATGACTTCTGTATTGAAGTCAATGGAAGTCGCCTTGAAGTCGTCTTGAAGTAGTACAGGAACCTTTTTCTAAGTTGGAGCGACTTCAGTCGTTCCGCTTAGAACGGTTCCATTGTACAGAATGGGACGCGACTCGTCAGGCGGCTGAGACGCCTGACGAGTCGCCCCTGTGTGAATGGGGTCTTATTAAGGGAGATATATTGTAAAAGAATGTACAAACATATTAAAATGTACAACATATTGCGGTGTCATCTTAAAGGAGACGCAAACTATAAAATGGCAGCGTACCTAATAAAAAACCTTGAAAAGCCCTCACAATAAACTAAAATAAAAATAAAAATGTATTGAAAAATAATCTTATGTAGCGGCCTCCACTCTCTCTCCCTGATATCACATCATCTGTCTCTGGCTTTTGTCTAGGGGTACCTTGGTTGAGAGAGTGCGGGGTCACCACGCCAAGTTCCCACCACAGATGTGTGTGTGGTGTGAGAAGATCCTCTTTACCTTTGGGTCGATGTTCTGCATCAGAGCCTCCTCCTCCTTTTGCACAGTGTCTGCCAGAAAATGAGCCCCACACCATTAAAGTCCAACACTCCTTTATTCTTCAAATATCAGAGTAAAACACAGTCAGTTGGACTCCCTCAACGAGTAGAACAGACAGGGGGGGTGTGGATACGAGTAGGCCCAGACACAATGAACTCTTCTTCTTTCCTTCTGAAAGTGTATTGCGGTCCCTTGACAAGGAAGATATCCCTCCGGGCGGTCTCCGGAGGCTCACCCGTCACTGCCAATATGCTGCACCAGGTCTTCAGGCGAGTACCCCCTCCGGTCCCTTACGCCACTGGATTCGGGGAGCCCACTCCCGGGGTCCCCCTAGGAAATCCATCCCTCGCAGTGAAGGACACTGGGCCCCAGACTTCCATCCGAGTACCTCACCCCAGGCTGAAGGTGCCTGGGATGGAACACGACCTCCGAACGTCCTCTAAGCCTAGGCCGCCTAGACTCCCCACACGAACCACTGCCCTCAGGCTGAAGGTGCCTGGGACTCTGCCCTGTGACAAAGATGGCCGGCCCCTTTATACCCTCTCCCAGCAAGCACGGCGGGTTCCCCGCCCCACCATACAGCTGCCGAGAGAGGACAAAAAGGGGTACGGCACACAGCAATGGTTCAACCCCAGCCCAAGATGACAGCGCCACCCGCTGGGCTGCAGGGAACTGCACATTACTGGTGTCTCTGCCAGTTTTAAATACACTGGAAAAGTGTATGCCCCCTACACTTACAACAAAAATTAATATTAATAATAAAGAATATATTAAAGAAAATATACAGAATGCTTTATTAATCCCAGAGGGAAATTAGGAAAAAAAAGGTGATTAGTGGGAATACCACCCTGGGAAAATAGAGGTACACAATTAATATAAAATAAAGATAAAAATTTAATAAGAAATTGGAATATCTGGGCTATATAGCACACATGCTTATACATCACAATACAACATCTCTATAAGACATTACAATAAATATACATGGATGGGTGAAAAATCTAAAACCTAAATTATGAAGGAGAGTCTCAAAAGTATTGAAATGGATAAGTTAAATACAAACAACCTATCAGAAAGGTTATGTAAAAAGGACAATTTGACCCCAATAACAATAAGAAAATTAAATGTTCATAAAATGAAAAATGTCAAACTAAATTCTACTCTAGCCTTTTCTAATCATAAGGCCCAGGGCCATAGAATTATTCTAACTATAGGTAAGTTATATATCTTGATTTTTTTTTTCCTGTAGGTCAAAAAGCATACAATTCTACTGAAGATCTTTCCAGGAAAAGCAAAAGGCGAGTTCTCATGGCGTCTTCAGTGGGCACTAGCGTATCTGGTAAAGCTGGGGACCTCCTACGTATCGGTAAATCTTTTTTGCTGCATAATACATCTTTGTGCAAGTACAAATTTTTTTTTTTCCTTTGGAGTTTAAGAGGATTCATAATGACTTTAGGTCAATTTTATTTTATATTTTAAGATCATAGATTTTGAATTGATGATTTATATGTTTGTTTTTTTCACTAATTTATGAAATAAATATTATTAAAATAAACATTTAAAGTGTAAGTATGGGTAAAATAAAAAAATATATTTGAAGTCATTCAGTAGCAATAAATGCACAGCAATGTTGCTATCCTGTGGTTAGGGTAGTCTAAAGCTCAGTATAAACACATTTTTTTTTTCTTTAATCTGTGGGTTGAACAAATAAAAAAAATGACAGATCTCTCCATCGACACAAGTGATGTTTATGCAGGGATCTCTCCCACTGTGCTATTTTATTCTGACAAGGGGGACTTCCCCATGCCAGAATACACTGATCAGCACTGCAGCTATTGGCTGCAAGTGCTGATCGAATGCTGATTTTCCAGCAAATTTATTCTACAGAAGGTGGTCATTAGACCGGCTTCTGTTGAACAGAGACGAGCACACACAGACGAAAAGTCGGATGGTTCCTGCTGAACCAGCCGTTTTTCGGTACGTGTGTACCCAGCTTTAGATGGATGTATAGTTTTAAATGCACTCCAAAGAGTAACTTAACTTTTGTTGAAAATAAAAGCATTCCCTTCTGTTATTAGTTATTGATCAGCTGTTGCACAGGCAGGGTTCCAATGAGGAAAGTCGCAAGGCCTGAATCCCCTTAGTCGTGATTAACTTTTGGGAGGATCTCAGCAAAACTGAAATGCTTAATGTGAGGATGGTCAAAATCTGTTTTGTTTTAGTGCTGACTTCAATCACTTAAGCAGAAAATTATATAACCCTCCAGGTTGCCATATTACATTTTACAGAAAATTAAGGCACTGCAGATTGAAAAGGAAAGGTCATTTTTAATAATCTTATATTACAATATGGTTGGCGTTGCCATTGTATATGCTATATTATTTTTGTTTTACATGAGTGGAGTTACCCTTTAAGTAAGGGACAGACACATTAAAGTGGTATTAAACCTAAAACAAAAAATGTCATATGTTGCAGGTTACCAATTATTAGATTTGGTGGCTGCATCAGTATTTTGTATTAGACGTTTTTCCCTCTATTTTCACCTGGTGATCTGGCCAGTAACATAAAAGGGATCTTGAACACTTCCCTTTGCTCAACCACAGCCTGCATTCTGCCTCGGGCTGAACAGACAATGTAACACAGGCACATTATTAGGTTGATTTACTAAAACTGGAGAGTGCCAAATCTGGTGCAGTTGTGCATGGTAGCTGTTAAGCTTCTAACTTCAGCTTGTTCAATTAAAGTAGAAGACCAGCCTAACTCTAAAATCGCTACATCTATGGACATCCACGATCTAACACTAACCTATCTAGCCCTGTAAAGAAGAAATCAGTATGTATACTGTAGCGGCCTCACCCCTCTCTCTAGCTTTATCGGTTATACGGCTGTTGTCTAGGGGTACCTGGGAGAGAGAGATGAGATACACCACGGCCCATGTCCTCCATAGAGAAGAGGTGAAGGCCAGAAAGATTGGGTCTTGTGTAGGTGTCCTAAAGTCAAGTCCAGTACTTCGTTCCTGACTCCTTTGCTCCTAGTAACCAGAGTTCCACACAGTGAATAGGTCCAACTCAGTTTTATTCTTCTTGGCGTACAAACATACAGTTTCTTCTACTGAGTAATAATGGGGATAGATCGAGGCACAATCCTTTCCCTTCTGTTGCTAACCACTGTGATATCACCAGTGGTAAATAGTCACTGCCACTGACTATGTGAGGTAGAACGTGAATTACCTTCGCTAGCACGGCCCCTGTCATGCGAAGGAAATCCGTCCAAGGGAGAAACCGGAGGCCTCTCTGTCACCAGCGATGCTGCGCCAGACTCTCCAGAGAAGTTCCGCACACCAGTCCTCACGAACTCAGACACAGGCACCCAAGGAGTTAGGGCCCCCTCGGATTCCTCCACCCTCGCGGAACTCAGTCGAAGGTACTGAGCCCCAGGCGTCCGCCATAGTACCTCACCCCAGGCTAAAGGTGCCTGAGATGGACTCCATCTCTGCTCCGGCTAGGTCAAGGGCACCTAGGTCTGGAACACTGGAATGCCAGTACCCAAGCTGAAGGTGCCTGGGTGCGGCCGAGTCCTCCGACTCCCACTCAAGACTCTTAGCTCTGAACTCTGAACCCCGTGGTAAGGGCGTCCGCCCCTTTTATCCCCTCTCCCTTTGCGTCACAGCGGGTTCCCCGCCCCGCTGTACCAGCTCCAGGGAAGGACAAAAAAGCACAGTCTTGGGGTGTGAGTTCAGCTCCGGCCCAAGGCAACAGCGCCACCTGTGGACCACAAGGAACCTCACACATCCAGAGTCCTCCAAGAACCAGAAAAAGGTCCCGTATCCCCTAGCAATTAGTGCAACTGGGTTACACTACCACCCAGATTCCTCCCCTAAATTCAAATACCCGCTACACTACCTTTTCTGAAGCCGCTCCGGTCCATTCCCACGTTGAGCTGTCAGCGGCGGCTTCACTGTAGAGGTGGGTGCAGAGGAGACAGCCGACAGTCTATGGGTGACGTCACTTCCCATTCATTTCACAGCAGTTGTTGGTTGTGTTCTCTGCAGAGCTTCCGACGCTGGAGACCGGACCGAAGCAGCTTCCAAAAGGTGATTTTAGTGTTAGGCTGGACTTCCACTTTAAGCATTGACGAATAAAACCAGAATCTGATTGGCTACCATGCACAGCTGCACCAGATTTTCCACTCTCCAGTTTTAGTAAATCAACCCCTGTATGTCTGCACAGTGTCCTGTAACTCCACCCCCCATTATTAGGAAGAAGAGATGCATGGTCACATGACAAAACTTTTGAACCTTGTATAAAAGGTGAGAAAGATAATTTCTGAAACTAAGAAAAACAGTTATGGTACCTGCATAGTTATAACTGTATTAGAGAATGGCCATAAGATTGTATGTTCACAAATACTTTAACATCTCAGGATGATTGACAACAGTTTAAAGAAGCACAACAGAAGCAAGGATGTAAAACACTGAATCACCCTTTTAGGCTGGGTTCACATATGTGCAGCCGTGGTTTCCAGCATGGGGATTCGGTGTGTGTCTGTTCACCGGTTTAGATGCAAATAAGGTCCGAACTTTGGTCTGAATTCGCACCTGAACTGGACCCAAAAATGCACAGGTCCCTTTTGGAATTCGCACTGTCGCCGCCCACTCCATTGAGAGACGGTCACACTCGCATGCCATGGGAGGGAATTGGATGTGGTGAATACCACATCCAATTCGCACATATGTGAACCCGGCCTTACCCTTTTATCCAGCATGTCTGTTGTCTAATATCTGATGGCATTTATTCAAGCAGCAGGTCACTGCAGGGGATTTTAAGGGGCATACACTATATTAAAAGGTTTACGGCTCAATTCACACCTAAAGGTGCACTGTGGACTTTGTATTCCACAACACAAAATCAGTCTGTTGTTAAGTCACGGAGCAGCTAGACTGCTGGAAAGATTTAATTACTGGGTCATATACTACAGCGCCATCCACTTTGGTTGCTGGCACCACAACCAATGATGCTATGGCCCCACTGCCAGCATCCTAGTAGCCAATTATGCTTTTAAGCCCTGTATCATTGGTTGCTAGAATGCAAGCGACTGGGCTATACAGCGCCACTGCTCATGGTGCAGACAGGTGCTTGCACTATAACAGCCAATGACACTACGCGACCCAGTTATCTGCATCTTGCAACCAGTGATGTTTCTAGGCATATAATCAAAATTATACTATTCTGCATGAGTTTTTGGGCTTCATCTAAGCACAAGCCCCCATACTGGATTATTTGTGTTGTCTGTTGTTTAATGCTTTCATTGACCCTGCAGGATGTCCAGTGCAGACAAGCCACCAGAACACCATTCACTGGTTTCTAAGGAAGCAACCGATAGAAGAAATTAAGGGTTTTAAATACCGGATTCTTGTATCAGGCCGTGTATTGGAAATAAACTCTTTGTCAGAACAGAGTACTGGAGAATACAGATGTTGGACTTCAAATAACTCAAAGACAATGTCTGCTTGGGTGAATGTGTCCCTGGAAGGTAATGTTTCATTTTACTCTATTAACATGTAGAAGAAGAATATTATTGGTTAAAGGCTTAGTTCACCTTGTGGACCATGTTTCATGCTACATCTATATTTGGGATGTAAAATTTCTCAAACCCTCCCCACCTGAATTGTTATGTGCTTCTCCCTGGAGCATTCTGTTGCTTTTTTAAATTTAGTTTGGCTCTGCATGGCTCCAGTACTACAAGTACTACAAGTCTTATTTGCCCCCACAGCAGAGGGACTCATAGATTGCAGTGGCGCACAAGTCCATTGTTTATTTCCTCCAAGCCCATAACTGTTGCACTTAGGGATGCACCAATACCAGTTTTAAGCTCGAGAACGAGTATCGATACTTTTCCTCAAGTACTCGCCAATACCAATTACCGCTACTTTTTTTGTGCCTTTAACTTTTTTTTTTTTATCAACTTTATTGCTATTACAAGGGATGAACAACATCCCGTGTAATAGCATGGGCCGTGGAAGGTCCTATTTCTGGAGAGATCTATTAGACCCAAATGTCTCCTCTGGCCTTCAATGCCGCCAAGTAAAAAGGGAGAGGGGTTATAGGCGCAATGGTTTGGTCACTATACCTAATCTGCTATGAACAATGTACATGAAAGTATAACATGTGAGTACATAATAAGTCCAAGCAGATCCAACACTAGGGCAAGCTTCTTGTAGAGCTGTAGCAAACTCTGAATACACGAAGGACAAAAACAAAAGGAGAGAAGCACCTCTAAGTCCAGCAGAACATGTAAATGCTTTAATTACCCCAATAGAGGGCTACTCACAATTTAACAGTTAAAACTGTCACATCATGTAGTGTAGGTCCAGAACACCAGGTGAGCTAGGTCGCGGGAGCTGCTAGTACAGCCAGATGTCAGATATAAGATGCGGTTATGTGGTCCCCTCTCCAGCTCCTCCTCTTCATGGTCAGGTGACCTAGTCTCCACCCCACGGCCCTGAAGGCCGTGCAGTAAATTGAATGGGTGGCAGGCTGTCCGCAGGGAGGAGCAGCCCAGATATTGCAGCTGCCTGAGACATGCAGGTGGCAGGTGACACCCGGGTGCCGCCCGTACCCCCGTAACGATACCACTGTCTGCCCCCAAGGTTACGTCACTTCCAGTATCGGTCTCATGTATTGAAGCATTTTCGCGAGTACCAATACTCACAAAAAATTTTAGTATCAGGACCAATACCGATATCGATATCGATATAGGTGCAACCCTAGTTACACTGATTGTGGTGGCATTACTCTGCAGGCTGCAATGCAAAAATGTATACATGTAAAAATATATAAATAAATGCACATGTTTTCTTGTATGAAAGTGGGTGTGTTTGTAAATTTTTTGTAAAAGGTGGCAAATGCCTTTTATGCCCCTAATGCCAACTATGACACTACCTTCCTAGAGTTTGCATGTTCTCCATGTGCCTGTGTGGGTTTCCTCCGGGTACTCTGGTTTCCTCCCACGCTCGAAAAGACATGCTGGTGGGTTAATTGACTCCTGTCTATATTGGCCCTAGTGTGTGTATGTACAGTATGTATGAGAGTTAGGGACCTTAGATTGTAAGCTGCTTGAGGGCAGGGACTGATGTGAATGTACACTATATATATATATATATATATATATATATATATATATATATATATATATATATATATATGTGTGTGTGGTGCTGCATAAATTGGCGGCGCTATACAAGTACCTGAATTAAATAAATAACAATAATGCAGCAAATTTAAAAAAGTATAAATCTGTCTACTATTTTCCTTTTGTATTTGCAGGACAGGAAGTGACAAAAAATGTAGTGGAGTGCTGAACAGTGGCAGCCTGTAATGCAGAGCGCAGGTGTGCTGCCCCCCTATCCATGCGCCCGGCCGCCTAATCTACAAGAGGGGCACCGGACACATTGGATTGCAATGTTTTTTTTTCTTTTAAGCACGTGATTAGAGCCAGAGGCTCTAATATGCTTCAAAAAGGGGTGGGCTCGGGGCGCAGACCACCCAGTTGTGTGACGATAGCGAATGAATATAAGTGATTACTAAAGCAGGAATTAGTGCAGGAATTCACAGTGTTATACACTATTTACCTACAATAGAGAATCAATATTCGCTATTGTCTTCCTGATTCTCCTCCCCGCCAATCAGGAAGTGGGTCATGAGACCCGTCACCCGATTGGCCGAAAGGGGAAGTGATTCTATTGACCGCCTAGGAGGAGGAGGGAGGAGATGCACGGCGGAAGCCGCCGTGATGCCGGGGAGTAGGAGATGCAGGGGAAGCCGCCTCCCATCAGAGGAAGCGCTGCCTGATAGATGGAGTGCTGAAGGGTTAGGACTTCTGACAAAAACATTGTCAGAAGTCCTATTTTTATCACTGTCTATCTTACCCAACAGAACCACATCCCCATTTCTTGTTCTGGTATCATAAGGACAACAAGTAAGGAAATATCTCTTTACAGGAATCATAGGCAGAAAAGAAACCTAATGGAAATTTACATTTTTCCCCTTTCTATTAAAAACTAAGAATGATAAGTTTGGCTAGAGTTAGGCTTTACAGCTAAAATGTAACTTATTATTATTTTTTTAATACAGTACCTAACACATTGGGAAATATTTACTAAACTAGTGCACACAGAGCCTGGTGTAGCTGTGCATAGTAACCAATTAGCATCTAACTTCAGCTCGTTCAGTTAAGCTTTGACAATAAAACCAAGAAGTTAATTGGTTACCATGCACAGCTGTTCCAGATTCTGTGTGCACCAGTTTTAGTAAATCTCTCCCATGTGTAATAGCGTGTAACCCTGTGAATTACCCGCAGGTGGCTGCTGCTGGTAAAAATCTTTCTTGTGGTGCCCTGAGCAGCTTTCCTCCAGCATTGTGAGAGTTAACAGCAGCCACTACTACTGAGAAAAGTTGCACTGATCACCTGCACCTTCTGCCCTCTACGTCATTCATATTGCTTGTTTTACTGCGCTTATCGCATTCTGTGAATGTAGGTACATGAGCTGTTTTAGAAACCTAATGGGATGTTATATGGCCCCGCTGACTTCAGTGGGAGCACATGAAAAAACATGTTTTGTGTGAGTTTTTTAGGTGATCCTATAAAAGAAGTCTATTGGCCTGCTCCAAAAAGCTCATGTATGGCACTTCATTTCTAAAATTGCACAAAAAAAGTAAAAAATAAAAAATGTTTAAAAATTGCCTAACGTACTCTAACCTCAAATGTGAATGGGAGGTAAGAGTAGGACAATGGCACTGATCCCTGAGCTCAGAAATCTAGAGCCTGGAAAGAATAGAATTATTTCCTCCATTAGTCGTTTTTAATACAGTACATTCCCACTTACATGTGTTTTGTTACCACATTATGAACATGTTTCAAGCAAAAGAAAGCATTTACTGAATGTGAAATGACTTGGACTAATGAGCTAAGAAATTGGTGAGAAAATAAATAGAAAAATAGTGGAAAACAATATATTAGGAATTGCCTTGTGGCTTGTAGCAATTAGTCTGTGGACACAGCTGGGAGCTATCATTTGTTGCTGGTTATTGTTAAAAAAAAATCAGACTGTTTCTGCAATCACATAAAAAAGTAACTCTTTCAAAAGTGTGTAGTGTGCTTGATTTTTAACAGTGTCAAAAGAGGAATGAAAAAGCATTTGCAGGCAGTTCAGTGGCCAAATACCAGGGTACCCCCAGATTATTTTAGAAACGTGTTAAACTAAATGACTGCACTGAAAAGCATTCTTACTCATTCAATTTTTTCCATAAGATTTAAACTGTCTTGTGTTCCTTAAGCTTTTGGACAGATGTAGGAGGAATGGCCCAATGAACACAATAAATTGTCATATATAAAAGAAAACACACTGTCTATGCCAGCCATTGTAAACCAGGGCTCCTTGGAACCCTGGGGTCCCTGAAGAGATTGCTATGGGTTCCTTAACCTGTGTCTAAGTGACCTCCTATTTAATGGTGCCTGCATAGTTCAGGGGCCAGTGCTACATGGCAGAGCTAGCTGTATGAACTTTTTAGCTTGCCGGTAAAGATAATATTCTGATCTCCACTGTAAGGGGGGCTTTCCTCCGCTTAGGCACCATGGTAAGGGATATTTTGCCACACTGACCACCAATGACATGGTTATTGCAAGGCTTTCAGATCTTAAAGGTTTTTTAAGGGTTCGTCAGGTTGAGAAAGGCTAGGCTATGGGGTTGATTTACTAAGACTGGAGAATGCAAAATCTGGTGCATCTCTGCATAGAAACCAGTCAGCTTCCAGGTTTTTAGTTAAAGCCGCACCAGATTTTGCACTCTTCAACCCCTATGCCTTCGTGGCCCAGGAACAACTACACGCTGATCTCTTGTACTGGCATAACAAGGGGGAAAAATAAGGAAATATCTCTCCAAAGGAATCATAGACTGAAATAAAAATCAAATCAAAAATAAAAATTGTTAGACAGGAGAATTCAGTTGGTTTTGTTTGACATGCGTCACCCTTCCATGTGCTCCTTGCTGCGAAGGCCAGTTATAGGTGTGGACAGTGGGCAGTTGTTTGTACTGAAATAAAAATCATGTTTAGATTTTAACTTTCCCCCACTCTAAAAATAAAAAAAAATGATAGTTTTGGCTGGAGTTACTCTTTTTTTTACAAGGTTGCTCCTTAGATTAATTACTATTCCGCAAATTATTTTATATCAGCAGGACAACTTAGATGCTGTTCCTGTATTGTTGATTGTCCATAGGAATAGCTTTCAGCCACTAAACCATAAGGTAAGAAGTAAGGCAAGCCCAGGAATGACCCCAAAATAGTATAATATTTTATGTACAGTGTATAGTGCAATGCCATCTTTGTGTAAAACATGATGATGTCATCAGGTTTTTGAAGATGATTTACCAAAGGAAAGTAGGTTATTCACCTTACAAGGGAATTTGCCACAGAACTTAGTTCATAAGGAATGAGAACTTAGTGAAACTCTGCTGACTTCCATCATCCAAGCATCTGCAAACAAAAAATGCAAAATGTTTTTTGTTTTGTTTTTCTTGCATTTGATTGGGTATTCTTTACAAATGGAAACTTCACCACGTTCACTTAGCTCTGCGGGAAATTTCCTTGTAAGATGAACAGCCGATTTGCCTTAGTAAATCAACCCCCAATGTATATTTGAAGCACCCTCCAAGCATCAAATGCTACATGCTAATTTTTCAATATTCTAGGTGACCCATAGCTTTGCAGTCTCCCCATGAACATGGATTGATGTAAATAATGCAATTCCATCTTTATTGTTAGAGAAATCTGTGCAATCTAGGTAATCACAAATGTGGATGATATAACTTATACTGAGTTGCGCTAGTTAAATGAAATAAAAATAGAAATAAAAAGTCCACAAGTGACAAATACTTAGAATAAATGTGTTACCGGCGCCAAGATGCTTATTTACTACAAACAGTTTGCTGCAATTAAATATACAACCAATATAGGCTGAATGAAAATATGTGTGTAGCGGCCTCACCCCATCTCCTTGGTCTAGGGGTATGTCACATGACAGGGTGAGATGCGCTACCGCCCATGTCCTCCCCATAGCTGTGGGTGAGGTGAAGGCCAGCACCAGATACTTCCTCGGGTCTATGTGTTTTGTTCTAGAATACAGTCCTGCTGTGTCAACACTTCCCTTTATTGTACATCTCACAATAAACAGTGCTTCAGTAGCCATCTGGTTGCGACTTGATAACATTTTGATACGGGGGGTGAGCAGGTCGAGGCACTATCCTGGTTTTCAACTAAACCACTGCGATCTCGCCAGCGGTTACTATAGCATTCAGCTAGAAAGGACTTAGAATCTGAGAGTCTCTACCAGCGACTCAAGAGATTGTAGATAGGAGTACCTTCGCTGCGTTGCGGCCCCTATCAGGGGAAGATGTCCCTCCAAGGGAGTTACCAGAGGCCCATCCGTCACTGGGTTGATGCTGCTCCAGACTCTCTGGACGGGTAACCTCCCTAGCCTCCTCACCTTAGACATGGGCCCCATCCACCTCAGGGACCCTCGGCCGTCTCCACCCTCGCGGGATCCAGTCGAAGTCACTGGACCCCAGGCCTCCTAGTTCAGTACCTCACCCCAGGCTGAAGGTGCCTGGGATTGACTCCAACTCCATTCCGGTCAGGCCTAGGGCACCTGAGCCGGAATCCGGAACCCGCCCGCACCCAGGCCTAAGGCGCCTGGGCGCGTGAAGAACTTCCTTCAGAAGACCTCGTGGTTAGGGAGTCTCCCCCTTTTATCTCCTCCCATCGACACCACAGCAGGTTCCCCGCCCTCGCCGCACCATCTCCGGAAAGGAACAAAAAGGCTAGCACTGTAATGGCAAATCTACCTTGAGCCTCCAGGTACCCCGCCACCCAGAGGCCAAGGAGATTATTACACCATCCAATCCTCCACGAACACAAGGGGTCCACTATCCCTATACTTACACACCTGGGTGTCCCACATAAATTTAAAGACCCCGCTACATACTCCCCCCTGTGACTTGACGCTGGTCCCCAGCGTCTGGTGCGAACCCATGTCTCCCATGGAGTGAGGACACAAGCTTAGCCCCAGAGGCTATCCCTAAAATTTTGAACCTCAACCATACCAAGACCTGCTCAAAGGGAAAGGGAATATAAAACAATAAACTTTTCCTTAAAACATCTATCATGTCACATATACAATCCCTCCCATCACTGTCTAAGAACCACCCCATACTCAGCAGTCTTGACGGACGGATCTCCTGCAGAGGGAAAAAAAAAACAACACACAAGGAAATCCACATCCTGACATTTTTGTGTTAATTTGGAATGAATGGGTCCATCAACCAATAGACCCATTCGCTCCAATGAGTAAAGTGATGCGTGTGAGAAAAAAACAAACAGCCGTTGCACAACACTGCCACCTGGTGACAGTGCCGCGGTAATGACACTTGGTGCATTCTTCATTCTTCCTGCGTCCCTACACTAATTCTACCCCCAAAGTCTGTTTTTGAACTGCGAGGAAGAGAGAACAACAAAAACTGCTCTCATTCCTCCAAAGAGTAGAAAACAAAAGCCCAAATAAAAAACTAGGGCACAGTTCGGATGCTCCGGCAGGAACACTTCTAGAAGATTGTAGGAAAGGAACAACAAGTGAGTCTCTTCTCACAAGTAAAACTTCGGGTCAGGCAACAACAAGGGCTTCAGATGTTTATCAAAAACCTCAATTGAATAGTCAGCATCATCCCCATCCTTCCTGCAGATGCGCACCTTATCTGCGTGGATATGGCGACCCCACATCCAGTCTGCTCTGCAGTCCCGAAACTTTTTCGACACGGATGGCGAACAGGACAAATATCTTCGTGCATGGGGTACTTTGAGCTTTTCCCAAACAAATTCGTCATACCATCTCTGGCGTATGACCTCAACTTCAAAAAGTAAGTCCCGAGGCAAGTAGGGATATTCCCACCCATACTTAAGGGCGACTCTCTGTGAGAAAAGTCGTTGCAATCTGGCCAAAGGAGGCATGGCTTCCCGCTCACCTTCTCCGGGTTGAACGATGGCCTCCGGGTGCCGAGGTACTTTCACTACCTCTAATGGCTTTTCTCTCGGTGCTCGTAGTGAGGCTCGCTGCATCCCCGCCACCAAGACGGGCAATGTTGTAGATTGTGGGAAGGCACTCTGAGGACTAGACTTCCTCGTAGACTCCGGGGCTTGCACCCGGGGCGTGCTGTCTCCTATTGACATAGGGGAATCCTGCGGTACACGTAACACAGGCAATGGGCATTTGTCCTAGCCCTTCCGATGAAACAGTTCATCAATCTCCCCTTCATCTCCACAATCTGACAGCGACTCTAGGTCGGAAGTGTCATACATCTCGGCGGGAAGGTAGTCTCTGGTAGACGTGGTACTACCCTCCCTTGCGGGCTCCACCGACTGTGGACCCCCGACACCTCCAACCACCACCACAGTCCCAGCCCCTGGCTCACCTTGACCTTTTGTAGAACTGGGATGTCCAGGACTCTTCCAACCGGATCCATCCAGGCCAGGCAAGCGACGGGGTGAAGCTCGACCACGACCACAGGAGGCCTGCACCAGACCAACTTTCCTCTTCGGAGGTGGGAGCAGAGAATCTGTGGTGACCGAAGCAGCAACCTCGGATTTTTCTCTCTCAGTCTCTGATTGGGCAGTCACATCGCCCTGGTCAGTGCGTACGGGAACCTCCGCAAAGGCCTGGATCTCTCCTTCTAGAGTAGCGGTACCTGTGAGGCTGTTGAGGCGAAGGGCCGGGGCCTTACTGTGGATGGCTCCACCTTGAAGAAGAACTCTTTGCATGCCTCGCAACGCCCGAATGGCTTCAGGTGGACCACCAGTCCCGAGCATCCGGGACAGATCACGCCGAGGGCCTCCGTGTCTCTGCATGAGTACAAAGCCAACTGCCCTCGGGGCCTGAGTCTTATCCCCGTGTCTGTAAGGGGAGCAGCGAACGTAGTCATCTTCGTGGGGTAGGGAACCGGAATCCACGGGGAGCTTGAGGCCATCCCGACTATCTGCTGCTCCATCACGCACTGACCACGCGCCAAAGTCTCCACGTGAGTTCCTCCACATGGCCAGACTCCTCCCATGACTTGCACGTTTTCGTGGGCTTCCATCAAGCTCCGCCCATGAACTGTACAGTCACGGGGTGCCTCGTGGCGCAGTGCAATAAAAGCCCCCACATGTAGTACTTCACACGGCTGGACTCCTCCCTCTTCTCGCTTCTCTGCATGGGCCTTTCCCGTCCTAGGGTAATTTCCACGACTTTGAGCAGGGATGCACTTTGGCCAATCACATGGCCGACCTGCTCGGAACTCCTCCGGGCAGCAAAGTCCAGACACAGCCATTCTTTCTTCCAAAGTTAAAACACATATCATTCCGGACTCACGAGCCCCCACGTGTAGCGGCCTCACCCCATCTCCTTGGTCTAGGGCAGTGGTTCTCAACTCCAGTCCTCAGGGCCCACCAACAGGCCAGGTTTGCAAGATGACTGAAATGCATCACAGGTGATATAATTTGCTGCTCAGGGATTGCAGTATTCTAGTCTGCATCTCACCAAGGTAATACTTAAAATCTGGCCTGTTAGTGGGTCCTGAGGACAGGAGTTGAGAACCACTGGTCTAGGGGTATGTCACATGACAGGGTGAGATGCGCTACAGCCCATGTCCTCCCCATAGCTGTGGGTGAGGTGAAGGCCAGCACCAGATACTTCCTCGGGCCTATGTGTTTTGTTCTAGAATACAGTCCTGCTGTGTCAACACTTCCCTTTGCTCCCATTAACCAGAGTTCCACACACCGATCACAGTCCAACTCTTGCTTTATTGTACATCTCACAATAAACAGTGCTTCAGTAGCCATCTGGTTGCGACTTGATAACATTTTGATACGGGGGGTGAGCAGGTCGAGGCACTATCCTGGTTTTCAACTAAACCACTGCGATCTCGCCAGCGGTTACTATAGCATTCAGCTAGAAAGGACTTAGAATCTGAGAGTCTCTACCAGTGACTCAAGAGAACGTAGATAGGAGTACCTTCGCTGCGCTGCGGCCCCTATCAGGGGAAGATGTCCCTCCAAGGGAGTTACCAGAGGCCCATCCGTCACTGGGTTGATGCTGCTCCAGACTCTGCGGACGGGTAACCTCCCCAGCCTCCTCACCTCAGACATGGGCCCCATCCACCTCAGGGACCCTCGGACGTCTCCACCCTCGCGGGATCCAGTCGAAGTCACTGGACCCCAGGCCTCCTAGTTCAGTACCTCACCCCAGGCTGAAGGTGCCTGGGATGGACCCCAACTCCATTCCGGTCAGGCCTAGGGCACCTGAGCCGGAATCCAGAACCCGCCCGCACCCAGGCCTAAGGCGCCTGGGCGTGTGAAGAACTTCCTCCAGAAGACCTCATGGTTAAGGCATCTCCCCCTTTTATCTCCTCCCATCGACACCACGGCAGGTTCCCCGCCCTCGCCGTACCATCTCCGGAAAGGGACAAAAAGGCTAGCACTGTAATGGCAAATCTACCTTGAGCCTCCAGGTACCCCGCCACCCAGAGGCCAAGGAGATTATTACACCATCCAATCCTCCACGAACACAAGGGGTCCACTATCCCTATACTTACACACCTGGGTGTCCCACATAAATTTAAAGACCCCGCTACATGTGAAAATAAAGTGAATTGCGCTAACTTATAAAATAAATATCCAATCCTATATCCCTATGTTTGTCAAAACAATTAGGTGTGTGATTCTTGTGAACTTTTTACTCTAAGGGTGTGGTATCCACAATTGCTTGTATAATACCAATCAAATTATACGTGCCATTAACAACAAAAATCCTGCTGCGATTTTAAACATAAAATATATAAAGTGCAATGTCCAAAAAATATATATAAGTGCCAAAAAACTCATATTATAATTCATTTAGTCCATCAGATATGTTATATAAATAAAGGGAGATGTGCAGTGAAATATAACTCCAATGACCAAATAGCTGCAATAAAAAATGCACAAAGAGTCCTATGTGAATGATTACTCTTTTCACAGATGACTTGCTGTGCTTCCACCTTCACCGTGTTTGTGCCTACACCACCACCAAGTAGAATGGCCACTCACCAGATAGGCTAGATTATGCGCCTTTGGTTCATAAGGATAACCACTCTGTCTCTCAGACTTGTCAGCAGCCCCTCCCAATGTACTGGTGGAAAATCTTGCTCTATGACTGCTCATGGAACATATAAAGGACTATCATGGTGTAATATATCATAAAAAAATGTATTGAGATTTAAAAAATTCCATCCACTCACATGTAAAAGTGCCTTGAAGCCGGCACTGAGCTGATCCAGCTATACATGGAAGATATATATGCCTGGTCCACACGTGTGCCCCTATGGTTCCTTCACATGCTGGCTTGCGTCCCAAGCCTCATTATGGTTCCGGAAGTGACGAGCAGATAATGATCCCACAGCCTCTATGCATTTCGCATCAAGTTCGTCGTCAGGAAGCTTTTTGTTGTTAATGGCACGTATAATTTGATTGGTATTATACAAGCAATTGTGGATACCACACCCTTAAAGTAGAAAGTTCACAAGATTCACACACCTAATTGTTTTGACAAACGTAGGGATATAGGATTGGACATTTATTTTATAAGTTAGCGCAATTCACTTTATTTTCACAAGTGACAAATACTGATGTTCCTGGTGAGTATCAACACCATTTACCAGCTTGAGTTGTGACTCTGTGCATCAACACCACCACCAAAGGCTGAAAGGCTCGCTTTCCAGCTCACATGGACCTCTCACTACAAGAGGTCAAAAACGCTTGTGGCTCCATACCCAGCCAGGGCCTTTTATAACTTCAGAGGATCTTCAAGCATTGACATACCAATCTCTACTTGTCGTTGGTGTTGACACCTCCTCTTCTGTGGCTGACCTACTAAAACTGGAGAGTGCAAAATCTGGTGCACCAAATTTTGCACTCTCCAGTTTTAGTAAGTCAGCCGCATTGTGTTACCTTTGGCAGCTCAGTTTCCAATTCCAACTTCTGCCATGTGCAAATGAACTCCTATCGGAATGCATAGGAGTTGTGCTGGCCAGTTTAGATGATTGAAGACCCTGTTACCCTAAGAAGTCGAGTAGAAGATGTCAACACCAGCGACATTTCACTGAAATAGAGATTGGTAAGTCAATGTTTGAAGATCGTCTGAAGTTCTAAAAGGTCACTTCTGGGTATGGAGCCACAAGCATTTTTGACCTCTTGTAGTGAGAGGTCCATGTGAGCTGGTAAGCGAGCCTTTCAGCCTTTTGTGGTGGTGTTGGTGCACAGAATCACAACTCAAGGTGGTGGATGGTGGTGATACTCACCAGGAACATCAGTATTTGTCACCTGTGGACTTTTTATTTCTATTTTTATTTCATTTAACTAGTGAAACTCAGTATAAGTTATACAATATTGGGACTGTGCTGATATCTCACAGATGAGTTGCTGCTTTTATCACTTTTTTACATTGTTTTTACGCATGTTGTTACGCATCTTGCGTGGTTATTTCACTTTTATTACAAATGTGGATGGGGTGAATGTAGTGTACAACAGGTAACCAGTTACATGTTGCCTTTTAGGAACATAGAGTCATTGAACAGATAAAACTATCTGGTTACTAATATATTACTGTAAAGCGCCGCTATTTGCAGCATGTTATTAAATAAATGCAAATATATGTTGTTACAGTGTACAGTCTACAATATGGTGAGTGGACACCTTGCTCAACATCATGTGGAAACATGGGCTCTCAAGTCAGAACACAGCACTGTGTGAACTCTGAAGGGCAGAGGGTGGACAATTCATTGTGTGAACATCTTCAGCCTTTAGCAGCCAGTCCTCAGTCATGTAACATACAGGACTGTCCAATAAGGTGAGTAATTTGATCACAGACAGTTTTCTTTAGGTGTGAGATACATGTATGATAACTGTAATATGGGGAGCCTGGGATCACCAGCCAGCCGCTTGTAAACTAGTTTGTATTGTTCCTAGAAAACAGCTTTCTTTAACAAATCAAACACAAAACAGTCCATAATTCTGGTATATTGAAAATAATACTATGGCTCTCCACCAGTATACCAGTCCCATACCTGGGTTAAGGCTCCCATTTGCTAAAGGGCACAGGAAAAGCCACAGAAGCTCAGCAAATAATGTCTCAGTTGCAAGACAGTCCACACTTTCTCACAGCTGTGAACTACTACACTCCACCTCACAAACAGGTGCTGACTCCTTCATGTTCATTTTCAGGCCTTCCCTGCAGGTGGGTTAAACCTTTCAGGACCAAGGACCCTATAATCAGGGTTGAAGGCTCTTTCTCACACAAAGTCTCTCCAAGTCTCCGAATTCTGGAACCCATGTCAGGACTTACCAATTTTGGGCAAACTGTAAGTCAGTTTACCCCTTACCAGCCAGATTTCCTCATCCTGCATGGGTGAGAATGCTTGAGTACTCCCAAATTGCTATCCAATCATCCCTCTTAAAGGGACCACAACCCAAATAGCAGGGAAACATACCTGCCATCCGGGACCCATCATGTACATAATATCATCTAGTTATATATATTTTTTAACACAAAACTGGAGTCTCACCACCTTTTCCAATAAAAGAAAATTGACAGAAATACATCTTAAAGTGTCTTCCCAGTAGCTTTATAACCATTTCACCTCTAGAAGGTTTACCCCGGCCAAAGGCAGGGTGCATTTGGTCAATCATGGCTCAGGGGCTAAGTCCACGGCCCACACTATATAAGGCTGCTTACACGGCTGGAGAGAGATTATGGAAGGTTAGTTAGATTTGAGCGTGCAGTCAGTGTAGTGTATAAAATAATACAGTGTAGAATAAATAGTGCAGTCAGTGTAGTGTATATAATCATACAGTGTAGAGTATATAGTGCAATCAGTGTAGTGTATATAATACAGTGCAGAGTATATAGTAAAGTCAGTGTCTTGTATATAACGCAGTGCAGAGTATATAATAAAGTGTATTGAAGTGGTTAAGGGGAACCCTATGACACAATTAAGAAAAAAACGTCATGGGGTCCCCCCAAAATCAATACTAGGCCCTTTGGGTCTGGTATAGATTTTAAGGGGAACTCCACGCCAAAATAAAAATAAAATTGTTGCGGGGTCCCCCGCAAAATTCATACCAACCCTTATCCGAGCAGGCACCCTGGCAGGCCAGGAAAGGGGGGCGGCGAGCAAGTTCCCCCATCCCCCTGAACTTTACCAGGCCATTTGCCCTCAACATGAGGAGGTTGCTTTGGGGTGCCCCCCCAAAGCACCTTGTCCCCATGTTGATGGGGAAAAGAGCCTCTTCTAGACAACCCTGGCCAGTGGTTTTTGGGGTCTGCGGGTGGGGGGCTTATCAGAATCTGGAAGCTCCTATTAACAAGGGGGCCCCCAGATCTCCCCTATGTGAATGGGTACCCATTCACCAAAAAAGTGACAAAAAAGTAAAAACCACAAGAGAGTTTTTGACAAATCCTTTATTAAAAAATGTCAAAAGTGTAAAAGTGTCGCGTGATGTAAATCCACCATCAATTACGCTGCGCGACGGACCCGAAAAATAGCAAAAATTAAACCGCTTTGCCTCCATGGGAGGCCTCCCGCCTACCGCTGTCTGTTTGGTTTGACAGCTCTTAAATAGGCAAGGGCGGGCCACCCCAAAGCACCCTCATGTTGAGGGCACGCTCACTCGTCCCCCTCCCCCTTTCCTGGCCTGCCAGGCTGCTTTCTCGGATAAGGGTCTGGTATGGATTTTGGGGGGGATCCCACATCAATTTTATTTTTAATCTTGGCATGGGGTTCCCCTTAAAATCTATACCAGACCCGAAGGGCCTGGTATGGACTGGGGGGGAGGCTACACAGTTTTTTGTTTGTTTTTTCTTTTTTTTTTTCATCTATATTGTCGGGAGCTGGCAATACATTACAGCCGCGAGCAAATTTAAATAAAAAATGTTCCTTTAGAAATTTCATTATTGCTGTGGCATGTTCTATACATTGTACAGATACGCCTCTTTACATGCAGACTAAGGGGACCCCCAGGCACGATAAAACACTATATTCCCTACAGATGTGGTGTGAGTGGGCCGCAAAGTGGGGTTTCAGTCATACAGTTTGCAGACTACCAAGAAAGTAATAGTTCTAGATGTTGAAGAAGATGAATTTCTTTACAGAGCCTATAGCTATAAAGTTGAATAATGGCTTGATTTAAAGTACTTTAAATGCTTCTTCAGAACATATATATATATATATATATATATATATATATGTGTGTGTGTGTGTATGTATATATATATATATATATATATATATATATATATGCCAGCAGAAAATTTTAATGACTCTTGCAGTGGTTGTACTTAAAATGACTAAACACTATTTTATAAAATATATATTCTATTAAAGTATTTATTTTTATCTCAAAAAGTACCTTCTATTGCTCTATCTTGCATGACGGGGTGTTTTGTCAAACTTGTCTTGGAAAACGGAAAAAGCTAGATATGAAATAAGGCCCTTTTTTGCTATAGCAGTTGCTAGAAAACGAATTAGAGGGGTTGGGGATTTGATACATTTTTGGGCCGTAATGAATGTATGAAGGGCATGTCTTAGCTGTAAATATTGAAAGAACTTTTGTTTTGGGAGATAAAACTGCCTATGTAGTGTTTGAAAGGATTTAGGAACATTTTAAGCATATAATCGTGGATATATTGGATTCCATGCTTATATTACAGATCAAAACCCTGCAGCTTATGACGTTTTTCAAAATGGGTATAAATCCATATTGGGGTACAGTTGTGCTCATAAGTTTACATACCCTGGCAGAATTTATGATTTCTTGGCCATTTTTCAGAGAATATGAATGATAACACAAAAACTTTTCTTTCACTCATGGTTAGTGTTTGGCTGAAGCCATTTATCAATCAACTATGTTTACTATTTTTAAATCATAATCACAACAGAAACTACCCAAATGACCCTGATCAAAAGTTTACATACCCTGGTGATTTTGGCCTGATAACATGCACACAAGTTGACACAAAAGGGTTTGAATGGCTATTAAAGGTAACCATCCTCACCTGTGATCTGTTTGCTTTTAATTAGTGTGAGTGTATAAAAGGTCAATGAGTTTCTGGACTCCTGACAGACCCTTGCATCTTTCATCCAGTGCTGCACTGACTATTATGGATTCTGAGTCATGGGGAAAGCAAGAGAATTGTCAAAGGATCTGCGGGAAAAGGTAGTTGAACTGTATAAAAAGGAAAGGGATATTAAAAGATATCTAAGGATTGAGAATGACCATCAGCAGTGTTCAAACGCTAATTAAGAAGTGGAAAATGAGGGGTTCTGTTGAAACCAAACCATGGTCAGGTAGACCAACTGATATATCAGCCACAACTGCCAGGAAAATTGTTCGGGATGCAAAGAAAAACCCACAAATAACTTCAGGTGAAATACAGGACTCTCTGAAAACATGTGGTGTGACTGTTTCAAGCTGCACAATAAGGAGGCACTTGAAGAAAGATGGGCTGCATGGTCGAGTGGCTATGCAAATGTCACAAAGTATCCCGCTTACAATATGCCAAACAGCACAGAGACAAGTCTCAAACCTTCTGGCACAAAGTCATTTGGAGAGATGAGACCAAAATTGAGCTTTTTGGCCACAACCATAAACGCTTCATTTGGAGAGGAGTGAACAAGGCCTATGATGAAAGGTCCACCATTCCTACTGTAATACACGGAGGTGGATCGCTGATGTGTTGGGGATGTGTGAGCTACAAAAGGCGCAGGAAATTTGGTCAAAATGTATGGCAAGATGAATGTAGTATGTTATCAAAAAATACTGGAGGAACATTTGCATTCATCAGCCAGGAAGCTGCGCATGGGACGTACTTGGACATTCAAACATGACAATGATCCAAAACACAAGGCCAAGTCCACCTGTCATTGGCTACAGCAGAATAAAGTGAAGGTTCTGGAATGGCCATCTCAGTCTCCTGACCACAATATCATTGAGCCACTCTGGGGAGATCTCAAACGTGCAGTTCATGCAAGACAGCCCAAGAATTTACAGGAACTGGAGGCTTTTTGCCAAGAGGAATGGGCAGCTTTACCATCTGAGAAGATAAAGAGCCTCATCCACAAATACCACAAAAGACTTCAAGCTGTCATTGATGTTAAAGGGGGCAATACACGGTATTAAGAACTGGGGTATGTAAACTTTTGATCAGGGTCATTTGGGTAGTTTCTGTTGCCATTATGATTTAAAAAGAGCAAACACAGTTGATTGATAATAAATGGCTTCAGCCAAACACTAACCATATGTGAAGGAAAAGTTCTTGTGTTATCATTCATATTCTCTGAAAAATGGCCAAGAAATCACAAATTCCAGGGTATGTAAACTTATGAGCACAACTGTATATTAATTATATACTTCATACCGCACAATATATATTCAAATTTTTCTTAGCAATCTGAAAGTGGGGTACTGTACACTTTCTGCTATTTATGTCGGCAATGAAGTTGCATGCATTTTAACCTGTTCAGCTCTCATACCTGTACACCTCTTCTGAACCATACTACATTTTACATTTATTCTATGAGACAGTTTAATCACCAATATTTTTGTCATTACTTTAGATAAAAAAGTAAAGTATATATAGTTTTTTGGGACAAACAAGGCTTTCTTTTATTATGTTGCCTTGGATCAATGATTTTATTTTTTAACGCAAACCAGTAGACAAAAAATACCAAAACTGAAAAAAAATTAAATGTTCCTATATTGATAAGTGTTAGCTTAAAAAATGTATTGTTATTGTAGATAAAAAGTATAATTTTTATTCTGAGATTTGTCTTGTTTTTAATTACTCTAAAACTATGATTTTTGCACAAAGTATTGCAAGGTTATTTGGAAACAAAATAGATGCTTTTTATTCAACTCTACCATTTTTTAATGTAACACTAGAAGCCTAATGTCACTGCTCCACCTCTCCACCTTGTTAAGTCAGAGAACAGTGTGAATTCATTGAGAAAATGCAAAGCAATCTCTGAATGGTAACCATGCTGAGCGACCTCCTGTGTTCACAATACAACAGGGCAGCCGCTCGTCATGGGACCAAGAAGCTCACGGAGATCACTATAGTAGTAGTGTCCACTACAGTGAAACATATCCCTTTGATCTGCAGATGCATAAATAACAATGTTACATTGTATTTTTATTTCTTGCATCTAAACAGTGTTTATAAACACTGTATTCGATGTTCTACAGCTACTCTATTTACACAATCCCTCTGTCACTTTGACAGCTGGGAGATGCCGGTAAGTGCAGTGAGGGGGCAGAACATATTGTACTACAGACATAATGGGGGAGATTTACTAAAACTGGTGCACACTGTATCTGGTGCAGCTGTACATAGTAACCAATCAGTTTCTAACTTCAGCTTGTTCAATTAAGCTTTGCCAATAAAACCAAGAGGCTGATTGGTTACTATGCACAGCTGTACCAGGTCCTGTGTGCACTAGTTTTAGTAAATATCCCCCAATGTGTGCCTTGATGAAGTTTTTTGGGCATGCCCAGTGTTCAAAACTGGCTAAAGAACTGCAGGGGAGAAAAGATCCCAAGCATTTGTACTTTACGAATCTTGTGCCTGATAAAACATTTGCTGTATGTGTATTTTAGCTGTGTATTTGGCTGGAGTTGCCCTTTCACAGGATATATTTTATTATTTTTGTAGATGGGCCACAAGTTCATGGTCTGAATGTTCTGCCTCGTGTGGCACAGGATTCCAGCTCAGACAAGTGGCGTGCCAACAACTAATGGCAGATGGTAGTGTAAAGGTGCTGGCTTTAAATTACTGTGGACTCACCAATCGACCAGCGGCAAGGAAGCCTTGTGTGACTGATGGATGTATGGACTGGGTTCCTCAACCTTGGGGGCAGGTAAAGTTCAATGAGAGACTTGTGTTAGCATATATAGTATGTCAACAAAAATTAACCAGATGTTTTTTTTTATGTTCACACCCATGCAATAGAAATTTAGTTGGAATTTGATTTGCTGCTGTGGTCAACAACACACACTTATCTTTCCATCACATTTTAATAGTTGAGGTTTAATGGGGTTTCTGAATACATTGAGTTTTTTTTTATGTTTTTCTTAAAGGACAACTTCACCTTCAGTGAAGTTGTTCTTTAATAAATACCCCTCTCTGCTGAGTAAGGTCCACGTGGGATCATTCCTACCTCTTCAGCCCATGCTCCAGCTGTCTCTTCTCTGACAGATCCTCTTCATACCTAGTTTAAAGTGGTTGTAAACCCACTTTTTGGACTTAGAATAAGGCTTACCTCTAGGTAGTGGAAATATCTCCTAAACGTGCGCATGCGCGAGGAAGAAACAAAACTAAGTGCCGTTTCTTCCCTAGCCTGTGCCGTTAATCACGGATCCCGTGCGCATTCACGGGAGTGACGTAACGCGGCTCCGGCAAATCACAGAGCTTGAGTCCGCGGCCCGGAAGGAAGAGGGGTCAGAGGATGGACGCTGCCTACACAGGGGACATCGCTGGATTCTTTTGCAGGTAAGTGGCACATAATGGGCTAGTATGCGATGCATACTAGCCCATTATGCTTTTTATTTGCAGGCTTTGCAGCGATCAAAAGAGGAAGTAAAGCCCATCAGGGATTACTTGCTCTTTAAGTGCTGCAGCCCATGCTCATGGTGGCCACCAGTGGTCCTTTGGAGTACAACTTACCCATAGCAATAAATGGAGATTCAACAGTTTGAAGAAGACTTGGCCAGAACCATCAAGGTGGAATCAAAGAATCAAAGAGGAAGGTACGTGTTATATAAAGTGGTCTGCAGTCAGAAGGTGGGGATTTATTATAGCGAACCGTCCTATCGTTTTCAGCCATCTTGGCCTTTGTTTAATCTTCAACTGGCATGGTGTTGCACATGTGATCAATTATGACACCAGCCATTTGATGGTTTGACAGTTTGGTTGAGAGCACATCTAACGTGTCCCATCCTGGCATGTGCCTGGAATGTACGGTAACAGTTTTTTTAAACTGTTAAATCAATGGGTTTAGTTACGCTTTAGGGCCGGTTCACACTACACCTATGCGGAAACCCTGCGAATCCATTGCAGGTTTCCGCTTCGCGTGTCTCCTGGTGGCAGTTCACACTGCCCTATGCGAACTGCTGGGAGTGTCAATTAAAAGGTAATAACATCCCCAAATCAGTTCGCATATCGCAGTGTGATCTGAAAATTCGGACAGGAATCGGATGGCATGGGTGTGAACACCCATGCAATCCGATTCTGCTGTGGACCAAAAAAAGGGTCCTGTGCTAATTTGGTCCGAATGCGATGCGAATTCAGCCATACTAACTGTATGGCTGAATTTGCATCGCACGGACATTGCATGTGATATGCACTGCAGTGCGGTACGAATTACATGCAATCTCGCACCACGCATCAGTGTGAACCGCCCCTCATACAGGACAAAAAAAAAAACACAAAACGGATCAAATACAGTTGTATGGCTGAACTCACATAGGATTCGCAGGGAAAAAGTGCAGGGACTTTTTTTCCCCTGCACTGAAATCGGATCGCATGGGTGTTTTCACCTATGCGATCCGATTCCTGTGTGAGTTCACAGTTCACACTGTGATCTGTGAACAAATTTGGGGGTGTCATTAACAATGTAACTAGTATGAACTAACTGCCTGCGGGAGAGATGCGATGCGGGAACCAGTGCTGTAATCATGCTGGTTCCCGCATCATATCAGTGTGAACCTAGGCTCAAGAACAACTTCACTGTGAATACCCATGCGATCCGATTCTGCTGCAGACCAAAAAAAGGCTCCTGTGCGAGTTTGGTCCAAATGCAATGCAAATTCAGCCGTACAATCTGTATGGCTGAATTCGCATCGCACGGACATTGCATGTGATTTGCACTGCAATGCGGTGTGAATTACATGTGTAGCGGCCTCACCCCATCTTCTTTTTCTAGGGGTATGTCACATGACAGGGTGAGATGTGCTACAGCCCATGTCCTCCCCATAGCTGTGGGTGAGGTGAAGGCCAGTATCAGTACATTCCTCGGGCCAATGTGTGTTAGTTATGAAGCTCAGTCCTGCTATGCTGAAACCTCCCTTGCTCCCATTAACCAGAGTCCATACACCGATGCAGGGTCCAACACTTGTTTATTATACTTCCACAACAAACAGTCCTTTCACAGCCGACTGGTTGCGACCCATAACATAACGCAAACGGTGGGATAAGCAGGTCGAGGCACTATCCTGATTTCAATCTAAACCCCTGTGGTTTCACCAGGGGTTATAGCAACTTTGCTTAGCACAGAACATAGAACTTGTGAGTCTCTACCAGCAACTCCATAGAACATAGATGGGAGTACCTTTGCTGCGTTGCGGCCCCTATCAGGGGAAGATGTCCCTCTAAGGGAGTTACCGGAGGCCCATCCGTCACCGGGTTGATGCTGCTCCGGAATCTCCGGACAGGTGACCTCCCCGGCCTCCTCACCTCAGATGCGGGTCCCCTCGCAAGGCGGCACCCTCGGATCACTTTGCCCTCGCGGGACCCAGTCGAAGTTACTGGGCCCCAGGTCTACGATATAGTACCTCACCCCAGGCTGAAGGTGCCTGGGATGGACCCCAACTTCATTCCGGTCAGGCCTAGGGCGCCTGGGCCAGAACCTTGAACCGCCCGCACCCAGGCCTAAGGTGCCTGGGTGCGTGAAGAGAAAATCCTCGAAGACCTCGTGGTGAGGGCGTCTCCCCCTTTTATCTCCTCCCTTCAACACCATGGCGGGTTCCCCGCCCCGGCCGTACCATCTCTGTCAAGGGACAAAAAGGGTAGCACTGCGGCAGTGATTCTACCTTGAGCCTGTAGGTACCCCGCCACCCACAGGCCAAGGAGAATAATACACCACCCAATCCTCTACGAATTACAAAAAGGGGTCCAGAACCTTTCACAATCACACACCTGGGTCACACTACCCCCAGGTGCACCCCAACTAAATTTAAAGACCCCGCTACACATGCGATCTCACACCACACAGCAGTGTGAACCGGCCTTCAAAAAGGGCAAATTTACTGCGATTTTCAGGAGGCAGACAGTGAACAATTTGCAGAGATGTGAACTGTGTGCTGTGAGTTTACTGCGAGTTCAATGGAAGCCTATGAAGACAAAATTTGCATTGCACTGCACCCGCAGGCAACATACACAGGACCCTTTTTTTTTTTCTTGCACCAAATTCGCAACGCATATATGTGAACCAAAGCCATGGAATACTATGCTTTTTATATGACCTGAAAATCTGTGTGTTTCTAAACGAGGGCCGGTTCACACTGTAAAACTTTTTAAAATAAACACAGATACTTTCAATTACAGGCTTGTGGGATGGCTTAATCTGACCCATCCGTGTTCAATACTAAATTAGATCTGGAATCTTGATCACTACATGCCCTGCTGCACTTGTAGCAGATCTTTGCACCTTGTTTTAAAGCTCACCTAATCCCCGGCTTTGTTTTTTTTCCCCCATGTACAATGACTGTATATTAAATCCATCAAAATTGTGTACAATAATCTTACACAAACATCCAATTATATACAGCATATTCACACCTTGTAGAAAGGGGCATTTATCAAATAGCATGTACGTGAACTTGAAAGGATGTAGACAATATTAAATTCATGATGTTTTTGTGTGTGGAAATTTACTTTAGAAGTTTTTCATTATAGTGTTTTTCATTAGGGACCTGAACCAATCCAAACATCAATGTGTAACAGTGTTAAACCACCTTGGCAAAGGCAGTGCATGAGTAAGACCGCTTGGCTCCTATTATGCATCTTTTGTTGGTAGATGGTTGTGTATAATTAAAAAACACAGACCAGAGCTTAGAGCAGACTTGCCACAGACGTGTGTAAAAAATCAAAACAATTATGGAACACTGCAGAAACATACGTCTTCTATCAAGTTCTTCAGGAAACACCTTGGTGGAATAATAAAACTGCATCTTTAGCCAGTTACATTTAAGCTTTAGCTAAACGTTGACCAATATACTGTCCTGTATTTCCAGTTATTCGTTTTAGAGGTTAATTCAAACCCCCTCCTTCCCCAATTTTAGAAAAATTACAAAGGCAACAGAGATTACTTCTTCAACCTGCCTCTGGGTAGATCATGTGTTACACGTTGCAAAAGCCATCCCCATTCCTCCAGAGGCTTTCATAATTGTAGTTTGCCAAAAATTGGAAATGGTGGCACTGTCTATAAGGCTGCATTCACACCTGAGCGCTTTCAGCTTGTAAAATGCTTGTAAAACGCTCATCTCAAAAGTTCCAAAACGCCGAACAAACAAAATCCCATTCATTTAAATGGTCCCTGTTCACATCGCCTGAAGCAAAACGCCTGAAGCTCAAAAAAGTACATGAGCTTCTTTATTATAATTGTGCTGCTTGCCAAGGATGAGCATCAGAAGATTCTATTATTGGATATGTAGTGTAGTTTAGATTGTTCCTATCCTCCACACATGACATTTTAGCAGGTTGGTCTGGCCACTCTGGAGTACGAGGATACACTCTTCCATCATTGTTCCTATATACATTAATACTAGTAGAGTCTTTAAAGCCCTGTACACACGATCGGATTTCCTATGGATTTTAAACCGATGGATTTTTCCATCGGAAATCCGATGAAGCTGACTTCCATCAGTCTTGCCTACACACCATCAGTCAAAAAACCGATCGTCCCAAACGCCGTGACGTAAAACATTCCGAAGAGTCGAGAAAAATTAAGTTCTATGCTTCTGAGCATGCATGGGGTTTTTTATCCGATGGAGTTCCCCACAGATGATAGTAATTTGCTATCGTTTTTTTTTCCATGGGATAAATTTAAAACATGTTCTATTTTTTAACACCGATGGAAAAAAGACCGATGTGGCCCATACACGATCGGTTTCTCCGATTAAAAAAGTCCATCGGACTTTAGAGTTTCAGTTTCATAGTATGTGCTACGCCAAAAAACAAAAAACAAAAAACAAAAAAAAACACTGCATGACATAAAATGTTTTTACATAAGGTTACCAGTTCTAGGGACAACTTATCACATCCACATCCTATAGGAGACAGTACAAATTTAGGAAAAAGGGACACCGCTAAGGGGCGGCAACAGGACTTTAGTGGATGTGAGTTAGACATGTACTCATTTAAAATATATAGATCATCTTTATTTGTACAAAAAAGTTAAAAACCCATAAATGGGTCACCAAAACATTTTAAAGTATTATACAGGCATAATGCTGAATCAGCGGTTTAATGTGAATCCATATTTGGAGTTACAGATAGTACATTAGTTCACATTCGTGTTCATTACACAGGAACATACTCCAAATATGGATTCACATTAAACCGCTCTTTCAGCAGTATGCGCAGTGGCGGCTGGTGCTCTATTTTTTTGTGGGGGCGGCAAACAAACCACCCGACCCCCCCGTTTGGTCGATTGGCGAACAAACCCCCTGTTGCTCGCCTGTCCGCCCCACCAGCCCTGCACTTACCTCATCCAGGTCGGGGGCAGCTTTGGCGGCCTCCCCCTGCGTCTCCTCCTCTGCGCTTCTCCTCTCACCCAATCGGATCTAACGGCCATCCACTTCCTGATTGGCTGAGATGGGAGCAGGAAGACTATAGCAAATATTAATTCGCTATTGTCACACAACTGGGTGGGCTCGGGCGCAGTGCTCTGTGCCCGAGACCACCCCTTTGAAGCCAATTAAAGCCTCAGGCTCTAATCACGTGCTTCAAAAAAATAAAAAAAATACCCCATTGAAATCCATGCGTCCAGCACCCTGCATGTAGATTATGGGCCTGGCGCATTGATTAGGGAGCAGCACCCCTGCACCCCTAATGGAGCGGCCACCACTGATTATGCCTATATTATACTTTATGCTTTATGTATGCTTTAAATGGGATGTTTTGGTGACCCATTTATGGGTTTTTAACCTTTTTGTACAAACAAAGATGATCTATATGTTTTAAATGTGTATGTGTCTGCCTGAGTGACAACCTCACATCCAATAAAGTTCTGCTGCTGCCCCTTAGGGGTGTCCCTTTTTCTTAAATGTGTACTGTATGACATAAAATAGCCATCAAGTTCAATGACATAACACCAGAAAAGGCAAACCAAAACAGAACATGGAAAATGAACAAGGAAAATAAAAGCAACTAATTTGTATACTTACATTGGGGAAAATTGTTACACTGTAGGTCAAGTCCACTTCACAGTTTCTCTGTGGCCACAGTGTAACAATTTTCCCCAATGTTTTTGTGTGGTCACAATTGCACAGGTACAGCCCATTCATTTGAATGGGCTGCTGTACCTGTGGGAAACACAGGAAAAGGGCCCCTGCACCTTTTCTAAAATTGCAGTCACATGGAATCGAAATGGTCCTATGCGTTTCTGCACATCCAAAAACTTGCATTATTTTTCATTAAGAAATAAACAGCAGTGCATTTTTGCTGTGGGTGCAAGAACACGTTCAATTTACACACAGTCCCACACCCACCGAGATGTAAACCTAGGCAAATCATGGCACAACTCAAAAAAGACAGGAAAATAAATCTAATTTAAATCTACTCAATTTTTTATCTCTGCATCACATGTCCTCATTTAATCCTCCTATTATTTTCTCAACCTACCTAAGAGTTAAAGAGAATGGATATTTTTGGCAAGGACCTCATTAATATACTGGGAATATGACAATACAAGTTTTTTTTTTTAAGTATTGTGAATGGTATAATTGTATTGCTATAGGCCACTGGTCTCCAAACCGTGGCCCTTTGTATGCCTTTATCTGGCTCTTTGGCGCTGTTTCTCCCACTATAACAAGACACTATTCCTTGGACTGACACCCATGATTACACTATTACACCCACTGAAACCAATAAAGGGGCAAAATTCCTTCCACTGACAACAACAATGCAGTACTATTTATTTTATCAATATCAATGATGGGACTCTTCCTCCTACTGACCACAGGTGCTATGGAATTTTATCGCTCCCATTGACCCCCAAGCCCGAGTCATTGTTTATTCCCACTGACTCTGGGGTATTTTTTTTACTTCCACTGGCCATAGCTTGACCCCCCTAACGTCTGAAGAACAGTAATGTGGCCCTTTGTTTAGGAAGTTTGGAGACCCTTGCTACAGGTCCATACACTCTATGGGGGTTATATACTAAATGCAAATCCACTTTGCACTACAAGTGCACTTGGAGGTGCAGTCACTGTAGATCTGAGGGGGGACATGCAAGGAAAAAAAAAAAAACAGCATTTTTGCTTGCACATGATTGGATGATAAAATCAACAGAGCTTCCCTTCAGATCTACAGCAAATGCACTTTCAAGTGCACTTGTAGTGCAAAGTGGATTTGCTTTTGGTAAATAAAACAGTGTGGCAGAGAATATAGATATTATATAAATTAATAATAAAAATAATGGTAAAAAGTTATAAATCTTTACCTGTGCTGGAGAGTCAGACAGTGACAACAACAGATATTTGAACTTAAAGGATTTGCTTAAACAGAAGACCCTGTCAAGTTGGAATATATTTCTATGGACTGTGTAATCATATAGTTATTGTACTTCCAGTATTGTGGTTTTGAAGGTAATATTATCGTATTTGGAAAGTACAGATGGGAAGACTCTGAGGTTTTTAAGTGTTGCTCAAGACACAGAAATGAACTGATTGACTTACATTACCTTTTAAATATCCATCCAGATGTAAGATATGTGCATGATCCGGTTTAAGCTAGTCAGAAAGAATATGAATGACCTTGTATTCAGTCTGAACATTGTCTTTTTGTTTCAGTGTTTTAATCGCTGCACCGGACAAGGAATGGGCTTACAGCATCGGCACATTGTGTGTCAGAACCGGAATGGAACCGTGGTGCCAGACACTTACTGTGATAGAAGGAAGAGGTATTTGAATCCATCTAAAGTTAAGAAGCCAGTAACATATTACAGATGTAATACTCACGGGCATGCCAATTTTATGGTGGAAAAATTGTACATGTCCAAAAAACGGCAGATTGTTTTTTTCTGTCATTTAGCTGTTATGATGTTCTGGTAAGATCATCTGAAGGCCTTTATGGCTTTCACCACTCAAAGAGATTTGTAACATTTAATGTCTTATTTAAATGCTGTACAGTCACAATCCTTGACGCTAAAATGGAAGGCTTACAAACATCTAGAAAGTGTAATCTATATAAATCTAGGGGGAAAAATGGAATACAATAAATCTAAAGCCTCGTACACACGGTCGGTTTTCAAACAAACTTCTCTGTGGATTTTTGTCCGAAGGGAGTTGGTGGTGAACGCCCATAGCATACACACGCTCGGACTTTTTTGGCAACAAACACGAACGTAGTGACGTTTCAACATACTGACGACACTTCAAAAGAGGAAGTTCAATTCTCCGGCGTCACCCTTTGGGCTCCTTCTGCTAATCTCGAGTTAGTAGAAGTTTGGTCAGTGTTGATTCGCGATTTTCATTTTCACTAGAATACAAATCCTTTGTAAATGCGTTTGTCATTTCTCCGTATCATCAGCAAAGCAGATTTATTATTATCCCATTATTAAAGAAGAAGAGAATGTGTGCTGCATTTCTAGATTTCATAACTTGCCGTGTCACGAATGTGATATCTCTATTACGAACGCTAGTTTTACAAGACAGAACGCTTCCGGCTGGTCCTTGCTTCTGAGCATGCGTGTTTGTACTTCGGACTAAAGTCCGATGGATTTCTGTACACACGATAGGACTTTGCACCGTAGGACTTTTGTTGCCGAAAAGTTTGTCCGTTTGCAGAGCAAACTTTTGTCCGATGAAAACAGAAAAAGTTTGTCCGATGGCGCGTACACACGGTCGGATTTTTTAGAAAACCTGCTCATTTTGAAGTTTGTTGTCAAAAAGTCTGATCGTGTGTATGGGCCTTAAGAATTCTAGTGTTGCTTACTCTTGACATTACAGACTATAACAAAACTTTGTATCCATATAGTGAAAGCATACTTGTCCTTTTCACAGACAAGAAAGCAGAAGCTTTTGATGGTGGAAGCTGCTGTTTCTTTTTTGGAGTGCATGGCAGTAGAGTTAGACTACCGAGTAGCTCTAGCAGTAGTTTGGACCATCTGAAAATTAAATGGAAATAATAACAGAGCCCCTTAGCTCCCCATCTTCAATTTACATCCAACACTTCTGAAATATTTAGTAAAACTATGTATACTGCTGCAGCACACTAATTACCTTCATAGTAGTCTGAGATAGGTGCCAGAACTGCATGAACATGACCTGATCCTAAAGTACATGTGAAACTCGAAAAATTAGAATATCTTGCAAAAGTTCATTTATTTCACTAATGCAACTTAAAAGGTGAAACTAATATATGAGATAGACTCATTACATGCAAAGCAAGATAGTTCAATCCATGATTTGTCATAATTGTGATGATTATGGCTTACAGCTCATGAAAACCCCAAATCCACAATCTCAGAAAATTAGAATATTACATGCAATCAATAAAACAAGGATTGTACATAAAACAATATCGGACCTCTGAAAAGTATAAGCATGCATATGTACTCAGTACTTGGTTTGGGCCCCCGTTTGCAGCAATTACTGCCTCAATGCGGCGTGCCATGGAAGTCATCAGCCTGTGGCACTGCTGAGGTGTTATGGAAGACCAGGATGCTTCAATAGCGGCCTTTAGCTCTTCTGCATTGATCGATCTCATGTCTCTCATCTTTCTTTTGGCAATGCCCCATAGATTCTCTATAGGGTTCAGGTCAGGCGAGTTTGCTGGCCAATCAAGCACAGTAATCCCACGGTCATTGAACCAGGTTTTGGTGCTTTTGGCAGTGTGGGCAGGTGCCAAGTCCTGCTGGAAAATGAAGTCAGCATCCCCATAGAGCTCATCTGCGGAAGGAAGCATGAAGTTCTCCAAAATCTCCTGGTAGACGGCTGCGTTGACCCTGGACTTAATGAAGCACAGTGGACCAACACCAGCAGATGACATGGCTCCCCAAATCAACACAGACTGTGGAAACTTCACACTGGACTTCAAGCATCTTGCAGTGTGTGCCTCTCCAATCTTCCTCCTATACTCCGGCTCCTTGGTTTCCAAATGAGATGCAAAATTTGCTCTCATCAGAAAAGAGGACTTTGGACCACTGAGCAACAGACCAGGTCTGTTTTTCTTTAGCCCAGGTAAGACGCTTCTGACGTTGCTTGTTGTTCAGGAGTGGCTTGGCAAGAGGAATACGACATTTTAAGCTTATGTTCAGGATCCGTCTTTTGTGTGGTGGCTCTTGATGCAATGACTCCAGCCTCAGTCCACTCCTTGTGAAAGTCCCCAACACTTTTTGAATAGCCTGACAATCCTCTCCAGGCTGCGGTCATCCCTGCTGCTTGTGCACCTTTTTCTTCCACACTTTTACCTTCCACATAACTTTCTATTAATGTGCTTTGATACAGCACTTTGGGAACATCCAACTTCTTTTGCAATTACCTTTTGAGGCTTTCCCTTCTTATGGAGGGTGTCAATGATGGTTTTCTGCACAACTATCAGGTCAGCAGTCTTTCCAATGATTGTGATTCCTACTGAACCAGACTGAGAGACCATTTAAAGGCTCAGGAACCCTTTGCAGGTGTTATGGCTTAATTAGCTGATTAGAGTGGGACACTTTGAGCCTAGAATATTGCACATTTTCACAATATTCAAATTTTCTGAGATTGTGGATTTGGGGTTTTCATGAGCTGTAAGCCATAATCATCACAATTATGACAGATCACGGCTTAAACTATCTTGATTTGCATGTAATGAGTCTATCTCATATATTAGTTTCACCTTTTAAGTTGCATTAGTGAAATAAATGAACTTTTGCAGGATATTCAAATTTTTCGAGTTTCACCTGTATTTGGACATTGATACCTGAAAGTGGAATGGAACCCATGGATTTGACTGAAACAGTTACATTCAAGGCATGCCTTCAGTTACTAGTGTGATTATGTCAGCTGTCAACCAAACTGTCAAGTCATAAAATGGCTAATGTCATAGCTGATCACATGTGTAGCACCATGGCAATTGCAGATCAAACAGGTTAAGATGACAGCTTCCTTGGCTGTGAAGCATAGGAGGGTTTAGTGTCACTTTAACTCTGCTGCATGCTACCGCTGGGCCTGACAGTATCCACAAAGATATATAGCTATATTCTCTTTTGCTTTAGATAATATTTGTAAATATTTCCACCACCTGAAAACCCTTCATTGGAAATAAAAGGGGTTGGTTTACTAAAAGCAGTTGTTCAAGAGCTTAGTAAATGAGCAGAAGCTCTGCTGACTTTCATCATCCAATCATGCAAAAATGCCGTTTTTTTTATTTGTCTTACATGTAATTTGGGTATTCTTTGCAAAGTAAAGCTTTACGTCGTTTACTAAACTCTGGAGCAATTGCACTTGCAGAGTGCAATTTCACTTTGCAAAGTGCACATTCTAATCGCCTTTAGTAAATCAACCCCTAAGTCTGTTCGGTCATATATGCAGCGCCCACACCACCCTCCTTCTCCACTCTTTGGCTCGTTCACTGAAGAGGAAGAGCGCGCGTGGTCTCCTCCATGCCCGTACCCCCTGGGTTGCAGAAGTTAGGCACACTTAGTTTCACTACGGGTCTTTGCAGCAATCCCCTCAGTGTTTCTGTGCCTAGTGTGTAAGGACAAAAGTCTCTATGCCCCAAGTAACTCCAAGGTCCACACCAGTATATCACTCCAACGTAGAGCTTTATTTTCTTATGCATGAAAGGAGAAAGGTGTTAGGAAGACAGATGGAATTCAGGCACTCCTGGCTTCGTCGCCACTCGATCCCGAGTGGGTATAGCTCACCCGGGTAGTCACCCAATGGCATTAGCAGGCGGCGTGTAGCTCAAACAGTCAATTTAGTTCCCAAATGGATGCGTTCAGGAGATCCTCTGCCACAGGATCTATGGTGCCCCAAACCTCCTACTGGTCACAGTCTATTTGATTCCTTACTGGATGCGTCTAGGAGATTCTCTGCCACAGAATCTATAGTGTCCCAAACCTCCTGATGGTCCAGATGTTAAGCCCCTGGTTTCCGGATGGATGACATCCCGCCGGAGAGTTACTGGGCCCCTTCCATCACTGTGATTCTCTCACCAGTCCTTCGGAACGGTCCTCCCCCAGCCTCCTCTTCCAGAAATGGGTCCCTTTTGCAAGGTGGCACCCTGGGATTCTTCCTCCCGAAGTGGGCTCCAGCTAAAGGTGCTGGGCCCAGGGCTGAAGTTGCAGTCCCAGGACTAAAGGTGCCTGGGACTGAGGCACACGTGGCCCCATGGCCTGGAGGGCCATGCACTCGAAACTGGACTCCACACAATACCTTCCCCCGGGTACAGGTCCCCAGGGTGGCAACTCGACTCCGACTCTCTCCAACTCCTCGGCGTCTGCCCCTTTTGTAACCCCTCCCGGCATGCACAGCAGGTCCACCACACCCACTGTACGGCTGCCGAGAGGAGACACCAAATCGCTGCCCCAACACCTGTGGTTCAACCCTGAGTACAGATGACAGCGCCACCCATACTTCCAAGGGGAACTGCACACCAGGTGAAACAGCAACAAGACAGAGTTCAGCAATTGAAAGATTTGAGTCAACTACCACTCAAATCACCCTTAAATTTGGTATAGCAGTCCCGAAATTTGGAACCCCCGCTACATATATAATGGAGCTTAGATGCAAAATAAGGGTCTGCAAGGGTAGACTATGAGATGGGAAACGTCACCTTCTATATTGCTGTATTTTCGAATCTTAAAAGAGAACACCAAAACAAAATTTTAGCAATGAATATGTAGAACTGGTGCATGTAGGCTTTTTATTTTTGAATGGGAAACAAACGATTGACAATATTTTGGGCCTGTAACAGAAAGAGGAAGGCTGTTTTCATCAAGGTATTTCTTCTCTGTGTAATAGGCAAACATCTAGTCATAATACCAATGCAGTTTGATGCAAATGTTGCCCCTTCTCACATACATGCTGTGAACTAACTAGGAGCCCACATACCTGCTCATAACTTTCAGCAAACATTATTGTTGTATTGGAGTTTAAAAAAAAATCTATTCTAATATTATACACCTTTACATGCAATCTATTCTGGTTAAAGTATGCTAACTGTAATAAATACAAACACTATACAAGCACCCTATAACAGAAATATACTTACCTTTGCAGTAGGCATCCACTGCAATATTCTCTCTGTTGCAGAGTATCTACACCTCTTTGGAGTGGCAGATGCTTGGCCTTCTACTGCACATTGTAGCTACATGCATCGGGCCATATGCCGCCACTGTGTCATAAAGCGATGTAAGGACCAGCAAAAGAACTGACACTCCTGGAAGTGTGTGGTGGCAATGGTAGCATTAGCTCAGGAAAAGACTGAAGACTGTAGACAACAGAGTTTTCTAAAACCCAGAGAAAATACACCTTTATACAATTAGGCTCCATGCACACTGGGCTTTAAAACAAATGGCAGTTTCCCAGACAGAAAAGAAAAGACACTCCTATAGACCATTTTTGTACATAGTTTATGAGAGTTTAGCATTTTTTTCTGCCAGAAAGCTCCAATCAAAAATGCAAACAAGAAGGGTTTTTTTTTCCTTCTTCTAAACACTGAGCTTAAAATATGCCTCTAATCGTCCTAATGTGCATGGACACATAGGAGAACATCAAGCTGCTTCTACAGGCAAAACACAAAGCCAGTGTGCATGAAGCCTAAGTTGATAAGTGCTATCACTTAAAAAAACTGCAAAGCCTTGTGCTTTTTTGTAGAGAACTAGACTTGCATACATAGAGCTTTTCTTGTATAATGCAACATTATATTATCTAAAATATACAGTGTATACTTTTTTTTTTTTTTATTGTTAACAGTGGGGTTGATGTAATGGCAGTGAAACTAAACGGTATCTGAGCACCACAAACTGAAAACACTGTTTAATTCATTTTTAATATTCACAGCAAACTCACCCATACATCCATTTCTCCATGCTTTAATTTTGTTGTAAATCAATTTGAAAAACACTCCTCTAGAATTTCTAGCCATGGATCTATTGAGCAAGGGCAGATGATTCATGTAGAACTTCCTTCCTGTAATGCATCTCTGCATTTAGCTCAGTTGTGCAGTCAGGAGGGCATGCTTCTTTTTTTCTTTTTTTTTTTACATTTCTTCAGTTGCTTCCTGGTTTTTGACCTAGGCCAAAATGATGTCATACATCCTAGGAGGGGAGGAATTCCTTCTCCCTCCCTCCCCTCCTAGGATGTTTGACATCATTTTCGCCTAGGCCAGTAACCAGGATGCAACTAAAAAAAAAAAAAAATTTAAACAAGTAAATATAATATACCTTCCTATCTGCTTACTAATGCTAGCAACATAAGGAGTAAAAATAGTTCATGCTGATTGAGAGAGTTTAGTTCCAGATAAGGTGATGCTATGGATACCCTATCATGTGCTAGGGGAGTAAAAAAAGGCAGGGCTTTTGCTAGCACATGACTAGGTATTCAAATTGAACAGAGGTTCACCTTGTTTGCTTAGATTCTATTTGCTAAGTGAAGAGCCTCTACTCTAATACTAAATCTACCCCTTTGTCTTTGTGATGTTATCTTGCAGCAAAGCCTTGACTCTTTGTATGTTCTGTTTTGGAAGCTGGAATACTAAAGGGAAATGTTTTGTGGTGTGTTTTATCCCCAGGCCTGCTTCCAGAAGGGACTGTTCTTCGGAGATGTGCGATGTGTACTGGAGGACAGGCCCCTGGAGACCGTGCACTGCAGCATGTGGAAATGGTTTTCAGTCTCGGAAAGTAGACTGTGTGCATAGAAAGAACGGCAAAATTTTGGCTGATCAATACTGCGTGTGGAAACGGAGGCCCATGACTTGGCAGCGCTGCAATATTACGTCCTGTGGAAGTATGCAAATATTTGGCTATTACAATCATTGACAATTGTATTAAAAACAAAATCTCCCTAACAGATGTGTATAATTGCCAGAAAAAAGCACTACTCGCGACACGACATTTAAAGTGCACCCATCACCCTCAAACAGCAGAGACATGTATATTCCAGCCTGTAAATTCCACAAGAACTAGTTGTATGACTGTTAATATGATATAATCAAAGTTCCTCCGCATATTAATTCAAAATGGTTGCTCTCATTGTAAGTGATGGCTACACTTACAATGTTATGTTCTGCAGTATGCTGTGCCTTATTTTTCCACCGTTAAGTTTTAATTAGATCTTTTATTTTACAGAAGGAGAATGCAAGGATACAACTCACTACTGTACATTTATAAAACAGCTTAAGCTGTGCTTATTAGAGCTCTACAAACAGAGATGTTGTGAATCGTGTAACGGAGCGTAACTTCTCCTGAAAAACCGTGCTCTGCGGTAAACTGAAGAGATGAGAAGGATCCTCAAAAACTTGTAAAAAGTTTGTACATTTAGGTTTAATATTTAGAATTTAGAGGTCTATTCAATGGAACACCCCTGCTGTCCACTGGAAACAGAAAAGCATAAGCCTAAAAGCGAAATAAAATAGTCTGTATGGCCGAACCCCGCTTTATAGACGTTACCAGGATTAGATAACTAATGTTGAAGGGCCAACAAACGTTAAAATAAATTATGTTATAGTCAAACTTTAAAATACGTTATGTTAAGAAGCTAAAATTTCCAACATTAAAATAAGTTGTGTTAAGAAGCTGAAGTTTCAAACTTTAAAATAAGTTGTGGTAAGAAGCTAAAATTGCGAACTTTAAAAAAGTTTCCTATATATACAAAGAATGTCAGTCAATATTGTAACTGTAGTGTAGCCTCTTGTGTCATACCCTCCATTTTATGCAAAAAAAAAAAAAAAGGCTATAAGGTCGCTATTCACAGTATTATATGGAATTACTAGACAGGGAATTAGATGTGTGTTAGAAATATCTCACTCTCATGCTGTAACAACTCCATATTAAATAAAGTCATATCTAAAAAGTATCTGAAGCTTTTATAGATTCATAATATTCTTAAAACCTTTTTTGCATAATCCAGTTTTTATGTCTAGTAGCCATGTTGCTTTTATACAATATACTTTAATGCTGAATGGGCTCCCGGTGACATTTGGATAAATTGTACTAAAAAAAGCATGTGCCTGTGGCATGGGTCACAATATAGTAAAGGACCTATTTAAGATCCGTGTTAGGTTATGTAGCTTAAATTGAGCATGTCATTGATTTCCTTTTGACCACACTCGCTTCTGCTAGTTTACTTTGCTGGGTAAACATGAACTAAGCAGCTTATGTTTTCATGCGGTATGGGGATTTCCATTGAATAGACTTACAAAAGGGAGAGTGAAATTAACTGACGCAACATCAAAGGTTCATTTGATGGAGAGAAGCATTTCTGTAAATTGTTATAGTACATCATTGTAGAAGGATAGAGAGTCATCAGCTGTATAACCCAATGTGAAGGCTGTATGAAGGTTGGATATGTATAGAATACAGACTCATGCTGTATTTACTAGCAGTAGCTAGTCTTGCTGTATGCTCTGTGGCTGCAGTAGGTTTGGGCTTAGTAAATATATGGCCATGCTACTACACAGCTATGTTTCTTTTGTCATTCTATACACTTCAGAACAATCAATGAATTCATTGTTACGGCTAATGCAAATACACATTGAACAATAACTAATTCTTCACAAATTTCAATTGGCAAATACTTTGCCAAATGTTTTAATGTATAAGTATTACTTTTATTTTGGTGAAGTTTATTGCCATAAGTGGCTACATAACTCAACCACCCACTCAACATCCTTTACTACCTGCATAGAAGAGTACAGTAATTCACAATATTCAAGGTATTCTATAAGTTTAAATCTAGCACTGCAGCAATAGTATCTGTTGTGGTGAGCATATATTATGTGAGTGTGTGTGTGTGTGTGTGTGTGTGTGCGTGATATAAAATGAGTGTCAATCTATTAGCAGTATTACTTTTGTCAGTTGGTGCCATATTTTATCACAGTAAGAGTGACTGAACCACAGTTACATACAAAGGTACAGGTTTACTGAGTAAGACAACCAATACGTTCTCAGTTTTCTAAAGGGAGCTCAGTAAAAATAAGTATTCTGACCTACTCCTGGGGTTTTTGCACTGTTCCTAGATATCCCCTACATTAAAGGGTGTGTTTATAAAAATAAAAAAAAGTACACAGTTATTTGGCCAGCCAAATTGCTGGTTTATTTGTTCTGTGTAGATGGAACAAAATTGAATGTCCCCCTTGTATTTTCTCTACAGCAGGGGTCTCCAATCTACCAGCCATTGGCCAAATATGGCCTGCTGCAAGGTTTTATGTAGGATCAGTGACCCCTCACATAGGTCTTCAGGTCAACCTATGGTCTCCATTTCTTCCCAGCTTCCAGAGCTACCTATATGGCCTGCTGCAAGGTTTTATGTAGGATCAGTGACCCCTCACACAGGTCTTCAGGTCAACCTATGGTCTCCATTTCTTCCCAGCTTCTAGAGCTACCTTCCCCTGGTCTCCAGAACAGGTTCCCCCCAGCCGTGCCATTGTGACTTTGTACTGCTGTTGGTTGCTAGAACTGTGGATGATGCCCCAGCATTCACAAGAGTGTGCAAGGGTGGACTCTGATGTAAGCGGGGGACTTTTATGGGGATCCTGATCCAGGGGGGGATTCTGATCGGGACAATAATCATGAAAGGTTCTGATGTGTGCAAGTTTATCAGGAGCTTCTTTGCTTTGTTTTAATGAAGTTCTTTCTCCATTGTTCTGAATCATATCATGCTGATTTCAAAAAGCTCCAACTAAAATGAATTCATTAATTTCAATTTTATTCAGTCACTTATTTCTTATGATCCTCAGATCTGTATAGTGAGCATAATGCAGTATTTTCCTGCACCATTCTATTTTTTATGTGTGAATAACATTCAACCTGTAGAGGAATTAGAAGGACAGCATTCAATTTGCACAGAATGACTGTACTAAAAGTTTTGCTGGCTGACTAATAATGCAATCATTTTGTAAATACAACCGAAAGTAAAAGGCCCCTTTTTTTATAAAGTCAATATTCTTAGTCAAAGCAGTGGAATAATGAACTATGACAATACTATACAGGCATACCCCACTTTGTATAATGCTTAGCATATTCATTTAGGCATGTACAGGAAACTGCCTAAATGAAAATGTTCAGTTTGGATTCTAGTGTGTCTACAGAATGATGTGTCTAGAGATAGGAGAGAAATATTTAGAAAGAGCTCTCTATTCATGAAGTGCATCTTCCATTGCAACAATCAGAATGTTAACATTTCCATTGTTACCTTGACGTGATTGTAGCCGTATTAGTGCAATTGTGACTGAGAAAATTGAGTACTGTCCGTGATACTTTTTTTTATTTGCACTAACATACAATTTTTCAGGACAAGCTTTCGGGGTATGTCCCCTTCTTCAAGGTCCAAGCAGTACTGACCATTGATTGATTACCATTGATTTGTATGTGTTTGTTTTTCTTTTTTTTTCCTTTTCCCTCAAAGATTTTTTTTTTCTGTTTTGTTTTAACATTCTGCTAAAAAAATTGTGAATCAGTACGGCTTGGACCTTGAAGAAGGGGACATACCCCGAAAGCTTGTCCTGAAAAATTGTATGTTAGTGCAAATAAAAAAAGTATCACGGACAGTACTCAATTTTCATTGTTACCTTGAGAGACTAAATATAGAAAAGAGAACAAAATAAATATTTCACTTTTTATTACCCTATTACCCTGCCTAGCAGTTCCAACTTGTGAGAAATGACTACGGGCAAATGAAATCCCCTAGAAACAACTGTTTTACTCTGTGTGGAACTAATGACTAAATTCCTTTTCCTACTATTTTGTAACTGGCTAGCATAGCTTTCTGTCAGTTGTCTTTGTTTTCTATTATTTAGGCTAGGTTCAAACTTCTGTGGGTGCAGAACTGAGTGTAAATGGCACGCTTTCCAGCACCCACAGCAAAAACACACATCTGTTAGCATATGCATGGGGTGCCATCACCACCATTCTTAATGGCACATCTACGCACTGGAAACTGCAGCCCATTTTCCCGTGCTGGACTGACTGAATAGACTGCTGTGCCCATGCAAATGTGGCCACAGGGAAACCAGCATAGTGTGATCCTAGCCCAAAACTACCAATGAAACAGAGGATATAGGACTTATTTTATTTGCATAAGATTTAAAGGTAAAGGCTTGTGACATGTTCTAAAAGATGGAGTTACTCTTTAACTTTAATCATTATGCAAATGTAGGGTGTACCATGATCCCTAGTCAACCCCCCTTCTCCAACAGTGTGCGGGGGTTCTTCTCCCTGGCTGCAGCTGTCAGCTTTTAATTTTGCACGGCTGGCCATGGCTCTGCCTATACATTTGCATCATTCATTAATAGAGGTCTGTGAATAAATAAACTACAAGTTCTGTCTGCCACCATTGCAGAGGGAATTGTAGTTATCAATGGAACAAAGGTGCTGTGATTACCACACCTGTAGTCCATTGACACCTCTTCCAGCTCTCTAACCCAAGTGTTCGCAGTCTGGGGTGCCCACACCCCCAGCGGGTACAAGATCTAATTTCAAGGGGTGCAACAAAGAGTTGTTGCCAGTGTACCTTGAGCAGTGATAGTAGGTGGTTGTGTCACATAGATAGTAGATCTCATGTTTATTTCATCAAAAGGAGAGAATAACTATTAACGTATACTGTAAGTAAAGTAAGTAACTGATCAGAGTATTGCTTTTAAGAGCATTATAATGCAAAATTTGACATAATATTTGTAAATTGTGTTACTCATAACATTTGAACAATTTGTTCAACCGTAGTATTATTTGTAGTTAAAAAATCAGCAATTAGGCTTCTTCATCCTCAAATGTGATATTACTTTTGTAGGAGGTAAAAAAAATCCTAGGGATGTGGGGCATAGAAAAGTTTGGGAACCACTGCTCTAATTGAAAGTACCTTCCTTGCTATGGACAAGGAGCTGGAGGAAGTGTTTGCAGGAGCCTGTAAATTGCATCCAAGGTCCACTGATCACAATTGCAAAGTTTTGCAGGCTCATTTGCAAAAAAAAAAAAATAGCCTTTTATATGCAAATGTGGGTGCGTTTTTAATTTTTTTTGCAAAAGATAGACTTATGCCACGTACACACGGACGGACTTGACACCGGAAAAACCTCCGTCGGAATTTCCAACGGGAAAAAAAGGGAACCTGCTCTCTATCTAAGTCCGTCAGAAATTCAGATGGAAAAAGTCAGATGGGGCATACACACAGTCGGAATATCTAACCAAAAGCTCCCATCTGACTTTTTCCATCGGAAATTTCGACCGTGTGTACGCGGCATTTGTTCTAAATGTATGGCACGTGCCTTTAAAAGTAGAGTTGGAAATCAAAAAAAATCTGCATATGTGTATGTTAATACTGACTTAGGTGAACCATAGTGTGGTAAATTGCCTGCTTTGTCCTTATATTTCTCAGGTATGCCAGTAAAAGTATCACCCCAGCATTCCCAAGTCTGTATGTCAGCATAAAATAAACTTTTTGCATTACCCCCCATCTCCCCATATGTATTTAAAAACCAATCTGGTATGGTTATGAGAAGCTTGTGTGTTGTATCCTGACAACATTTACCTAAAATTGGAAACATAAGCTTTACAGTAGGTGTTTGTGAAGGTTCTCATGTATCCGAGTCATGGTATATCTAGTAGTAGTTAGTCATAGTCATCTGCATTTTTTCTGTAATCTTGAAGATGTTTCATAGCTTATCCAAGACATTTCTTCAGTTCTAAGTGTCAGGAAAATACTCCAACATTTATGTCCACACAGGTAGCACCGACACCTTGATCCAAACACCATGGAAGAGCAGATGTTATTGTCCAAGTACAGAATGGGAGGTATGGGAATTATGAAACCACAATTATCAAAGCTGATGCTTAGATGGACACCTTTCTTGTGTAACATAGGGAATCCATACAGGCACGGTGTAGCTTCCCCAAGATAGAGACAGTGGTACAAGGCCAGATCAATGACTTTTACTGTTTTTAGCTGTTGTAAACCACTACATTGGGTTTTGACAACAATTAACACCTTCAGACATGTAAATTGAAGGATTAACACACGTGAAGCCTTTCTGACACAAAGGATGGGATTATGTAACTAGTTCAGGGTGGTTCCACCAATTTTCACACCTCCCATCCTGTTCTTGGACAATTACATCTGCCTTTACAAATGCTGAGGTATTTTCCTGAAAAGGGGCTTAGACAAGCTGTAAAATGTCTTCATGTTACAGAACAAAAGTTGACCGTGACTTACTACTAGATATCAGCTTTAGGTGGAATGTACCATTATGATTTTTAAGCATTGCACTAGGCTAATGGCAATGTTCCCATGTACAATCCTCTAGGACAGTGGTTCTCAACTCCTGTCCTCAGGACCCACTAACAGGCCAGATTTTAAGTATTACCTTGGTGAGATGCAGACTAGAATACTGCAATCCATGAGCAGCAAATTATATCACCTGTGATGCATTTCAGTTATCTTTCAAACCTGGCCTGTTAGTGGGTCCTGAGGACTGGAGTTGAGAACCACTGCTCTAGGACCTCTTCACAGCACTCTGTATAGAAGATGATTTATTAACACATATTTTTTTATAGTATAGCATCGAACCTGTATCAACATCAAAACCCCCAGACACAAGTGTGCTGGGCTGGTGTGTATTGTACTCAGTATGGTAGGTCATCTCCCATGTTAGACTTTTCTCAGTGATCAAATGTTCTCTTGGCTTCCAAACCACTTCCTTTGCAAACTTTTAGTCACATGGCTTGTATCAGTGAATGTTAGATGAGAACTACTGTATACAAATATTCCAGTACATTTTTTCGTGTTAATCAATAATGGGTCTTGAGTGTTATTAGAGATTTATAAATTAAGAAATAAAGTTTGTAAAATACGTTTTTTGTACATATTTATGGTCTAATTTCAAGTGCAATATATTGTTCTGTACAGTGTTTAATAAAGATTTTGGGACATATATTTTCTTATTACCAAACCCTTTTCTTTGTTTCCCTTCTTTGTATTTAATGTTGAACTATGACAACTATGACAACATAATAGCACTTTTTTTTCCTTTTGCTATGACAAAATGTGTCTTCAGTTAAGTATGCATGAAATATGGATGCACCGTTGCTATCATTTGTTATTAATACCAATAATTTGACATTCCTAAAAAGCTTGTTATTCTTATCATAAGAAATAATAAAAATGTTTTTATGCCTCCTGAACAGATTTTCAGTATTTTGGCAATAAAATATACTACAGTTATTCTGACACTGATGATTATTTTACTCGTCCTCAAATTCTTTCCAATGTATCGAATGACATTACATCGTTTGTATGGAAAAATATTTTGCTACATGTTATGGATGATTTTAAGATGTTGGGTAGCTCAGTGGTATTATCAAGTTTTATGTGCAAATAAAGCAGAAGGTTACAAAATATTCTATGCTGAGAAAGAGTGTTTAAAACATAAATTCTGTAATAAAAATTATCTCTTAAGAGACACAATGAATGCTGATGTCTGCTTTCACAAGCACCAATGCCATAATGATGCCGTCTTGCTGGAATCAGCGCACAGTGGGAGCTTCTGAATGCTGCTCCTTGTCACGGGGAAGCTTCAAACGATTATGACATTTAGTAGGGGTCATTGGAAGCTTCTGCAAATACAATAAGGATATGCCAAGCTACATTATCCTCCTTTATGGAATATAGAAACAGGGCATTATAATTACTGTCAATCCCCATATTATAGGTCTACTTATGCCGCGTACACACGACCGTTTTTCATGGCGTGAAAAATGCCATTTTTTAAAATGGTCATTAAAAACGATTGTGTGTAGGCTCCAGAGCATTTTTAACAACGTGAAAAATGGCCTGAAAAAAATGAGAACCTGCTCTATTTTTTCACGCCGTTTTTCACATCGTTCTTTTTAACGTCGTGAAAGACGGTAGTGTGTATGCTTTTACGAGGGGATAAAAAAATGCGCATGCTCAGAATCAAGTATGAGACGGGAGCGCTGCTTCTGGTAAAACGAATGTTCGTAATGGAGAGATAGCACATTCGTCACGCTGTAATGGACTGAAGAGCATGAGGCTGAAAAGCGTGAATCGGCTCTCACCAAACTTTACTAATACGAGGATCAGCAAAAGCAGCCCAAAGGGTGGCGCCATCCGAATAGAACTTCCCCTTTATAGTGCCGTCGTACGTGTTGTACGTCACCGCGCTTTGCTTGAGCATTTTTTTTTCACGATAGTGTGTAGGCAAGGCAGGCTTGAGAGGAAACACGAAAAATCACGTTGAGAAAAACTTCATTTTTTTCAATGACGTTAAAAACGCCCGTGTGTACGCGGCATAAGACTACAAGTATCCATATATTTATATACTGACACATGTAGGAAAGCATTAGTAATAGACTCATTAAAGCCCAATTGAACCCTCTTTATGTATTACTGTAATACAGTTAGGTTTCATATACTTTAACCACCTCAGTTTCGGTAGATTTTACCCCCTTCATGACCAGGGCTATTTAAAAAATTTTTTGCTATTCAGCGCTGTGCTACTTTAACTGGCAATACTGTATGCAAATTAAATATTTATGATTTTTTTCACACAAATACAGGCAGTCTCCGAATTACATACAGTACATCCGACTTACATCTGAGTTATGGGAAAAAATGTGTCTCAACTGGAGCTGTATCACCAATCCTTGCTTCCATGACAACCCCAAATTTTCAAAATCCAATCGTCACAGGGACAGAAAGTGAGATGAAATCTTCTCACCAGGGGCAGACAGCAAAATAAACATTACATGGGTGTTATGCTATGGTTATGCTATCCAAAAAACTTAAAGCATTTTTTTTTTTTTGGCTGGAGTTATATTGAAAAAATTTACTTGTTCCAACTTACGGTACATACTAGAGTTGAGCGGACACCTGGATGTTCGGGTTCGACGGGTTTGGCCGAACTTCGGAAAAAAGTTCGGGTTCGGGACCGAACTTTAACCCGAACCCGGACCCGGACCCGAACCCGAACCCCATTGAAGTCAATGGGGACCCGGACTTCTAAGGACTAAAAAGGCTCTAAAAAAGTAATGGAAAGGGCTAGAGGGCTGCAAATGGCAGCAAAATGTTGTTAAGAGCATGGCAAGTGCTCTGCAAACAAATGTGGATAGGGAAATAACTTAAAATAACATAAAAAAAATAAAAATAAAAAATAATAATCTTGACCTAGAAGGACGAGGTCCATATGGAGTAGGAGGTTGAGGTGGCGGTGGATGTGGCTGTGTAGGTGGAAGCGGCGGTGGAGGAGGACGAGGTAGCCAACACTGATTCAAAAATACAACAATGGCTGGGTAAGACCGGTAATGTGTCGAATTCTGTCCCCCATCAAATAGTGTCCACCCTGTACTGCGCTTGCTCAGTATGTAGGACAAGGGGATTTCGAAAATCTCCCAAGACGAACGGCGCCTGCGTGGTGAGTTCAGGTGAAGGCCACACCATCCGTGGTTCAAGCCGAGCCAAGTGAGGCCGTGCCCGAAGCGTGGCGATCGAACAGAGCCCGTGAGGGGCCCTGTTACTATGTGCTACCGTATGTCCACTTGGATGGTGGGGCTTGAACCTGCACTCACAGCGCAGGCGCCGTTCATCTTCGGAGATTTTGTGAATCTCCTTGTCCTCTGTACTGCGCAAGCGCTGCGCCTTCGCAGTATGGGCCGGACACAATCCGATGGCCGGACAGTTTTTGTCACAACACCGGTATACATGTCTATTCTGCACAAGGTACGGACAAGTCCTGTGGGATCCATGCCTGGTTCATTTTAATGAACGTGAGCTTGTCCACATTGGCTCTGGACAGGCGGCTGCGCTTGTCTATGATACCGCCCCCCTGCCGTGCTAAATACACGTTCAGATAATACACTGGCTGCAGGGCAGGCCAGCACCTCCAAGGCATAAAGGGCAAGCTCAGGCCATGTGCCCAATTTGGAGACCCAGAAGTTAAAGGGGGCAGACCCATCATCCAGTACGTGTAGGCCTGTGGACACATACTGCTCAACCATGTTGGTGAAATGCTGCCTCCTGCTAAGACGTTCCATCTCAGCTGGTGGTGCTGGTTGTTGTGGCGTGCTGACAAAGCTTTTCCACATTTCAGCCATGCTAACCCTGCCTTCTGAGGTGCTGCCGGTGCCCCGGCTGCGTTGACGACCTCTTCCTCCTCCTCTGCCTTCGCCTTGTGCTTCCACCGTACGCCCGCTGTCAGGTGGGAATGCCACCAGCAGCGCGTCTACCAGCGTGCGCTTGTACTCGCGCATCTTACGATCCCGCTCCAGTGAGGGAATTAAGGACGGTACGTTGTCCTTGTAACGGGGATCCAGCAGGGTGGCCACCCAGTAATCAGCGCCAGTTAAAATGTGGGCAACTCGGCGGTCATTGCGGAAACACTGCAGCATGTAATCGCTCATGTGTGCCAGGCTGCCCAGAGGCAAAGAAAAGCTGTCCTCTGTGGGAGGTGTATCGTCTGTGTCCTCTGTATCCCCCCAGCCACGCACCAGTGATGGCCACGAGCTGGTCTGGGTGCCACCCTGCTGTGAAAATGGCTCCTCCTCCTCCTCCCCCTCCTCCTCCATCTCCTCCTCCACCTCGTCATCCTCCAGAACTGTGCCCTTTCTGCCGGACAATTGTGTACCTGCCGTTTGTTGGTGCAGGAACCCACCCTCGTAGCCACTTGTGAAAGACTGCCCTGAAAGCCTTTGAAATGATCCCGCTTCCTCCTCCTCCTCCTCATCCTCCTGTGCCACATCCTCTTCCATCATCGCCCGAAGCATTTTTTCAAGGAGGCATAGAACTGGGATAGTAACGCTAAGAACGGCGTCATTGGCACTGGACATGTTGGTGGAGTACTCGAAACAGCGCAACAAGGCACACAGGTCTCGCATGGAGGCCCAGTTATTGGTGGTGAAGTGGTGCTGTTCCGCAGAGCGACTCACGCGTGATTGCTGCAGCTGAAACTCCACTATCGCCTGCTGCTGCTCGCACAGTCTGGCCAGCATGTGCAAGGTGGAGTTCCACCTTGTGGGCACGTCACATATGAGGCGGTGAGCGGGAAGCCCGAAGTTACGCTGCAGCGCTGACAGGCGAGCAGCAGCAGGGTGAGAACGCGCGAAAGTGCGCACACACAGCCCGCACTTTCTGCAGCAGCTCTGGCATATTGGGGTAATTTTTAAGGAACCTCTGGACCACCAAGTTCAGCACATGCGCCAGGCAAGGGATGTGCGTCAAACCGGCTAGGCCCAGAGCTGCTACAAGATTTCGCCCATTATCGCACACCACCAGGCCGGGTTTGAGGCTCACTGACAGCAACCACTCATTGGTCTGTTGTTCCATGTCCCTCCACAACTCCTGCGCGGTGTGGGGTTTTTCCCCCAAACAGGAAAGTTTTAAAACTGCCTGCTGTCGTTTACCCCTGGCTGTGCTGAAGTTGGTGGTGAAGGTGTTACGCTGACCGGATGAGGAGGCGGTAGCGGATGAGGAAGCGGAGTAGGAGGAGTTAGCAACAGGAGGCAAACTGAAGCGCCCTGCAATCCTCGGTGGTGGAAGGACATGTGCCAAACTGCTATCTGCCTCAGGCCCAGCCGCCACTGCATTTACCCAGTGTGCTGTTAGGGAGATATAACGTCCCTGACCGTGCTTACTGGTCCACGCATCCGTAGTTAGGTGGACCTTGCCACAGATGGCGTTGCGCAGTGCACACCTGATTTTGTCCCCCACTTGGTTGTGCAGGGAAGGGATGGCTCGCCTGGAAAAATAGTGGCGGCTGGGCACGACGCACTGTGGGACAGCCAATGCCATCAGGCTTTTAAAACTCTGCGTCTCCACCAGACGGAATGACAGCATTTCAAAGGCCAGGAGTTTTGAAATGCTGGCATTCAGGGCAAGGGATCGCGGGTGGCTAGGGGGGTACTTCCTCTTCCGCTCCAATGTTTGGGAGATAGAGAGCTGTACGCTTCCATGGGACATTGTGGAGATGGTTGGTGACCCAGGTGGTAGTGTTGCTGGCATATCCTCTGTTTGCGGGGTGGCAGGTGCCACTGTCACTACAGAGGTGGATGAAGAGGCCGAGACTGCAGCAGAAGAGGAAGCAGGAGGAGCCAGAGACCTTTCTTGGTTTTTGAGGTGTCTACTCCACTGCAGCTCGTGCTTTGCACTTAGATGCCTGGTCATGCAGGTTGTGCTCAGGTTGAGAACGTTTATGCCTCGCTTCAGCCTCTGATTGCACAGCCTGCAAACCACTCGTGTCTTGTCATCAGCACATTGTGTGAAGAACTGCCACGCTAGGGAACTCCTTGGACCTGGCTTTGGTGTGCTCGGTCCCTTGCTGCGTTGGGCAGTAGCAGACATACTGTCTAGCGGACGGACGCTCCGCTTTTGCACCCTGCTCCCTCTTCTGCTGTGCTGGTGGCTCTTTGCGACCACCGCCTCTTCCTCCAAACTACACTGGTCACCTGCATAACGTTCCTTCCATGTGGGGTCGAGGACCTCATCGTCCTCCACATCATCTTCCACCCAGTCTTCACCCCTGCCCTCCTTGTCTGTCTGCACAATTGCGAAAGCAGCAGCAGTTGGCACCTGTGTTTCGTCATCATCCGAGACGTACTGCGATGGTCCACCCATGTACTCATCATGAAACATAAGTGGTTGGGCATCGGTGCACTCAATCTCTTCCACTTCTGGGGCAGGGCTAGGTGGATGGCCCTGGGAAACCCTGCTAACAGAGTCATCGAAAAGCAGAAGAGACTGCTGCATGATTTGGGGCTCAGACTGCTTGGCTGATTTGCAAGGGGGTGAGGTGAAAGACTGATGGACATGGGTTTCAGGTGCCAACTCTGTTCTTTCATCAGAAGAGTGGGTGGGAGACAATGTGAAGGAACCCGAGGCACTGTCAGCAACCCAATCTACTATCGCCTGTACTTGTCCTGGCCTAAACATTCGTACAGCCTCATTAGGCGCGACAAAATACCGCCGCAGGCTCGGTCGCCTACTCGCACCTGAGGAAGGTGTTTCACTTGTGCGTGTATCTGGCACAGATCCACCACGTCCTCTCCCTGCAACAGGAGCTCCACCAGCAGCACCACGACCGGGACCACCACGTCCCTTTGACCTTCTCCTCATATTTTCCAAATTTAGGATCTTGCCCTAAATGGGTGTTTTTGGAAGAGCAGAACACACCCACAGTACGTAACAGCTGAATCGCACAGCTACAGAACTGCAGAAAATGCTATTAAAATTTTTTTTTTTTTTTTTAGTATAGCACAGTAGAAGAAAACTATTTAGAAATTGTTTATTTCACACACCTCCAAATATGTATAACACACTGCAAACTATTTTTTGTGCCCCTAAACGGCGTTTTTTGGAAGAGCAGAACACACCCACAGTACGTAACCGCTAAATCGCACAGCTACAGAACTGCAGAAAATGCTATTCAAAAAAAATGTTTTTTTTTTAGTATAGCACAGTAGAAGAAAACTATTTAGAAATTGTTTATTTCACACACCTCCAAATATGTATAACACACTGCAAACTATTTTTTGTGCCCCTAAACGGCGTTTTTTGGAAGAGCAGAACACACCCACAGTACGTAACCGCTGAATCGCACAGCTACAGAACTGCAGAAAATGCTATTAAAAAAAAATGTTTTTTTTTAGTATAGCACAGTAGAAGAAAACTATTTAGAAATTGTTTATTTCACACACCTCCAAATATGTATAACACACTGCAAACTATTTTTTGTGCCCCTAAACGGCGTTTTTTGGAAGAGCAGAACACACCCACAGTACGTAACCACTGAATCGCACAGCTACAGAACTGCAGAAAATGCTATTCAAAAAAAATGTTGTTTTTTTAGTATAGCACAGTAGGAGAAAACTATATAGAAATTGTTTATTTCACACACCTCCAAATATGTATAACACACTGCAAACTATTTTTTGTGCCCCTAAACGGCGTTTTTTGGAAGAGCAGAACACACCCACAGTACGTAACCGCTGAATCGCACAGCTACAGAACTGCAGAAAATGCTATTCAAAAAAAATGTTTTTTTTTTAGTATAGCACAGTAGGAGAAAACTATATAGAAATTGTTTATTTCACACACCTCCACATATGTGTAACACACTGCAAACTATTTTTTGTGCCCCTGAATGTCTCTTTTTGCAAGCGTACATTAAAGTGCAATTTTTTTATTTTTTTTTGCCCTAAACGGGTCTTTTTTTGCAAGAGCAAAATAAAATGCTTTTTTTTTTTTTTTTGCCCTATGGGTCTTTTGGAAAAGAGCACAATAAAGTGCCTTTTTTTTTCCCCTAAAAGTTAGATTTTCTCTGACACTGGGCTCATGGCAGTGTAAAAAGACTGCACTGCAACACAAACAGGTAAACCTATGCAGATCGCTGATTTTAATCTCTGAATCTGGACTCCTATATAATATTCTCTCTCCCTGAAAGCACCAACAGGAACCTGGCCCTACACTACACTATCTCTCTATCTTTTCCCTCAGATTGTAGAATCAGGACTACCTCATCTATTTTTCTATCTCTCCCTAAAAGCAGCAGCAGCAGACTAGATCCTCTCCCTATCTATTCTGAAGCAGAGTGACGTGTGTGCTGTCACTGCTGTGTGCCTCTAGCTTATATAGAAGCTGGGTCACATGTTGCACTCACCAATCACAGCCATGCCATTAGTAGGCATGGCTATGATGGCCTCTAAGGGCACACCAGCTAATCAAAAGGTGATAATTAGATTGCCGAACCCGAACCTGGACTTTTGGGCAAAGTCCGGGTTCGGGTTCGGAAAAAAGCTAAAGTTCGGTACGGACCCGAACTTTACAGTTCGGGTTCGCTCAACACTAGTACATACAAATTCAACTTAAGAACAAAACAATAGAACCTATCTTGTTTGTAACCCAGGGACTGCCTGTAAAGATTTATTTTGGTGGTTTTTGATTATTATTTTTTTTTTTTTGCGTTATAAATGAAAACGAAAATTTTGTAAAATTAATTTTGCTCATAAATTTAAGCCAAAATGTATTCTCCTACATGTCTCTGTTAAAAAAAAAATCCCAATAGGTGTAAATTAATTAGTTTGTGTGAAAATGATAGCAAACTATGGTATTTATATTTGAAAATTGATCAATCCTAAAAAAATGTAATTGTTCAATTTCTTCATTTTCAATTTTTTTTTTTTGAAAATGAACAAATTGAACAATTCTATTTTTTACATGCAGCGTCTTCATATGACTGATTTGGCAGTGATCAGGGACACTGACTGGTGACAATATGTTAAAATATATATATATATATATATATGTATGTATATGGATCGATAATTTTTTCTTCGATTTTGTAACTTTTCTTTTTAATCTTTTACAATTTTTTTTACATACTATCATCAGAGTAGAGAAGGCACATCCAGGATCTGGGAACCTCCTGTCTCCCATTCCTCCTCTGAGCAGCTTTCAGGAGATGACCATTCTGCTAGTTTCTCTAGAGACCCAAATTCTGCTATCAGTCTGGGGGATCCCCAATCTATGGCTTTGCCCCCGCACTCCCCTTCCAGCTCACCTGAGGGCAGACTCCCCTCCAAAGCTGGCTCCTTCCGGTCAGGGATAGCAAGGGGCATAGACACAGCAGGCATTTCTGGGACATCTGACTCCTGCAGGGCAGTACTCACAGTTGTCAGGTCCCCAACCAGGCCGCAAGCCATAGCAGACTCCTCTCCTCCTAAGTCACTTTTCTTCGCAGGGGAGTCACCAGGCTCAGACTCGACCCCGCCTTTCTGGGCTGACTCCAGGCCAGCTCCGGCCTTCCGGGATGTCTGTGGCTGTAATGTACAGAGTCCTGAATGCAGGTCCACTTGGTAGTATTGCGGATCCTGCTGGCTGGATGCAAGCCGAGTAAGCGGTTCATCACAATGGCCACATCGGATCCAGGCACTGACCACCGCGGTTGGTATCTGACCCTCTGGGCACAGCAGGCACAGCCGCTCCATCCCCCTGATCATCCCTAGGGAGATTCCCCCGCAATGCTCCAACCAGACACCGGTGTCCACCAGCGTCCGTTCCTGCAAATCAGGCAACCAGGTTAGTGCTGGTAGCATGCGTCCGCTCTCCGCCATTTTGCTCCTCTGCCTCGTGGTGTCTGCTGCTAGCAGGGAATGCTGGGTCTCCTCTAGGGCGTGGCGCTGCCCCCTCGCTACCAGACACGCTGGCGTCTGCAGAACTGATAGGCAGGCCCCTCCCTGAGCATGCTGTTGTAACCCCTTGATGACAAAACTGAAGGTTGCAGGCGTGCTGTAACTAGCAGGACTTGTCAAGGCATGTTGCTTGACAATGACTGTGCCCAAACAACTAAAGGCAGATGTCCACTGACCTCCCCGGTGGTTGCCGGTGGCAACAATAAAGTTTATAACCCCTGCCTCACTGAAGGGAACATTTTTAGCACAGTGCCGCCCGCAGGCTTCCCCCGATCACCTAGAGCAAGAAGTAGACAGTTCCAGGCACACTTTACTGTTTGCAGCAGGAATTTGGAGCAAAAGTTCAGAATGCCCAGCAATAGCAGATCGCTGGACATATTTTTAATCCACATTAGGACGCCTAGCCATAGCAGAACGCTGGGCGTATTTGTAATCCATGGACGTGGTCGCCCGCCGTGGTTGCCATGGGTAACGGCACATGGTAAACAGTTCCTGAATTGTAGAATTAGCACAAGTATCCGCCCCAGCTGCGGTTGGAGCAACTGGGTAAGCAAACAGCAATAAACTGATTTTAAGGCAGCTCCCACTGGTTGCTATGGGCAACGGCACTAGTTATTATAGCACTGAATGGCAGGCAGAACACATAAGTTGTTTCCCAAGTTTTTTCCTTCCTCAACTGGCGGTGGAAGAAAGCACAGTTCCCCCGGCTCGATAAATCTTGGTTACTAGGGGTAATGGCTGGCAGGTTAGCTGTGAACAGGTGATCCTGGATGACATCCCCAAATGAAGCTATGCCCCCGTAGGAGTTGCTGAATGTAGTGGTTCACCTGTCACCCTGCCCAGCCAGACATCCATCTCTCAGTCACTCAGAGACAGAAACCAGTCCATTACTTTGTTTTAGTTTTTTATTTTAGGGGATTAAACTTGGATGGGAAATTGGGAATTATGGGATGCCCAGTAATATTTAATGCAAACTTGCTTGGGATTTCTATATACACTCCAATATGTACACTCTAATCTTCTCTCCAGCACAAACACTTGCTGCACACCGTTTCCCCTCCAGCACTTCACTTGCCGCAGACTGTTACTCCTCCAGACTAGCTAGCACTGCATGGGTAGGCCTAAAGCCTCATACACACGATAGGACTTAAAAAAAAACATTTCCGTGGATTTTTGTTTGAAGGACGTTGGCCGGAAACACTCATAGCATACACACGGCAGGACTTTTTCTGCAAACTTTCCCAAAATCACATGGTTTTTCTGTTCTTTTCTGCTCTTTACCGCCACCCTTTGGTCAACTTCTGCTATTGTTGGTTGATTTTAACGTTGGTTCTGGGCATGCGTGTTTGTACTTTGGACTAAAGTCCGATGGATTTCTGTACACACGATAGGACTTTGCACCGTAGGACTTCTGTTGGCGAAAAGTTTGTCCGTTTGCAGAGCGAACTTTTGACCGATGAAAACCGAAAAAGTTTGTCCGATGGAGCGTACACACGGTAGGATTTTTTTGAAAACCTGCTCATTTTGAAGTTTGTTGTCAAAAAGTCCTACCGTGTGTATGGGGCTTAACACTACTTAGCCAGGCCTTAATGAACTGCCTTTTGTAGGCAGGGACCCTGTGGTGTAGAAATAGTTCAGGTGCTAGCTGTCCTCTATTCAGCTACCACTCCCAGATAGCTCTCTTCAGGCCCTGCCAACCAGCCTGGCTGCAGAGACCTATTTCCACTGCCCTTCCCACAGTCCTCTCTTCTGGTTCTGCACCCATCTCAAACTGCAATCTCCCAGTTATCTCAGGCGTGCCTCCCCAGTCCTCCTGACTGTGCTCACTCACCAGCTCTCCCGGCTGCGGCCAGTAGTCCTCCCTGGAGACTCTAAGGCTTCATGTACACAGGACGTTTTTACAACCTCTCCTGAATGATTTAACTTGACAGATACTAACCGATGTTTAAAACGTCCGTTTTGCCACGTTTACATGCCGCGTTTAGCCACGTTTTGCCGCGTTTGCGTTTAGAAGCGTTTAAAAAAAATGCCTCTGAACATCCGTACTGAAAGCATTTTTTTGCATTCCAAAAAATGCTTCTAAACTCAACTGCCTAGAAACTACTGTAAACGACCCTGTGTACATGTACTGATAAGATAACATAGAGGAGAGTTCAGGGGCAGCTGAAAAAAAAGCCCAACTGCTCTTAATCGTCCGTTTACCAGCAGCCTTAGAAGTGTTCTACTCTGCTGTCTTCTACTTGCTCTCTCATGTGCCTCTCTTTCCAGGATCTCATCACTCCTCCTGGATGCACCCAAGCCCCAGCCCAGGGTCACCCCCCCCCCAGACTGGGGAGCCCCCCTTGGGCCCCGACAGCCTCCACACTCTCTCACTCCAGCTCTTCCACCCAACAACTCCTCCCCAGCTTGGCTGACCCCAGGTATTTAGGGAGGCCTTCCCCCTGCCAATCCAGGTTGGGGATTGGTCAGAGCTCTCTAAAACACCCCAGGCAGCTCCAACTCTCCTCTCGTTCCAGATCTTTCTAGCGAGCTCTAGAAAGAAGAGGGAGGTGTCAGTGATGCTGCCTGTAAGTCACCAGCTACTACTCTGAGCCACTCCCAGCCCAGAATGAAAACAAACAGGCCTAGCAACCCGCTAGGCCTGCCTTAATTTATCTACTCTGCCAGAAAATCCTCACTCTAGCACCTACCTAACTAGAGGGTGCTACAGCAGCGTATTACAAGTGTTTAACAGCTTCAGGCATTTTCGTTTAGCCAATAGAAAGCACTAGTGGGAGGAGAGGAAATTAGGGGTGGAGAATTGCTTTTTGAAGGTTTTACAGTCGTTTTACAAACGTTTTTTTTGCTCAAGTCAGACATTTCTATTGGAGTCTATGGGGCCAAAAACGTCTGTAATCTGCCAAAAAGAAGCTCATGTACTTTTTTGAGCTCCAGGCATTTTGCTTCAGGCGACAGAACGCTCATATGTGAACAGGGGCCATCAAAATGAATGGGATATTGCTTGTTGGGCGTTTTGAAGCTTCAGAGCTGAGCGTTTTACAAGCTGAAAAACGCTCAGGTGTGAACGGGGCCTAAAACTGGAGAGTGCAAAATCTGGTGCAGCTGTGCAAAGAAACCAATAAGCTTCTAACTTCAGCTTGTTCAATTAGGCTTTGACAATAAAACCTGGAAGTTGATTGGTTTCTATGCAGAGCTGCACCAGATTTTGCACTCTCCAGTTTTAGTAAATCAACCCCCATGTGCCCTATTATTCCAGTTCCAGTTTCTGGCTAACCTTTAGATACTGTGATCTTACCTGTTTTGTGTTGCCTTTTATTTATTTATTTGATCTTGACCCTCTTGTTAAAAACCAGACTTGCCTCCTAATTTCTAAAACTGATCCATTCTTGGTGATATCTACAATTTCCCAATTGCTCTTGACTGTTCTGGCTGATTCCTGCAACTTTTTTGTAATCACTTTAATTACCTATCTGTTAGTCTGTTGCCACCAGTGGAGAAAAGAGAGGTGTAGTGACATACTGTAGAAGTGTCTCTCAGCTAAGTCAGTTCATCTTTGTGAAGGACAGAAGTGCACGAATCTTACACTGCATGCCTTAGCTAAACTTATTTATGACACTGGTGGTGAATGATACAAAATAAAAGTGTCAGTCCTTGTCCTAAGCGAACCTTAAAGTAGAACTATAGGCAAAACTTTTTTTTTTTCATTTTGAATAGTGGACAGGAGGATTATAACCCCAGCCAGATTTTTTTTTCGCCATCAGTGTCCCATTGTGGAGATCTCCCTTCACTTTCTGTCCCATAGAGAACAACAAGAAGTGAGAAGAAATCCCTGCAAATGAAGGGAATTTCTTGGGGACCCCCAGTTCACCAGAACTAGTGTCCCCATTGGAAGATTTCCCCTCTATTACTTTTCTGGGGACATCCCAAAATTTGGGATTTTCTTTTACTTTCAATTTTAATGATAATGGTAAACAGGACAAATAAAGAAGGTGAATCTCCCTAACGGGAACACATACAGCAATAAAAACTGACAGATGATCTAATCCATCTCCCCTCTATCCAAAACTAAAAAAACGTTTTGCCTTTAGTTATACTTTAAGCTTAAATCTTTTCTTGTGTGCTTGGGTTGTCAGTCTACACACTGGTTCCTGTCTTGCTTATGTACACTCAACCTGTCCTGTCTGCTTTAACCCTTGACCTCTGATTGTAGCCCTGGATACCCCACAATGCTTTTTTTTTTTTTTTATTAGATTCTGACAAATTCTCAAGTATGACCAGAAGCCCCATGCAGCTTCTGATACCTGTCAACATAAATCTGACTGAATATTCTTTAATATGTTAAGCTTATTTATTTTATGCTTTAAAAAAAGTATTCAGAGAGAACAGGCAATTAAAGTGCATAAAAAATAAAACAGAACTCCTACTAGATGCATTGGGAAAACAATAATACATGGAACTGTAATCAAAAAATAAAAATGCTGCACTTAACCTCCCTGGCGGTATGATTCTGTCAGATTTTAGGTGCTGAAAGCGGTACCATTATTCTGCATGGAAATTTGGCGTTTTATATTGCAGGCCTGTAATTCTTAGGAATAACTCACTTAAATCTGTCCAAACCAGAGTCTAGTAGACATCCCGGGTATGATAAAGTTCAAAAAACAAAATTATACATTATAATAAAATAAATAACTATAAAATAATTATAACAAATACTATAATAATAATAATAAAAGTGTTTTTCAGTGTTTGATGACGAATTTCCCCACAAATCGCTATCGCTCAATTCTGCGAGTGATTCTAATTTATTATCGCTGTTTTTTAGCTGGTCTAAAACCACTTTTGACATAAAGGGACAGTTTTTGGTTGCTATGGACAATCTCCAGTTTCTAGGCAGAACTAAAAGTTTTTATTATATAAAAGTGCATGCAGGACACTGGGCAGACCACTAGGGACAACGGGGGTGTGTAATTATAACATACAGTACACTGTAATCTGTAAGATTACAGTGTACTGTGTGTGTAATGTGTTTCAACTTTTTTGAATTTGGCGCCGATCTCCGTCCCCGTGCGCCGTAACGCTGCAGGGAACGGAGCTCGGCGGCACTCGGAAGTGTGTGAATCGAGCGAGGAGACAGCTCGATCACACAGCGGAGAGGCATCGCAGGAGCCAGGGGACAAGGTGAGTAACTCTGCCTGGATCACTGCGATGCAATCCCGAGTCTGGCTCGGGGTTACCGCTTTTGGTGCTGAAATTTCACCCCGAGCCTGACTCGGGAATACCGCCAGGGAGGTTAAAGGCATTCAGCAAAAAATAAAAGGTTTTACCAAATATGCAAATGTTCCTGCTCTGCTATACCCTCAAATATATATCTAAAAATGAGAACTGCTCTCACTCCTTTGTGCTTTACACAAGAAAACCAAAATAATGAATAAAATAAGTGCAGCGCTCCCTGTGTCTTATATCATTCCACAAAATCAAATCCGCAAATACTTATATACTTAAAGGGGTTATAAAGGTTAGTTTTTTATTTTCTAAATAGGTTCCTTTAAGCTAGTGCATTGTTGGTTCACTTACCTTTTCCTTAGATTTCCCTTCTAAATATTTTTTTTCTTTGTTTTCTTTGTCTGAATTTCTCACTTCCTGTTTATCCTCAGTAAGCTGTTCAGTAAGCTGTTCTAGATGACTCCACACCACTCGGATGATGGTGTGGAGTTCAGTGAGGAGAAACAGGAAGTGAGAAATTCAGACAAAGAAAACAAACATTTAGAAGGTAAATCAAAGAAAAAGGTAAGTGAAGCAACAATGCACTAGCTTAAAGGAACCTATTTAGAAAATAAAAAACGAACCTTTACAACCCCTTTAAGCCCTGTACACACGATCGGATTTCCTATGGATTTTAAACTGATGGATTTTTCCATCGGAAATCCGATGAAGCTGACTTCCATCAGTCTTGCCTACACACCATCAGTCAAAAAACCGATCGTCCCAAACGCCTTGACGTAAAACACTCCGACGAGCCAAGAAAAATGAAGTTCTATGCGTCTGAGCATGCGTCGACTTGATTCTGAGCATGCGTGGGTTTTTTATCCGATGGAGTTCCCCACAGACGATAGTAATTTGATATCTTTTTTTTTCCATCGGATAAATTTAAAACATGTTCTATTTTTTAACACCGATGGAAAAAAGACAGATGGGGCCCATACACGATCGGTTTGTCCGATGAAAAAAGTCCATTGGACTGTTTTCATCGGTAAAACCGATCGTGTGAACAGGGCTTAATACTCACCACAATCACAATGGGGAACAAATAAAAAATAATAATATAAAATAAATACAAAATTGTGTGATCCCCACTCAGTGTAATGTCAAAAAATAAATAAATAAAATAAAAATGTAAAAAAAAAAAACAATAGTGTCAACAATAAACTCCTTGTGAAAATTCAGATGCAGTTCTATGCTGTATCCAGTGTCTTGCAAAAGTATTCACCCCCTTGGCTTTTTACCTATTTTGCTACATTACAAAAACAAGTAGTACATTACAGCCCTTAGTTCAATGTTTTTTTTAATCTGAATTATATGTGATGGAGCAGAACACAATAGTCTAAGTTGGTAAAGTAAAATTAGAAAAATATATACATAAAACTATTTTTCAGAAATAAAAAACTGATAATTGGCATGTGCGTATGTATTCACCCCCTTTGTTATGAAGCCCATAAAAAAGATGTCCACCTGTGTGCAATCTAAGTGTCACATGATCTGTCATTACATATACACACCTTTTTGAAAGGCCCCAGAGGCTGCAACACCTAAGCAAGAGGCACCACTAACCAAACACTGCCATGAAGACCAAGGAACTCTCCAAACAAGTAAGGGACAATGTTGTTGAGAAGTACAAGTCAGGGTTAGGTTATAAAAAAATATCCAAATCTTTGATGATCCCTAGGAGCACCATCAAATCTATCATAACCAAATGGAAAGAACATGGCACAACAGCAAACCTGCCAAGAGACGGCCGCACACCAAAACTCACAGACCGGGCAAGGAGGGCATTAATCAGAAAGGCAGCACAGAGACCTAAGGTAACCCTAGAGGAGCTGCAGAGTTCCACAGCAGAGACTGGAGTATCTGTACATAGGACGACAATAAGCCGTACGCTCCATAGAGTTTTGCTCTATGGCCGAGTGGCCAGGAGAAAGCCATGACTTTCAGCAAAAAACAAAATGGCACATTTTGAGTTTGCGAAAAGGCATGTGGGAGACTCCCAAAATGTATGGAGGAAGGTGCTCTGGTCTGATGAGACTGGGAACCTGGTCAGAGTTGAGGGAAAGATGGGTGGTGCTAAATACAGGGATATTCTTGAACAAAACCTGTACCAAACTGTGTGTGGATTGAGGCTAGGATTGAGGTTCACCTTCCAGCAGTGAAATATAAAACAATATAATGATTCACATTGGAGGACACAGAACCCTTTTTGAATGATTGCAGCTGTCACTATTCAGTTATCTTTTGTTTGTTACACACAAGTTTAATATTCATTAGCGCTTTAGTAAATTCCACTTCACCTTCCAGAAGGACAATGACCCCAAACACACTGCTAAAGCAACACTTGAGTGGTTTAAGTGGAAACATGTTAATGTGTTGGAATGGCCTAGTTTTCCCTGTGTTTAGGGTCAGGTTATTTGCTGTACACCATTCCACTATCCTATCAACCTCTCTCCTGTATTGCTCCTCATCGTCTCCAGTGATACAACCGATTACGGTAGTGTCATCTGCAAACTTAACTATACTATTGGTCTCATAATAGGGGGTGCAGTCATATGTGTACAGTGCAGACTTAAAGATTAAAGTAAGAGAAAATGAAGCTGCGCCAAATAAGACTTAAAGATTGCTGTTCACAAGCGCAAACCATCCAACTTGAAGGAGCTGGAGCAGTTTTGCAAGGAGGAATGGGCAAAAATCCTAGTGGTAAGATGTGGGAAGCTCATAGAGACTTATCCAAAGCGATTTGGAGCTGTGATAGCCACAAAAGGTGACTCTACAAAGTATTGACTTTAGGGGGGTGAATAGTTATGCACACTGACTTTTTCTGTTATTTTGTCCTATTTGTTGTTTGCTTCACAATAAAAAAAAACACATCTTCAAAGTTGTGGGCATGTTCTGTAAATTAAATGATGCAAATCCTTAAACAATCCATGTTAATTCCAGGTTGTGAGGCAACAAACATGAAAAATGCCAAGGGCGTGAATACTTTTGCAAGGCACTGTATGTGAACTATAAACACAGTCCTTTTCAATACAAACCACTCCAATCTGCTTTTCCAAGTGTGAACACTCTTCCATAAGTGCCCTTCAATTTTCACACCTTGTGCTTAAGGTAATGCTCTCACCTCCAGAGATGGACCTCTGAATTACAGAAAGTCAGTAAAGCATCCACAGCTTTTCAAAGTACTTCACTCCTCTCTCTTTACACAGCTTGTCAGCGGCTCAATAATATTGCCACCAAAGATCCACTCATGCAGAGAAAGCAAGAGAAACAATAGTGCTCTCTATACGGACAATATATAATATATGGGCACCAATAATAAAATAACACTGACATGTACAATGATAAGAAACAGTCTTCTGTAAAAACATATATCCTCAACAGGCATCAATTCATTATGTCTGCGCTGTCATACTCGGCTCCCTGCACAGCACCGCCTAGAGTGATGACATCATAAACACTTCCATCTGACACATTGAGTCCTGATTCCTTAGAGATCGTTTCCCGACCGGTGTCCTCCTTGGCTACATTTCCTCATTTATCAGATGAGAAATGGTTGGCTTCACTTTAAGGGCAATTATAAATGTGGAGAGATAAAATCTTCATCAATTACAGCACAAGACATATTGTTTATCTCAATTATGTGCAGTATTTGTTCAATAGTATGTTGGAAGGACAAATAGGTGGCTACGTGATCGTCTCGATGATCACATTTATAATGTACAGAAGAATCAGTCCACTAATGTGGCTAGACATGTCAATGTACAACGTGCGGTTGATCACATAGCCTTGCTTGTACAGGGAATAGAGAAACTAGTTATCCCAAAGAAAGAAGGGGATCCGTTTAGGTTATTATGCATCTCCAATGGACCTAACTTTGAATGGGACCTTACATATTTTTATGAATGACGTAGATAGTTACATTGACTATGGCTGTTTCTTTGTGGTTCTGCACATATGTTTGCATGTATTAGGTGCTAGGTTGTTAGGCAAATTTAGTTATTTTTGACTCTTCTGTAATCAGTGGAGCAGCTGTTGACTTATTTGGGCTGCTTTTGATCTCACAAATTGCTCTAGCCTACTTTCTAGGGGCTTCAGGAACATAGGAGGTTGAGCAAGGCAAATAGGCAAACTAAATATTTATTGTGCTCCAACCAATCCCTGGGGAAGTGTGCCCAGTAGGTGGGTGGAGAGGCAAATAAATAGTCTGAGCTTTGGTACAGCAGGGTCTTCCCATCTGGCTACCCCCATCCTTGCATCAGTTCTCATGATTCAAGCTAAAGTTCATTAAGGTCAGAACTGTGGCATAGCGGGGGGGGGAGGGAATCTCTAAATCCTTCTGAAGCTAAGGATCTGTTCTGGCGAACTTACTAAAGAGTGTTCAGTGGAGGCTGAAGAGTGCATAGCTGTCCTGTGGCATTGTGAGCTTTAACATCTCCGTCACTGAAGAGTGTCCAGTGGATACTAGAAGGAGGCATCAGACTATCATGTGAGGACAGCCCTAAGTTTCAGGACCCAATGACTGAGTGCTGGTATCTTTTGGGTCCGAGGGCATGTGGTTATTCTGACTGAGATAGCCCTTCCAAGACCTCAATTCTGGCTACCTTATTTTCTTCTGGCATCAGGGCTATTCAGAGAAGGTTAGTCAAGTGAAGTGTGTCCTATTATTGCTATTTACTATTCCTGGAGTATCCCATGCCACCTTAAATCCACTCCTGTTACCAGTTCTACAAGCAAATAAACTTTAAAAAGTCATCCCTTAGACCAGTGGTCACCAAACTGTGGAATGGGAGCCAGATGTTGCCCTTTGCTTGCTTTTATCCGGCCCTTGGGGTATTATTTCCCACACTGTCAGCAGCAATGAAACAGAGTTCCTGCCTGCCACTTACACCAACAATGGGACACTATTCTTCCCACTGACACCAATATTTGGGGACTATTTCTCCCACTGACACCAATGATGGGACACTACGTCTCCCCCTAATACCAAAGATGTAAAGAGAAAGGGGGGCGCCATATGGGAGTTTGGGACTTTGGTTACATCAAAGATGTGCCTCCATCCCGTATTAGGGTAATGAAGAGAAAGACATTGGGATTTTGAATGAAGCCCTGCCCCCCGCATTATTGGGCCAGCGTGACGCTGGTGGCAGTCTCACGCACGTGCGGGAAGCATATAGGGTGTCTCCCTACACTCACAGCTTGTTGCCACACAGGTGGAGAAGCCACAGCTTTTACAGGCTTGTGTTTTCAAACAAGGTATAATTCTGTAATCCCCACATCAGTTCCTACTATATTACTTGCATTCTCATTACCATGGGTTATTCTTGATGGACCTACCTATCCATTACAGATGTCCGTATACAACCATGACCCGATACCTGGTCCCATAATTGTATTGGTGACTTGCTTTCTGGGGATGATGCCTATGAGGTCCATCATTTGCTGGATTACCTCCCACCTCAGCTCCCGGGCCGGACAGCCCCATTTGGCCCAGCTCTCACACACCACAGCCTGGTATACTTTTTTTTATTTTTATAAATTCTTCATTTTTTCACAGTTTTCTTAACATAATTCCAGATAATCTTACATAGTCTTAGTTTCGCATTTATATTACATTCTATTAAATACATTTTGTTACTTCCAGACTTAGGACTTTACTTATTATAAGCTCCACTTTCCCTTTCCCTCCCTGCCCACCCCCTTCCCCAAACACAAAAAAAAAAGTATACTTCGTAAGTACCCAGAACTGAAATATTGTCTCTTCTGGTGGCGCTAAGTCAATCATTTGATTAGTTTATATCCTATTGTTTCAGATACCCTTTAGCATTCGCCCCTGAGGAAGTGTTTTTACACGAAACGCGTCGGGAATTAAGGATGTAGCTATATGCGCTAATAGGACTTCATTCTGACATACCATTTTTTATATGACTTTTCAAAAAAAATGTTATTCACGTTACAACTTGTTATGTGCTGCTCAGCTTTTATGTGTTTACACACACTACATGTCGCTTTGATCTTAACCATTTATTGCCATGTGTCACTATACTAACATTTGTATATGGATGTATTTTGGTATGCTCTGTGCTTTTGTACACGCTATCTGTATATATGTGATTCATTACTTAATACACGTATGCAATACTACCTGTTTAATTCCATTCTTTACCCCTACCAGTCTACTGCTTCATTCAAAATCCCAATGTCTTCCTCTTTAATACCAAAGATGGAACAGTGTTTACTCCCACTGACACCAGGACATTTTCTTCTCCTGCTGACCACAATCCGGCCCCTCTAAAGTCAAAAGTCGTTTTGGAGATCCCTGCCCTAGACTGTTTAATGAGCCTGAGTGAGTGGACTGTTGCTGTGTGCTGTGCTGCCCTGCACTCAGAGACAGTTAATTACTTGTTTTCTTTGTTTTTTTATGTACAGTATCTCACAAAAGTGAGTACACCCCTCACATTTTTGAAAATATTTTATTATATCTTTTCATGTGACAACACTAAAGAAATTACACTTTGCTACAATGTAAAGTAGTGAGTGTACAGCTTGTATAAAAGTGTAAATTTACTGTCCCCTCAAAATAACTCAACACACAGCCATTAATGTCTAAACAGCTGGCAACAAAAGTGAGTACACCCCTAAGTGAAAATGTCCAAATTGGGACCAAAGCAGTGGCGTACCAAGTGGGGGGCGGGCCCACCCCAGGTGCCACAGACTGGGGGGTGTCAGGCCGGCACCCCCCCTCCACGACTGAAGCGGTGACAGCGTTGCGGGGTGGGTTTAGGCAGCGGCGTGGTGACAGGCAGGTAAGAGCAGGGAGAGGCGAGCTGCAGTGGCATTGCAAGGGGGGTGGGGGGTGACACCACTGCACCAACCATCACCTTCTCTCGTGGCCGTGGGCTGTCTGAGTGGTCCCGGATTTCAAACAAGCACAGCCGAGCAGAGTGAAGCCGCCTCCCCCTCCTCTCTGTTTATGTGTACACAGGGGGAGGGGACCTGCTGTGCATGTGCCATGCTAATCTGAGGTACTGAATGGGGGGTCTGCACTGAAGGGGGGTCTGAACTGAAGGGGGGGTCTGCACTAAAGGGGGGGTCTGCACGTAAAACTTTACAGTCACTTTAAGAAGCAAGAGATTTTAAAATTGAGAATTTTACAATTATATTGGAGACCAGAGAAAGCCTTAATACTAAAGTATAGATTGTGAGGGCAGAAAAACCCTTCTTCTGAATATAGCAGATCCTCTAGCCCTGGATAACAGGAGAGAATTTCCTATATATTTTGTTTGGGGATTGTGTAGGAATATAACATTTATTAAAAATTTATATAAAATACCCCGAGAACTTGATGTATTTTCCTAGTTAAGGGGAATGTTTCATTACAGGATTTAACCACTTGCTTACTGGGCACTTAAACCCCCCTCCTGCCCAGACCACTCTTTGAATGACAATTGCGCGGTCATACAACACTGTACCCAAATGATTTTTTTTTCTTTTTTTTCACACAGATAGAGCTTTCTTTTGGTGGTATTTGATCACCTCTGCGGTTTTTATTTTTTGTTCAAAAAAATTCAAAACACCGATTAAAAAAAAAAATACAAAACAGTTTTTTATTTTGTTATAAATTTTGCAAAGAGGTAATTTTTCTCTTTCATTGATGTACGCTGATGAGGCTGCACTGATGGGCGCTGATAAGGCTGCACTGATGGGCGCTGATGGGGCTGCACTGATGGGCACCGATGGGCTGCACTGATGGGCACCGATGGGCTGCACTGATCGGCACCGATGGCTGCACCGATGGCTGCACTGATGGGTGGCACTGATGGGCACCGATAAGGCGGCACTGATAGGCGGCACTGGTGGGCACTGAGAGGTGGCACTGGTGGGCACTGAGAGGTGACACTGATGGGTGGCACTAAAGGGCATTGATAGGTTGCACTGGTGGGCACTGAGAATTGGCACTGATAGGGGGCACTGATGGGTGGCAGTGATGGGCACTGGGTGGCAGTGATGGGCACTGATGGGTGGCAATGATGGGTACTGATCAGCACTGGTAGGTGACACTGATAGGCAGCACTGCTAGGTAGCACTGATGGGCAGCACTGGTGGGCATTGATAGGTGGCACTCGTGGGCATTGATAGGTGGGCACTTGCAGGGGGCACTGGCAGGTGGTACTGGTGGGCACTAATGAGGCCGATGTGCCTCTTCCACTCGGGACCGATGTCCCTTGCACAAAAGCCGGTGATCGGCTGTTTTTTCTCCTCACGCCGTCAGCGTGAGGAGGAAAAAACAAAAAACGATTACCAAGCTTTTGTTTACATCACGTGATCAGCTGTCATTGACTGACAGCTGATCACGTGGTAAGGGGCCGGGACCGGCCCCTTACTCGGATCTGTGATCACCCAAGTCTCAGTGACTCTATGATCACAGCGCTCGCCCAGCAGGGAGCGCGCGTGGAGCGTGCAAAGGGGAGGACGTCTATTGACGGCCTCCCGGCAAAGTAGATCCGCGCTGTAGCCGTCATTTGGCTATAGCGCGGATGGGAAGTGGTTAATCATATATCCTGTTCTTGGGGTGAATCTAGAAGACCCCTGATGTCTCCATTGAGAGGATCTTGTCACTACTGTCACATAAGGGGCTTGTCAGTACATACATACTGTATATACATGGTTAGGACACATGTTAATACATAAACACCTATTAAGCCGTGTACACACGATAGGTTTTACCGATGAAAACAGTCCGATGGACTTTTTTCATCGGAGAAACCGATCATGTGTGGGCCCCATCGGTCTTTTTTCCATCGGTGTTTAAATATAGAACATGTATTAAATTTATACGATGGTTAAAAAACCGATAGCAAATTATTATCGTCTGTGGGGAACTCCATCGGATAAAAAACCCACGCATGCTCAGAATCAAGTCGACGCATGCTCAGAAGCATTGAACTTCATTTTTCTCGGCTCATCAGAGTGTTTTACGTCACCGCGTTTGGAACGGTCGGTTTTTTGACTGATGGTGTGTAGGCAAGACTGATGGAAGTCAGCTTCATCGGTTTTCCGATGGAAAAATCCATCGGTTTAAAAACCATAGGAAATCCGATCGTGTGTACAGGGCTTAACACATCCCTACACACACCAGACGTGGAAGAAGAAGCCATAGAGCCCCTTCCAGCCTTGCAAAGGTGGCCTGTGCATCCAACTGCTAATGACCCCTGTTCATAAAAGTATTAAATAAAAGAGGAAGCAATTCAAATGTAAATATACAAAATGTTTATTGTGTGTTTATGCAAGTATAATTATGGACCTATACACATTTTTTCCTTTTCCAACTATATATACTCTGATTAAACCAAGAGTCCTTTTGTAAAATCAATTGGCCTGGAAGTGAAGATCTAGTGATCCCCTCGCCCATTCGCTGACACACTTTTGACCAAGAGATTCCAAGCCTGCCCACCACGGCAAGGTAGACTCTTCTAGGGCAAGACCTACACTAAACTACACTAAGCTACCCTACTGGATGCTAGTCATCCTTTTTCTAATGTTGGATGTATGTTTGTAGTAGGCCTCATCCTATAATCTGTGTGTGCGATCTACTCTCTCCTAATTTAGTTGTCTGTCTGTGTGCATCTCTCTAAAGTATGGACCAGTCAGTTTATGTACATCTGGACGTCCTCTGTTAGTGTAGGTCAGTGCATGCCAGTCAATGTATGTTGTCCAGTATGTGTCAGAAAATAAATGTTAGTCCTGTTTTTACCTGTAGCCAAACTTATCTGCAATTCGGAGTTCACCTTAATGAACTTAATGTATTTAATCACCACTGGGTTTTTTATTTTTTACTAGACAAATGTTTTTATTAGTTTCTGTTATAACATTTTGCAAACAGGTAATTTTTCTCCTTCACTGATGAGACGGCACTGTTAAGGTCAGCACTGTTGATCATCTGTGCAGATGTCTCCTTTCACACTAGTCAGTTACCGGCTCTCTCCTCTCCTCATGCTGTGACATGGTTGTAGATGGTTGGGAAAGAGTGCTAGCACAAACCCTCCCAAATCCCTCCTAGAACAACCCCCCAATCCCCTCTCCTACCACACACCCCTAAATCCCCGTCCTAGCACAACACACCCACCTCTACCAAAATTCCTCCTTCTAACACATGGTTGTAGATGGTTTGGAAAAAGTGAAAGGTCCCCCGGTCCTAGCACAAATCCTTCCAAATCAGCTCCCTAGCACAAACCCTTCCAAATCCTGTCTCCTATAACAGCCCATCCTATCCCCCCTCCTAGCACAATCCCCCCTAATTCCTCCTCCTAGAATCCCCCTAATCCCTCCTCCTAGAAATCCCCTAATCCCTCCTCCTAGCACCATCCACCCACCTCTACCCAAATTCCCATTCTGGCACATGGTTAGATGATTTAGAAAGAGTGCTAGGCCCTCACCTAGCACAAACCTTCCCAAATCGCCTCCATAGCACATACCCTCCCTAATCCTATCTCCTAGCACAGCTCTCCCTATCGCTCCTCCTTTCACCCCCCCCCCAACCCTCCTAGCACAACCCCCCTAATACCTCCTCCTAGCACAACCCACCCACCTCTACCCAAATTCCCATTCTGGCACATGGTTAGATGATTTATAAAGAGCGCTAGGCCCCCACCTAGCACAAACCTTCCCAAATCACCTCCATAGCACAAACCCTCCCTAATCCTATCTCCTTGCACCCCCCCCCCCCTAAAATAACCTTCCTAGCACAACCCCCCTAATACCTCCTCCTAGCACAACCCCCTCCCCTCTACTTAGATCCCAACAACCTGGTGTGTTTAGCTTTATTTCAGCTTCTGCATGGCTTTCCATGTGTCACTGACAAAGGAAAAGCCATCGAACATTTTCTGTTCCTCAGCTGAAATTGAAGGTTCAATAGGTTCTCCGTCACAATCTATGTTGTTCATCAGGTCTTCCGGTTTTATTCTCCCTCTTGTGAATTTTCTGAAGCTCTAAAAAAGAGAAAGAGAAAGCCATGAGATCCACCACCTATTAGAAGAAATGCCTCTATGACTAGCGTTGCCACCTTTTCTTCAAGTCAAACCCGAACACTTTAGGGGCACACAACATTTTTTTTTATAGTATAAACTATACATATATTTTGCTAATATAACATAAGGGATGCTCTGGGAACCCTGATTTAAGGGGGAAGGAACACTGAGAACTCTGATGTATGGAGAGGACTCTGATGTAAGGGGTAACACTGCAGCCTCTGGTGTAAAGGGGAACTCTGATGTAAGGGGTGCTCAGAGAACCCTGAATTACCTTAGTTTACTCACTCAGAGGCAGGAGAGAGAAGGAGGGAGACTTCAGTCACAGACAGGGATGGATGGTGAGCTCACTCACCCCTTGGCAGTCAGCACCTCTCATCCAGATGTATCTGGAAGCCATATTCCAGTCTGAATAATGTGTCTGGGTTTCAGGCAGTTTGAAACCTGGACGCATGATTCCGAACACGAACTGTCCGGGTAAGTCCTGGACAGGTGGAAACCCTATCTATGACCTCTGGGGACCATTCAAGTCCATATGACTGAGATGTCAGATACCAGTCACTACTGTGCATAAGCAAAGATGAGGATTTTCACTATTAGAATTGTGCAAACTCACTTCTGAATAGTTTATATGTGTCCCCTAATCTCACTTCTCCTGAGTCTTCAGATTGAGAGTCAGGCTGAGAACTCATCTGAAATCTGACAGTTGCTATCCTCACATTCACAGCTTCACACATTGGGGTTGATTTGCTTATGGAAAATATTCTGTGTACTGCAAGTGCACTTGCTCCAGAGCTTAGTAAATGAGGTAAACGTTGCAAAGAATACTCAATTGCATGCAACAAAAATTAAAAAACAGTGTTTTTGCTTGCACGTGATTGGATAAATGAAAATGCTGCACAATTAGAATAAATTCTGAATATTCAGATTCTCCCCTCCTAACACTTAAGCCTCGTACACACGGGCGAGTTTCTCGTCGCAAAAAAAACGTAGTTTTTCTCGACGGATTTCTTGTCAAGCTTGACGAAATTCTTGTGAAGCTTTCCTTGCATACACACTGTGAATCCAAAATCTAAAAGCGCGGTGACGTACAACACGTATGACGGCAGTATAAAGGGGAAGTTCAATTCTCATGGCGCCACCCCTTGGGCTGCTTTTGCTAATCTCGTGTTGCCGCGTGTTAGTAAAAGTTTGGGAAGAGACGATTCGTGCTTTTCAGACTTTGTGCTTTCAGTTCGTTACAGTGTGACGAATGTGCTATGTCTATTACAAATGCTAGTTTTACAAGAAGGTGCGCTCCCGTCTCATACTTGAGTCTGACCATGCTTGGTTTTTGAAGACTCGGAAAAGCATACACACGAACATTTTTCTCGTCCAAAAACAGTCTGACGAGAATCACGCCGAGAAAAACTGAGATTCCGACCAGAAAAAAAGGCCGCAGGTCGTCTGCGGTGTGTTCTCTGCATAAAGCTGCAAAGAATGTGTGATCATAGGAGGAGAGTGCTGTCACGTGACACTTTTATTTTATTTTATTTTTTTACAATCATTACAATGAATGGGGCTTCACTTTTTTTTCAGAGTCCCAAAGCAAGTGAAGTTCAAACTGCATTTATAAAGCACACTGGCTTCTTGGCTGAGCCTATATGTCTACTTTCCCGGTTCCACTTGGACTGTCACTACATACCTTTTCCAGAAAGTCCTTGAGGACGGGGTCAGCGCTGTATGGGTAGAGTGGCAGACCATACATTATGGATTGTGGATCAGTGAAACTGTCTTCAAAGGCAATTCGATTAAATGCAAGCTCAAATAGTAAGATCCCCAATGCAAAGTAATCCACGGCTTCATCATACGGAATTTCGAAAAACATCTGTGGGAAAATCAGAGAGAGAGTAGGATTAGAGTGATAAATCGGACTGGAAAGCAGCAGCATCATTTAAAACAAGGCTCCACCCAGAAGTTTTCATTCAAATGTATAATTTAGGTAATTTAGAATCATCCAACCTCTATGTGGTGCCGACATAAACAAGAAATTACACACTGTCCAGATTCACTGTCTATACACACAGAGCTATAAGTACAAGTCTCTGACCCTTGCCAAACTGGCAAGAGTGATTTTTATCCTGACAGATTTCTATTCAGAATAATGATATCAGTGATACATAGTATATGGATTTAAATTAATCCTGAGCAAAAAGACAGGACTCCCAGGGCGGGATGGTAACTGGACAGGACCCCCAGGGCTGGGATGGTAACTGGACAGGACCCCCAGGGCTGGATGGTAACTGGACAGGTCCCCCAGGGCTGGGATGGTAACTGGACAGGACCCCCAGGGCTGGATGGTAACTGGACAGGACCCCCAGGGCTGAATGGTAACTGGACAGGACCCCCCAGGGCTGGATGGTAACTGGACAGGACCCCCAGGGCTGGATGACTCCGGAGCGAAACTTCCAATCCCAGAGCAAAACTTCCAATCCCAGAGCAAAACTTCCAATCCCAGAACACAATCAAATGTGAGCTTTCTATAGTCCAGTTAAAGCAGTTATTTCTTGCTCGGTTATTGGCACGTTAAGGAGAACCTATCCCTGTGGATTAAACTTGTCCCAACTTCCTATCAGTGCTGAAAGCTCTGATTATTCAACTTCCAAAAGTGGTGCTAGTTCCAGGGCAGGCCACACATACGGACATGCCAGCCATGGAACTATCACTGCTGCTGGGAGTCAGTGCCTTTTATTTAGAGCTAGATAGGATCCTCAGCTGAGACTGGTAAAAGCCAAGCTGACAGGTTCTCTTTTTATTCTGGTCAATAATTATACTGTGTATATTGGTTCTCTATCATCTAGGTCTAATCTGGTTGATAGTTGCACTTCGTACACAGGTTCTCTTTAATTCTGGACAGACCCAATCTGGTCCTTTATTGCCAGATTTATACAGGTTTCTTCAGGACTAATATGATAGATAATTGCTGTGTGCATGAGCATATTAGAAAAGTAGAAAAAATATTTTGTAACTTACTTCTGGAGCCCCATTAAACATATATCCAAAGTATTCTGTCACCATGTTGTATCCAAACACGTTTAAAACTGCCATGCCGAAGTCAGCGATATGTACATGACCGGTGCTGTCTACAAGAATGTTATCAGTCTTCATGTCCCTGTGGAGAAAAAAAAAGTGTCAGGCCTGCAGTTCAGACAATTATCCCCCTTATACCCCAATATTACTGATCCACAGAGGGATCAACAATCACAAAGCTCCCTTGTCTAGCACAGTCCATGCACAGCTTGATGCAATTCAGGAAAAAATTGTATCTTTCATGAACTGATTGCACTAAATGACCTGTGCTGTCATTAACCACTTACCTTCCACCATACAGACCACTACTGGGAAGTTTATAAACAACGCCTTTGGGCAGCTGTTGTGCCCTCTAACCACTGTGTACCGAGCCATGCTTGTACAGCTCAGTACACAGACACAGTGTGCAGAGCTGATCTGAACAGCTCAGTACATTGTGATCGCTGTGCTAATTGCTTCCCTTCCGCTTACATCAGAGGAAAGAGAAGAATTGTAATAACCCATGAATAGGGAATGAATGGAACAGCAACTGAACCATTCATTCATTGGGGGGTTGGGGTGAATTGTAAAATGATTGAAGAATGTTATATTATCTGTGAACGATGCCTCTAGAATGGAGGTACTGCAGACCACACACGAGCTCCGCTGCCACGAGTTTGACCGTGGGGAGGTCCACTGTGTACCAGTCGTCATTTATGCAGAGGACCTCCGAAATCCCTGTCAGATCTCCCCTCATATACTCCATAACATAGAATAAGTAATTCTGGGGAAAGAATACAGACAGGTCAGTGAATAAATTTCAGTTAAAAGGTCCAAATGAAAGTAACATGTTACAATTTTCTACCAAAACAAACTACATGATGTCTGTCTGTCCATTTCTATCTATCTATGGCCCCTTTCACACGGACGTTCCGTATGTCCGTTTTTCATCCATCCGTTTTCGGATGAAAAAACGGACATACATGTATCCCTATGGGATAGTGGATGTCAGCGGATGAACATCCGCTGACATCCGACAACATCAGTCTCCGCTATGGTCCGTTTAGCATGACGGAGGAAAATCCTACCTTTCCATCCGTCTGCGGATCGGATCGGATGAAAACGGACAGACGGACATCCGATCCCCCCATAGAGGAGAGCGGCGATCCGACCGGTCCGTTTCAACACAGTGTGCAGAGACGGACAAGTCATCCGTCGGCTCAGCGGGGATCAACGGAGCGATCTCCGCTGAGCAAGCCGATATTCATGGGGCGGATCATGACGGGATCCGCCCGTGTGAAAGAGCCCTATCTATCCCTATCTAATCTATCTATCTATCTATCTATCTATCTATCTATCTATCTATCTATCTATCTATCTATCTATCTAATCTATCTCATGTACAGCTGTAAGTAACACCATTGTATAATTTGCTATAGCATCTCACTTTCAGGCAGTTGCTGTAAATACTGTAGTGTCCCATGGAGAAAGGCCACGTATACTAAACTTATAAGCATCGTACATTATTTGGTAACATGTTTCTGGTGACTCCTACATCTGATCTCATCTCATCCTAGATTCAAGAAATGTTTGTGCTCCTTTATGTCACATTTTATATATGCTGTTCATTTGATAATTCTGTCTTTTTAACTTTTCCAACATTAGACTTACTTCCGTCTGGAATGTGGCATAAGCATGGGTGCAGAAAAGACTGCCCCCAGCCTTCTCCATGGCTATGCACTCATTTAGCACCCTGTCTGGGTTCTCCCTAATTGGCTCCCTCTTGTGGGCCATTTTCACAGCCACCAGTAGTCCGCTGTCACGGTGTGTCGCCAGCACCACCTGTAGGAGAGAGACAGTTAATACATCATCTTTTCCATGCACTCTAGCTGTAATATCATTATTATACAATCCTCATGTTCTTTGCCTAATTATGTTTCATTTCTTCTGTCCTGTTGGTTTTGCCATATGATGAAATATGACCGACTGCCATATGTGTTCTGTACACACAGAGAGACTTTGTCAGACTTATTCACCACAGGAGGCTGATTTATAAGCATCATAACTCAGAGCGACCAATCAGAATTCACTCTGCAGAAGTCAGACGAGGTGGATTCTGACTGGTTGCTGAACTGCCAGGCACAGTGTGACACTCCCCATTACAATGTTCCCTTGCAGTGGGGTCACCCTCTGCACTACAAGAGTTAGTTGCTCATTGTACCTTGGGGATGATGAATAAGGTGATATACTCACTGAATTCCTTACTCCCGCAGGCTTCCCCGCCAACTGCATGACCACTCCCTCCGAAGTGTCTTCCCTTCAGTGCCTGGTCGGTTGTAGCTCTCTGATCTCATCCCATATAGTGCAGATCCAGGAGTCCTGCATTATATGGAAGGATGTTGAGGGCCATGGGAAGCGGAGGAGAGCGCTGGCTGCCAGGGAAGTGATTAATAAGTTAAGGATATCGCCGCATTCACCTCCCCATGGCAAAATTAGCATTTAACCCTTGCAGTGGTGGGGGACAAGGGTGTACAGATACTTTTGCTCAGTACTTCATTCCCATCCTTCTCCCCGCAGACTTAGCTGATTGTACATGTTTATGCTGCACATGTGTGCAGTCTTCTGTGAGGAGGGTCATATTGTGTCCCCCCAGTGTTTATGGTTTCCTTAGTACAGTGGAACCTCAGATTATGAGCCTAATCCGTTCCAGGAGAATGCTCGTAATCCAAAGTACTTGCATATCAAAGCGAGTTTCCCCATTGAAGTCAATGGAAACTAAAATAATTTGTTCCGCATTGACTTCAATGGCATGCAATACCGCATGCGACCAAAGGCGGGGGGGCGCCGGAGAGCCTCGGAAACAGCCGGAAAGGCCCGAGGACAGCTCGGCTGACCTCGGCAAACCTCGGAAAGGCTTGAGAATGTACTATTTCCGAGCCTTTACGAACGGCTACGTTCGGTTCTGCTTGGCTCCGGCGCCCCCCCCCCACCTCAGGCCAAACGCGGTACTGCACACCGCTTTGGCCTAAATCCTGCTCGTTTTGCGAGTCAACACTCGCAAACCGAGTTAGGCCCCTTTCACACGGAGGTCCGTTCAGGTCCGCCTGTCAGTTTTTTAGGCGGACCTGAAACGGATCCTCCATGCACCCCTATGGAGGCACGGATGTCAGCGGAGACATGTCCGCTGACATCCGCTCCGCCAAAGTGTGACGGAGGAAAACCCTATTTTTCCTTCCGTCGGCGGAGCGGATCGGATGACAACGGACTCTACGGTCCGTCATCATCCGATTCCCCATAGGGGAGAGCGGCGCTCTGACAGGGCGGTCCCTGCACAGTGTGCGGGGACCGCCCAGTCATCCGTCGGCTCAGCGGGGATCAACGGAGCGATCCCCGCTGAGCAAGCGGAGCTTCACGGGGCGGATCTGCACGGATCCGCCCCGTGTGAAAGAGCCCTTAGGATTTTTCAAAATACAGTGCTCGTATTGCGAAACGCTCGTTAACCGCGTTACTCGCAATCCGAGGTTCCACTGTAGTTATCATCATTGATCACTTACCTTCCCAAAGCTTCCTTCTCCGAGTATCTTATGGAAGATGAAGTCCTCCACACCCAGGGAGGCCGTTTCACATTTTTTTCTTTTTGTGCTGTGAGTCGATGTCGCTTCGCTAACTCCTAGAGAAAGAAAGAAATTACATTTATTACCCCGTCACCAATCATGTTACAGGAATTGAAGGCTCCAAAACAGAAAGAACTGCTAAAACAGAGTACAGCAAACAAAAACATCTTTCTCCAGGTATAACTGATCATTCTGTTTTGCATTTAAGGCACTTTCACACTGGGGGCAGGCGGGTGTCGGCAGTAAAGCGCCGCTGTTTTTAGCAGCGCTTTCCTGTAGTTTTAACAGCGCTTTTCGGACGCTAGTGTGGTGCTTTTAACCCTCACTAGCGGCCAAAAAAAGTTTAAAAGCGCCGCCCATTGATTTCTATAGGCAGGGGCGCTTTAAGAGCCGTGTATACGTGCCTCCTCCCCCGATCTCTCTGTTAAAATTGATGGCACAACTATCAGCCCATCCCCACACGCCAAGGTCCTAGGAGTAGTTCTGGACTCTGAACTCTCCTTTAATCCTCACATCCAATCACTGTCCAAATCTTGCCGCAACATCTCCAAAATACGCCCTTTTTTAACCAAAGACACAACAAAGCTCCTTATCCACTCCCTGGTCATTTCTCGCCTCGATTACTGCAACTCCCTCCTCATTGGCTTACCTCAGAAAACTTTAACCCCCCTTCAGTCCATCATGAATGCTGCTGCCAGACTCATTCACCTTACCAACCGCTCTGTGTCCCCTTCTCCTCTCTGTCAATCCCTCCACTGGCTTCCGCTCACCCAACGAATTAAATTCAAAATACTAACGACCACCTACAAAGCCATCCACAACACTGCCCCTAGATACATCACTGACCTAGTCTCAAAATACCGACCTAATCGTTCTCTTCGTTCTTCTCAAGACCTCCTGCTCTCTAGCTCGCTCATCACCTCCTCCCATGCTCGACTCCAGGATTTTTCCAGAGCCTCTCCAAGCCTATGGAACTCCTTACCCCAATCTGTCCGTCAATCTCCTTCTCTATTAGCCTTTAGAGGATCCCTAAAAACCCTCCTCTTCAGAGAAGCCTATCCCACCCACACCTAACAACTATATTTCCATTCTGTCCACCTGATCATCCCCCACAGCTAATACCCTTTGTTTCACGTGACCCTCCCTTCTAGACTGTAAGCTCTAACGAGCAGGGCCCTCTGCTCCCTCTGTATTGAATTGTATTGTGATTGTATTGTCTTCCCTGATGTTGTAAAGCGCTGCGCAAACTGGGCGCTATATAAATCCTGTATAATAATAATAATAATAATAATAAAGCGCCTCAAAGATGCTGCTTGCAGGACTTTTTTTAGCGTCCTGCCAGCACACTGCTCCAGTGTGAAAGCCCTCAGGCTTAACGTTTCTAAATCTTGCTGATAACAAAACAAATCTCTGCTGTTTAAGTTCATTTGAACTAATGTTGAAGTTGGTGGAGAAATGCCTCCCCTCCCCCTTCCCCGTGTACTATATAATAATCCATCGTTATAACACTTACCTGCTTTGTCTGTTCTTCCTTTCTTCATCACAGGACTTTCACATTCAGGCTCTTCAGAAAATTTCCTTTTCTTGCCTCTCTGTTCTGTAGATGGCTGTACTGTCTCTGTAGCATTATCACCATCCTCCTCTGAAGAGCTCTGTACTCTCCTCTTTTTGGTCGCAGGACTCTCACATTCAGTCTCTGCAGGAAATGTCCTCTTCTTTCCTCTCTGCTGTGCAGCGCTCTGTCCTGTCTCTGCAGTGCTGTCATGTTTTCTCTGCTTTCTTGTAGTCTCAGGATCCTCCTCTGAAGAGCTCTGTACTCTCCTCTTCTTGGTCACAGGACTCTCACATTCAGTCTCTGCAGACAATTTCCTCTTCTTTCCTCTCTGCTGTGCAGTGCTCTGTCCTGTCTCTGCAGTGCTGTCATGTTTTCTCTGCTTTTTGGTAGTCTCGGGATCCTCCTCTGAAGAGCTCTGTACTCTCCTCTTCTTGGTCACAGGACTTTCACATTCAGTCTCTGCAGGAAATGTCCTCTTCTTTTCTCTCTGCTGTGCAGCGCTCTGTTCTGTCTCTGCAGTGCTGTCATGTTTTCTCTGCTTTCTTGTAGTCTCGGGATCCTCCTCTGAAGAGCTCTGTACTCTCCTCTTCTTGGTCACAGGACTTTCACATTCAGGCTCTTCAGTATATTTCCTCTTCTTTCCTCTCTGCTGTGCAGCGCTGTGTCCTGTCTCTGCAGCGCTGTCATATTTTCTCTGCTTCCTTGGGGTTGCACCATTCTCCTCCACAGAATTCTCTCCTTCCTCTCTAGTGCTATCAGATACTTCCTCTCTGCGCCTCTTTCTGGTGCTCATATCTGAATTATTAGATGTTGAACAGCAGACGTTCTCAACTCTGCTGACTTCTTCTTCCTCCTCCTTAGATTCCCTAAGATGCCTCTGGGAGACTGGAGCAAAAGGCTCCTTCCTCTTATGGATCTGTCTCACCATTTACATTTTATTTTTTTAAATATAAGTATAAACAAACTGCTCTTTTCCTCCTAGGTTGCGATGTCCTTCCTCTAATATATATTATATAATGTTCTATGTGTAGCGGGGTGTTCCCCTTTAATGCAGAGAGACAAGAAGTTCCAGGTGAGAGGTGATTCGGGAGGAAGTAGAGAAGAGACATGACTGGAAGTGAAAGCAGACGAGAGAGACTACATCTCCCAGTACATCTTGCAGCACCCAGGGTGCATTGCTCCGGAACAGAGACTGCTGGGGCAGACTTTATAAAGGGGAGGTGGAGTTTGTTCTGTCTCTTTTGGACACCCCCTCTCCTAGCAAGAGGATCTCTGTGCTGAACTGCTGTATGCACAAGGCTTGAAGCCTGGGCCTTGTGCTCTTTTCCAAAGAGCCCCTCTGCCAGCCTAGCAGAGCCTTAGAGACATCTTCTCCTCCTTGCTGCAGTACACCAGAAGGATTGAAGACTTGGATGTCGGTGGATTCCTGTTCCTAGACGAATCGGCGGAGGAAACGGACTTAGATTTGTCCGGGTGGCGAGAGCTGTTTAAAGACAGACACTTTATCTTTACTATTCGTTGGAATTACAAAGTTGTTCTTCAAGTGCACCACCAAAAGATTGCTAGCGAATATTATTTCACTGAACTTCCATTTAGATCAGTCAGGCCTGACTGCATAGGTAGACATTGCTGGGTGTTAGTCTACCCATGAGGGGAAGTAGCTGTAAAAGGGCAGCGCTAGAGTTGCATAGCAATACTTTATTATTCTGATTACTCTGTTTATCTTTATTACTGTTTATTGCAGGGATCTGCAACTTGTTATATTGTTGTTTATTACTTGCCCATTAGCCTCAGTAAAATATCTGGGTCAAGTACATTGGTGTCAGTTTCACTTACTTTAATAGAAGTTTTAAAGTATATCACTGTGTGTGTTTGCCATAGGACTGCGTCACCTAGAGTTGCGGTCACGCGGTCCTATCTCCCCTTACTAGCTGTGCCACGGGAGGTTAGAGCCGATTGCCAGGGGTTGACAGCGGTGCACTACAGGGCCCAAAACAAAACCAGCGGCTCTCTTAACTGGGGGTAGCGCTACATATATAACAGAACTAAGAATTCACCAACTCTGAAATGGAGCAACTGAAAACACGTCTGTCCTCTACAAGCTTCTAGTTAGAAGTGTCTGAGTGGCATCTGTGAGCAGTTGTTTACCAGGTAGGACTATGAGTCTTCACTGAACATGCGTTGCTGCGGCAACTAGCTCCGCCCACTCCACCTCTGTGGAGATCTTCCTGGGTGGCAGTTATTGTGCAAATTAGCAAAATCCCTGCAACATTATTGGACAGCAGATGTGACGGGTTATTATGCAAATTAGTTCAAATTCCCTTCCAGGTGTCATTCATCTCCTCTGACATATTCTGTAGTGTTGTACAATCACAAATCATTCTACATTAACTGACATATTCTACTCTATTTAAGTGTTCTGGCATAGCAAGAGCACTTATTGTTATCTCACATATATATTATTCTTATTCTTATTATAGCCAAATTTACCACCCTAACTCCTCCCACAGCTTTTGCACTACATAGACAAGTAATATACCGAAACGTGCAGATTTTTCCCGATCCGGTAAGCTATTACTTTGTGGAATGTTTCGCCGAATCGTTCACGAAATATCATCGTTTTTGCGGCCCAATTTTTCCCATAGGAATAAATGGCGAAACTAGAGTGTGAGCTGACAAAATCTGAAAAATCAGGACATGATTTCTAACCTGAAAAAGGAAAACTAAAAGGGTGGGACTTTGAATGAAGCATACTGTAAACTTAAAAGAGCCAATCACTGTGAACATAGTTTATTACTGCAAGAGAGGCATACATACACATGTAAAATAGTAACATTTTATAATAATAGATCACGATATAAGAGGCTAGACAGTGCATGGTAATACATAAATGTCTCCACATATATACATAATGACAGACCAAAATTGCATAGGTAACATGTAAATAAAATAACTATGTTGGATAGGTCAGGATGATAAAATACAGATAATGGGATTAGAATTGTGACGTGGCATCATCATATCGAAGCTCTATGCGTTTCGTGGTTTAAACCACTCGTCAGGAGCAGATGCATAGTAACGGGGTATCTATAGTAAGATAAAAAATGCCACAATGATATAATAGTATAAAGAAGGTATAGACTTATAAAACAACAGAAGAAAAAGGGGGAACAAACAAGGTCCCAAGCACTCTCACCTATCTGTGTTGTAAGAGTATAATTGTAGAATAATACCGAAGGTAGCGGGCAGATGTATAGAAAACATCCTCCCTGGGAGCTGAGACGGTAGTGCCCATAGCACGGCAGTGGCGCCAGCAGCCAGTTATAGGGGTAAAGACATATGGCCAGTTGTCAACTGAGTTAGAGATAATAGGTAGTGTCGTTCAATTAGTAAACGTGTTCCCGGAGGTATCTGTGAAATTAAAAGATTAATAAAGTCATATACTAATAGACCAGTTGGTAAACTGGAAAGGGATAAAGGTAATGAGGGTGAGGGTATCAACGTAACTAGATAAACAAGTGAAGGTAACCATGGGAAATGTGCAAAGAAAACCGAAGGAGTGTTGTAGGTAACAAGGTAAAGGCTAAGTACCTGCTAGGGTATGTAAGGGAGATAGTCCAAAGTGCAAACGTGTCAGCCGGGTAGAACAAACTAAAGTGATGGCGCTGGGCTAGGAAGATGTATAAATAGCAGCCGTGAATGAAGGGCAGCCGTCCACGTCACGCAGCGTCATGGAGGGGTGGAGCTAACTGCCTGAGCAACGTGTCGTGCTTGGCGTTTGGCGCCAAAACCTCCCTCGTGGTAGACGGGAGATGAACAAACATGTCGACGGCACGGCGTCAAAAATGACGTCAGCCGATTGGCATGTGCGCGTGGCGTCGACGCGCACCATACGCCTAGCCCGTCCCCTCACAGAGGGAGGGGAGGGGGAGGCGACGGAGCGCGTCGCAGCTCCCAGGGATGATGAGGCAAAAGCCTAACCCCAATACAGGACCTGGTACCTATAGTTAAAGGGAAACCATATGGGCAGATGGTGCGTCACAATTATTGGTAGAAATGGTAGCTTCCATCCCCGAAAGATATTGAGATAACTATGGCTAAAGCTAAGGTTGGGACTTTTAGATGAGGCAGTAACTAATTGTGCCTCCATTCCTGGCATTTTGAAAAAGGAAAACTAAAGGGTGGGACTTTGGACTATCTCCCTTACATACCCTAGCAGGTACTTAGCCTTTACCTTGTTACCTACAACACTCCTTCGGTTTTCTTCGCACATTTCCCATGGTTACCTTCACTTGTTTATCTAGTTACGTTGATACCCTCACCCTCATTACCTTTATCCCTTTCCAGTTTACCAACTGGTCTATTAGTATATGACTTTATTAATCTTTTAATTTCACAGATACCACCGGGAACACGTTTACTAATTGAACGACACTACCTATTATCTCTAACTCAGTTGACAACTGGCCATATGTCTTTACCCCTATAACTGGCTGCTGGCGCCACTGCCGTGCTATGGGCACTACCGTCTCAGCTCCCGGGGAGGATGTTTTCTATACATCTGCCCGCTACCTTCGATATTATTCTACAATTATACTCTTACAACACAGATAGCTGAGAGTGCTTGGGACCTTGTTTGTTCCCCCTTTTTCTTCTGTTGTTTTATAAGATTATACCTTCTTTATACTATTATATCATTGTGGCATTTTTTATCTTACTATAGATACCCCGTTACTATGCATCTGCTCCTGACGAGTGGTTTAAACCACGAAACGCGTAGAGCTTCGATATGATGATGCCACATCACAATTCTAATCCCATTATCTGTATTTTATCATCCTGACCTATCCAACATAGTTATTTTATTTACATGTTACCTATGCAATTTTGGTCTGTCATTATGTATATATGTGGAGACATTTATGTATTACCATGCACTGTCTAGCCTCTTATATCGTGATCTATTATTATAAAATGTTACTATTTTACATGTGTATGTATGCCTCTCTTGCAGTAATAAACTACGTTCACAGTGATTGGCTCTTTTAAGTTTACAGTATGCTTCATTCAAAGTCCCACCCTTTAGTTTTCCTTTTTCAAAATGCCGGGGATGGAGGCACAATTAGTTACTGCCTCATCTAAAAGTCCCAACCTTAGCTTTAGCCATAGTTATCTCAACATGATTTCTAACCTGCCACCACTCCCTCATTTTCAAGCCCACCTACACAAATTATATCAAAACGTTCAGCTATCCCTGCTGCCACTACACATGTCCACAGCTAAGCCATAGTCCTAATAGTTTTCACAATATGATCATTTGTTTGCAACTCACGCCACCTATTGACATTCATTGAAACTCCCCTCTAGCCACTTCAAATTTGAAGGGTAATTTCTAAACTGCGACTGTGCCTTCAATTTTAATATTTCAGAGACATACTATATACCAGGTAGGTCTGGGTCTTGTGATTCTCACAATATAAAGTTCTTCGCTGTAGGGTTTATAGTTTTTTAAATACGACCGTTTGAAGAATGCAAAGTATTCAGGAGAGGCAGAAAATACTGTGACTTGTGCTTAGAGCCTGCATAAACAAACATTGGTTTCCTGGCAACGCTGAGGGGAATTATAGCTCCTCCCACACAGCTCTGAGGGGAATTGTAGCTCCTCCCACACAGCTCTGAGGGGAATTATAGCTCCTCTCACACAGCTCTGAGGGGAATTGTAGCTCCTCTCACACAGCTCTGAGGGGAATTATAGCTCCTCCCACACAGTTCTGAGGGGAATTGTAGCTCCTCCCACACAGCTCTGAGGGGAATTATAGCATTGGTGCTCCTCTCACACAGCTCGGAGGGGAGTTTCTGTATCACAATATGTTGTAACATGGAGGTTGTCTTTCCCTCAGGACACAGTATGTTCCCAGTTGGGGTGTCTGGGGGGAAAGACAATGCACGTCGCCTCTTAGTTCTCTAAGGCATTTCTAATGTTCAACTTTGCTTTTGATTCTGTTATCTGTAAATTAATTACTATGTACCTCTACTATGTACTGTAATACGACGGATACTGTTTTCCGCTGTTTATGACCTCCCCCCCCCCCCCCGCCATGAAAAAAATAAATATTGAAAAAAAAATATATATTTTTTTGAAAACAAAAATCATTTTGAAAAAAAAAAACATTTTTGAAAAAAATAAATCTATTTTTGAAAAAAAAAACATTTTGGATACTGTTTCCCGCTGTTTATGACCCCCCCCCTCCCCCATGAAAAAAATAATAATATTTTTAAAAAAAAAATAATAATAATTAAAAAAAGAAATTTAAAAAAAAATTTGGAAAAAAAAATCTAATAATTTTTGGAAAAAAAAAAGATTTTTGAAAAAAAAATCATTTAAAAAAAAGATATATATTTTTTGAAAACAATCATTTTGAAAAAAATTTTTTTTTTGAAAAAATGATTCCGCTCTTTCAGCTAATGATGGGACTTTTTAAAATATTAAGCTTTTTAACACTTTTCGCAGTTACTCCAGCCACTCCAACCACATAACAGTTGCTCAAGCCACTCCACCCAGTTACTCCGCCCACTCCAGTTGTAGACTACTGGTGGAGGCAAGAACACTTCACACAATTTCCCCAGAAATTGTAACCTTTCTAGTTTATTTTTATTTGCAACAACGGCTGGATCCAGCACACAACACTTACAAATTTTACATATATGTGCCATTGTGCATGTGTTAATTGTACGTTTTTCAATTAACATGGACCCCGCCTTAGTGAGCTTCAGAGGGTTTGACCACTGGGCACTTAAACCCCCTTCCTAATCAGACCAATTTTCAGCTTTCGGCGCTCTCACATTTTGAATGACAATTACTCAGTCATGCAACACTGTACCCATATGAAATTTTTGACATTTTTTTCACACAAATAGAGCTTTCTTTTGGTGGTATTTAACCACTTAAGCCCCGGACCATTTCGGGCCATTAGGACCAAGCCTGTTTTTGGGATTCGGCACTGCGCTGCTTTAACTGTAAATTGTGCGGACATGCAATGTTGTACCCAAATGAAATTTGCGTCCTTTTCTTCCCACAAATAGAGCTTTCTTTTAATGGTATTTGATTGCCTCTGCGATTTTTATTTTTTGCGATATAAATGGAAAAAGAACGAAAATTTTGAAAAAAAAAGATATTTTCTACTTTTTGTTATAAGAAAAATCGAATAAACTCAATTTTAGTCATACATTTAGGCCAAAATGTATTCAGCCACATGTCTTTAGTAAAAAAAATGTCAATAAGCGTATATTTATTGGTTTACGCAAAAGTTATAGCGTTTACAAACTAGGGTACATTTTCTGAAATTTACACAGCTTTAAATTTATGACTGCCTATCTCATTTCTTGAGGTGCTAAAATGGCAGGGCAGTACAAAACCCCCCCAAATGACCCCATTTTGGAAAGTAGACACCCCAGGGAAATTGCTGAGAGGCATGTTGAGCCCATTGAATATTTTTTTTTTTTGTCCCAAGTGATTGAATAATGACAAAAAAAAAAAAATTACAAAAAGTTGTCACTAAATGATATATTGCTCACACATGCCATGGTTATATGTGGAATTGCACCCCAAAATACATTCTGCTGCTTCTCCTGAGTACGGGGATACCACATGTGTGGGACTTTTTAGGAGCCTAGCCACGTACGGGACCCCGGAAACCAAGCACCGCCTTCAGGATTTCTAAGGGCGCAAATTTTTGATTTCACTCCTCACTACCTATCACAGTTTCGAAGGCCATAAAATGCCAAAATAGCACAAAACCCCCCCAAATGACCCCATTTTGGAAAGTAGACACCCCAAGCTATTTACTGAGAGGCATGTTCAGTCCATGGAATATTTTATATTTTGCCACAAGTTGCGGGAATATGACAAACTTTTTTTTTTTTGCACAAAGTTGTCACTAAATGATATATTGCTCACACATGCCATGGGCATATGTGAAATTACACCCCAAAATACATTCTGCTGCCTCTCCTGAGTACGGGGATACCACATGTGTGGGACTTATTGGGAGCCTAGCCGCGTACGGGACCCCAAAAACCAAGCACCGCCTTCAAGGTTTCTAAGGGCATAAATTTTTGATTTCACTCCTCACTATCTATCACAGTTTTGAAGGCCATAAAATGCCAAGATGGCACAAAACCCCCCCAAATGACCCCATTTTGGAAAGTAGACACCCCAAGCTATTTGCTGAGAGGCATGTTGACCCCATTGAATATTTTTTTTTTTTGTCCCAAATGATTGAATAATGACAAAAAGAAAAAAAAAATGTACAAAAAGTTGTCACTAAATGATATATTGCTCACACATGCCATGGTTATATGTGGAATTTCACCCCAAAATACATTCTGCTGCTTTTCCTGAGTACGGGGATACCACATGTGTGGGACTTTTTGGGAGCCTAGCCGCGTACAGGGCCCCAAAAACCAAGCACTGCGAACGCTGCAGTTATGTGTGTTGTGTTTGGTAAGTGACAGTGATCGATCGATAGTGCACTTGGGTGGGCTGGGCTGGGCTGGGCTGGGCGGAGGGGCTAAACGCAGGCGCTAGCAGGTATCTGGGCTGATCCCGCTAACACTGCGTTTTTGGGAACCCTAAACCGCTGGGGATGCTAGTATAGATCTGATCAGATCTGATCAGATACTATACCACTAAGGGGGGTGTATGCTTTGCGCGTGGGTGTTAGCGTTACTGTCACTAACCTAACACTGCCTGGGGCGACGCAGACCCTCTCTGGTGCTAAAACCTAATTGATCTCACCCGCCGGGCGATCAGGGGGGTTAAACCTTTATTGGGTTATATACGGCGGGTGCCCTGATGCTATAAAAAGCAAACTAATCAACCAGCGTCACCCGTAACCTTTATATGGTGATCACTGGTGAAAGGGTTAACTAGGGGCAATCAGGGGGTTAAAATCTTTATTAGGTTAAATATGGGGGTACCTGACACTATATAAAAACCTGACGGGTAACCTAAATAACTAAATAACTTACTGGCTAACCAGTGACACCAGTGACGCTTATACGGCGATCACTGGTGAAAGGGTTAACTCTAGGGGCAATCAGGGGGTTAAAATAATATATGGGGGTACCTGACACTAATAAAAACCTGCGGCGAACCTAAAAAAAAATAACTGCCTATCTAAAACACCAGCGACACGAATACAGCGATCGGAAAAACAATCGCTTAGTGACGCTGAAGTTAGGGGGTGAAAGGGTTACCTGGGGGGTGATCAAGGGGTTAAACCTTTATTAGGGGGGGTTAGGGGGCTACCCTGGACCTAAAGGGGCCTAATCCTAACTGCCCTGCAACTTTTTACAATCACAGATGACACTAAATGCAGTGATCAGTAAAATAAATGATCACTGCAATCAGTGACACTGTGATTGGGGGCTTTGGGGTGACCTGGGGGGTGATCTGGGGGTGACTGGGGGGTGATTTGTGTGCCTATGTGTACCTACGTGTCAGTGGACTGTTAGTGCACTAACCTGCTTCCTCTCTGCTCGGCGCCGGGAACGGAAAGACCGCGGCGAGGGAGATGACATCACTTCCTCCAGCCTTGTTTACATCACATGGCGGAGGAAGCATTTTCATTGGCCGGGAGCGATCGCGAGGGGGGGGGGCGGAATCGAGCGCCCCCCCCCTCATGCCTGATCGCTCCCGAACACTTAACGGCCGCTCACTGCAGTGAAGGGGGGTCCGGATGGACCCCCCAACTGCACAAAGGTGATCACGTAGATCTACGTGATTCTGCCTGTCCGTGCCATTCTGCCGACGTAAATCGGCGGTGGGCGGTCGTTAAGTGGTTAATCACTATAAAATGGCTATAAAAGAAAAAAACGGAAAATTCTGTAAAAAAATGCATTTTTCTTTGTTTCTGTTATAAAATTTAGCAAATTAGTAATTATTCTTCATAAATTTTTGCCAACATTTATACTGCTACCTATCTTTGGTAAAAAAATAACCCAAATTGGTGTATATTATTTGGTCTTTGTGAAAGTTATAGAGTCCACAAGCTATGGTTCCAATCTCTGAAAATTAATCACACCTGAAGTACTGACGGCCTATCATTTCTTGAGACCCTTCAAGCCAGGAAAGTACAAATACCCCCCAAATGACGCCTTTTTGGAAAGTAGGCATTCCAAGGTATTTAGTAAGAGGCATTGTGAGTTTTTTGAAGTTGTAATTTTTTCCCACAATTCTTTGCAAAATCAAGATTTTTTTTTTTCTTTTTTTTTTTTTCACAAAATTGTCATATTGGCAGGTTATTTCTCACACACAGCATATGCATACCACAAATTAAACCCCAGAATACATTCTGCTATTCCTCCTGAGTATAGCGATACCACATGTGTGAGACTTTTACACAGTGTGGCCACATACAGAGGCCCAACATGCAGGGATCACCATCAGGTGTTCTAGGAAAATAAATTGCACATCTAATTTCCTAACTGCCTCTTGTAATTTAGAAGGCCCTGGAGCACCAGGACAATGGAAACGCCCCAAAAATTACCACATTTTGGAAAGAAAACACCCAAACGTATAATCTATGAGGCATAATTAATCTTTTGAACCTGTATTTTTTTTTTTACAAGTTTTTGGTAAATGTGGAAAGAAAATGAAAACGCATTTCTTTTTTTACACAAAGTTGTCCATTTATACAATATTTCTAACACATAGCATGTACATACCAAAAATGATACCCCAAAATAGATTCTCCTACTCCTCCTGAGTATGGCGATACCACATGTGGGAGACTTTTCCACAGCCTGGTCACATACAGAGGCCCAACATGCAGGGAGCACCATCAGGTGTTCTAGGGGCATACATTTCTCAAATCTAATTTGACTACAAATTACACTTTTGTGAGGCACCGTAGTGGCATGGATGAGAACTGATATGGCATGGATGAGCATGAATGGGGATGGATGAGCCATGGATCGGGATGGCTGAGCATGGTTGAACCATAAATGTGGATGGTAGGGTACGGTGTGGTATGGCCGAGTATGGTGTGGTATGGCCGAGTACGGTGTGGTATGGCCGAGTACGGTGTGGTATGGCCGAGTACGGTGTGGTATGGCCGCGTACGGTGTGGTATGACCGCGTATGGTGTAGTATGGCCGCGTACGGTGTGGTATGGCCATGGGTGGATGGGATGGCTGAGCATGGATGGATGGATGAGTATTGCCGAGTATGGATGGCTGAGCATTGCTGAGTGTGGATGGTTGAGCAAGGATGGATGGATGAGTATTGCTGCGTATGGATAGATGAGTATTGCTGAGTGTGGATGGCTGAGCATGGATGGATGGATGAGTATTGCTGAGGATGGATGGATGAGTATTGCTGAGTGTGGATGGCTGAGCATGGATGGATGGAAATTGAACGTTGCTGCCCGGAGGAGTTCCAAGTAGGTCCGCCATATTGGCCAACGCGCCACGAGGCAACCCACAACTGTGTAGTTTGTGGGCGGGGCAAGGGAAAAGCCTGCGAACAAGTGCAGAAGGTGGGAGGAGTCTGGCCATGTGGACATACGCACGTGGAGATTCCTGCGAAGGTGGGTCAGTGCGCAATGGAGCAGCAAAGAGAGAGGATGGCTTCAAGTGCTCCGTGGATTTCTGTTCCTTCCTTCGCGGATATGTCTTCTCTGGCTGCTCCGATTATGGATACGGGGATAAGACTAAGGCCCCGGGGGCGATTGGCTCTGTATACCTGCAGAGACATGGAGGCCCTCGGTGTGATCTGTCCCGGCTGTTCGGGACTGGTGGTCCAGCTGAAGCCGTTTGGGCGCTGTGAGGTCTGCAAAGAATTCCTCTTCGAGGTGGAACCATCCACAGAAAAGCCTTGTGCTTTCCACCTCAACTACCTCACAGGGACTGCCACTCCGGAGGGAGAGATCGATGCTGGTGCATTCCCCGTGCGCACTGATCCGGGCGAAGTGACTGCCCAAGCGGAAGTGAAAAGAGAAAAATCTGAGGATGCTGCCTCGGTCACCAGCAGCTCCCTGATCCGGCCACCGAAGAGAAAAGTCAGCCTAGTGATGGCCTTGTGTGGTCGTGGAAGACTTTCGCCCCACTGCTTGCCTGACCTAGATGGATTCGGTAGACAACGTCCTGGACATCCCTGCTCGTTTAAAGGTCCAGGTGAGCCAGGGGTTGGGACTGTCTGTGTGGTAGAAAGTGGCGGTAGCCCACAGTCGGTAGAGGCTGTCAAGGGGGATAGTTCCATGACTGGGAATTATCTGCCCGCTGAGTGCTACAACACCTCTGACCTGGATTCATTGTCTGACAATGGCGATGATGGGGAGATAGATGAAATCTTCCAACAGAAGGGATGGGACAGAATGAAGCTACCCTCGGCCGTGTCACAAGGGACTTGCCCATGTCTACTGGAGATAGTACACCTCGGGTGGAGGCCCCGGCGCCAAGGGAAGAATCTGGTCCTCTGTCTGAAGTTCCCCTTCTGGATTCAACATCCATTTCACCTGCTCCTGTTGCGGGAGCGCAACGCCAATCACTGTGGGCTCCTAGGCCCAGATCTACCGAGGTGGTGAACGCACCTCGCCACCCAGAAGGTTGCTGAGGAGTATGGGGGGGAATACCCGTATCTGCCTCGGGAACTGCTCTATGAGGTGGAGGTCTTTCGGCAAAGATGGTATGATACCTTTGTGTGGGACAAATTTAAAGTACAGCAAGCACGGCGGTACCTTTCCTGTTCACCAACGGTCACCAAGAAGTTTCAGGACTGTAAAGCTAAATGAATGCTGGGGAGACACATTCATGCGGACAAAGTGGTGATCTGCCGCAAGGAAGGAAAGAGTGTTGAGTACCATGTGGAGGCTTTTGATGATCGTCTGAAGCCTATATCATTGCCTCATCCAAGGTTTTACCTGTAAGGGAGAAAAAAAAGACTCCCGTGTGCTTTTATTTTCTGTTCCTGGCTGAACTTTCCGGAGTGCCTTTTCTTGAACACAGGGACTGTGCCCTACTTTTTTTTTGTATTTGGGCAGTTCTACTCGTTGGAGATATGGGAGCTGTGTTTTTGTTTGTTCTCCCTCCTTCTCCTTGCGCTCGGAAGAAATCAGTGACTTTGGGTTTTAGATAGTGTAGGATCACAGAGAAAATGTTCAAGAGGAAAGTTCATCTGGAAGTGATGAGTGTCTTGACCGCGGCACTGTCACCAGGTGGCAGTGTTGCGCAACGATTGTTTGTTTTTTTGACATTATGCAGCACTTATTGGAGTGAATGGGTTTCTTCTAGGATAGACCTATTCATTCCAAGCAAACACACATGTTGGTAGGATGTATGTGTCTTTTCTTTCCCTCTGCAGGAGACTCGTCTGTCAAGGCTATTGAGAATGGGTGGTCCTTAGATAGCCAGAGGGAGGGAAGAATGTAAATGTGTGAGATATTTAAAGTGTTTTTATTGAAAAGTTTTATAGTTGTATTGTTTTAAGTTTTCCCTTTCCCATTCAGGTCTTGGCACAATTCAGGGCTAAATTGTGTAGTTGGTTTCTGGGCTGAACTTATGACACCACTCTTCGTGGGGTGTGAGTTTGTACCAGACACTGGGGACCAGTGTCAAATTACCAGGGGGAGAGTGTAGCGGGTATTTGAATTATGTGAGGACTCTGGTGGTGTGAGGTTCCTTGGGGTCCCTGGGTGGCGCTGTTGCCTGGGGCCGGAGTTGAACTCACACCGCGAACCGTGCCTTTTTGTCCTTCCCTGGAGCTGGTACAGCGGGGCGGGGAACCCGCTGTGGCGCAAAGGGAGAGGTCATAAAAGGGGTGGAGACACGGATTTTGGGGAGAGAGTCGGAGGACGTGGCCGCGCCCAGGCACCTTCAGCTTGGGTGCTGGCGGTCCGGTGTTCCAGGCCTAAGCGCCCTTGGCCTAGCTGGAGCAGAGATGGAGTCCATCTCAGGCACCTTTAGCCTGGGGTGAGGTACTATGGCAGACGCCTGGGGCTCAGTACCTTTGACTGAGTTCCGCGAGGGTGGAGGAATCCGAGGGGGCCCTAATGCCTTGGGTGCCCGTGTCTGAGTTTGTGAGGACTGGTGCGCAGTAACTTCTCCGGAGAGTCCGGCGCAGCATCGCTGGTGACGGAGAGGCCTCCACTTCTCCCTTGGACGGATTTCTTCCCCTGACAGGGGCAAAGTGAGCAAAGGTAATTCACGTTCTATATTACCTAGTCAGTGGCAGTGACTATTCACCACTGGTGACAGCACAGTGGGCAGCAGCAAAAAGGGAAAGGATTGTGCCTCGATCTGTCCCCCTCATTTTCCAAAGGAGAAAGATTGTTTTATTGCTTGGCAAGAAGAATAAAACTGAGTTGTACCTATTCACTGTGTGGAACTCGGGTTACTAAAGCAAAGGAGTCAGGGACGAAGGACTGGACTTGACTCTAGGACACCTACACAAGGGCCCAAGCTTTTGGCCTTCACCTCTTGGTTACGGATGACATGGGCCGTGGTGTGTATCATCTCTCTCTCCCAGGTACCCCTAGACAACAGCCATATAACCGATAAAGAAAGGGAGAGGGGTGAGGCCGCTACATATGTTATTCACCCATTATCTCTGCATAGCCCATTGTGTACTTGTCATGGATATGCAGTCGTGTTTGTTAGGCATTGTGTGTTTGGGTTCCTGCCTGCCGTGTGCTACGTCTGTCTCTCTGTTACGTTATTGGCTTGTCCCCTACTATCCCTGTCTGCTCGTGACCCTTGACCTTCGGCTTGTCTTTCGTTATCCTTGTCTGCTTGTGGCCCTTGACTTTCAGCTTGTTATTCGTTACTCTTATATCTCGTGCTGCTGCTTCCCCTCTTGTCCCCTTATCCTACGGGGCGTGAGCTAGGAGACTCTAGGGGCCGCGACCTGGACCCAGCCTGCAGCATAACATCCTCACCACTAGAGGCTCTGGAGAAGACCTGCTGGGTCTTAGATTCCGCGCCCTGGGGAATCTTGGCTCTAGCTTCCCATAGGATCCCGGTTGTGCTCCTCTGGTCCCGCTTTCCACAACCACCCAGTTTCCTATCCGCAGCAGTCAGCCATAGGGTTCACTACCTTGCGGTGCACTCCTGTCCCCCTACGGTGTGCATCTGTCACCTGGCCACAGGTGACCTGACAGTACTTATAGGCTGTCCACACCTTCCACTTTTCATCAAATGCCTCTAAAGAGTCCCTGTCGCTAGATCTTAAATATTCCATACTCTGAATTTCGTCTAATTTATTACACCATCCCTTCCGGTTAGGACTATCTGGATTTTGCCAATATTTAGGAATTTGGCTCTTAGCAGCGTTTAATAGTTGTGGGATTAAACTTTTAAGATATAGTTTATTCGTCATCCGAATCCCATGTTATAGAAATACCGGACGACCCGTGGGGATGCCTATGTTAGTTATATCTCTGATGGTTCTCCTTATCTCAGTCCAATATTTCCTGGCACCCACGCCAGCAAAACTGTGATTTTTCCGTAGCATATCTATGCATCTTATCCGGGGTTAAGTACCATCTAACGAGACATTTATAATTAGTTTTGACTATGTTACAATTCACGGAGGTTGAGTGGACCCTGTTAATCATTTGTTTAATCTCGCTGTCTTGGACTTGTGATCCCAGTTCCTCTTCCCACTTCTTAATGAATGGCAATACCTCCGGCTTTTTTATGTTATTTAAGATCTTATAAATCTTTGAGACAATTCCTTTCTTCCCCCTTTCCTCACATATTTTCTCCAACGGCCTCAAATCATCTGTGGCTCTGATAGGTTTAGGTACGTTTTCGAAAAAATGTTTTAGCTGGGTGTACTGCCATTCATCAATCAGTTTCCATTCTATATATTTTTTTTTTTAATTCCTGAAGTGTAATTAATTTATTGTGGATCATAACATCTTTTAATTGTGTGGGATATTGAATTAAAAAAAATTTTTTATTCACAATCATATTTATCAAAAAATGAAATAGTAAATTAAAATATACAGTTCCCAATATTGTTACCATATAGGTAAACACATGAAAACCTTCTTTACACCCGACGCGTTTTGGGGTAACCTTCTTCAGGGATTTTTTAAAAGCATTGAAAATATAAACAGCACGCTGGATTCTGTCAATGAGGTTGGCAGTCAAGCAAGAAGTGGATATTAGAATATTCAATTAATGCAGGTTTGAGAAGGACATTTATAAGGAACAGGTATTTATCCCGTTAGGGAGAAATTATTCCAAAGATCAAAAAGCCGGTGGATCAACCAGAAGAGATATACTGGGACAGGGATTGAGGTCCCTGAGTATATGAGATCCGTAAAAGACCTAATAATGTCCGCTGTCAAACAGTACACTGTATTATTGACAGAGTCAACCTCACACCATGACCATCCATCCAGCAAGCAACCGAATTTAGCAGCGTTTACAAGCTGTTACAGACATTTGGCGGTTCAAATGCCTCTGAACATCCGTCTGAACCCATTTTTTTTTTTTGCGTTACAAAAAATTCTTCTAAACTCACTTCCTAGAAACTACTGTAAACGACCCTGTATACATGTACTGATAAGATAACATAGAGGAGAGTTCAGGAGCAGCTGAAAAAAATGCCCAACTGCTCCTAAGAGCCCATTCACACAGGGGCAACACGCCTTCCAGCGTGATTTTATGAGGCAACTCAGACACGACTTGAGAATGAATCACAGCTCCACCTGGAGCTATTTACAAGGCAACTCCAAGTTGCCTGCAGGACAGGAGACATTCCAGTGGCCAATCAAACAAGAATCAGCTCTGTGGGAGGGAGGGGGAGGGAGAGGTTTGCCTGATAAATGTATGTTTTCTTCCTGGAGAGTTGCTCCTATTAAGACAGTGAGAGGCGACTCCCATTGAAATGAATGGTTACAGGTCACCTAGGAGTCGGATTGAAGTAGTACAGGGACCTTTTTTGAAGTCGGAGCGACTGCAGTAGTGTGCATAAGGACGGCTCCATTAACTTACATTGATTTCTTCAGCCAGTGCGACCTGAGGCGACTAGGGGCGACCTGGGGCGATTTGGAGTCGGATCCAAAGACGCCCCTGTGTGAATGGGCTCTTAACGTCCGTTTACCAGCAGCAGTGTACATGAGGCCTTAGAATTCTCTCCCTTAAAAAGACCCATTTGCCTCGCTGTCAACTACATATACCACATATGCTTTATAAGATGCAGCATTTATCTTAAAGTGGTTGTAAACCCTTAGGCTCCATGTACACAGAAGCTGATAAACTGCAGTTTATTGGCGTTTTGGCGTTTTTTTAAAAAGCCCATTAACTGCACTCTATGTTAGCCTATGTGTTCATGTACACATAACGTTTTTTAGCTTTAATGAGCAGTGGAGTTAATAGGCTTTTTTCTGAACGCAAGAAATTCGCGTTCAAAGTGCCGTTTTTTGGCAGAAAAAAACGCAAAACGCTGAAAAACGGCCATAAACGCTCAAAAACACTGGTCGCGAGCGTTTTTTAGCGTTTTTTTATCTATTAAAAAAAAAAAACGCTACACTGAAAAACGCTAATAAACGCTATTAAAAAAACGCTAATAAAAGCTAGCTTTTTCTGCTGCTTTAAAAACGAGAGTTTTTGAGCTTCTGTGTACATGGAGCCTTACTATCCACTTTTATCAAAGCCCGCAATACCCAGAGGTAACTCTGGGAGAAATGTCACTGGCCGGAGCTGTGTACTGGGACCGCTGCGGGGGCTTCGATCTAAGGTGAGTATTTCATAATGGGCTGCTGTGCATACCAGCTCATTATGCCCTTGTCTTGCAGTTTTTTTTTTTTGTGGGTTTACAACCACTTTAACCACTTAACGACCACTCACTGTACATATATGTTGGCAGAATGGCACCGACAGGCACAATCACGTACAGTGTACGTGACTGCTTTGTATAGTTGGGGGGTCCGATCGGACCCCCCTTCTATACAGTGAGCGGTCGTTATCCGTTGGGGAGCGATCCGGGATGAGGGGACGGCCGTTCGATTCCGGCCACCCCCTCGCGATCGCTCCCGGCGAATGAAAATCTTCCTCTGCCTGTGTAAATGTAAACACAGGCAGAGGAAGTGATGTCATCTCTCCTCTAGTCGGTCTTTTCGTTCGCGGTGCCGAGGAGAGAAGACACAGGTTAGTGCACCAACAGTCCACTGACACATAGGCACACATAGGCACACATTTCACCCCCCAGTCACCCCCAGATCACCCCCCAGGTCACCCCCCAGCCCCCAGTCACAGTGTCACTGATTGCAGTGATCATTTATTTTACTGATCACTGCATTTAGCGTCATCTGTGACAGTAAAAAGTTGCAGGGCAGTTAGGTTTAGGCCCCTGTAGGTCCAGGGTAGCCCCCTAACCCCCCCTAATAAAGGTTTAACCCCTTGATCGCCCCCCAGGTAACCCTTTCACCCCCTAACTCCAGCGTCACTAAGCGATCGTTTTTTCCGATCGCTGTATTCGTGTCGCTGGTGCCCTAGATAGCCAGTTATTTATTTTTAGCGTCAGGTAGCCCCATATATTATTTTAACCTCCTGATTGCCCCTAGAGTTAACCCTTTCACCAGCGATCACCGTATAAGTGTCACTGGTGACACTGGTTGGCCAGTTAGTTATTTAGTTTTTTAGGTTACCCGTCAGGTTTTTATATAGCGTCAGGTACCCCCATATTTAACCTAATAAAGGTTTTAACCCCCTGATTGCCCCTAGTTAACCCTTTCACCAGTGATCACCATATAAAGGTTACGGGTGACGCTGGTTGGTTAGTTTGCTTTTTATAGCATCAGGGCACCCGCCGTATATAACCCAATAAAGGTTTAACCCCCTGATCGCCCGGCGGCTGATATCAATTAGGTTTTAGCACCAGAGAGGGTCTGCGTCGCCCCAGGCAGCGTCAGGTTAGTGCCAGTAGCGCTAACACCCACGCGCAAAGCATACACCTCCCTTAGTGGTATAGTATCTGAACAGATCTATATCTGATCTGATCAGATCTATACTAGCGTCCCCAGCAGTTTAGGGTTCCCAAAAACGCAGTGTTAGCGGGATAAGCCCAGATACCTGCTAGCACCTGCGTTTAGCCCCTCCGCCCAGCCCAGCCAAGCCCACCCAAGTGCAGTATCGATCGATCACTGTCACTTACCAAACACAAAACACATATCTGCAGCGTTCGCAGAGATAGTCCTGATCCCTGCGATCGCTAACAGTTTTTTTTTGGAAGCGTTTGATACATTTGCTGACAGTCAGGTGCTTTTTTACCTGTGAATCTTACTAGTGTACCCCTAAATTTAGAGCCCAAAATGGCAAATCGAAGGTACACTAGTAAAGAGGCCTACGAGATTCTGAGCACGACAGATAGTGAAGAGGAGGTCACGTATCTGTCAGATTCAGGCTCAGAATATCTTCCCGTAGAAGACAGTGAAGTCAGCGGCTCCACGTCGGATAGCTCTGACGACGAAGGTGAGGTCCCTGCTAAGGTCAGGCGTACCCGATCTTCTGAGGTTGTTGAGGAGCAAGAATCGCAGGGCTCTCGTATCATGGAGCAGAGTAGTACTAGCGCCGCTATTCCTTCTGGTAAATTGGAAAGCACCAGCAGCCTAGTACAGCCTGGGCGTACATCCAGCACTGCAGTATCACGTGGTGATGTGGCGAGTCCCATAGGTGCAGTTCAAGCTGGCGAAGTGGCAAGCACAAGTAGTGTCCCGCTGCCACCAAGAAGAAGACAAAGGCAGGCCCGTCGTGCCCATAGTGCCCTTCCTGCAGAATTCGCCTATCCTGATTGGGTCCCCACCACTTCTGCAGAACCCGTACTTCCCCCATTCACTGCCCAACCCGGTATTCAGGTGGAAACAGCTGATTTTAAGCCAATTGATTATTATTCGCTGTTTTTCACTGAAGATCTCTATAGATCTATTGTGGACCAGAGTAATTTATATGCTGGTCAATTCATCGCCGCTAACCCCCAGTTGCCTTCCATTGCCAAAGATTGGAAACCAATTACGGTTTCCGAATTTAAAACCTTTCTGGGCCTTTCCCTCAACATGGGCACACATAAATTCCCGTCATTGCGTGCTTATTGGTTCACACACCCAATTGACCACATGCCCGTGTTCTCTGCCTCCATGCCCAGGAAACGATACAAGCTGATTTTGCGGTTCATGCACTTCAACGACAATGAACTTTGTCGTCCACGTGGAGACCCTGAATACGACCGGCTCTACAAAATTCGGCCCCTCATAAACCACTTCAACGAACGTTTTGCAGCCTTGTTTATTCCCGATCAAGTTGTCTGCGTTGATGAGTCCCTGATTAAATTTTCTGGCCGCTTGTCTTTCAAGCAGTACTTTCCCAGCCAGCGTGCCAGATACGGGGTCAAGCTCTATAAGTTCTGTGACAGGGCAACAGGCTATGTATGGAGCTTTATGGTTTATGAGGGAAAAGATAGTCAGGTTGAGCCGGTCAACTGCCCGGATTACATAGGGAGCGCTGGCAAGATAGTGTGGAAATTGGTGTCACCCTTATTCGGAAAGGGGTACCACTTGTATGTGGACAATTATTACACGAGCGTGCCACTGTTTAGTCACTTGTTTGATCATCAGATTGGAAACATGTGGCACCGTGTGACCTAATCTTCGGGGCTTTCCCCAGCGGCTTGTAGATGCCCCTCTTAGGCTGGGGGAGAGAGCCTGCGTGAAGTGTAATAACTTGCTCGCTATGAAGTGGAGGGATAATAAGAATGTTTTCCTTCTTATCTCCCTTCATGCAGACACGACAGTCCAAATTCCTACGGCGACTGGTGTTGTGGAGAAACCCCTCTGTGTCCACGAATATAACAAAATATGGGAGGGGTGGACCTCAACGACCAGTTGTTGGCGCCGTATCTAATTGACCGTAAGGCGAGACACTGGTACAAAAAAGTGTCTCTATCCTTATTCCAATTGGCTTTGCTGAACGCTCATGTGCTATACAGAGCTTCAGGCGGGACTTTATCTCTCCTAAAATTCCAGGATGAGATAGTCACAGAACTCCTGTATCCAGGCGGTTCTGCACCTCACCATCCCCAACCAAATGCAGTAAGCCGGCTGCATGAGAGGCATTATACGTATGTCCTCGAGAGTACCCCTACCCAATGAGCCCCCCAAAAAAGATGTCGTGTCTGTAGCAAGCGCGGATTTAGGCGTGACACCCGTTATTATTGTCCACGCTGTCCTGACAAGCCTGGTCTTTGCCTTGGTGAATGTTTTGAACGCTTCCACTCAAAAGTGAAGTTTTAGCATAGGGTACAGCATTTCACAGACTAGGACACACTTACACAGGGTCTCCCAAGATACCATCGCATTTTGAGAGACCTGAACCATTACAGTTGTTAAAGTTACAAAAAAAAGTGTAAAAAATAAAAAAAAAACGTAAAAAACAAAACACAAAAAAAATATAAAATAAAAAAAATAAAAATAGTTGTCGTTTTATTGTTCTCTCTCTCTCTCTATTTTCTCTCTATTGTTCTGCTCTTTTTTACTGTATTCTATTCTGCAATGTTTTATCATGCTTGCTTTTCAGGTATGTAATTTTTTGTTTTCAGGTGCGCCATTCAGCTGCAGCGCGGAATTATTTATCTTGACAGCAACAGCGTCTGCTCCCACGATACATAAAGCCATGACTCCAGTGCTGTAGGAGGTGATTTCACCACCACAGTTAAAAAAAAGAGCATATATGCCGAAGCATGGGGGCAGCAGGGGCGGAGGAGCGATTTTGCTCCTAATGCCGCGTACATACGGTCGAAATTCCGACGGAGGCTTGCCCGTGGAAAAGTCCGACCGTGTGTACGCGGCATAACTTTTTTGCGGGAGGATGCCCCCATGCTTCGGCATATATATATTTTAGGCACAGGTTGCGTTAAAAAAAATGTTTTATTTTTTACTAGGTTTTGTTTTGGTATTTGCTTTGCAGGTATGGTATGGTAAGGTCTTACTGTTATACTGTAATGTTACTTTGTTTTAATGTTAACCATCATTTGCTTAGCAGGTACGCCATTCAGTTGCAGCGCGGATCTATTTATCTTGACAGCAACAGCGTTTGCTTCCACGATACATAAAGCCGTGACTCCAACGCTGTAGGAGGTGATTTCACCACCACAGTTAAAAAAAGAGCATATATGCCGAAGCATGGGGGCAGCAGGGGCGGAGGAGCGATTTTGCTCCTAATGCCGCGTACATACGGTCGAAATTCCGACGGAGGCTTGCCCGTGGAAAAGTCCGACCGTGTGTACGCGGCATAACTTTTTTGCGGGAGGATGCCCCCATGCTTCGGCATATATAAATGGTGCATGTATGCCCATCATTAGAAGTGGGTGGATGAAGGGAGGTATTCTAATGGTGGGCATACCCACCGATCAATCTCTTTTTTTCGTTCAGCCAACAGGCTGCATGAAAAAAAAGATTACAATACATGTCCAACAAGGACCAGCAACGTACTGGTATGTTGCTGGACTTTGAATGTTTATACCAGAATGATGCCTGCAGGTTTAGGTATCATCTTGGTATCATTCTTTTCATCCAGCGGCCGGCTTTCATGTAAAAGCAATCCTAGCAGATAATTAGCCTCTAGACTGCTTTTACAAGCAGTGGGAGGGAATGTCCCCCCCCCGGATATAAGCAGCGCCATTGGGAAATTGGGAAAGCATTTTATCCCACCGATCTTGGTGTGGTCAGATGCTTTGAGGGCAGAGGAAAGATCTAGGGTCTAACCCCCCAATTTTTTTCAAAAAAAGAGTACCTGTCACTACCTATTGCTATCATAGGGGATATTTACATTCCCTGAGATAACAATAAAAATGGTAAAAAAAAAAAAATATGGAAGGAACAGTTTAAAAATAAAATAAAAAAGCAAAATAAATAATAATAAAAAAAAAAAGCACCGCTGTCCCCCCCTGCTCTTGCACAAAGGCGAACGCAAGCGTCGGTCTAGCGTCATATGTAAACAGCAATTTCACCATGCATGTGAGGTATCACCGCGAAGGTCAGATCGAGGGCAGTAATTTTAGCAGTAGACCTCCTCTGTAAATCTAACGTGGTAACCTATAAAGGCTTTTAAAAATGAATGTAGTTTGTCGCCGCTGCGGGTTTGTGCGCAATTTTAAAGCATGTCGTGTTTGGTATCCATGTACTCGGCCTAAGATCATCTTTTTTATTTCATCAAACATTTGGGCAATATAGTGTGTTTTAGTGCATTAAAAATAAAAAAAGTGTGTTTTTCCCCCAAAAAATGTGTTTGAAAAATCGCTGCGCAAATACTGTGTGGAAAAAAAAATGCAACACCCACTATTTTAATCTGTAGGGCCTTTGCTTTAAAAAATATATATAATGTTTGGGGGTTCAACATAATTTTATTGCAAAAAAAAATATGTTTTTATGTAAACAAAAAGTGTCAGAAAGGGCTTTGTCTTCAAGTGGTTAGAAGAGTGGATGATGTGTGACATAAGCTTTCTAATGTTGTGCATAAAATGCCAGGACATTTCAAAACCCCCCCAAATGACCCCATTTTGGAAAGTAGACACCTCAAGCTATTTGCTGAGAGGCATGTTGTGCCCATTGAATATTTTTTTTTTTGTCCCAAGTGATTGAATAATGACAAAAATAAAAAATAAAAATGTACAAAAAGTTGTCACTAAATTATATATTGCTCAAACATGCCATGGGCATATGTGGAATTACATGCCAAAATACATTCTGTTGCTTCTCCTGAGTATGGGGATACCACATGTGTGAGACATTTTGGGAGCCTAGCCGCGTACAGGACCCCAAAACCAAGCACCGCCTTCAGGATTTCTAAGGGTGTAAATTTTTGATTTCACTCCTCACAGTTTCGGAGGCCATGGAATACCCAGATGGCACAAACCCCCCCCCCCCCCCCAAATGACCCCATTTTGGAAAGAAGACACCCCAAGCTATTTGCTGAGAGGTATGTTGAGTATTTTTCAGATCTCGCTTTTTGTCACAAAGTTTTGAAAATTGAAAAAAAAAAAATGTCTTTCTTCATTTTCAAAAACAAATGAGAGCTGTAAAATACTCACCATGCCTCTCAGCAAATAGCTTGGGGTGTCTACTTTCCAAAATTGGGTCATTTGTGGGGGTTTTGGGCTATCTTGGCATTTTATGGCCTTCAAAACTGTGATAGGTAGTGATAGGTAGTGAGGAGTGAAATCAAAAATGTATGCCCTTAGAAATCCTGAAGGTGGTGCTTGGTTTTCGGGGCCCCGTACGCGGCTAGGCTCTCAAAAAGTCCCACACATGTGGTATCCCCGTACTCAGGAGAAGCAGCAAAATGTATTTTGGGGTGTAATTCCACATATAACCATGGCATGTTTGAGCAATATATCATTTAGTGACATCTTTTTGTACATTTTTTTTTCTTTTTGTCATTATTCAATCACTTGGGACAAAAAAAAATATTCAATGGGCTCAACATGCCTCTCAGCAATTTCCTTGGGGTGTCTACTTTCCAAAATGGGGTCATTTTGGGGGGTTTTGTGCTATCTTGGCATTTTATGGCCTTCAAAACTGTGATAGGTAGTGAGGAGTGAAATCAAAAATTTATGCCCTTAGAAACCTTGAAGGCGGTGCTTGGTTTTTGGGGTCCCGTACGCGGCTAGGCTCCCAAAAGGTCCCACACATGTGGTATCCCCGTACTCAGGAGAAGCAGCAGAATGTATTTTGGGGTGTAATTTCACATATGCCCATGGCATGTGTGAGCAATATATCATTTAGTGACAACTTTTTGTACATATTTTTAGTTTTTTTTTGTTTTTATTATTATTCAATAATTTGGGACAAAAAAAATATATCATTTAGTGACAACTTTGTGCAAAAAAAAAAAAGTTTGTCATATTCCCGCAACTTGTGGCAAAATATAAAATATTCCATGGACTCAACATGCCTCTCAGCAAATAGCTTGGGATGTCTACTTTCCAAAATGGGGTCATTTGGGGGGTTTTGTGCTATTTTGGCATTTTATGGCCTTCGAAACTGTGATAGGTAGTGAGGAGCGAAATCAAAAATTTGCGCCCTTAGAAAGCCTGAAGGCGGTGCTTGGTTTTTGGGGCCCCGTACGCGGCTAGGCTCTCAAAAAGTCCCACACATGTGGTATCCCCGTACTCAGGAGAAGCAGCAGAATGTATTTTGGGGTGCAATTCCACATATAACCATGGCATGTGTGAGCAATATATCATTTAGTGACAACTTTTTGTACATATTTTTTGTTTTTTTTGTTTTTATTATTATTCAATCATTTGGGACAAAAAAATAAAAAATATTCAATGGGCTCAACATGCCTCTCAGCAAATAGCTTGGGGTGTCTACTTTCCAAAATGGGGTCATTTGGGGGGGTTTGTGCCATCTTGGCATTTTATGGCCTTCAAAACTGTGATAGGTAGTGATAGGTAGTGAGGAGTGAAATCAAAAATGTATGCCCTTAGAAATCTTGAAGGCGGTGATTGGTTTTTGGGGTCCCGTACGCGGCTAGGCTCCCAAAAAGTCTGACACATGTGGTATCCCCGTACTCAGGAGAAGCAGCAGAATGTATTTTGGGGTGTAATTTCACATATGCCCATGGCATGTGTGAGCAATATATCATTTAGTGACAACTTTGTGCAAAAAAAAAAAGTTTGTCATATTCCCGCAACTTGTGGCAAAATATTAAATATTCCATGGACTCAACATGCCTCTCAGCAAATAGCTTGGGGTGTCTACTTTCCAAAATGGGGTCATTTGGGGGGGTTTTGTACTATTTTGGCATTTTATGGCCTTCGAAACTGTGATAGGCAGTGAGGAGTGAAATCAAAAATTTGCGCCCTTAGAAATCCTGAAGGCGGTGCTTGGTTTCCGGGGTCCCGTAAGCGGCTAGGCTCCTAAAAAGTCCCACACATGTGGTATCCCCGTACTCAGGAGAAGGAGCAGAATGTATTTTGGGGTGCAATTCCACATATAACCATGGCATGTGTGAGCAATATATCATTTAGTGACAACTTTTTGTAATTTTTTATTTTTTTTTGTCATTATTCAATCACTTGGGACAAAAAAAAAATATTCAATGGGCTCAACATGCCTCTCAGCAATTTCCTTGGGGTGTCTACTTTCCAAAATGGGGTCATTTGGGGGGGGGGTTTGTACTGCCCTGCCATTTTAGCACCTCAAGAAATGAGATAGGCAGTCATAAATTTAAAGCTGTGTAAATTCCAGAAAATGTACCCTAGTTTGTAAACGCTATAACTTTTGCGCAAACCAATAAATATATGCTTATTGACATTTTTTTTACTAAAGACATGTGGCTGAATACATTTTGGCCTAAATGTATGACTAAAATTGAGTTTATTCGATTTTTCTTATAACAAAAATTAGAAAATATAATTTTTTTTCAAAATTTTTGCTCTTTTTCCGTTTATATCGCAAAAAATTAAAATCGCATAGGCAATCAAGTACCATTAAAAGAAAGCTCTATTTGTGGGAAGAAAAGGACGCAAATTTCGTTTGGGTACAACATTGCATGTCCGCACAATTTACAGTTAAAGCAGCCCAGTGCAAAATTCTGAAAACACCTCTGGTCCTTTAGCTACAAAATGGTCCGGGGCTTAAGTGGTTAACACATCTGCTGCTACAATATTAACCCCTCCCAGGTTAAACATATTTTTTTACCTATATTTCTATTTCTATTCAGTCATTATACATGTTTTAAGATATAACGGCTCACTAATGATTTTGGAATCTTTATGTCCAAACAGCACTTATTTTTCACTCTTCTGATTCTGACCGTCCCCAGTGGAGTTCAGGCTGATTGCCCCGGCCCCCTGTGCCCCCTACTGGTAACTGGAGGACATTTAATAAAGTCCAAAATGCAGCGCTATATAAAAAAGTGAAAAAAATCCAAAAAATAAAAGTCAATCAATATTGGATGAACGTGAAAAAGATGTAGTCCCGCCACCAAACTTCAGTGTGCAAAAAGGATTTTAAAGCACACCACACCAACGTGCTCACAATCTGCTTACCAGAAAGTGGAAATAAGTAGACAATATATTCAACTGATGTAGAGGGTCAAACGATGACAGCAGAAACTCCAGATCAGGTAATCATAGGAAAAGCCAACATCAAGATAATTTCCAAATCCCAACAGGCGAATATAGATGTAGGAGCAATACCTCAGCCAGAAAATGTTACCCAATGTAAGGAAAAAAAAGGCAGCATAGTGAAGCCCATAGGTAAAAGGCAAAAAACATTTATTGTAGTCTACTTACAAATGGCAGAAAACATCAAGGCATATGAAATAACAATTCCGCGGCTCTCAGCGTGCTTGCATCGGCCAGCCTGACATGTTTCATCCTATGTGGATATCATCAGAGGCGGAGGACATTGCCTATACTTTTCTTTGTTTTAACTATGGCTATTTCTTCAACCTCCAAACAGGTACCAGCCATATATACAGGTAATACATACAAAAAAAAAGCTTATTGATAGATTTGTAATGTATTGTACTTTTAGCAATTTCTTGATTAATTTGTTATGTTTTTATTATAGAATATTGCTTCTTGCTTCCATATACACCCCTGAAGAAGATTATGAAAGTTATTTTTGAAACGCATTGGATGTGCTTTGCATTAGGCACTCTGATGCTTTCAAGTTGGAAGTGTATGTATGAATAGCCATCTCTACAATGTATTGTATGTGTTTTTTAAAACCATTGTTGCGGCATTAACCACTTCAGCCCCAGAATGTTTTACCCCCTTAATGCCCAGGCCATTTTTTGCAATACGGCACTGCGTCACTTTAACTGAGAATTGCGTGGTCGTGCGGTGCTGTACCCAAACAAAATGAATGTCCTTTTTTTCCCCCACAAATAGAGCTTTCTTTTGGTGGTATTTGATCACCTCTGCAGTGTTAAATTTTTGCGCTATAAGCAAACATTGTGGTGGACAAATCTTACCCCAAGTGACACTTTTTGGGGACCAGTGACATTATTACATTGATCAGTGCTATAAAAATGCACTGATCGATGTATAAATGACACTGGCAGGGAAGGGGTTAACACAAGGGGGCGATCAAGGGGTTAACTGTGTTATTGGGTGTGTTCTAACTGTATGGGGGATGGGCTTACTGGAACACCACAGAGATCACTGTTCCTGATCACTGGGAACAGCAGATCTCCATGATGTCCTCTGACAGAATGGGGATCCGCCTTATTTACATAGGCATATCCCTGTTTTGCCTCTGTGTATTGCGGGTCGCCGGCGGACCTCGAGTCCGCAGGAGCTGCCAGCGCTCTCCCGCGGCGAACTCTCGTACCCCCAGTTTAACATACACCGACCGACGTACAGGTACATCAGTTTGCACAGGAGAGCCGACCTGCCACAGTATACAGTATATACTGTGGTTGGTCGGCAAGTGGTTAATAAAGTACTTTGTAAAAATCTTTTAAACAATATACTCCTAATTGCAATTAATTTGGGTAATTTTATCTGTTGCCATGTAAAGTCCCATTTAGGAGCGTCCTTGTTCCCTATACATGTGTAGCGTTACCCTCAACTAAGAGGGCCGCAGATTTGGTCTGGGCCCTGAGTACAGCTCCGCCAACCCCCGGCAATCTACTCGACCCTTTCTGGCACAGTTAGTTTAGGGGTATACACATTTAATACTTATACTTTATGAGAGACTCAGACACGGAGTAGTTATAAAAGAATAACAGATTTTTACTTTCAGCTATGCAAAGGGAATGAACAGTGATAACAACTTGACCATTAGAATATTCACAGAGCCCTGCAATATTAAAATATCAGTCACACTACACCATGGAGAAAGGGGGGGGTGGATAAGGAGACGCCACGTGGGGCGACTGTTAACTAGGCGCCCTGTGGCGCAATAACTAAACTAGGTCCCTAATGAATCAGGCCTGATTCCTAACTCTAGAACTCAGTCCTGTATGAATGATGGATTCTTCACCGGCATCTGTAGAGGTGGTGCACTTAAGAATAAACAACAATTGTAATCCAGGAAAAGGGAAAGTTGATAACTGACAACACTTCACTGGAGATCCTCTGGATCAGTCCTGCTGTGAATCTCCAGTGAGAGTCTTTAACATGAGGTAGTAGGCCTCGGCAGTTTATAGGCACAGTACTAGCAAACAGGTTAGGGAATGAGCTTACGCTCGCTCACCCGCCGGACACGATCTCCGTCCGGAACTTCCACCGGTTGTGACTTCACTCGTCCACAGCGGTTGCTGCGATCGGGTCCCTGATCCCATCCAGGCTGTAAATAGAGATGTTGGATGCCACCCAGGCTCGCAGTGGGGTGGAAGGCTCTTTGGTCGGCTGCGGAAGGCCCCAGGCTTCAGGCCTTACCCAGCACAGGTCCGCACAGGTGTATCAGTCTCTGCCATCCCGTGTCCAAAGAGGCCGAGCCAGGCCTCGCCCCTTCCTTATATATCCCCACCCATGAGTCTCTGGGGCAGAAGCAAAACATCCTGGGAACCAGTGGGGTTCTGGGAACAGTAGTTCGAGAGCATTTAAAGGAACCCCGCTACACACTCCCCCCACTTAAACTCTTTGGTCCCCAAAGATAAACTTCAACAAATACTGTTTACCATTTTGGACAATGTCGAGCATGATGTTGGCATAGGGAATTCCCACCAAAACTTTGGGATGGAACTCTCTTGCCCACAGGTCACACTACCATGAGTGGCCTGCCTAACTGTGCCAGAGAGTGAGCTGGGGTTGCCCTCCACCAAATGGACAGTGGAGGGATCAGGTTGTTCAACACTTCTCCTAGCCGTTACAACAGAGTCCTCTGAGCTCGTCCCCATTTTGGGGTAAGTTAGTTTCTTGGGAGGCCTGATGACTCTGCGAGCCCTCTGCTCTCTTGGTGCTTCTGACTCTGGCACCACAGGCTCTTCTTCAGGAGTAAGTTCAGGTAACATTGCTGGTTCTGGAACCTCTGATTCAGAAATCGACTGACGTATGGAATCTCTAGGGTCCTCCTCTGCGCAAGTGTCAGGAACATCTTCCCAGTAATCAGCTGAGGGACTGAAGGGTATGAATTCAGTAGCCTCCGGATTCAGCGTTGCATCTGGGGTATCCCCTCCATTTGGGAGATCTATGGCGGACGTTCCCAGAGTCGAGGGAGGCCACAGCCAGTCCAGTTCTCCACCTTCATCTGTACTCAATTGGGAGGCCTCCCCATCTTCAACTCTAGAAGTCTGGGACCGAGTGCTCGGCCTAGGAGTATCCAGAATAGAGGCCGGTTCAGGGGAGTCTCTCACGGGAGGTATTCTGACTGCCTCAGCAAGTGGGAGCAGGTGGTTTCGATGCCACGTCTTCAGTGGACCCACCTTTCCTTCTGGCTTTAGTTTGTAGACAGGCAAACCAGGCAACTTCCTACAGACGACATAGGGTTCAGATCTCCATCTGTCGGCAAGCTTGTGTTTTCCAGGGACCCCCAGATTGCGTAGCAGTACTCGGTCCCCGGGCTGCAGATCTTGCACTCGAACCTTCAGATCGAAATTTCTCTTGTTGCGGGCTCCCCTTTGATCCGAAGCCGCCTGGGCTTGTTCATAGGCCAACTGTAAGCTACGTCTAAGTCTGTCCACGTATCCCTTGTGGGATGTAGCTGAAGTATTGTCTAAAGAAGTGCCAAAGGCCAGGTCCACGGGTAGCCTTGCTTCTCTCCCAAACATAAGTCGATAAGGGGAGTAGCCAGTGGCGTCACTTGTAGTACAGTTATAGGCATGCACTAGGGCTGATATGTGTTGACTCCAGTGTTGCTTCTTCTCTGTTTCTAAGGTTCCCAACATGTTGAGCAGGGTCCGGTTAAATCTCTCCGGCTGAGCATCTCCTTGTGGGTGGTAAGGCGTGGTTCTGGTCTTCTTTATTCCCAATGAATCCAAAAGTCTTCGGATCAACCGACTCTCAAAGTCCCTTCCTTGATCTGAGTGGAGTCTCTGTGGTATTCCGTAATGGACAAAATACTTCTCCATAAGTATCTTGGCCACGGTGGATGCCTTCTGGTCTTTGGTTGGGAAAGCTTGAGCATAGCGGGTGAAATGGTCGGTTATTACCAGAACATTCCCCAATCCACTCAGGTCGGGTTCGAGGCAGAGAAAGTCAATGCATACCAGATCCATTGGGCCCTGACTCTATAAGTGGCCCATTGGGGCAGCTCGATGGGGTAAGGTCTTTCTCTGAATGCATCGTGCACAGGAATGGCAATACTCCTCTACTTCTGCCCTCATGCAGGGCCAATAGAACCGATTTCTAACAAGCTGGAAGGTCCTTTCTGCCCCTAGGTGACCATGGTGGTCATGCAGGGCAATTAGTACAGTCTCTCGGTGCTTCTCTGGAAGGAATAACTGCCACTTATCTTCTGAGTCATCAGAGGGGCCCCTTCGGTAGACCACTCCCTGATGTACCTGCAGCCTGTCCAATTCCTTCCTCAACAGGCGAGCCTCCTTTGAGGGGTGATGTAGGAGTTTGTTGGGATCCTGATTCTCCAGGGCTTCGAGGACCAATCTCCCCATGGGGTCTTCCAATTGGTCACACCTTAACTCCTTCTTGGACAGTCTCGGTAGGTTGTCTTCCTCCAGTTGAGTTACTCCACAATAGTGTTTGGGGACTCCTACCATGGTAACCCCTATTTCTTCTGCTCTGGAGCCTCCTCTGGCTTGGAATTCAGCCCCTTGACAAAGGGCCCGCACCCTGTCCTGTGCCACTTGGGTCCAATCTTCCCAGTCATTTGTCATGGCATGAGACCTCCGGGACAGGGCATCTGCATCCCTATTTCCAGCTCCTGGTCTGTATTTCAGGCTGAAGTTGAATCCAGACAATGCGGCCAACCACCTGTGTCCGGTGGCATCTAGTTTTGCGGTGGTGAAGAGGTAGGTCAGGGGGTTGTTGTCTGTCTTCACAGTAAACTCTGCCCCATACAGGTAGTCTTTTAGCTTGTCTACTACCGCCCATTTGAGGGCCAGGAATTCCAGCTTATGAGTGGGGTAATTCTTTTCTGAGGGGGTCAGGCTCCTGCTCACATAGGCCACTGGTCGCAGTTGTCCTTCATGTTCTTGGTAAAGCACACCGCCTAGACCCTCATGGCTGGCATCCACATGTAATTCATAAGGTCTGGTAGGGTCGGCGTAGGCCAGGACTGGGGCAGTGGTTAAGCTCCTCTTCAGAGCCTGAAAGGCCTCTTCACACCTTGGGTTCCACTGATCTTGAACTGACTCACCAGGCCTCCTGTGCCCTGAGTCATCCTCTTCCCCTTCTGCCTTTAGCAATTCATTCAACGGGCGGGCAATCCGAGCAAACCCCTCCACAAACCTCCTATAATAGGAGCAGAACCCCAGGAAGGATCTGAGCTCTGTTACTGTGGTGGGTCGTGGCCAGGAAGTGACTGCTTCCAACTTCTCAGGATCTGTGGCCACCCCTTCTTCAGACACTATGTGCCCCAGATAGTTCACAGAAGACTAGTAGAACCGACACTTCTCGGGGGAAAGCTTAAGTCCCTCTTCACTGAGTCTTCTCAATACTTTCTCCAGCCTGGCTTCATGTTCTTCCAAGGTTCTCCCGAAGACAATGACATCGTCCAAGTACACAAGGACTTCTATAAGATTCATGTCTCCAACAGTCTTCTCCATAAGGCGTTGAAAGGTAGCAGGAGCTCCAGATAGACCCTGAGGCATCCTATTGAATTCGAAGAATACCACCGGGGTTATGAAGGCTGTCTTCTCCCTGTCTTCTGGGTGCATAGGGATTTGATAGTACCCACTCTTGAGGTCCATCACACTGAACCATTTGGCTCCAGACAAACTTTGTAAGGCATCTTCTATCCTTGGCGTGGTGTATTGGTCAGGGATGGTTCTCCTGTTGAGAGTCCTGTAATCGATACAAAGCCTCAACGATCCATTCTTCTTTCTGACCACCACGATTGGGGAGGCATAGGGGCTTCTAGACTCCCGGATCACACCAGTCTTCTTTAGTTCTACAAGTTGTTCCCTCAGATCCTCCAGATCTGCCAGGGGGACCCGCCTGACCCTCTCTCGGAAGGGCTTATCTTCTTGGAGGCGGATCCGATGGGTGGCACTTCTTGCACACCCCACATCGAATTCATCTTCAAAAAAGATCTTCTCCCACCTGGTCAGCTGGGCCTTGGCTCTTTCTTTCCAAGCCCTGGGTAGGTTCGGGTTTTCCACGGACAGCTTCTCCCAAACATCTCCTCCGTCACCCGTCCCTTTGACTTCGGACCAAGTGACCGGGGCAGCAGGGCTCACCTGACCCAGCAACACTCCATGGGCCCTCCCGTAGTGTTCCTAACACTCACCGGAACTCTGCCATGGGCCTTCTTCAGGGCCTTGAACGGAATCACTTCTGGTATCACTTCCAGGCCTGAGGACTCTTCCCTTGGGTCGGATTCCAGCATGACAAAGGGGCCGGGTTGTTCCCACGTAAGCTTCACAGTGGCCCTAAGACAGGTTACTTCTCCGGGCTGTAGCACTACTCCTTCTCTGCCAAGTCTCCACACCTTCCCTATCCCCTCTCCCGGGGTCTTCTGCCCTAAGACCAGTCGTTGGTAGGCCGTCTTTAGCATGGGATGGATTTTGGTGGCTGAATGGTTTCTCTCTTTCACTAGAGGGGTCAGGAGTCTCCTGACTAGATCCGTGTTTGTCCCAATGATCAGGGAAATCTTGCTGGCTCCAGGCGGCCGAGGACACACAACTGCCAGGGTGTCAAACACTTCAGCCTTCCCAGCCACGGATGGGTCGAAAGTCATCTTTATGGGCAGGTACCCATCGTAAGGGAAACTCTGGGTTCCAAGTCCCTATATCTCCAGCTCTTCTATCTTCTGGATAGGCAGATGACTCAAGTGCCTATCATAGAAGTCCCGGTATAGTAAAGTCACCTGTGCTCCGGTGTCCAAAAGAGCTTTAGTATAGACTCCTTCCACTTGAATGGGCACAGTAGGAGACGGGCCCACCAGTTCCTTTGGGTATAGCCGGACTGGGGTAACCTTCTTCTTTGGGCTTTTCCTTGCCCTGCTCCTTTTGGACTTTAATTTTTCCTGAGCCTGGCATGCATTGACTTTCTCCCTCTCAATGGGGGCACAAACCCGCTGAGGGATGTTATTGTTCCTCTTAGGTGGATGTTCCTTCTTTGGGGTGCTGTATTTCCACTGAGGGGTCTTGCCCCCTCCCTCTGGGGTACATCTTGGTGGGGGGGTACTATACCTCCTCCTAGGAGTTTTGTCTCCTCCATTCTTGGCCTTTTTTTTAGTTTGGAGCGCACTGAAGATGATGGGCACCCGGTTGACTCCTTCACCGAGGCCCTTTGGAGTTTCCCGCCGGCTTGCAATTATCTGTTCTCTTCTTCTTTGGGCTGGAGCATACGTTAGCAAAGTGGCCACTCCCTCCGCAGTTATGGCAAATCACCTCTTCTCGGTCCTGTAGGGAGGCCGGTGCTGAGGTGTTCGGGAACAACTCCTTTCTTGGGCTTGGTTTCTCTGGTCTTCTCTGATCTTTCTCCATCAAAGAGGTCAGCATCTCCAACACTTGGGCCATTTGCGATTTCAAAGTGTCAACCTCCACATCTCTTTCCGGGCTCTTGACCGAATGGACCAACACTGGTACAGGTGTGACATTCGCCTTGGCCACCTGCTGATCTTCCTGCAGCGCCTCTTCGTCCCTAATAATTTTTATTAGATCAGAGTAGGTTAGTGACATTCCTCCTCCTGAGGTTTTCAGGTGCAGCCAGACCGGGTCTGAGCGCCGCGCTCCCCTCATGATCTGCTTCATGCGTGCTTCATCTGCATCTTTGGGCAGCATTCCCTTCTTCAGTACAATCTTGCATAACTGCCTGTTCAGCCTTCTAACATATTCTGACAGTTTCTCATTCGGCTGCTGGAGAGTGTGTTCAAATTGATAGATCATCTCTGACACCTTCTCCAGCTGACCAAACTCTTCCTGCAGCATGGCCAGGCAATCTTGAGCTGTACAGTTTTCATTTCCAAACCGGAAGCTCTTCACCGCTTCTGCCGCGGCACCTTTCAGACTTTCTAAGACTCGCTGTCTCTTCTGTGCCTCAGGCACCTCCCATGCTTCTACTGCCTGCAATGCCTTTTCCACCCAAGTGTCAAAATCTTCCTCCCCCGCAGGGACGGGGAGCTTCCCCGAGAATGCTTTTAGTCTCCGGTAGCTAGTCTCTACGTGCACCGTGCTTGCCTTCTGACAGTTTGTTAGTAGGTCCCCTAATGCCTTTATCAGTTTGGGTGATATGGCCGTGGCAGGTGCAGGCGTCACCGGAGGTGTCGCTCCATCTCTCCTCTCTGGTGAGGTACGGGCCGCAGTCCGCGGTGGTCCCGTTAGGGGTAGCTCCTTCTTAATAGCATGCGCCAGACTATAAGATCTGTTATCCGACGTCTGCGTATATTTGCGCTTGCAAACTTCTGGCTTCCCATCTGAATACTCCACTAGTGCATACTGGTGTGAGGTGTCTGGGTCTAACTTTGTTCCCATCACCCACGGTGTACCATCTGGGGTCACTGACTTCATTAATCCTTCCACCGTCTCGGTCGACCATTCCTGACCGGGCATGTTAATGACCACTGACTGGCTTGGATCCGTCTTAGCTACTCCACACCACGTTCTGATGTCTTTCGGGTCCATGCCGGTACCTCTTGGCGGGTTTTCTGTTCTATCAGGATCCCGGACAAGCCCCCACGTGTAGCGTTACCCTCAACTAAGAGGGCCGCAGATTTGGTCTGGGCCCTGAGTACAGCTCCGCCAACCCCCGGCAATCTACTCGACCCTTTCTGGCACAGTTAGTTTAGGGGTATACACATTTAATACTTATACTTTATGAGAGACTCAGACACGGAGTAGTTATAAAGGAATAACAGATTTTTACTTTCAGCTATGCAAAGGGAATGAACAGTGATAACAACTTGACCATTATAATATTCACAGAGCCCTGCAATATTAAAATATCAGTCACACTACACCATGGAGAAAGGGGGGGTGGATAAGGAGACGCCACGTGGGGCGACTGTTAACTAGGCGCCCTGTGGCGCAATAACTGAACTAGGTCCCTAATGAATCAGGCCTGATTCCTAACTCTAGAACTCAGTCCTGTATGAATGATGGATTCTTTACCGGCATCTGTAGAGGTGGTGCACTTAGGAATAAACAACAATTGTAATCCAGGAAAGGGAAAGTTGATAACTGACAACACTTCACTGGAGATCCTCTGGATCAGTCCTGCTGTGAATCTCCAGTGAGAGTCTTTAACATGAGGTAGTAGGCCTCGGCAGTTTATAGGCACAGTACTAGCAAACAGGTTAGGGAATGAGCTTACGCTCGCTCACCCGCCGGACACGATCTCCGTCCGGAACTTCCACCGGTTGTGACTTCACTCGCCCACAGCGGTTGCTGCGATCGGGTCCCCGATCCCATCCAGGCTGTAAGTAGAGATGTCGGATGCCACCCAGGCTCGCAGTGGGGTGGAAGGCTCTTTGGTCGGCTGCGGAAGGCCCCAGGCTTCAGGCCTTACCCAGCACAGGTCCGCACAGGTGTATCAGTCTCTGCCGTCCCGTGTCCAAAGAGGCCGAGCCAGGCCTCGCCCCTTCCTTATATATCCCCACCCATGAGTCTCTGGGGCAGAAGCAAAACATCCTGGGAACCAGTGGGGTTCTGGGAACAGTAGTTCGAGAGCATTTAAAGGAACCCCGCTACACATGTATTTAAGGGATGTAGGCAACCATCAGCTACATTTTATACTTACCTCTGACATATTCTGTAGCGTTGTACAATGACACATTGCTACTACAGTGGGGCAAAAAAGTATTTAGCCAGCCACCAATTGTGCAAGTTCTCCCACTTAAAAAGATGAGAGAGGCCTGTAATTGTCATCATAGGTAAACCTCAACTATGAGAGACAAAATGTGGAAACAAATCTAGACAATCACATTGTCTGCTTTGGAAAGAAATTATTTGAAAATTATGGTGGAAAATAAGTATTTGGTCAATATCAAAAGTTCATCTCAATACTTTCTTATATATCCTTTGTTGGCAATGACAGAGGTCAAATGTTTTCTGTAAGTCTTCACAAGGTTGTCACACACTGTTGCTGGTATGTTGGCCCATTCCTCCATGCAGATCTCCTCTAGAGCAGTGATGTTTTGGGGCTGTCGCTGGGCAACACGGACTTTCAACTCACTCCAAAGGTTTTCTATGGGGTTGAGATCTGGAGGACCTTGAAATGCTTCTTACGATCATTGTCATGCTGAAAGACCCAGCCACGTTTTATCTTCAATGCCCTTGCTGATGGGAGGAGGTTTGCACTCAAAATCTCACAATACATGGCCCCATTCATTCTTTCATGTACACGGATCAGTCTTCCTGTTCCCTTTGCAGAGAAACAGCCTCAAAGCATGATGTTGCCACCCCCATGCTTCACAGTAGGTATGGTGTTCTTTGGTTGCAACTCAGCATTCTCTCTCCTCCAAACACGACAAGTTGTGTTTCTACCAAACAGTTCTACTTTGGTTTCATCTGACCATATGACATTCTCCCAATCCTCTTCTGGATCATCCAAATGCTCTCTAGCAAAGCTCAGATGGGCCCGGACATGTACTGGCTTAAGCAGGGGGACACGTCTGGCACTGCAGGATCCGAGTCCCTGGCGGCGTAGTGTGTTACTGATGGTAGCCTTTGTTACGTTGGTCCCAGCTCTCTGCAGGTCATTCACTAGGTCCCCCCGTGTGGTTCTGGGATTTTTGCTCACAGTTCTTGTGATCATTTTGACCCCACGGGGGGAGAGATCTTGCATGGAGCCCCAGATCGAGGAAGATTATCAGTGGTCTTGTATGTCTTCCATTTTCTAATTAGTGCTCCCACAGTTGATTTCTTCACACCAAGCTGCTTGCCTATTGCAGATTCAGTCTTCCCAGCCTGGTGCAGGTCTACAATTTTGTTTCTGGTGTCCTTCGACAGCTCTTTGGTCTTCACCATAGTGGAGTTTGGAGTGTGACTGTTTGAGGTTGTGGACAGGTGTCTTTTATACTGATAACAAGTTCAAACAGGTGCCATTAATACAGGTAATGAGTGGAGGACAGAGGAGCCTCTTAAAGAAGAAGATACAGGTCTGTGAGAGACAGAAATCTTGCTTGTTTGTAGGTGATCAAATACTTATTTTCCACCATAATTTGCAAATAAATTCTTTCCAAATCAGACAATGTGATTGTCTGGATTTGTTTCCACATTTTGTCTCTCATAGTTGAGGTTTACCTATGATGACAATTACAGGCCTCTCTCATCTTTTTAAGTGGGAGAACTTGCACAATTGGTGGCTGACTAAATACTTTTTTGCCCCACTGTATATATGTATTTGGCTCTGACATATGCTGTAGTGTTGTATAATGACTCATTCCTGCTATACATGTACAGTATATGGCTCTGACATATGCCGTACCATGGCACATTGCTGCTATACATGCATGTGGCTCTGACATATGCCATAGCGTTGTACAGATGCACATTCCTGCTACTCACGGATATGGCTCAGACATATTTCATAGCGCTGTACAATGACACATTCCTACTATACATGTATATGGCTGTGACACATGCCATACCGTTGTACAATAGCACATTGCTGTTATACATGTATATGGCTGTGACACTTGCCGTAGTGTTGTACTTAGGCACATTCCTGCTACACATGTCTATGGCTCTGACATATGCTGTAGCGGATAGGTACTTGGTTGAGAATCCTACTTCCTATGTCTGGAAGAATGTTGAGAACTCGGTGTTCTGCAGTGTGCGGCCAGACTGGGGTACAGTGACATTGGAACTGGACCTGGTAGGTGACAGTGGTCGCTAGGCTGGAAGGGGACTGTCCTCCCCTCTCTGTCCTGCAGATGGCAGAATGTACCCAGCTTTGGTTGTGCGCCCCAAGAACTCACAAATGCACACTCTGCTTCATGCTCTACCCACGCATGCACAGTTCCCTTTCTCTTGCAGCTCAGCTTTTTGTGAGAATGGACTGTGCATGCGTGGGTAGGGAGCAAAACTGAGTGTACAGTTGTGAGTTTTCCGGGCCTTTTATTAGCAGGACAGAGGATAGGACAGTCATATCAACATCTGAAGAAATCAGAATTTATTTACAAAACAGCACCGCAATGTTAAAGGGGTTGTAAAGGTTCATGTAATTTCACCTTAATGCATCCTATGCATCAAGGTGAAAAAACACCTGGCAATCACTGGCCCCCCAGCTCCCCCCCCCCCCCCATTTTACTTAGCTGAGCCAGTTCACCTGCTCGCCGCGTCCCCGCCGTCCTCCTCTCCATGGAGTCCCGGCTTTGATTGGATAGATTGATAGCAGCGCAGCCATTGGTTCCCGCTGCTGTCAATCAAATCCAATGATGCGGGCACCGGGGGGTGGGGCAGAGTTATACACTCAGCGTCTATGGACGCCGAGTGTATGACTAAGGAGCGTGCCCGCAAGGTAACCCCCTCGGGAGAGCTCTTCTCCAAGAGGGTTATCTAACGTGGGGAGGAGCCGCGAGAGCCCCAGAAGAGGATGTTCAGGGCAAAACGAGCTGCACAGTGGAGGTAAGTATGACATGTTATTGAAAAAAAAAGGGAACCTTTAGTATCACTTTAACCTCTTGCTGACCACCTAATGCACATGTGTGGCTGCAATGAGGGTGGGTCTTAATGCCCACACAGCGCACATCCTTATCCATGGTGACTGACGTTTCTGTGCAAAGCTGGCTATACAATGTGATTGTACAATCTTCTTTAGATTTACCAGAACTATGTAATAGGAGGACACATTTAAACCACCCATTCAACTTTGTCAGATCAGATAGGTCCATACACCACAATCTGATAAAGATTGTACAACAAGATTGAATACTGTATGGTCACCTTAAGGGACAAAGGAGAGAAGCGAGGACCTGAGTGCGCTGTGTGGGTAAGGAGGTGGCAGAACGTTCCTTGTACTATTACTTGGCAACACACCGCAAGACACTTTACTGCATTGTCATACATTACACCCCAAGTATGTCTGCTGGAAGGTACATTGGGGGCCAAGAATGCCCCCCCTCCCCCCATCACATCAACCAACTTATAGAGCATCGATGTGCATTGTGGTAATATCGCTGGAAGACGCGTGTTATTTCATCAATACGGAATGAATGGACACTTACTGGAGTATCCACCTTCCGAAGTCATTAGAAATCACCACTAACACCGAGATAAAGAAATAATCACACAGAGATCGTAAAATACGTTTATTGTAATATAAAAAAAGCAGTGAGGAGTGAGGAAACCCCTCCCCCCATCACTGTCACCCCCTCCCCCCAACCACAGACACCCCCTCCCCCCAACCACAGACACCCCCTCCCCCCAACCACTGACAACACCTCCCCTCAACTGCTGACACCTCTTCCCCAATCATTGAAACCCACTCTCCATCACTGACACCTCCTCCACCCCAGCCTGACCACCCCCATTTACCCTAGACTGACCCCCTACCCCATCTATCCAGACTGACTACCTCCATTTATCCCAGACTGACCCCCCACCCCCATCTACTCCAAACTGATACCCGACCCTTATCTAGTCCAGACTGATTATCCCCAGACTGATTTCCCCCCACCCTCATCTGGCCCCACAACCATGGACCCCCAACTACCCCACCACCCATCTCAGACTGACCCCCCCACCCAAATCTACCCCAGACTGATACCTCCCAGTTACCCCAGACAGATACCCCCCCATCTACCCAAGACTGACAACCTCCATTTACCCCATACTGAACCCCCACCCCCATCTACCCAAGACTGATACTCCCAACTACCCCAGACGGATACCCCCATCCCCATCTACCCAAGACTGATACTCCCCTCCACTCTCAACTACCCCAGATTAATACCCCCACTCCCATCTCCCCCCACCTCCATCTACCTCAGACTGATACCACCAAACCTCATCTACCCCAAAATGACACCCTCTACACACATCTTCTGATCCCCCAGACTATTTAGTGTGAGACGTTTGTTCGATTTCCCACATGAAATCACATCCTCTGTGCCTCTAATGCCCCTGGCACTTATGGGGTTAACTGGTTAAGCTCCTCCTTGAGATCCAGCTCGGTGCTCCGCCCTTCAAGCCGATCACTGCTTGTAGAATTTGTCTGTGTTATATGATATGATGGGGGGTTGCTTTGTATGATATAGGGGGCTGTATTGTATGATATTGGGGAGGGGCTGTATTGTGTGATATGGGGGAGGGGCTGTTTGATATGGGGGCTGTATTGTGTGATATGGGGGAGGGGCTGTATTGTGTGATATGGGGGGTCTGTGTATGGCGGAAGGTGTCCCCATCTTCTCCAATCCTGACCTCTGACCCTGTCTGATGGTGATCTGTGATTGGCTGTCTCCATGGCCTCATTACCACGGATGGCAATGAAACTGCATCATTACCACCCCCCAACCTGGAGGAGAAGCTGCGGTTGATGGGGGCTGTACACAGGTCACAGCAGAACTGACCCCCCCATCACAGCCCAAGCAGGTTAATGGGGCAGGGCCACAATGGGGTGTAATTGTGGTGTAAATAGTGCCTAGAGAGGGGCAACAGGACGGCACTACGCTAGGATTCAAAACATACCGATCACAGGGAGATGCAGTGTCACGGATATAGAGTGTTTTAATGCTGTAATAAGGAGGTGACCTGGAGCACCTGACTAGTGTGAGTAGCTACTTTTGGAAGAAATAAAGGAATTTATATATTTTTATGATATTTGCACTATTGGCGTTTTTTCCTTATTGATATGGTTCGGGGAATGCTGTATGAGTTGAGGAGACACATCGACGGCAGCAAGGAAGAAAAGATGACATCTGCTGTTCTAGTCCTGGAAGGACCAAAAGCGATATATGACCGAGCTTAAAGGTTGTAAACCTTGTTTGTGTTTTTTCACCTTAAAGCATCCTATGCATTAAGGTGAAAAAACTTCTGTCTGTCACAGGGCCCTCAAACTTGACCCGGCGGACATGAGCTCTTCCTCATCCTGGGGTCCTCGGCTCTTGATTGAATAGATTGATAGCAGCGCAGCTATTGGCTCCCGCTGCTGTCAATCAAATCCAATGATGCGGGCGCCAGGGGGCAGGGCCTAGTCATACATTCGGCGGCTATGGACGATGAATAAATGACTTGGGAGCGCGCCCACAAGGTAACCCCCTGGGAGAGCGCTTCTCCTCGGGGGTTACCTGATGAGAGGAAGAGCCGCCGGGGGACCCCAGAAGTCGCGGATCGGTGCCACACTGTGCAAAAACGAACTGCACGGTGGAGGTAAGTATGACATGTTTGTTATTTAAAAAAAAATATGAAGCTTTACAACCACTTTAATTGTAAGGTCACATATCATCAGGGGAGCACACATCTGATGAGGGAGCACGAGTGTATTATATAATCATATGTGTGAAGCACCCAAACATTTTATATGGTGCATATGGGTACTTAGAAGCATGCAAGCACGGCACTATTGATGCACCACCAGGGACAGGATTACACGTTCATGAATTATTATTATAAATATTTTATAATTTGTTTTACTCTTATTTTAATTTGATTATATTGTATGTATTTATTTAAGTATTGGCACAATTCTAATTAAATAGTGGGATGATACAATGTGAAATTTGGATTTTAGATCACATTATAATCTGATTAGGAATTGGAAGCACTTTTTATGGACTGGATTGTGTTCATAATTTGTGAAATCAGTATAATATTTATTTAGGTACATATATAGCGCGGCACGTTTATTATATTTTATGGATGTACACATGAGTATGGGGATGTGTTAAGTGCTAGCAGCTAGATCTCTCTTTTTACTTATAGCATTATAGTTGCTCACAAGATTTTGCCTTGGTTTTTTTATGAAAGATAATGTCACACCGAGTAAATAGATGCCTAACGTATCACGCTTTTGAATTGTGCATGCTTATGGAATGGCAACAAACTACAAAACTTAAAATCTCCATAGGCAATGCTTTAAAAATCTATACAGGTTACCTGTTCAGAGTTAAAGAACGTCTAGCACTAGAACTATTGCTCTCTCTGACATTAACGGCAATACCTCACGTGTGCAGTGCGAACACCATTTACATATATGTGTGCGACTTGTGTATGTGTTCTGCGAGTGAGAACAGAGGGATAGGGCGCTTTACAAAAAAAAAAAATCTTTATTTTATTCTTTATTTTTACACTGTCCCTTTCAGTTTTAATTTTATTTTTTGATTGCTTTTATTTCTAATACAAGGAATGTAAACATAATGTAACAGAAATAAGGATGACAGGTCCTCTTTATGGAGAGATCCAAGGTCCAAAAGACCCCAAATCTCACCTTTACCTTTAAAAGCAAAAGTGTTGAGCTCTTGCTTTTAAAAAAATATATATATATTTTGTTTACTTCCGCCCTAGACTGGAAGCGATGTCATGACGTCGCTCCAGTCCTCCAAGGCCATAGAGGTGATCAGAGACAATCTGGTCTCTTCATCTCTGTGACCAGATGTCTGACCATTGAATTGTTTCTTGGGCGCATCGGTAGAACCGGTAAGCCTTAGAAACACCAGCAGAAGGGGGGAACTTTCCCTTCCATTGCTTCTGAAAGCAATCCAGCAGCTAATGAACCACTCAGGTCGCATTTCCGAGAAAGCCAGCCACCGGCTGAAAATAAAATACCAGAATCATGGCTGATAGCTTCAGGCATAACCCTGGTAAACCACTTGCAAGCCACAACATCAATATACCGGCATGTAGTTAATCAACATTCTGGTCAGTATATTCCATGTGTCCTGAATTCTCATACACACGTCTACACACACAATTCAGTAACCCCCCTGAAAAAAAGTGCAAGAAAGGTCACCAAGATTATCGATCAGAATATTGGATTAGAATATAGTTTCATGGAAAATCTTGGGAGGTGGAGGAATGTGACACTGATACTGATGAGGATGTCTACATTTCTGTACAGAGGATACACATTCACTATACACACCATACCGGTGTCAGAAAGATCCGAAATAACCTCCTTAGTCCTGTACAGAGCCTTAATGGTGGCCACACACGCTTCAATAGATGACTGCTTTTTTTTGAGGTCATTGGATTTGGATCAATAGTTGGAAGATCTGATCATAAATTATCAATCGAGGGTTAACCATTTCCATACCGAGCCATTTCTGGCATTTCTCTCCTATGTGTAAAAATCATCATTTTTTTACTAGAAATTTATTTAGAAACCCCAAACATTATATTTTTTTTAGCACAGACCCATGCAAATAAAATGTCGATTGTTGAAATTTGTTATATCACATGGCATTTCTACATCAATTTTTAAACGCAATTTTTTGGGACAAAAACAAAACACAATATTTACTTACATTTTTATATAATGTAAAAGATGACGTTAGTGCGTGTAAATGGATACCTAACATGTCACGCTTTAAAATTACGCACACTTGTGGAATATCACCTAACCTCGATACTTAAACATCTCCGTAGGCTGTGCATTTAAAAAAATGTTTTACAGGTTACCAGTTTAGAGTGACAGAGGAGGTCTTGTGCTAGAATTATTGCTCTCACTCTAATGTCTGCGGTGATACCTTACATATTTGGTTCAAGCACCGTTTACATATATACCTTCTGCTTGCGAAATATCTATATATATATATACACACACACAATTGTGCTCATAAGTTTACATACCCTGGCAGAATTGATGATTTCTTGGTAATTTTTCTGAGAATATGAATGATAATACAAAAACTTTTCTTTCCCTCATGGTTAGTGTTTGGCTGAAGCCATTTATTATCAATCAACTGTGTATACTCTTTTTAAATCATAATGGCAACAGAAACTACCCAAATGACCCTGATCAAAAGTTTACATACCCCAGTTCTTAATACCGTGTATTGCCCCCTTTAACATCAATGACAGCTTGAAGTCTTTTGTGGTATTTGTGGATGAGGCTCTTTATCTTCTCAGATGGAAAAGCTGCCCATTCCTCTTGGCAAAAATCCTCCAGTTCCTGTAAATTCTTGGGCTGTCTTGCATGAACTGTACTTTTGAGATCTCCCCAGAGTGTCTCAATGATATTGAGGTCAGGAGACTGAGATGGCCACTTCAGAACCTTCACTTTATTCTGCTGTAGCCAATGACAGGTCGACTTGGCCTTGTGTTATGGATCATTGTCATGTTGGAATGTCCAAGTACGTCCCATGCGCAGCTTCCTGGCTGATAAATGCAAATGTTCCTCCAGTATTTTTTTGACAACATACTGCATTCATCTTGCCATCAATTTTGACCAAATTTCCTGTGCCTTTGTAGCTCACACATCCCCAACACATCAGCGATCCACCCGTAGGAATGTAGTGTTTATGGTTGTGGCCAAAAAGCAAAATTTTGGTCTCATCACTCCAAATGACTTTGTGCCAGAAGCTTGTAAGCGGGATACTTTGTGGCAATTGCGTAGCAATGGCTTTCTTCTGGCGACTCGACCATGCAGCCCATCTTTCAAGTGCCTCCTTATTGTGCATCTTGAAACAGCCACACCACATGTTTTCAGAGAGTCCTGTATTTCACCTGAAGTTATTTGTTGGTTTTTCTTTGCATCCTGAACAATTTTCCTGGCAGTTGTGGCTGGAATTTTAGTTGGTCTACCTGACCGTTGTTTGGTTTCAACAGAACCCCTTATTTTCCACTTCATGATTAGAGTTTGAACACTGCTGATTGGCATTCTCAATTCCTTGGATATCTCTTTATATCCCTTTCCTGTTTTATACAGATCAACTTTTTTTTCCCACAGATCCTTTGACAATTCTTTTGCTTTCCCCATGACTCCAGAATCCAGAAATGTCAGTGCAACATTGGATGAAAGATGCAAGGGTCTGTCAGGAGTCCAGAAACTCATTGACCTTTTATACACACACACTAATTACAATCAAACAGATCACAGGTGAGGATGGTTACCTTTAATAGCCATTCAAACCCCTTTGTGTCAACTTGTGTGCATGTTATCAGGCCAAAATCACCAGGGTATGTAAACTTTTGATCAGGGTCATTTGGGTATTTTCTGTTGCCATTATGTTTTAAAAAGAGTAAACAGAGTTGATTGATAAGAAATGGCTTCAGCCAAACATTTAAACATGAGTGAAAGAAAGGTTTTTGTGTTATTAATTTTCTCTGAAAAATGGCCAAGAAATCATAAAATATATATAAATCATATATATATATATATATATATATATATATGTATCATTTTTATTCCTATTACAAGAAATGTAAACATCCCTTGTAATAGGAATAAGGCATGACAGGTCCTCTTTATGGAGGTCAATGAGACCTCAAATCTCTCCTCTATCAAGTGAAAAACATGAGATAAAAAATAAAAAACATAGATTTCTGCTTTCCAGGACAAAAAACTGGTAGTGTTTACATCTGTCAGTGCCGAAAGTGACGTCATGATGTAGCTGCAAGCATCATTCAGATATCAGTACTTCAACCTAAGCATGTCAGATGACGTCCTTGGGCGGGAAGTGGTTAATTCGGCCATACACAAATAGATTTTCTAACAAACATTTGTATGAAAAATCATCTAATCACTCGGCAAATGTCATTCCAAACTACTTCAACATTTGACTTGTTTCCAACATTCAGTTTTGGAACAAACTTTCCTGAATGAAAACCACATTCACTGCTAGAAATTTTACATCGATTTTACTCCAATAACATTTAGAAATTTGAATAAACGTTCTTAAAATGAAATGTTTTGAACAAAATTCTACTAGTGTATGGCCAGCTTACGTTCACCTTTTCACGAAAAGAAGAAAGGGTGAACTAAGAACCACCTCCCCACCCCCGTACCACACTGAACTTGGCTCTTTCCATGACTATCCTGTGCCACTCATGCCAACCAGTGCAGTGACGACATAAAGCTTGTGATGGTGAGCAGTCATTGGTCAGCCCCGGTATGTGACCACACTGACCAATGAGCATCTCTCTGGGCCCTCTTTGTTCTGGAACAACATTTTAGAAGAAGGAAGGTGCACAAGAGTGCGTTTTTTAAATGTATGGACCACTACATTGATTAGTGTGGGCAGTGGAAGATTATTATTGAAGGAGCTAAATGTAACGAGGGGGCGGTGTGAGTCCGTTCAACTTTTTTTTCTTTTGGAAAGTAAACTAACCCTTTAAAATCAATAAACTTGTAATAGTTACGGACATCTCCATGGTCTGTCCCCCCCTGATTGTGCGGCCCACCAGTGAAGTCTGCTCCTGATCTCACACATGGTACCGTACAAGATCTGAAAGTTTGTTGTTGGAGAAAAACAAATCTGATCAGATCTCCTATGACACGTGTGTGACATCATTCAAGATCTCCCTGGAGGGCACTGAGGACATTGCCTTCTCAGAGGACAACTGTGAGAACCTGGCTACATCACCAGTGCCTAGTGAAAACCTGGATGTAGGAGAAGGGCCCTGCCTGGTTTTTGGGTTCTGAAAGAGCCCTTTGGCAACATATCTGTGCAGATTTCCTGTACATGCACAAACATGGCAACGTTTTGAGCCGTCCACAAATAGCTGTCCTGGGTAGACCTGAACCTGGAGGCACATCTGCAGAATCGGGGAGGGGGCGGGGCAGCACAAACCTAATTCTCACCTAGAAAAGGTAATGCAGAAGTGCTGCTTTTTGAGGGGGGGAGGAGGGGCAATATGAGACTTAGTTCAAAGTGAAGATCCGCTTTATGTAAAGAACCTGCACTTCTGGGGTCCCCACCGGCACTCCATGATCCTCCTCCTCTGAATGTGCCCCCATAAGAAGCTGCTTGCTATGCTGGCACACTTGGGGGCTTGTTTTGGAGTCGAGCTGTGTGCATCCATTGACACACATACACACGCACAGCGCAGGTTTGGCTCCACCCCACCCCACCAAGACCAATTGGTGAAGAAAAAAAAAATGTTTTTCTTCACCAATTGGTCTTGGTGATTTGGGACTGTTAACTTCTATCCTATTTATATCATACTTTATGGTTACTTGGTTGTAGTTCACACTTTCTCAATTCCCATCAATGAGCACAGACCCTTCGGTGTGGCTTTCTGCCATGAGGTCTATATTAATACTGTTTATGATCTTTTCAGTTTACTACAATACACTGAATTTGTGTCCCTCTACTTTAGACCTCACTTGGCAATCCCCACTGACGCAGCACTTGGTGCTTTCATGCTTTCCCAGCAACCTGATTCCTGTGTATGGCGGGGGGTCTCTGCATGTGCGTCCCGCTGGCATGCTGCCTCTACCTCAGCTCCCGGGAGAGACCATTACCCTGGCCTTGGCCTTTCCAGCCACGAATTCCTACTCCTGTTACGCCATGCAAGTACTTGGGTTGGGCTGTATTGCCTTTCTCTGTTACCCTTAGCACCATCATACTAATCATTTTATTATACTTCATAGATATCTCTGTACATCCGCCACTGATGAGTGTTCTTTGTACACGAAACGCGTCGGGCAACATGGGATGCAGACATATGTTTACATTATACCATCAACTTTGATACTCTTTTATTCATTATTATGATGTTATTGCTTTTATACAACTGTCCATTTTTCTCGATTGTGCTGCTTTGATGCTATATGTACATAGATATATCACTGTATGTATCCACTATCAATTCAGACTACTATGTAGCACAAGCTGTTACACATACATGTACTCTTGATGCCCTGGTACACACTGTGTGTGTAGACTATTATGGAAGGATGTTCACTATAATGTCCTTTTTGTGGTATTTGCTTTATTTGATATGTTCGCTACATTCTCTGTGATTAATAAATATGTAATTTGATCCACCCACCTCCACTTTGTCCATAGCCTCATTCAAAGTCCCAACTTCCCGCTTGTACTCTCTATCCAGGGATGAAGGCACACCACATATGTGCCTCATTCAAAGTCCCAGACCTTTCCTGTTTCTCCTGTACCCGTGTGGGCGCGATGCCGTGACGTCACGCATTTGCGGCGAAAATGACGGCGGTTGTCAAACACCCGTCCTTCTGGGATGCCGAGGGAGCGACACGCTGGCCACATTCAGCGGCCAGGATGTGCTCTCGGGGGGAGGGGGTGGCGCCCACAGCGGATCACATGATCTCCCAGGTCATAGGTGGCACTATATAAGTGTCCAGCTGCATGAGAGCTAGAAGATGGCTCCATACAGGCTAACATAGATGGTCACCGCACACTAACAGCGCCAAACAGCGCTCTATGTAAGTACAGATTTTGACAGTGCCACTTTGACTAGTTCCTTTGCCTGCCTGACTTCTTGTCGGGCAGGAATGTAATTATTGTAAATGTCCTTATGTTTAAACTACTCGCTAATATGACTATTTGGCTCTTTTATCATACTGACAGAGCCTACTGACGCTTCACAATCAAGTATTAGAACATACTTCACCAATGGTTATTATCCCTTACAACAATCTTTAAGATAAACCTCACTTTTCACTTTTTCACTTTTTCATCCAGCCATCCCTTTTTTATCAATTTTTTTTTTTTTTTCACTTTTTACTGTTTTCACGTATTTATTTTTGTTGAATTGGCTCACTAAATCCCCTTACATTTTCGCTGGTATAAGCAGCCCCACACCATTCAATCAATTAATTATTGATTAATTCTCTACCTTATTTTACACATCTCACTGCTATCACTTGGCTTGGCAAAACAGGTGCACTGTCCTTCCCCATACATTCACCATATATAACACATGCCATTCACAACCAAGAAATTGGTGCACTCACCAATACTCCCACCCCACATGGATAATAGTTACACGTTATATTCACATATTTCTGTGCGAGAATCCTCTCCAACATCAAAAAGGACACATACATTTTTATCAATACAATTTTAAGGAAATGACCCATATACTCTCTAAATCAATATCCATATTTGATAGGACGCTTATAGTCGGACTGGCACTGTGTTAATCTGTTAATGGTGTGTCATCCTACTGTAATTTGACACATTGGCTTTACCTGGGATTTTGCTGCAGGTGCCATCTCCCATCCGCCTCGGAGGGTATCCAAAGATGTGGCTCCTTGCAAGTCCATTTTGGGCCGGTCTACTTCCTTCGGAGGGGAGGGGGTGGGCCATTGAGCTTTCGGAACAACTCAACAGTCTTTTCATATATATCCGGTTGCGGGACCATTCCTTCCATTTCCCAGCGATAAATATGATATATATACTAAAAAGCGTGTACATGATGAAATCAATTTGAAATTCTGAGCTGTTTGATGTATTCCTATAGAATCAACCATCCCCCTGAAGAAGACCATCACTACACAAGGTCGAAACGTGTTGGGGTCTATACATGGCTGACATTCTGTAATGTTATGCTTTGTTTGATTTAGGTTCACATCGCTGTTATGGAATACCCATTGTTCTGTACAACCGGAGTTGATATTTTTAACCTGAACATGACGTTGAGTTTTACTTTTTTCATGAATAAAGAACTTTTATAATAGATACTGTTTTTTTATTTTGATACCACTGCTGCTAAAAAAAACTTTGGGGGAACTTCCCATATCATATTCGCAGTGCAGCATGATTGGCTCCCGCTGCTGTCAATCAAAGTCGGTCAGTCAGCCAATCAGGAGAGAGAGAGGGCGGGGCCGGGTCACGGCTCCGTGTCTAAATGGCTCCCTGTGACTCGGTTCAGGTACCACCATAACAAGCTGCTTGCTGTGGGGGCACGCAACAGGAGGGAGGGGTCAGGAGCACTAAAGAGGGACCTGAGAAGACAAGGTTTTTGCACAGAGCAGGCAAGTATAACATGTTTGTTTAAAAAAAAAAAAAAGACTTTACAATCACTTCAAATGTGAAAAGCTGTTTGGTGTGGAGCTTTGCACATTCATACAGTGGCTCCTGCTGCTGAGCTCCCTGTGAGAAGAAGGGACAGAAGAGCAGTGCTGCTGCAGACGGGTACAGGACTGGATTGAGATCGGGATCAGGTAAGTATTTAGGGAGAGAGGGGATCTGACATGACAATATTATTTTATCTTAATGCAGAGATTGCCTTAAAGTGGTTGTAAAGTCAGAAGTTTTTTTTTACCTTAATGCTTTCTGTGTGCAGAAGCCCCCCCTCAGGCCCCCCCTAACACTTACCCGAGGCCCCTTTCTGTCCAGCAATGTTCCCAAATGTCTCGGCCATCTGAAATTCTCCTTCCCGATTGGCTGAGACACAGCAGCGGTGCCATTGGCCCCCTGCTGCTGTCAAAGTTAGCTAGCCAATCAGGGGAGGGAGGGGGCAGGGCCAGGTTGGGGCTCCATGTCTGAATGGATACACGGAGCTGTTACTTAGATTGGGTGCCCCCATTGCAAGCTGCTTGCTGTGCGGGTACTAAACAGGAGGGAGGGGCCAGGAGCAGCGAAGAGGCACCCAAGAAGAGGAGGATCTGGGCTGCTCTGTGCAAATCCAGTGCAACAGAGGAGGTAAGTATAACATGTTTGTTATTTTTATAGGTGTAGCGCCCTACTCCTGTTGGGTAGACGCTATATGTTAAATTTAGTTGTCTGAGCTGTAGATCAGCTCACAAAGAATTATGTAAATTATTGGCTCTGTTTCAGTCTAGCTGGGCTGCGCGTTTTTCCACCTGACAGTAGGTGTCACTGTCACCACGGGTCAGGGTTGGAAATGCAGCAGGCTAGGTGTATTGGGTATTCCTTTCCCAGAAGTGGCTCAGGGGGCGTGGTCAACCCACTGTGCACTCTGGGAGGGGGTACTTAAGAGGCAGAGACCGCTCTTTCGGCGTTCGTTGCCGGGGGTCGTTGCCGGATCCTGACCTGAGGGCCCTCCTGGCCTCAGGGATGTGCGAGCCATTTTCGGCCTCGGGGCCTGCTGGCCCGAGGCTCTGCAACTGAGAAGAAGGCCCATGAGTTGCTGGGGCCTACTGGTCCAGGGATGGTCCTACGCGGTCTTGCCTGTGGGAAGAAGCGGAACAATTGGGGGCTCAGTTGAAGGAAGTATCCTGGCAAGTTTGCCTCACGGTGCTGCCGGACGGCTGAAAGATTCTGCCACCGTGAGCTGTGTACTTCTGAAGGAACTTTTTGCAAAGTGTCAGTGTGGTTACACGATCTTGTGGCGGAAGATTGTGGAACGTCTTCACGACACTCATCGAGTCTGTGGCAGAGACTTTGAACGAGCTTCGCACCGGTTGCTGGGCCAGTGAGAGTAGGCCTATCCAGTAGTTGCTGAATCCAGTGTGAAACTGATTTCTCCTCTGGATCTGAGATTGTGCCTGTGATCCGCAAAGTAAAGTACCTGAAACTCCCCTGTCCCTCTATCCCTCTGTTGGAACTGGTAAAATAAAGCCTTGAAGAAAACGTATCCAAGTGTTGGTGTGAACTTTTATAAAAGCTCTTCAAGAATGATCCCTGACACGAGTGTGGTGAACAGAAAAGGTAACGGTAGGCCCAAAACTTTAAACCAGCAGCTCCTTACGGGGGTAGTGCTACACAGGAAAAAAAACAAGACTTTACAATTACTTTAAAGTGGTTGTAAACCCACTTATGCAACTTGCGGCTAGAGGTAAGCCTAGATTAAGGCTTACCTGTAGGTGCAAGAAATATCTCCTAAACCTATACGGTTTAGGAGATATTTGCAATAAAAGACATGCACCGATGTCTACGGCGCATGCGCGCCGTAGACAACGGTGCATTTACTGGGTTAATCCCATTCACAAATCCGGCCTGGCTGGATTTGACGGCTCCCGCGTGCATGCGCGGAGTGACGTCTTCGCCGCTCCGGCCAATCACAGCGCCGGAGCGGTGCTGTGATTGGCTGGAGCGGCTATACCCGGAAGTAACCTTCCGGGTATCAGAGGAGCGATGGCTGCGGCTGCAGGGGGAGACGAGGACGGCTTCGGGAGCCCCGATCTAAGGTAAGTGATGCATAATGAGCTAGTATGCTAGTCATACTAGCTCATTATGGCTTTGTCTTGCAGGTGTTTTTTTTTTTTTTCAGGGTTTACTTCCACTTTAAGGTAAACACCTTTTGCCTTTACAACCACTTTGATGCTGTTTAGGGATGCAGATGTAGCGGCCTCACCCTCTCTCTCCCTTCTTCTTTACGGCTGGTCAACTCTTCTAGGGGGACCAGGGAGAGGAGTGAGATGCTGCCACCAGCTCGCACCTCATATGTGTGTAGAGGTTTGAGCTAAGATCTTTACCTTCGGGTCTGTGTCCCTGTCCGGAGCTTCCACTTCAAATGTGACCGGTAGATAGGTGAATGTAGAACACTTTGCTCCCAGAAAAGTAAGCCCACACCAGGTGACAGTACAACATCTATATTTATTTCCGCAGAGATAAATATGCCTCTTTGCAAGCAGACAGGTTGATACAAACACGAACTTGGTGGGGAGAGGGTTCAGGCACAATCCTTTCGGATCAGAGAAGCTGTTAGGAGTTCACAACAACTTTTGGCGCACGGTCGCTGCCACCGACCGTGAGGTTGGTCCCTGCCACAGACCGGGTGAACGATGAGGTCCCCGCCACAGACCTTAGGATAGGCCTCTGCCACCGACCTGATGTAGCTGGGTCTCTGCAAAGACCATAGAACATGAACTACCTTCTAATGGTGACCCCTGTTAGGGAGATGATCCATCCCGGACGGTCCCCAGAGGCCTACACTGTCACCAGCCAATGCTGCGCTGGATCTTCAGGTCAGGTCACCTCCCTGGTTCTCCTCGCCCGAGACTCGGGTCCCCTCACTCGGCAGGCCCCTAGGTATCTTCTCCCATACGGGACCCAGTCGAAGGTACTGGGCCCCAGGCCTCGGCTAGTACCTCACCCCAGGCTTAAGGTGCCTGGGATGGAACTCAAACTCCCCCCGCACCCAGGCCGAGGGCACCTGGGTGTGGACGAACAGAACAGCAGCCCCCAGGCTGAGGGTGCCTGGGGCTCGGACCTCGTGCGCAAGATGTCCGCCCCCTTTATATCCTCTCCCGGCAGGCACAGCGGGTTCCCCGCCCCGCTGTACTACTGCCGCGAGAGGACACAAAGGGCACAGCCCTACAATGGTGGTTCAACCCCGGCCCCAGGCGACAGCGCCACCCAGGGGCCGCAGGGAACAGGACACCATCATTATCCTCCATGAACCAAATTGGCCATAGATCCCTAATAATTAGTGTATCTGGGCCATGCTACCGCCCAGATACTCCCCCTAAATGTTGATACCCGCCACACAGACATAGAGCTGCAGTCACCAGGAATTGTGTGTTGGTGGTAATGGTTCCATTTAGGGCCAGTTCACACCAGATGTATATATGTGCGCTTTTTTCTGCACAAAATGCATGCACAGTGTTTTCCATGTATTCCAATGGCTCTAGTTCACACCATGCAGTCAGTTTCTGGTCAGTTTCCGGTGCATAAACTGACCGGAAACTGACTGCATGGTGTGAACTAGACTAGAGCCATTGGATCTTTCTTTTGGCGCTGCGGCACCAGGGAGGAAGTGGGAGCTGGGTGCCTGTTAAAACAGGGTACCCACTCCTCCCCCCAAAAAAGGACATGCCAAATGTGGCATGTCAGGGGGTCACCCACACTTAAAGCGGAAGTTCCATTTTTGGGTGGAACTCCGCTTTAAGAGGGCAAATCTTCCTTAAGTGGTTAAAAAATAGAAATTCTATTTAAGTTTGGGTTCTTGACTTAAAAAGTCCCTTTGATTTGCTTTCAGCTTCCTTCAAATTCTCAGAGTGTGTAGAAATGTAGACCCCCTCTCTTGCTCTCTCCTGAGATGGGAATGTGGGATATGTAGTGTACACAGAGCTGTACATACACTATTTTGCCCAGAGTATTGGGGCGCCTGCCTTTACACGCACATGACTGGCACCCCAGTCTTAGCCTGTAGGGTTCAATATTGAGTTGGCCCACCCTTTGCAGCTATAACAGCTTCTACTTTTCTGGGAAGGCTGTCCGCAAGGTTGAGGAGTGTCTATGTGAATATTTGGCCATTTTTCCATAAGCGCATTTGTGAGGTCAGGAACTGATGTTGGACAAGAACGCCTGGCGCGCAGTCTCCACTCTAATTCATCCCAAAGGTGTTCTATCGGGTTGAGGTCAGGACTCTGTGCAGGCCAGTCAAGTTCCTCCGCAACAAACTCACTCATCCATGTCTTTATGGACCTTGCTTTGTGTACTGCCATGTTGGAACAGGAAGGGGCCATTCCCAAACTGTTCCCACAAAGTTGGGAGCATGAAATTGTCCAAAATGTCTTGGTATGCTGACGCCTTAAAAGTTTCCTTCTCTGGAACTAAGGGGCCAGGCCTAACCCCTGAAAAACAACCTCACACCATACTTTACACTTGGCACAATGCAGTCAGCCAAGCACTGTTCTCCTGGCAACCGCCAAACCCAGACACATCCATCGGCTTGCCAGACAGGGAAGCATGATTGGTCACTCCAGAGAACACGCCTCCACTGCTCTAGAGTCCACTGGCGGCGTGCTTTACACCACTGCATCCACGCTTTACATTGCACTTGGTGATATAAGGCTTAGATGCAGCTGCTCAGCCATGAAAACCCATTCCTAAAGCTCCTTACACACGGTCGGACTTTTGGCCAACAAACTTCATTTTGAGCAAGTTGGACCAATAATCCGACCGTCTGTACGCTCCATCGGACAAACTTTTTTTTTTTTTTTTTGTGTTTTCATCGGACAAAAGTTGGGTCTGCAAACGGACAAACTTTTGGCCAACAAAAGTCAGATGGAGCAAAGTCCGACCGTGTGTACAGAAAACAATCGGACTTTTGTCCGATGGACAAAACAACTAATGTTGAAATCAACCAACAATAGCAGAAGTTGACCAAAGGGTGGCAGAAAAGAGCTGAAAAAAACACGTGATGCTGCAAAAAGTTTTGGGAAAGTTTGCAGAAAAGTCCTGTGGTGTGTATGCTATGGGTGTGCCCGGCCAACTCCGTTCGGAAAAAATCCACGGAAAAGTCAGATGGAAGTCCGACCGTGTGTATGGGGCTTTAAAGCTCTCTACACACTGTTGTTCTGCTAATCTGAAGGCAACACAAAGTTTGGAGCTCTGTAACTATTGACTCTGCAGACAGTTGGCGACTTCTGCGCACTGTGCGCTTCAGCATGCATGGACCCTGATCCATCATTTTACGTGGCATACCACTTCATGGCTGAGTTGTTGTTTCCAGTTGTTTCCACTTTAATATAATACCACTAACCGTTGACCGTGGAATATTTAGTAGCAAGAAAATTTCACGGATGAACTTATTGCACAGGTGGCAACCTATCGCGGTACACGCTTGAATTCACTGAGCTCCGGACAGCGACCCATTTTTTCACAAATGTTTGTAGAAGCAGTCTGCATGCCTAGGTGCTTGATTTTACACCTGTGGCCTTGGAGGTGATTGCAGCACCTGAATCTACTAATTTGGAGGGGTGTCCCAATACTTTTGGCAATGTAGTGTGCAACCGCAACTAACGGTCTCTGTTTGCTATGAACAAACAGAAGTGAGGGGGAGAAAGTAGAGGTTCGAGAGCTCATAGAGGACATTAGAAGGAGGCAGAAAAATACAGAAAGAAATGCAAAAGAAACTAATTAATGAAAAATAAATGACAGGCCCGTAAAATAGTGGCTGTGTATGGATATTTTTTTCAGAGAATAAGGATACCTTTTAGTGTCACATTTACTGCTTCAGCCCCGGACCATTTTGGTGGTCAAGGACCAGGCCACTTTTTGCGATTCGGCACTGCGTCACTTTAACTGACAATTGCGCGGTCGTGCGACGTGGCTCCCAAACAAAATTGACGTCCTTTTTTTCCCACAAATAGAGCTTTCTTTTGGTGGTATTTGATCACCTCTGCGGTTTTTTATTTTTGCGCTATAAACAAAATAGAGCGACAATTTTGAAAAAAATTCAATATTTTTTACTTTTTGCTACAATAAATATCCCCACAAAATATATAAAAAAACGTTTTTTTTCCTCAGTTTAGGCCGATACGTATTCTTCCACATATTTTTGGTAAAAAAAAAATCGCAATAAGCGTTTATTGATTGGTTTGCGCAAAAGTTATAGCGTCTACAAAATAGGGGACTGTTTTATGACATTTTTTATTAATAATTTTTTTTTTACTAGTTATGGCAGCGATCTTTATCGTGACTGTGACATTATGGCGGACACATCGGACACTTTTGACACCATTTTGGGACCATTGTAATTTTTATAGCGATCAGTGCTATAAAAATGCACTGGTTACTGTAAAAATGACACTGGCAGTGAAGGTGTTAACCACTAGGTGGCACTGCAGGGGTTTAGTGTTTCCTAGGGAGTGATTACTACTGTGAGGGGGCGTGGCTACACATGACACGTCACTGATGACCGTTCCCAATCACGGGGAATGGTCATCAGTGACAGTGTCACTAGGCAGAATAGGGGAATGCCTTGTTTACAAAGGCATTCCCCTGTTCTACTCTTGCCGACTGCAATCGTGGGACTCCCGGGAACATCGAGTTCCCGGGACCCCGCGGCCACACTCGCGAGGCACGCGGCGGGCGCGCACGCGCCCGCAGGGCGGCAGATTTAAGGGGACGTACCTGTACGCCAATCTGCCTGCCCGTGCCATTCTGCCGACGTACATCGGCGTGCGGCGGTCGGCAAGTGGTTAAAGCTGGCCATAAACTATACAATCTGATTGTTCAATTGTCTTTAGACTTACCAAAACTATATAATATGGAGCCAGATGTAAACAATCTGTTCCATTTGTATGAAATCAGACAGGCCCTTGCACTACATAGCCGATTGTACAATTGTCTCTGGATTGTTTACATTTGACTCCATATTGCATCGTTTTGGTATTAAATTAGACTGGCCCTTGTGCTACATAGCAGATGGTAGCAGAAAATTTTAAATCAGACTTTATAGTGTAGGGGGGAAACAATTAATCGTTTAATCAACAACTAATCCATCGTACACCTGGCAACCATGCATGTCAGAAGACACAATGCAGCACACATACAGCTCAGTACACCATTCATACATGTCAAAGTGCCCTGAGAACTTGTGAATGTGTGAGAGCAATTCCTCATGGGACATGTAGTCCTGGGCAGGAAGTGAGCGGTTCTAAGGGCAGAAGTTTTTTTTTTGGGGCACTCTATACTATACTTTGCAGCTTTCTATTGGGGCACTCTAAAGACAGGAGCCAGAAGCATCGGTGGGGGACCCCGGAAGGAGAATCAGGGCTGCTCTGTGCAAAAGCATTACACAGGGCAGGTAAGTAATAACATGTTTGTTGTTTTTAAAAAAAAATGGTGGGGGTGCAGTGGTTGGAACAGGTGCTTAGGAGCGGGTGCAGTGGTTGGAACAGGTGCTTAGGAGCGGGTACAGTGGTTGGAACAGGTGCTTAGGAGCGGGTGCAGTGGTTGGAACAGGTGCTTAGGAGCGGGTGCAGTGGTTGGAACAGGTGCTCAGGAGCAGGTGCAGTGATTGGAACAGGTGCTCAGGAGCAGGTGCAGTGGTTGGAACAGGTTCTCAGGAGTGGGTGCAGTGGTTGGAACAGGTGCTGAGGAGTGGGTGCAGTGGTTGGAACAAGAGGGGTGCATTAGTGGAACAGGTGCTCAGGTGGGGGTGCAGTGGTTGGAACAGGTGCTTAGGAGTGGGTGCAGTGGTTGGAACAGGTGCTTAGGAAGGGGTGCAGTGATTTTAACAGGTGCACAGGAGGGGATGCAGTGGTTGAAACAGGTGCTCAGGAGGGGGTACAGTGGTTGGAACAGGTGCTTAGGAGCGGGTGCAGTGGTTGGAACAGGTGCTTAGGAGCGGGTGCAGTGGTTGGAACAGGTGCTCAGGAGCAGGTTCAGTGATTGGAACAGGTGCTCAGGAGCAGGTGCAGTGGTTGGAACAGGTTCTCAGGAGCGGGTGCAGTGGTTGGAACAGGTGCTGAGGAGTGGGTGCAGTGGTTGGAACAAGAGGGGTGCATTAGTGGAACAGGTGCTCAGGTGGGGGTGCAGTGGTTGGAACAGGTGCTTAGGAGCGGGTGCAGTGGTTGGAACAGGTGCTTAGGAGCGGGTGCAGTGATTTTAACAGGTGCACAGGAGGGGATGCAGTGGTTGAAACAGGTGCTCAGGAGGGGGTGCAGTGGTTGGAACAGGTGCTCAGGAGCGGGTGCAGTGGTTGGAACAGGTGCTCAAGAGCGGGTGCAGTGGTTGGAACAAGAGGGGTGCATTAGTGGAAACAGGTGCTCAGGAAGGGGGTGCAGTGGTTTGGAACAGGTGCTCAGGTGGGGGTGCAGTGGTTGGAACAGGTGCTTAGGAGCGGGTTGCAGTGGTTGGAACAGGTGCTTAGGAAGGGGTGCAGTGGTTTTAACAGGTGCTCAGGAGGGGGTGCAGTGGTTGGAACAAGAGGGGTGCAGTGGGGAAAGAGGTGGGGGTGAAGTGTTTGAAACAGGCGGCAGTGCAGTGGTAGAAAAGATGAGGGTGTAGTGTTGTAACAGCTGTTCAGGAGGAGGTGCAATGATGGAACAGGTGTTTTTATGAGGTGACAACCATTTACCCATACTTGTGCACAGACATACAGTTAAGTCCATATATATTTGGACTCTGGCACAATTTTCTTACTTTTGGCTCTGTATGCCACCAGCATAAAATTAAAACAAAACAATCCAAATGAATTTGAAGGGCAGACTTTGCGCTTTATTTGAAGGGTGTTGAACATAAATATTAAGTACAAATTATAGGAACTGCAACCATTTTCATACACAGCCACCCCCCCCCCCATTTTCAGGGGCTCACATGTAATTGGACAAGTGAATATAAGCATAAATGTTCATTTTTAATATTTTGTTGAAAATCCTTTACTGGCAATGAGTGCCTGAAGTCTGGAACCCATGGACATTGCCAAAGACTGGGTTTTCTCCTTTCTGATGCTTTGCCAGGCTCTAGTTGCAGCTGTCTTCAGTTGTTCTATGAAAAAAAAGAGGTAAAACAAAAACCAAAATGGGAGCCTGACAAGTTACATACAGTTACATATCCCCCCCAATAAGAATACTACAAAACCCCCTTCAGCCCTCCCACCCATTGAAACATGGTAAACCATGTGAGCCTATTCCCATCCCCTATCTCCCCACAGCACATGTGTGGAACTGCTAAGAACCCCCCCTTAGTTCCATACCGGAGCTGGAACCAAAAGATGGTTACCCCTGATGACTGCACCTGAATCCATGCCCTACCCAATGATGATTCCAGACCAGGTAATTGCCCGATTGCCTAAGTATAAGGCTCTGCACCTTATAGCCACATTGGGCGAATGCAGTAACCCAATACCAGGTCAGGGAATCCTCAGATGGACCAAACTCAATAGATAATGATCACCTCTGTGTATGAACCAGACCTAATTCCACCTGGATGGATGAAACAAAAGTTCTGGTGATCCCGATGGTATGACTAAAACAGGGGATCAAGCAATGAGTGATAACTGGATAGTGTGGGAATGCCCTCATCCACTGGTAATAGTGCCGCACAATGTCACACACAGATATAAGTCATATGGAGGTGACCCCACAGATGGAAAGTGCTATACAGTGTCACAGGGACGCACAGATATTTACATGCATCCGATCCGGCCAGTTCGGACAATCCGGGTACCCCGTTAGAACTGCCGATATGACCAGTGATGTGTATGAGTGTACTCACAGATCCGTTTCCTCAAAGGACAGCTGGATGGTTGTAGTTGTGGCAGTCCTCCAAAGAATTGCAATCAACAAGGTGACTGAATGAAGATGATAGAAAACGGCTATCCCCTAGGTCAGTGATGGCAAACCTTGGCACCCCAGATGTTTTGGAACTACATTTCCCATGATGCTCAACTACAATTCAGAGTGCATGAGCATCATGGGAAATATAGTTCCAAAACATCTGGGGTGCCAAGGTTCGCCATCACTGCCCTAGGTCAAGTAGGTAATGCAGGTTAGATAGTAATCCTGTGTAAATCCTGCAGGAGCGTTATTCACATAGTAAGCGCTGAATTGAGCAAAATGCAGATTCACCTGTGCAATAAGTAACAGGTGCAGGTAGTCCGTGACTTCCAGGCAGATATCAGCAACCAGCATCCCAGCAATTAGCGTCCATCTGGTGTAAGTAGGTATCGTACTGGATATCTCATTGGGTTCTTTCCTTCCTAATCCCCAAGAGGCAATCGGATTTTCCCTGGATCAACTTTACCTATAAATGTCAGTACCCAGTTATATTGTGTGCACTTAGGAAAGAATCCAGACTTTTTTTAACCACTTCCCGACCGCCCCACTGTATATATACGTCGGCAGAATGGCATGGACAGGCATAATCACGTATCTGTACGTGGCCCTTTAAATGCCTGCCGTGTGGTTACGAGTGCCGCCGGCGGCGCGCGTTCGCGACCCTGCCGCCTTCCCCGTGAGTCGGACCGTGGGTCCCGTGGACTCGATCGCCGCGGAGATCCCCGCGATCGTCTCACGGAGATATAGAGCGGGGAGATGCTTGTGTAAACAAGCATCTCCCCGCTCTGACTAGTGACAATGACACTGATCTTGGCTCCGTGTACTCGGAGCGAAGATCAGTGTCATGTGACACAGAGCCCATCCCCCCTACAGTAAGAAACACTGCAGGAAACACTTAACCCCTACAACGCCACCTATTGGTTAACCCCTTCACTGCCAGTGTCATTTTCACAGTAACCAGTGCATTGTTATAGCACTGATCGCTGTGAAAATGACAATGGTCCCAAAAATGTGTAAAAAGTGTTCGATTGGTCCGCCATAATGTCGCAGTCACGAAAAAAATCACTGATCGCCGTCATTACTAGTAAAAAAAAAAAATGTATAAAAATGCCATAAAACTATCCCCTATTTTATAAATGCTATAACTTTTGCGCAAACCAATCAATAAACGCTTATTGCGATTTTTTGTTACCAAAAATATGTAGAAGAATATATATCGGCCTAAACCTAAACTGAGGAAAAAAATATGTTATATATTTTTTGGGGATATTTATTATAGCAAACTAGGACACAAAAGACATTTTCCCATGGGACTTTAAAGCAGCAAAGAGGAATCAATGGTAGATAAAATGTAAATTTTATTGGAAAGATTGCAATGACGCATATAGCATAAAAAGGTAAATTCATGGATCTTGTGAGCTCCGGTATTTAAAAAACCAACAATGGAACACAGAAATAATACAATTCACATACATATAGTGTACATTTAGGATAGTGTGACATTACAAATGTAATGCATTACAATGTACTGTAGAAGAGACCCCGATGCATTTCGACCTCTCTAGGTCTTCCTCAAGGGGATTAAATTGTTCTATAGGACATCAAAAAGAATAATAGAAGATTATATATACAAATTAATCATGTTTCCTGCGTTTTCTGTCATAATGAGTAATTGGGTAGGCAAATTTTTCAAAGTATTAATTTATTGAGAAACGCACAGGGGAAACAGATTGCTAAATCGATCATAGTTGATGAAAAATTGCATATTTACCCTCTGTGTCGAATTGAATGGTGAAACTGGAGACTTTCGTATTAAAAGCGTGATTGCGTATGCACTCCCAGGGTTCCCAATAGGGGTCCGTACTGGCCAAGGCGCCCACCTCCCACTCCATGGCGGTTATGTGTCTTATAATACTACAAATGAAATTGTTTTGGTGATGACGTGTCATAATCTATATGTTAACATGTATATATTAAATTTACAATCTTCTCTTCCCGGGGGATTGAAGGCATGACGGGCCTCCTCTCCTCGGTGGGGGCCGTTTTCTCTGCAGCAGCCTGAATCTCCGGCACTGGGGGAGGAACGCTTTTAGTGAGCCTTTCCATACCGCCCGCAGATGGTATTCATACCACTGGGTGGGGTTTAAACAGTGCCGCGCCATCCCATGTTCACCGCTGGGCGCGTGTTGATGGCCTTAGCGCGCTATGCTCGGGAGTCAGTGGCGCGCAGTTAGCGATGTCGCGTCTCCGCACATGCGCGCGGGGCTAATCCCGACGCCGTTGTTTTGAATCGGCGGTGGCGGTTGGTACCGGGATTCACATCCACTGGGATGACGAGGGGGCCACATGAGGGTTATTCCATGTGGACGGCAGGGGGAGGAACCCAACACCTGACTTTAATCCTGGCAGGATCTGATGTCCAATCAGCTATTATCAACAGGTACTTTAGGCACACTCCCCATTAGGACTTGTCAGTTGACTTCCTGGGAGCATACTTGACTGGCCATTCACCATTTGAGAGGTAAGTGTGGAGCTAGTAGGCTACGATTATTGATTCCCTCTGAGCATTTTATATGCATCAACGAATTAGACTATTGATAAAACCTTTATTTTCCTTTTAAAGGCCTTGGTATACATGCTGCCCTTTTTTATTGTAAAGATCAACAGACTCAACTACGTGAGTATATGTAAATCTTTATACTCATCCTTTGGTTGATGTCCATCTACCTATTTATCAAAAAAAAAACATCACTTTATTGCACCTTTTTTATTGTTCAACCTTCCACCTGAGTGCTAATCATGTCTTCTGACATCCTTACCACCATGCAAGGGGGTTTTTTCTAACTTGCTTGCTTAGCAGCATTATCCTTAATTACCATTCATCATACACATGGCTTCACACTTAGCATTTATTTGCCCTGATTTCTACCACACTCCCTCACCATTAGGCCGGGTTCACACTAGTGCGACACGACATCCGTCCTACTTTGGATCCGACTTTGCCCTGCGACATGAAGCCGACATATGTCCGACTTTCAATGAACGGGGATCCGACTTGGATCCCCGCCAATATCAGGCACGGTGTTTGGTATGAATCTTGAAGGGGAACTCCAGGCCAAATTTTAAATTTAAAAAAACGGCGTGGGTTCCCCTCCAGAGGCATACCAGGCCCTTGGGTCTGGTCTGGATTTGAAGGGCGCCCCTACGCCGAAAAAAACAGCGTGGGGGTCCCCCCAAAATCCAAACCAGACCCTTATCCGAGCACACAACCTGGCCGGCCGCAGGGGAAGAGGGGGGGGACGAGAGCGGCCCCCCCTCCCTCCTGAACCGTACCAGGCCGCATGCCCTCAACATGGGGGGTTTGGTGCTCTGGGGCAGGGGGGGCGACCTGCGACCCCCCCACCCCAGAGCACCCTGCCCCCATGTTGATGAGGACAGGGCCTCTTCCCGACAACCCTGGCCGTTGGTTGTCGGGGTCTGCGGGCGGGGGGCTTATCGGAATCCGGGAGCCCCCTTCAAAAAGGGGGCCCCCGGATCCCGGCCCCCCCACCCTATGTGAATGAGTATGGGGTACATCGTACCCCTACCCATTCACCTGGTGGAAAAAAATTGCAATAAAAAAACACTACACAGGTTTTCAAAGTAATTTATTGCACAGCTCCGGGGGTCTTCTTCCGACTTCCGGGGTCGTCTCCCGCTCTCCGGTTCTTTCTTCCGCCGGGCCTCCGCTAACTTCTTTTTAGCTCTCTTGCTAACAGAGGCCCGGTCTTCCCGTTGTCTCGTCCGGCTCTCCGTTGTCCTTCTGCCGGCCCCTCCACTAACTTCTTTTTAGCTCTTTCGCTAGTGGAGGGGCCGGGCTTCCCGTCGCTGTCGCCGTCGGCTTCTTCTTCCCTCTTCTCCTCCTCGATGTTGACGCGTCGCTTCCTCCCGCTGTAATACTGGCTCTCCGCTCCGCTCCGCATTAATATAGGCTTCTCATGACGTCACAGTCACATGTTCCCATGACGTCACAGTCACATGCTCCGGGGCCATGTGCCCTGGAACATGTGACTGTGACGTCATGAGAAGCCTATATTAATGCAGAGCGGAGCGGAGAGCCAGTATTACAGCGGGAAGAAGCGACGCGTCAACATCGAGGAGGAGAAGAGGGAAGAAGAAGCCGACGGCGACGACGGGAAGACCGACCCCTCCACTAGCGAAAGAGCTAAAAAGAAGTTAGTGGAGGGGCCGGCAGAAGGACAACGGAGAGCCGGACGAGACAACGGGAAGACCGGGCCTCTGTTAGCAAGAGAGCTAAAAAGAAGTTAGCGGAGGCCCGGCGGAAGAAAGAACCGGAGAGCGGGAGACGACACCGGAGACCCTCGAAGTCGGAAGAAGACCCCCGGAAGTCGGAAGAAGACCCCCGGAGCTGTGCAATAAATTACTTTGAAAACCCGTGTAGTGTTTTTTTATTGCAATTTTTTGTCCACCAGGTGAATGGGTAGGGGTACGATGTACCCCATACTCATTCACATAGGGTGGGGGGGCCGGGATCCGGGGGCCCCCTTATTGAAGGGGGCTCCCGGATTCCGATAAGCCCCCCACCCGCAGACCCCGACAACCAATGGCCAGGGTTGTCGGGAAGAGGCCCTGTCCTCATCAACATGGGGGCAGGGTGCTCTGGGGTGGGGGGGCCGCAGGTTGCCCCAGAGCACCAAACCCCCCATGTTGAGGGCATGCGGCCTGGTACGGTTCAGGAGGGAGGGGGGGCCGCTCTCTCGTCCCCCCCTTTTCCCCTGCGGCCGGCCAGGTTGTGTGCTCGGATAAGGGTCTGGTTTGGATTTTGGGGGGACCCCCCACGCCGTTTTTTCGGCGTAGGGGCGCCCCTTCAAATCCAGACCAGATCCAAGGGCCTGGTATGCCTCTGGAGGGGAACCCACGCTGGTTTTTTATTTAAAATTTGGCCTGGAGTTCCCCCTCAAGAGCAGTACAGCACAAGTCGCATGCCAAAGTCGGACCATGCAAGACTGCGGTCCGACTTTGATCCGACTTCAATGATAGTCAATGGGCTGAAGTCGGATCAAAGTCGGACCAAAGTAGTACAGGGAGCATTTTCAAAGTCGGACCGACATGTGTCGGACCAGTTAGGACGGCTCCCATAGGGAAACATTGATTTTCACACGTCATGCGACATGAGCTCCCAATGTCGGAGCGTTTGTCGCCCCAGTGTGAACCAGGCCTCATACATTCTTGATACATTTTTATTTTTACACATGTTTTTTCTCATTATTTTTTTTCACCCAACTCCACTTACTCCATTGTTATGTGAGATATATTGCATACCCATACATATTAATTATTTGACATGTTCAAACGCATCCAATTTCTATAAATTAAGTCTTCCCACTTTATTACATTTTTTTTATTATTATCACTTATATACATCAGTTATTACTAATATATTAATACCATATCATATATATAAAATAGTCTTGTATTAAAATAAATCATCCCCCCCCTATTTAGGGGGCCCATGAATAGTCTGCATTGGCTACATCCGAACCGATGCTGACATTCCGGTCTTAATACCAGGTATAACAAAACAAAATATAGTATCTAGTGCCCCTAAAAAGCTCCTTGAACCTCCTTGGTTGAGGGCACGTATGCCCAGTGCCGTTTAACCTGTTTAAGTTATAATTGAGACTGTAGTACATATGTAATAAAATTATACTGACCAATAGATGACTAAGAGTATTATATGAAACATAAGATGATTGAAATTATAACCTTCAGGTGTTGGTTACATGGTACACTGTTACCCTCCTCCCCTGCTTTCTTGCCCGCTATTGGGATACTCCCGAAACGTGTGACCCCTTTTGAGTCGGACGAGCCGTGGAGCGGATCCGCCATGGAGTGGGAGGTGGGCGCCTTGGCCAGTACGGACCCCTATTGGGAACCCTGGGAGTGCATACGCAATCACGCTTTTAATACGAAAGTCTCCGGTTTCACCATTCAATTCGACACAGAGGGTAAATATGCAATTTTTCATCAACTATGATCGATTTAGCAATCTGTTTCTCAATAAATTAATACTTTGAAAAATTTGCCTACCCAATTACTCATTATGACAGAACACGCAGGAAACATGATTAATTTGTATATATAATCTTCTATTATTCTTTTTGATGTCCTATAGAACAATTTAATCCCCTTGAGGAAGACCTAGAGAGGTTGAAATGCATTGGGGTCTCTTCTACAGTACATTGTAATGCATTCAATTTGTAATGTCACACTATCCTAAATGTACACTATATGTATGTGAATTGTATTATTTCTGTGTTCCATTGTTGGTTTTTTAAATACCGGAGCTCACAAGATCCATGAATTTATCTTTTTATGCTATATGCGTCATTGCAATCTTTCCAATAAAATTTACAGTTTATCTACCATTTGATTCCTCTTTGCTGCTTTAAAGTCCCACGGGAAAATGTCTTTTTGTGTCCTAGTGTTCAAATCGGGATGTGCAGCCCTCTCTCACCCCCATATGTGTCAATCCATGCTAGAATTTATTATAGCAAAAAGTAAAAAATATTGCAATTTTTTCAAAATTGTCGCTCTATTTTTGTTTATAGCGCAAAAAAATAAAAACCGCAGAGATGATCAAATACCACCAAAAGAAAGCTCTATTTGTGGGGAAAAAAAGGACATCAATTTTGTTTGGGAGCTACGTCACACGACCGCGCAATTGCCAGTTAAAGTAACGCAGTGCCGAATCGCAAAAAGTGGCCTGGTCTTTGACCACCCAAATGATCTGGAGCTGAAGTGGTTAAAGCAATCTACTGAGCTGACCAGAACCACCTCTGGAGGGAGTCTATTCCACATTTTCTCAGCTCTTACTGTGAAGAAACCTTTCCGTATTTGGAGATTAAATCTCTTTTCCTCTAGGCGTAAATAGTGCCCCCTTGTCGTCTATGTTGACCGTAAAGTGAATAACTCAACACCAAGTTCACTATATGGATTTATATATTTGTACATGTTGATCATATCCCCCCTTATTTTCCTCTTCTCAAGAGTGAATAAATTCAGTTCCTCTAATCTTTCCTCATAGCTGAGCTCCTCCATGCCTCTTATCAGTTTGGTTGCCCTTCTCTGCACTTTCTCCAGTTCCCCGATATCCTTTTTATGAACTGGTGCCCAAAACTGAACTGCATATTCCAGATGAGGTCTTATGCTGGCCATACACTATACGAAAAATCGTCCGAACTAACTTTCGAAAAACGAATGTTCGGCCGTGAGCGCAAACGATAGTGCCATCATGTATTGACCGATAAATTGTTCAGTGGACATAAATAAAAAAAATTTGGTTAGTTTTTTTTATACATATACTTAGTGCAGAAAGTTCGGACGGGAAACACATTAACCTTTTAATTTATCGTTCGTTCGGCAGAAAATTTCCAAACTTCCTTCGTTTTTTTCGGGTCAAAAACGTCCCAACGATTATCGATTTTGTGCCCATTAACTGTTCAAAAAACGAACAAACTGTCTGAACGACCGATTTTCGGATGATTTTTCGTATAGTGTATGGCCAGCATTACTAATGGTTTGAACAGGGGCAAAATTCTCTCTCTCTCTCTCTCTCTCTCTCTCTCTCTCTCTCTCTCTCTCTCTCTCTCTCTCTCTCTCTCTCTCTCTCTCTCTCTCTCTCTCTCTCTCTCTCTCTCTCTCTCTCTCTCTCTCTCTCTCTCTCTCTCTCTCTCTCTCTCTCTCTCTCTCTCTCTCTCTCTCTCGAATCCATACCCCTCTTAATACAAGAAAGGACTTTGCTCTTTTCAATTCATCACACTTAGGCCCCTTTCACACTGAGGCGTTGAAAAAACGCTCAAAAATTATAGGATTTTGTACCTCTATTTTACCGCGATTGCGGTAAAAATAGCGCTAACGCGTATGCGATTTTACCGCGAATCCCATTCATTTCAATGGGGATAGGCGTTTTTACAGCGCTATTTTATGCGCCCTAAAGTTGCTCTAAAAAAGCTGTTTGCAGGATTTTTTTTCAACGCCCAGCCAGCAAAACGCCTCAATGTGAAAGCCCTCAGAGATTTCACATTGAGAATGCTGGGGCAGGATTATTTCAGGCGTTATTACAGCGCTATTTTTACCGCGAAAACGCGGTAAAAAAACGCCTCAGTGTGAAAGGGGCCTTACACCTTGTCTATCCTCCACATTTCTCACTTTTTCCATTCCTCTTCCTTTTCACTCTCACATTTTACACTCATCACCTTTTATTACCATTATACACCACACACACTTTTCATTTACTTATTCACTCATCCTGTCACCCTCACCTATCATGTTTTTTACTTTACCCCCAGAAGAGAAGAAAGTGCTCCCGGCGCTGCGGGGGGACAGTGTCCATGAGAGTAATAACCTGCCAGATGATCTGTTCACACACACACTGTCTGCATAGTGCGAGGAGCCCAAGAGCAGCTCTGCTCCCCCCCCCCCCCCAGCTCGACTCTCACACTTCCCCCCTTACAGTGGCTCCCGGGTCCCGCTCGTAAGACATTAATGATGTCGTAAAGAGGGCAGGGTCTGCTGTTAGAAGGGGGGGGGGGGGGCTCTCTGATCTCTGGAAGTCTCTAAGGAAGGGAGAGGGGGTTTGAGCTAATGGGGGTCTCTAAGAGGGGGTACCATATATTCATAGGTTCTTCAGTTTATAGTCCATATAAAAATATTATAGCAATGTGATAGGTTGTGTAACCATAAAATGTCCATCCACAAATGGAAGCCTCCACAAGGGGATTAGAAGCAAAATCCATCAGGAGCTACAGAGTATAAAAGAGAAGAGAGGCGCCTCTAAGTGTAGCAATATGTTGCTAAATGTTGTACCATCATTAAATTTAACCATATTGCTACACTTAGAGGCGCCTCTCTTCTCTTTTATACTCAGTTGTGACATGACAATACTTGTATATCAAGTCAAAATTTATAAAAAATGTTTGTTTGTCTTGCAAAACGCTCTCAAACCAAGTTACTCTCAAACCAAGGTTTTACTGTAATAAAATATTTACAAAAATGTGAGGGGTGTACTCACTTTTGTGAGATACTAGATATACTGCACTGTGATCGGGGGAAGTCTGCTCTACAATGATGAGACTGGATGAGAGTCTGTATAGAGCACTGTGATCGGCCTCCTACCCAGCCAAGTACCAGCACCTCACAGTATCCTCTCTACAATCTGCGCATGCGCAGCCGAACTGTCGTCCAGCCAGGTCTCCCTGATGGCGCAAGATGTCAGAGCGCAGGTGCCCTGGGAGTGCAGAGGGGTTGTTCAGGTAGGGAAGGGAAAATGAACACTGAAATAGAGCCGCTGTCAAAGAGTGGACAACGTGCATGCGCGGCAGCTGCTGCCTGTTACAGCTGCTATAGGCCGAGGCTGGGCATGTGCAACATAAAGGAGAATCATGTTATATAAAACTGACATGCCTATTAATAGTTTGTGCTCTTTTTTTGAATTCAGCATCACCTGTACTGAAAATGCAAATCCATTTTTTTTTTTTTTTTTTTTTTTTGCAACTTCAGGCAGGTAAAGTGCTGCATTGTGTGTAACGGTCAGTTGATGGCCTTGGTGGTAATAGAAGAGTATTGCTTCCCAAAGGCTTTCTTCATCTTCACTTGCATAAACATTCTAATAGTCAGCATATCATTTTTACAAAATAGTCCCTTTGTTTCATTCCTGACACCAGCGCTGAGAGAGAGCGCGCGCGCTGACACCAGCGCTGAGAGAGAGCGCGCGCTGACACCAGCGCTGAGAGAGAGCGCGCGCTGACACCAGCGCTGAGAGAGAGCGCGCGCTGAGAGAGAGCGCGCGCTGACACCAGCGCTGAGAGAGAGCGCGCGCTGACACCACCGCTGAGAGAGAGCACGCGTGACACCGGCGCTGAGAGAGAGCGTGCGCTGACACCGGCGCTGAGAAAGAGCGTGCGCTGACACCACCGCTGAGAGAGAACGCTGACACCAACACTTTAGGGCTCTTAATATATGAACTTTATACAGTTGATGTTTATCACTTTAATTATTTTGCCATTTATGGGAGTTCTAAATAGTGAGGAGAACTCAGTCCTCTGCCAGTGTACCCACCTGTGACAGTGCCTGTCCCCCTAACCCTCCCTCTGGTGCGAGGGTCCCGGCTCAGTCCAGTGCCAATCCTTAGCCATGGTGGGCCAGGCGCTCCGCATCAAGCACTGGAACTGCCTGTTGATTGGCTTCTCCACTGTTATCTCCCGCCAGGAGCTCTTCTCCTATGGGGAGTCCTGAGGGGACCTACTGCTGCCTGACGGGGATTACGAAACCTCCGAGGTGATGAAACTCGCACAGCCCCTTCTCTACTATGAGGCCAAGTTCAAGGAGCTCGATGTCAGAGCAGCACAGAGAGAGAGAGAGAGCGCACTGACACCAGAGAGAGAGCGCACTGACACCATCGCTGAGAGAGAGAGAGCGCACTGACACCATCGCTGAGAGAGAGAGCGCACTGACACCATCGCTGAGAGAGAGCGCACTGACACCATCGCTGAGAGAGAGCGCACTGACACCAGAGAGAAAGCGCACTGACACCATCGCTGAGAGAGAGAGAGCACTGACACCAGAGAGAAAGCGCACAGACACCATCGCTGAGAGAGAGAGCACACTGACACCAGAGAGAGAGCGCACTGACACCATCGCTGAGAGAGAGAGCGCACTGACACCAGAGAGAGAGCGCACTGACACCATCGCTGAGAGAGAGCGCACACTAACACCAGAGAGAGCGCAGACACCATCGCTGAGAGAGAGCACACTGACACCAGAGAGAGTGCGCACTGACACCAGAGAGAGCGTACTGACACCATCACTAAGAGAGCGCACTGACACCAGAGAGAGCGTACTGACACCATCGCTGAGAGAGAGCGCACTGACATCAGATAGAGCGTACTGACACCATTGCTGAGAGAGAGCGCACTGACACCAGAGAGAGAGCGCACTGACACCAGAGAGAGAGCGCACTGACACCAAAGAGAGAGCGCACTGACACCAAAGAGAGAGCGCACTGACACCTGAGAGAGAGCGCACTGACACCATCGCTGGGAGAGAGCACTGACACCAGAGAGAGCGCACTGACACCATCGCTGAGAGAGAGCGTGCACTGACACCAGAGAGAGTGCGCTGACACCATCGCTGAGAGAGTGCACTGACACCATCGCTGAGAGAGAGCGCACTGACACCAGAGAGAGCGCACTGACACCAGAGAGACCGTACTGACACAATCGCTGAGAGAGAGAGCGCATTGACACCAGAGAGAGATCACACTGACACCTGAGAGAGAGAGAGAGCTCACTGACACCATCGCTGAGAGAGTGCACTGACACCATCGCTGAGAGAGAGCATACTGACACCATTGTTGAGAGAGAGCGCACTGACACCATCGCTGAGAGAGAGCGCACTGACACCAGAGAGAGCGCACTCACATTATCGCTGAGAGAGAGTGCATTGACACCAGAGAGAGAGAGCACCGACACCAGAGAGAGAGAGCACCGACACCAGAGAGAGAGAGCGCACTGACACCTGAGAGAGAGTGCACTGACACCATCACTGAGAGATCGCACTGACACCTGAGAGAGAGCGCACTGACACCATCACTGAGAGAGAGCACACTGACACCAGAGAGGGCGCACTGACACCAGAGAGGGCGCACTGACACCAGAGAGAGAGTGCACTGACACCAGAGAGAGAGCGCACTGACACCAGAGAGATCACACTGACACCAGAGAGAGATCGCACTGACACAATCGCTGAGAGAGAGCACTGACACCAGAGAGAGCGCACTGACACCATCGCTGAGAGAGAGCACACTGACACCAGAGAGAGTGCACTGACACCACCGCTGAGAGAGAGCACTGACACCAGAGAGAGATCGCACTGACACCTGAGATATATCGCACTGACACCTGAGAGAGAGAGCGCATTGACACCAGAGAGAGCGCACTGACACCATCGCTGAGAGAGAGCACTGACACCAGAGAGAGCGCACTGATGCCATCGCTGAGAGAGAGCGCCCTGACACCAGAGAGAGCTCACTGACACCATCGCTGAGAGAGAGCGCACTGACACCAGAGAGAGCATACTGACACCATCGCTGAGAGAGAGCACACTGACACCAGAGAGAGAGAGCACTGACACCAGAGAGAGCGCACTGACGCCATTGCTGAGAGAGAGCGCCCTGACACCAGAGAGAGCTCACTGACCCCATCGCTGAGAGAGAGCGCACTGACACCATCGCTGAGAGAGAGAGCGCACTGACACCAGAGAGAGCACACTGACACCATCGCTGAGAGAGAGCACACTGACACCATAGAGAGCGCACTGACACCAGAGAGAGAGCGCACTGACACCAGAGAGAGAGCGTACTGACACCAGAGAGAGAGCATACTGACACCAGAGAGAGATCGCACTGACACCAGAGAGAGATCGCACTGACACCTGAGAGAGAGATCGCACTGACACCTGAGAGAGAGATCGCACTGACACCTGAGAGAGAGAGCGCACTGACACCTGAGAGAGAGCACTGACACCAGAGAGAGTGCACTGTCACCATCGCTGAGAGAGAGCGCACTGACACTTTCATTGGGGTGCAACCTATATGCTAAAGACGGTTTGCACTTGAATGGAAGGGGGTCTGCTGTGCTGGGGGAGTATTTAAACTAGGATTGAGGGGGGGGGGGTGAACTAGAATTACATCGGGCACACAGGTCAGTTAGGGGTCAGACATTAATGGAGAGTGGAATGGGGATAGATGGGGGGAGGGTTATGGCAGGTGACAAGAAAGTTCCAATTTTGCAAACAGTCATTGGAAACTATAGTGCCATTTGTACTACTAAAAATTATATGAAAAACACCAGTGAAAAATGTAATAATACATTAAAGTGTTTGTTCACCAATGCCAGAAGTCTGCCAAGAAAAATAGGTGAGTTGGAAGCTCTGGTGCATGAAGAGAGCTATGATGTAATCGGTATTGCTGAAACTTGGCTTCATTCCTCGTATGACTGCGCTATTATTATTCCTGGCTATGCACTCTTTCGGAGAGACAGGGTAAAAAGGAAAGGTGGCAGGGTCTGTCTCTATGTGAGAAGTGATCTCAAAGCTAACGTGAAAGAGGACCTGGTTGATGGAGAGTGTGATGAGGCTGAAGCATTATGGGTGGAACTGCATATAGATGTGCGTAGTTCAAAGTTAATCATTGGAGTTTGTTATAGACCACCCAATGTTAACGAGGAGGTGGAGACTCAGCTCCTTGCACAGATGGAAAGGGCTGCAAGGGCTGGGACGGTGATAATAATGGGGGATTTTAACTACCCAGAAATTGACTGGAGTAATGGCACTGCTGGGACAGTTAAAGGGCAAAAATTTACAAACCTATTACAGGACAATTTTATGGTCCAGTTTATTGAGGCCCCAACTAGGAATGATGCTCTGTTGGCCCTGGCAATCTCAAACCATGCAGAGCTTATTACTAATGTTCAGATAAAGGAACACCTGGGTAGCAGTGATCATAACATGATTTAATTTGATGTTAGCTGTAAGCAAGAAATACATACAGGAAAAATTAAAAACACTTAATTTCAAGAGAGCAAATTTTCCAAGGATGAGGGCTGCTCTCCAGGACTTAGACTGGGAGGGAATATTGGCATCAATGGGCACAGAACAGAAATGGGAATTCTTCAAAAAGACTGTTTGGGACCTCACTGCAAAGTATATTCCCATGGGCAATAAGTTTAAAAGGCTAAAAATAAAACCTATGTGGCTCACTGCCAAAGTTAAAAAAGCTATAAACTATAAGAAAAGAGCTTTTAAAAAATATAAAAATGAGGGAACACTAGTGTCATTTAAATGTTACAAAGAATATAACAGAATGTGTAAAAAGGAAATCAAGGATGCAAAAATTCAAAATGAACAACAGATTGCAAAAGATAGTAGGACAAACCCCCAAAAAAATCTTCAAATATGTTAATAGTAAAAAGGTCAAGTCTGAGCATGTAGGCCCTTTACAAAATAATCTAGAGTGGGTGACTGGGGACAAAGAGAAGGCTAATTTATTAAATACTTTCTTCAGCTCTGTGTATACAAAGGAGCATAGGGGAGCTCATGTCCATAATGGGGGTGGTAGTGACAGAGCCCTAAATCCACAATGGCTCAAAAGTGATATGGTTTAGAAATATTTAGACAGAATAAAGGTGGATAAAGCACCTGGACCAGATGGCATCCACCCACGGATCCTAAAATAATTGAGCTCTGTAATTTCAAAGCCATTGTATCTAATTTTTAGGGACTCATTAATGACAGGAAGAGTATCACTGGATTGGTGCAGGGCCAATGTGGTGCCTATATTTAAAAAGGGAACAAAGACTGTATCAAGTAACTATAGACCTGTTAGTTTAACTTCTATAGCTGGGAAGATACTGGAGAGATTAATAAAAGACCACATAGATGAGTTCTTGCTGGAAAAAAACTATTTAAGCAACAGACAGCATGGATTCATGAAAGACAGAAGTTGTCAGACAAACCTGATTTCTTTTTATGAAGAGGTAAGAAAGACCTTGGACAGAGGGGTGGCTGTGGACGTGGTATACTTGGATTTTGCAAAAGCGTTCGATACAGTTCCGCACACACGGCTAATGTGTATGGTAAAGTCTACAGGATTGGAAATATCAGTTTGTAAATGGATAGAAAACTGGCTAAAAGACAGAATTCAGAGAGTAGTGGTTAATGATTCTTACTCCGAATGGTCCAAGGTTATCAGTGGTGTACCCCAAGGTTCAGTGCTGGGACCCTTACTTTTTAATATCTTTATAAATGATATTGGGTCTGGGATCAAAAGTAAAATTTCTGTCTTTGCAGATGACACTAAGCTATGCAGTGGAATAACGTCCTTACAGGATGTCGCCAATTTACAAGCCGACCTCAATGCTCTGTCTAATTGGGCGACTATGTGGCAGATGAGGTTTAATGTTGATAAATGTAAAGTTATGCACTTGGGGGCTAAGAATATGAATGCATCATACATACTAGGGGGAGTACAACTGGGGGGATCCGTAGTGGAGAAGGATCTGGGGGTTTTGGTAGATCATAAGCTCAATAATGGCATGCAATGCCAAGCTGCGGTTTCCAAAGCGAGCAAAGTCCTTTCTTGTATTAGGAGAGGTATGGTCTCCAGAGAGAGAGATATCATTTTGCCCCTGTTCAAATCATTAGTAAGACCTCATCTGGAATAAGCAGTTCAGTTTTGGGCCCCAGTTCTCAAAAAGGATATTGGGGAACTGGAGAAAGCGCAGAGAAGAGCAACCAGACTGATAAGAGGCATGGAGGAGCTCAGCTATGAGGAAAGATTAGAGGAAATTAATTTATTCACTCTTGAGAAGAGGAGATTAAGGGGGGATATGATCAATATGTACAAATATATAAGGGGTCCATATAGTGAACTTGGTGTTGAGTTATTCACTTTACGGTCAACACAAAGGACAAGGGGGCACTCTTTACATCTAGAGGAAAAGAGATTTCACCTCCAAGTACAGGAAAGGTTTCTTCACAGTAAGAGCTGAGAAAATGTGGAATAGACTCCCTGCAGAGGTGGTTCTGGCCAGCTCAGTAGATTGCTTTAACCACTTGCTTACTGGGCACATAAACCCCCTTCCTGCCCAGGCGAAATTTCAGCTTTTGGCACTGTCACGCTTTGAATGACAATTGCGCGGTTGTGCGACGTGGCTCCCAAACAAAATTGACGTCCTTTTTTTCCCACAAATAGAGCTTTCTTTTGGTGGTATTTGATCACCTCTGCGGTTTTTATTTTTTGCGCTATAAACAAAAAAATAGTGACAATTTTGAAAAAAACACAATATTTTTTGATTTTTTGCTATAATAAATATCCCAATTTTTTTTTTTTTAAAACAATTTTTTTTCTCAGTTTAGGCCGAATCGTATTCTTCTACATATTTTTGATTTAAAAAAATCCCAATAAGCGTATAGTGATTGGTTTGCGCAAAAGTTATAGCGTCTACATAATAGGGGATAGAATTCTGACATTTTTTTTACTATTTCTTTTTACTAGTAATGGCGGTTATCTGACTGCGATATTATGGCGGACACATTGGACACTTTTGACACATTTTTGGGACCATTCACATTTATACAGCGAACAGTGCTCTAAATATTCACTGATTACTGTATAAATGTGACTGGCAGGGAAGGAGTTAACACTAGGGGGCGAGGAAGGGGTTAAATGTGTGCCCTATGAGTGATTACTACTGTGGGGGGAGGAGACTGACTGGGGGAGGTGACCGATCTGTGTCCCTATTAGGGATGAGCTTCGTGTTCGAGTCGAACATACGTTCGACTCGAACATTGGCTGTTCGATCGTTCGACGAAGATCGAACGATTTGGGCCGTTCGCGCCAAATTCGAGTGACGCGAACGGCCCACAATGCACTACGCCATCGCAGTGTCATCCAGGCGCTGTGATTGGCCAAGCATGCACTGTGACCCCGCATGCTTGGCCAATCACAGCGCCGGCAGCGAGGAGAGCAATGATTGGCCACAGGCAGGATGCCTGTGGCCAATTATTGCTGAGGGTGTTTAGTACACGCCCCACACTATAAAAGGCCGCCAGCACGGCGGCCTAGTGTAGTGTGTTCCGGAGCAGGGATAGAGTAGCATAGGCAGGGACAGTGACTGTTATTTCTTTCTTGCTTAACCTGGATTCCTTTAGTTTAGGGAAAGAGAAGGATAGGTAGGGAGAGTGTCAGTGTGTTTTGTGCTTCTGCTATAGTGTGCTTAAAAAAAACATTTATTCTAGGGACAGAAAACTCTAGGTAGGGACAGTGTCAGTTTCTTTCACTCTGCAAGTCCTTGTTTCCAGGGACCTGTAAGGACAGTGAGTTAATTGTCCTTGTGCTATATTGTGCTTAAAAAAAACATTTATTCTAGGGACAGAAAACTCTAGGTAGGGACAGTGTCAGTTTCTTTCACTCTGCAAGTCCTTGTTTCCAGGGACCTGTAAGGACAGTGAGTTAATTGTCCTTGTGCTATATTGTGATTAAAAAAAACATTTATTCTAGGGACAGAAAACTCTAGGTAGGGACAGTGTCAGTTTCTTTCACTCTGCAAGTCCTTGTTTCCAGGGACCTGTAAGGACAGTGAGTTAATTGTCCTTGTGCTATATTGTGCTTAAAAAAAACATTTATTCTAGGGACAGAAAACTCTAGGTAGGGACAGTGTCAGTTTCTTTCACTCTGCAAGTCCTTGTTTCCAGGGACCTGTAAGGACAGTGAGTTAATTTTCCTTGTGCTATATTGTGATTAAAAAAAACATTTATTCTAGGGACAGAAAACTCTAGGTAGGGACAGTGTCAGTTTCTTTCACTCTGCAAGTCCTTGTTTCCAGGGACCTGTAAGGACAGTGAGTTAATTTTCCTTGTGCTATATTGTGATTAAAAAAAACATTTTTTCTAGGGACAGAAAACTGTAGGTAGGGAGAGTGTTTTTTTTCTTTCACTCTGCAAGTCCTTGTTTCCAGGGACCTGTAAGGACAGTGAGTTAATTGTCCTTGTGCTATATTGTGCTTAAAAAAAACATTTATTCTAGGGACAGAAAACTCTAGGTAGGGACAGTGTCAGTTTCTTTCACTCTGCAAGTCCTTGTTTCCAGGGACCTGTAAGGACAGTGAGTTAATTTTCCTTGTGCTATATTGTGCTTAAAAAAAACATTTTTTCTAGGGACAGAAAACTGTAGGTAGGGAGAGTGTTTTTTTTCTTTCACTCTGCAAGTCCTTGTTTCCAGGGACCTGTAAGGACAGTGAGTTAATTGTCCTTGTGCTATATTGTGCTTAAAAAAAACATTTATTCTAGGGACAGAAAACTCTAGGTAGGGACAGTGTCAGTTTCTTTCACTCTGCAAGTCCTTGTTTCCAGGGACCTGTAAGGACAGTGAGTTAATTTTCCTTGTGCTATATTGTGATTAAAAAAAACATTTTTTCTAGGGACAGAAAACTGTAGGTAGGGAGAGTGTTTTTTTCTTTCACTCTGCAAGTCCTTGTTTCCAGGGACCTGTAAGGACAGTGAGTTAATTGTCCTTGTGCTATATTGTGATTAAAAAAAACATTTATTCTAGGGACAGAAAACTCTAGGTAGGGACAGTGTCAGTTTCTTTCACTCTGCAAGTCCTTGTTTCCAGGGACCTGTAAGGACAGTGAGTTAATTTTCCTTGTGCTATATTGTGATTAAAAAAAACATTTTTTCTAGGGACAGAAAACTGTAGGTAGGGAGAGTGTTTTTTTTCTTTCACTCTGCAAGTCCTTGTTTCCAGGGACCTGTAAGGACAGTGAGTTAATTGTCCTTGTGCTATATTGTGCTTAAAAAAAACATTTATTCTAGGGACAGAAAACTCTAGGTAGGGACAGTGTCAGTTTCTTTCACTCTGCAAGTCCTTGTTTCCAGGGACCTGTAAGGACAGTGAGTTAATTTTCCTTGTGCTATATTGTGATTAAAAAAAACATTTATTCTAGGGACAGAAAACTCTAGGTAGGGACAGTGTCAGTTTCTTTCACTCTGCAAGTCCTTGTTTCCAGGGACCTGTAAGGACAGTGAGTTAATTTTCCTTGTGCTATATTGTGATTAAAAAAAACATTTTTTCTAGGGACAGAAAACTGTAGGTAGGGAGAGTGTTTTTTTTCTTTCACTCTGCAAGTCCTTGTTTCCAGGGACCTGTAAGGACAGTGAGTTAATTGTCCTTGTGCTATATTGTGCTTAAAAAAAACATTTATTCTAGGGACAGAAAACTCTAGGTAGGGACAGTGTCAGTTTCTTTCACTCTGCAAGTCCTTGTTTCCAGGGACCTGTAAGGACAGTGAGTTAATTTTCCTTGTGCTATATTGTGATTAAAAAAAACATTTATTCTAGGGACAGAAAACTCTAGGTAGGGACAGTGTCAGTTTCTTTCACTCTGCAAGTCCTTGTTTCCAGGGACCTGTAAGGACAGTGAGTTAATTTTCCTTGTGCTATATTGTGATTAAAAAAAACATTTTTTCTAGGGACAGAAAACTGTAGGTAGGGAGAGTGTTTTTTTTCTTTCACTCTGCAAGTCCTTGTTTCCAGGGACCTGTAAGGACAGTGAGTTAATTGTCCTTGTGCTATATTGTGCTTAAAAAAAACATTTATTCTAGGGACAGAAAACTCTAGGTAGGGACAGTGTCAGTTTCTTTCACTCTGCAAGTCCTTGTTTCCAGGGACCTGTAAGGACAGTGAGTTAATTTTCCTTGTGCTATATTGTGATTAAAAAAAACATTTATTCTAGGGACAGAAAACTCTAGGTAGGGACAGTGTCAGTTTCTTTCACTCTGCAAGTCCTTGTTTCCAGGGACCTGTAAGGACAGTGAGTTAATTTTCCTTGTGCTATATTGTGCTTAAAAAAAACATTTTTTCTAGGGACAGAAAACTGTAGGTAGGGAGAGTGTTTTTTTTCTTTCACTCTGCAAGTCCTTGTTTCCAGGGACCTGTAAGGACAGTGAGTTAATTGTCCTTGTGCTATATTGTGCTTAAAAAAAACATTTATTCTAGGGACAGAAAACTCTAGGTAGGGACAGTGTCAGTTTCTTTCACTCTGCAAGTCCTTGTTTCCAGGGACCTGTAAGGACAGTGAGTTAATTTTCCTTGTGCTATATTGTGATTAAAAAAAACATTTATTCTAGGGACAGAAAACTCTAGGTAGGGACAGTGTCAGTTTCTTTCACTCTGCAAGTCCTTGTTTCCAGGGACCTGTAAGGACAGTGAGTTAATTTTCCTTGTGCTATATTGTGATTAAAAAAAACATTTTTTCTAGGGACAGAAAACTGTAGGTAGGGAGAGTGTTTTTTTTCTTTCACTCTGCAAGTCCTTGTTTCCAGGGACCTGTAAGGACAGTGAGTTAATTTTCCTTGTGCTATATTGTGCTTAAAAAAAACATTTTTTCTAGGGACAGAAAACTGTAGGTAGGGAGAGTGTTTTTTTTCTTTCACTCTGCAAGTCCTTGTTTCCAGGGACCTGTAAGGACAGTGAGTTAATTGTCCTTGTGCTATATTGTGCTTAAAAAAAACATTTATTCTAGGGACAGAAAACTCTAGGTAGGGACAGTGTCAGTTTCTTTCACTCTGCAAGTCCTTGTTTCCAGGGACCTGTAAGGACAGTGAGTTAATTTTCCTTGTGCTATATTGTGATTAAAAAAAACATTTTTTCTAGGGACAGAAAACTGTAGGTAGGGAGAGTGTTTTTTTCTTTCACTCTGCAAGTCCTTGTTTCCAGGGACCTGTAAGGACAGTGAGTTAATTGTCCTTGTGCTATATTGTGCTTAAAAAAAACATTTTTTCTAGGGACAGAAAACTCTAGGTAGGGAGAGTGTTTTTTTTTTTTCACTCTGCAAGTCCTTGTTTCCAGGGACCTGTAAGGACAGTGAGTTAATTGTCCTTGTGCTATATTGTGCTTAAAAAAAACATTTATTCTAGGGACAGAAAACTCTAGGTAGGGACAGTGTCAGTTTCTTTCACTCTGCAAGTCCTTGTTTCCAGGGACCTGTAAGGACAGTGAGTTAATTTTCCTTGTGCTATATTGTGCTTAAAAAAAACATTTATTCTAGGGACAGAAAACTCTAGGTAGGGACAGTGTCAGTTTCTTTCACTCTGCAAGTCCTTGTTTCCAGGGACCTGTAAGGACAGTGAGTTAATTGTCCTTGTGCTATATTGTGCTTAAAAAAAACATTTATTCTAGGGACAGAAAACTCTAGGTAGGGACAGTGTCAGTTTCTTTCACTCTGCAAGTCCTTGTTTCCAGGGACCTGTAAGGACAGTGAGTTAATTTTCCTTGTGCTATATTGTGATTAAAAAAAACATTTATTCTAGGGACAGAAAACTCTAGGTAGGGACAGTGTCAGTTTCTTTCACTCTGCAAGTCCTTGTTTCCAGGGACCTGTAAGGACAGTGAGTTAATTTTCCTTGTGCTATATTGTGATTAAAAAAAACATTTTTTCTAGGGACAGAAAACTGTAGGTAGGGAGAGTGTTTTTTTTCTTTCACTCTGCAAGTCCTTGTTTCCAGGGACCTGTAAGGACAGTGAGTTAATTTTCCTTGTGCTATATTGTGCTTAAAAAAAACATTTTTTCTAGGGACAGAAAACTGTAGGTAGGGAGAGTGTTTTTTTTCTTTCACTCTGCAAGTCCTTGTTTCCAGGGACCTGTAAGGACAGTGAGTTAATTTTCCTTGTGCTATATTGTGCTTAAAAAAAACATTTTTTCTAGGGACAGAAAACTGTAGGTAGGGAGAGTGTTTTTTTTCTTTCACTCTGCAAGTCCTTGTTTCCAGGGACCTGTAAGGACAGTGAGTTAATTTTCCTTGTGCTATATTGTGATTAAAAAAAACATTTTTTCTAGGGACAGAAAACTGTAGGTAGGGAGAGTGTTTTTTTCTTTCACTCTGCAAGTCCTTGTTTCCAGGGACCTGTAAGGACAGTGAGTTAATTTTCCTTGTGCTATATTGTGATTAAAAAAAACATTTTTTCTAGGGACAGAAAACTGTAGGTAGGGAGAGTGTTTTTTTTCTTTCACTCTGCAAGTCCTTGTTTCCAGGGACCTGTAAGGACAGTGAGTTAATTGTCCTTGTGCTATATTGTGCTTAAAAAAAACATTTATTCTAGGGACAGAAAACTCTAGGTAGGGACAGTGTCAGTTTCTTTCACTCTGCAAGTCCTTGTTTCCAGGGACCTGTAAGGACAGTGAGTTAATTTTCCTTGTGCTATATTGTGCTTAAAAAAAACATTTATTCTAGGGACAGAAAACTCTAGGTAGGGACAGTGTCAGTTTCTTTCACTCTGCAAGTCCTTGTTTCCAGGGACCTGTAAGGACAGTGAGTTAATTGTCCTTGTGCTATATTGTGCTTAAAAAAAACATTTATTCTAGGGACAGAAAACTCTAGGTAGGGACAGTGTCAGTTTCTTTCACTCTGCAAGTCCTTGTTTCCAGGGACCTGTAAGGACAGTGAGTTAATTTTCCTTGTGCTATATTGTGATTAAAAAAAACATTTATTCTAGGGACAGAAAACTCTAGGTAGGGACAGTGTCAGTTTCTTTCACTCTGCAAGTCCTTGTTTCCAGGGACCTGTAAGGACAGTGAGTTAATTTTCCTTGTGCTATATTGTGATTAAAAAAAACATTTTTTCTAGGGACAGAAAACTGTAGGTAGGGAGAGTGTTTTTTTTTCTTTCACTCTGCAAGTCCTTGTTTCCAGGGACCTGTAAGGACAGTGAGTTAATTGTCCTTGTGCTATATTGTGCTTAAAAAAAACATTTATTCTAGGGACAGAAAACTCTAGGTAGGGACAGTGTCAGTTTCTTTCACTCTGCAAGTCCTTGTTTCCAGGGACCTGTAAGGACAGTGAGTTAATTTTCCTTGTGCTATATTGTGCTTAAAAAAAACATTTATTCTAGGGACAGAAAACTCTAGGTAGGGACAGTGTCAGTTTCTTTCACTCTGCAAGTCCTTGTTTCCAGGGACCTGTAAGGACAGTGAGTTAATTGTCCTTGTGCTATATTGTGCTTAAAAAAAACATTTATTCTAGGGACAGAAAACTCTAGGTAGGGACAGTGTCAGTTTCTTTCACTCTGCAAGTCCTTGTTTCCAGGGACCTGTAAGGACAGTGAGTTAATTTTCCTTGTGCTATATTGTGATTAAAAAAAACATTTATTCTAGGGACAGAAAACTCTAGGTAGGGACAGTGTCAGTTTCTTTCACTCTGCAAGTCCTTGTTTCCAGGGACCTGTAAGGACAGTGAGTTAATTTTCCTTGTGCTATATTGTGATTAAAAAAAACATTTTTTCTAGGGACAGAAAACTGTAGGTAGGGAGAGTGTTTTTTTTCTTTCACTCTGCAAGTCCTTGTTTCCAGGGACCTGTAAGGACAGTGAGTTAATTGTCCTTGTGCTATATTGTGCTTAAAAAAAACATTTTTTCTAGGGACAGAAAACTCTAGGTAGGGAGAGTGTTTTTTTTTTTTCACTCTGCAAGTCCTTGTTTCCAGGGACCTGTAAGGACAGTGAGTTAATTGTCCTTGTGCTATATTGTGCTTAAAAAAAACATTTATTCTAGGGACAGAAAACTCTAGGTAGGGACAGTGTCAGTTTCTTTCACTCTGCAAGTCCTTGTTTCCAGGGACCTGTAAGGACAGTGAGTTAATTTTCCTTGTGCTATATTGTGCTTAAAAAAAAACATTTATTCTAGGGACAGAAAACTCTAGGTAGGGACAGTGTCAGTTTCTTTCACTCTGCAAGTCCTTGTTTCCAGGGACCTGTAAGGACAGTGAGTTAATTGTCCTTGTGCTATATTGTGCTTAAAAAAAACATTTATTCTAGGGACAGAAAACTCTAGGTAGGGACAGTGTCAGTTTCTTTCACTCTGCAAGTCCTTGTTTCCAGGGACCTGTAAGGACAGTGAGTTAATTTTCCTTGTGCTATATTGTGATTAAAAAAAACATTTATTCTAGGGACAGAAAACTCTAGGTAGGGACAGTGTCAGTTTCTTTCACTGTGAAAGTCCTTGTTTCAAGGGACAGAGAAGGACACCTGAAGGTAGCCCTTATTGCTTTTTTCCCATCTCCCTGCAGGCCATCTATTAGAATGTCTGGAAGGCAAACAAGGAGAGGCAGACAGTCAGGAGGCAATAAAAGAGGGCAAGCAGGCTCTGTGTCTGGGGGCAACAGTGCTGGTCGTGGACGCGGTGCATTGTCATCAGCACATGGCCATGGGACACGCTTGTCCTTCTTTTCGGCAGCTGGACATGTTGAGCCACATCATGCCGAAGACTTGGTAGAGTGGATGACCAAGCCCTCCTCCTCCTCCTCATCCTCTCTCACCCAGGCTCAGGGTACTGGAAAAGCAGCTGCCAAAGCGTCGTCTTCCCTGGTATCAATGTCAGACAAATCATCAGTCACTCCTTCCCTAGACCCACCATGTCCTCCTCCTGAGGAGTCCCCCGAACTGTTTCAGCACAGTGTTGGGTACATGCTCCAGGAGGATGCCCAGCGTTTCGAAGGGTCTGATGATGAAACCCAGCTAGAGGAAGGCAGTAGCGTGAGAGCAGACAGAGGGGATGCTCAAGAAGGACACCAATCTGGCAGTCATGTTCCAGCAGCTGCAGCATACTGCCAGATTGGCTCCAGTGATGAGGAGGGAGGGGATGATGAGGTCAATGACTCCACGTGGGTGCCTAATAGGAGAGAGGAGGAGGAGGAGGATGAGGAGGAGGCACATCTCCAACGAGGCAGGATGCCCTTTGGTGGCCAGCGTAAGGGCAGTACACCGACGGAATCACACCGCAGAGCTCCGCCTGTGCAGGGCGCTGCCTCTGCCCGTCATTCAAAAAGTTCTTTGGTGTGGGCCTTTTTTGAGGCTAGTGCATCAGATCGCACAGCTGCTGTTTGCAACATATGTCTCAAGCGTATATCGCGTGGCCAAAACATCAGCCGCTTGGGTACCACATGCCTGACCAGACATATGTTGACCTGCCATGCAGCTCGTTGGCAAGCCTACCTCAAAGACCCACACCAAAGAACAAAGCGGACCTCTCCTTGCACCGCATCAGCTGGGATCTCCAACCCCACTATAACTTCAGTCCTCTCTGAAACATGCACTGAGAGGAATGAAGGTGTAGAATTAGGTGTGTCACAGCCAAGTACTTGCGCCCACTCTGCTAGCAGTACACCGACGTCCGATTCTAGCAGGCAAATTTCCCTGCCCCAGCTGCTGGACCGTCGAAAGAAGTTCACTCCCAGCCATCCACATGCCCAGCGGTTGAATGCTAGCTTGGCTAAATTGCTAGCGCTTCAACTGCTGCCTTTTCAGTTGGTAGACTCGGCCCCCTTCCGTGAGTTTGTGCAATGTGCGGTTCCTCAGTGGCAGGTTCCCAAACGCCACTTTTTCTCACGGAAGGCTATTCCGGCTCTCTACCGGCATGTGGAAGGCAATGTCTTGGCCTCGCTGGACAGGGCGGTCAGCGGTAAGGTGCATATTACCGCTGACTCATGGTCCAGCAGGCATGGACAGGGACGTTACCTTTCTTTCACGGCCCATTGGGTCACTCTTTTGGCAGCTGGGAAGGATTCAGGACAAGGTGCAGTAGTGTTGGAGGTTGTCCCACCGCCACGCCTCCAAAATGCTACTACTGGTTGTGACACACCTCTCTCCTCCACCCCCTCCTCTTCTTCTTCCTCCATGGCCTCTTCCTGTGGTTTGTCCTATGAACCAGCGGTGCTCCGTAGCCGTTCACGGGGCTACGCAAGTACGCAGGCAAAAAGATGCCATGCCGTGCTTGCGCTGGTGTGTTTGGGGGACAGAAGCCACACTGGGGCAGAGGTCCTGTCTGCTCTGCAGGGCCAGGCCGAGAGGTGGTTGACGCCACGCCAGCTTAAGCCAGGAATGGTGGTTTGCGACAATGGCACCAACCTCCTCTCCGCCCTCCGACAGGGACAACTGACCCATGTGCCCTGTGTGGCTCACGTCCTTAACCTGGTGGTGCAGCGCTTCTTGGGCAGGTACCCGGGCTTACAGGATGTCCTGAGGCAGGCCAGGAAAGTCTGTGTGCATTTCCGCAGATCTTATAATGCCAGTGCTCGCCTGGCTGAGCTGCAAAAGGAGTTGAACCTGCCCAAGAACCGCCTTATATGTGACATGCCCACCAGGTGGAACTCAACGTTGGCCATGCTGCAGCGGCTGCACACGCAGCAGAGGGCCATCAATGAGTACCTGTGCGACTACGGCACCAGGACAGGGTCAGGGGAGCTTGGTTTTTTTTCTCCACGCCAGTGGGGCATGATCAGGGATGCATGCACTGTCCTGGCACCATTTGAGGAGGCCACGAGGATGGTGAGCAGTGACAGTGCATGCATCAGTGACACTGTACCTCTTGTCCACCTGTTGGAGCACACGCTGCGTGGAATAATGGACAGGGCACTTGAGGCAGAACAGAGGCAGGAAGAGGAGGACTTCCTTGCCTCTCAAGGCCCCCTTTACCCAGACAGTGTTCCTTCTGTCCCACCCATCGCACAGGAAGAGGAGGAGGAGGAGGAGGAGGAGGAGGAGGAGGAGGATTGTGTCAGCATGGAGGTGGAGGCTGGCACTCAGCATCATCAGCAGCAGTCTTTTAGGGATGATTTACAGTCCCAAGAAACCAGTGGACTTGTACGTGGCTGGGAGGAGGTGGCTGCGGATCATGTCGTCCTTAGTGACCCAGAGGACTCCGGAGCGAATGCCTCAGCAAACCTACGCTGCATGGCCTCCCTGATCCTGCAAAGTCTGCGGAAGGATCCTCGTATTCTTCGGATCAAGGAGAGGGACCATTACTGGCTGGCCACTCTCCTTGATCCACGGTACAAGGGTAAGGTTGCAGACCTTATGTTACCGTCGCAGAGGGAGCAGAGGATGAGACAACTCCGGGAGGCCTTGCAGAAAGGTCTGTGCAACGCGTTCCCAGAGACTGGGAGGTTGCAAACTCCTGGTCCTGGACAACGAGTTGCTGAGGCTTCGGCCAGTCAAAGAAGGAGCGGTGGGGAAGGTGGCCGTCTGACCGATGCGTTCAGACAATTCTTTAGTCCGCAGCCCCAAAGTATGATCGGTTCCAGCAACCATCGCCAGCGTCTGATAAACATGGTGCAGGAATATCTAGGGGCAAGGTCAGACTTGGACACCTTCCCCACCGAAAATCCTCTGGCTTACTGGGTCTTGAGGATGGATCACTGGCCAGAGCTTGCACAGTATGCAATTGAGCTACTGGCCTGTCCTGCATCCAGCGTTCTTTCGGAACGCACATTCAGTGCTGCTGGAGGATTTGTCACGGATCACAGGGTGCGCCTGTCCACCGACTCGGTTGATCGACTGACTTTCATCAAGATGAACCAGTCTTGGATCACCACCAGCTACCACACACCTGATGCTGATATAACAGACTAATTGATTTTAAAATGTCACATCCCTTCAAGACTGATGCTGATGCTGAGTGCCTGTGCTGTTATGTTGACTGGCTATCCTCCTCCTCCGAGTCCTCAATGATACGATTGATGATGATAGCTTGGAAGATCATTTTTGTTTATGGGTGCCGCCACCAGTGCCTAACGCCCAATTTTTCAGCCCCTGTTTAACAGGGGCGTGTAATTACAATTTTTGAAGCAATACTTTGCAACAGGGCTCATTGCTGTGCTCCAAGTACAGTATCTGTGAGGAGTTGCAGTGTTGTGCCACCAGTGCCTAAGGCCCAATTTTTCAGCCCCTGTTTAACAGGGGCGTGTCATTACAATTTTTGAAGCAATACTTTGCAACAGGGCTCATTGCTGTGCTCCAAGTACAGTATCTGTGAAGGGTTGCAGTGTTGTGCCACCAGTGCCTAAGGCCCAATTTTTCAGCCCCTGTTCAACAGGGGCATGTAATTACAATTCTTGATCTAATAATTCACAGCAGGGCCCATTGCTGCACCCACCAAGAGTAACTGTCAGGGCTTACAGTGTTGTGGCACCAGCACCACCATCAAAGGCCCAATTTTTACTACCACTGTTCAACAATTATATGTAATTAAAATTCCTGATATAATAGTTGACAGCAGGGCGTTCCAGCACCAACCAAGAGTAACTGTGAGTGCTTACAGTGTTGTGCCAACACCAACAACTAAGGGGCCTATTTCTGCAGAGTATATACGGCAGGTCCCTACTTTCAAACATCCAACTTACAAACGACTCCTACTTGCAAACGCAAGAAGACAACAGGAAGTGAGAGGAAATCTACCACTAGGAAGGAAAATTCTCTCCTGTAAGAATAAATATGGGAGAAAGGTGTCTCCTCTGTACTGATGCTTTATCAGCAATCCTTGTTTCAAGAAAAACACCACATTTCAAAAACAGTTGTCATTAGGACGGAAAGTGAGGTGAAATGTTCTGAACAGGGGCACAGACAGCAAAACAAATGTTACAGGGGTGATAACCCTTACCTATGTTTTCCAAAAAGTTTAAAAATAGATTTTTGGTCTGGAGCTACACTTCAACAATGTACCTGTTCAAAATTACAAACAGATTCTACATAAGAACAAACCTACAGTCCCTGTCTTGTATGCACCGCCTGTATACGGCTGTTCAGAGTATATAGGGCCTTTTTTATTTTATGTGCGGGGTTCCCCTTAATATCCATACAAGACCCAAAGGGGCTGGTAATGGGCTGGGGTAGGGGGGGGGTCATGGGGTAGCTATGCCATTTTTCTTAAAGATTTTCATCCATATTACCGGGACCAGACATTACATTAAAGCCGCAAGCAGTTTTAAATGGCTTTTTTTTCCTTTAGAAGTGTCATTTTGTGCAGGGACAGTTCTAAACACGGGAAACACGTGGCACTTCACAGGCATACTTTAGACACCCCCCAGGTACGATATTTAAAGGAATATTTGACTTTTTTTTTTTCACTTTATGCATCATTAAAATGACTGCTCCCGGAAAACGACCGTTTTTAAAACTTATTTTTGCATTGATACATGTCCCCTGGTGCAGAACCCGGGTTCCCAAACCCTTTTTAGGACAATAACATGCATAATAGTTGTTATAATTAGCACTTTAGAATTCGAACGTTCGCATCCATTGTATTTAATAGGGTTCTAATGTTCGTTCGAACTTTCGGTCCGTTCGCGGGTTCTGGTGCGAACCGAACCCGGGGGTGTTCGGCTCATCACTAGTCCCTATGTACAAGGGACACAGCATCGGTCTCCTCTCCCTGACAGGACGTGGATCTCTGTGTTTACACACAGAGATCCACGTCCTTGTCTGTGTACCGGCCGATCGCGGGTACCTGGCGGACAACGCGGCCGCCAGGCACGCGCATCAGCATCTCAGTGATGCACCGGGCAAGACCGCGCCCCGCCGGCGGCGCTCGCGTGCCCCCAGTGGCCGGAGGAGCGGAGGCCGTATAATGACGGCCTCCCGGCATTTTAGAACCACTTTGCGGCTGTCATTTGTCATACGGCGGGCGCAAAGTGGTTAAGAAAGGCCAGGATTATTTCTTAAATGTACATAATATAACTGGGTACTGACATTTATAGGTAAAGTTGATCCGGGGGAATATCCGATTGCCTCTCGGGGGATCAGGAAATAATTTTTTCCCTGCTGTAGCAAATTGGATCATGCTCTGCTGGGGTTTTTCGCCTTCCTCTGGATCAACTGTGGGTATAGAATTAGGTATATGGGATTGTATGATAAAAAAATTAAATAATAATATGTTTGAACTGGATGGACTTGTGTCTTTTTTGCGCCTGACTAACTATGTAACTATGTAACTATGGTTTGTTTGATTCTGAACTCAACATGGTAATTGAAAGAGCCAATCACATTGGCCTCTGTACAATGTAGGAGATGGCCGACTCTATTGCGAGAAGGTGTCCTGTGTTTTTTAAATTATTATAATGTATAATCTACTGTGTGAAGCTCTGTGACAACAAGTCTGACCTGTAGTGAAATCCTGATTAATCACAATGGCCAGGTGGGCACGGAGTCACCTCGTCTGGTTAAAGGATTAGTAAGTAGCTCATGTTAATTATGTTTCTAGTTACAGTTTGTGTTATCCTGGTGTATATATTTGTGTGAGCTCTCAAATAAGGAAGGCTATTCCTGATGTACTCCAAGACTAGTGTGGTCTGGTTCTTGGGGGTTACTATAGCCAGATCCATTGGTCTCGTGTTCCAGGACTTAGGAAGTGATATACTGACGGAAGCACTCATGCGGAGTGTGGGACGTTCCGTCACACTCACCCACCCAGCGGATTCAGTGTTGTCCTGCTGACATCCTTCTGTCAGACACCACTCAGCCCCATGCCACCACCTTATTTGTGATGTCATGGAGAGGCCCGCCAGCTCTTCTTGGTTCAGCTGGCGGGGCCTCGTGATGACATGCTGCTAGGCCTGCCCCTCTTCTAACTACTGAATGGAAGATATGCAACGTGCATTTCCCAGGAGGCCCAGTGAGCACTGTGCACGTCATTCGCCAAGGAAAAAGGTTGTTATAAAAAGGTAAAAAATAAATAAAATAACGGCATTAAATCCAAAACCAAAAACGTAATATATTGCAGCTTACCTATGTTAGATGTGGTAGCTGCATTTGTTTTCTTTTTAACCACTTCAGCTCCAGGCCGTTTTGCTGGTCAAAGATCAGGCCACTTTTTGCGATTGGGCACTGCGTCACTTTAACTGACAATTGTGCGGTCGTGCAAAGTGGCTCCCAAACAAAATTGACGTCCTTTTTTTCCCACAAATAGAGCTTTCTTTTGGTGGTATTTGATCACCTCTGCGTTTTTTATTTTTTGCGCTATAAACAAAAATAAAGCGACAATTTTGAAAAAAATTCAATATTTTTTACTTTTTGCTATAATAAATATCCCCACAGAAAAAATATTTTTTTACCTCAGTTTATGCCGATATGTATTCTTCTACATATTTTTGGTAAAAAATCATAATAAGCGTTCATTGATTGGTTTGCGCAAAAGTTATAGCATCTACAAAATAGGAGGTAGTTTTATGGCATTTTTATTAATATTTTTTTTTTTTACTAGTAATGGCGGCGATCAGCGATTATTATCGTGACTGCGTGTTATAAAGATTTTCTTTAATCTAATATCTAAAATTCATCTATTAACAAATGAATGAATGGAGTGGGTCTTTGAGAATACCGGTAATTGACTTGCTTATATATATATCATTATTCTAAATATGGAAAAAGTGAAAAATATATCGATTTTTATATATTTATGTAAAGGTTTATACAATTTGTTAAGCTTCAAATGCTTTTCCATAGAGCTAACATATGGATTTAATTAGCCTGAATTGGCTTCCTCTTGAAATTCTCACCTCCCCCATCGTAAGAGAAGAAAGATCTCATATTACTTAAGATGTAAAAGTATTTTAGCTAAGATTATAAGTTCTTAAATATTGCTATATTTCTTGATTAGGATATTAATAAGAATGTTTGGTTTTTAATGTATCCATAGTGTAATATTTAGTATTTGATCCAGATATTTAGTAATATTATATTACAAGTTAAATAATGCTTATTTTAGCTACTCACATCGTTCACAGCCCCACCCTTAGGAATTTTAGACACTGAACAACTCCCTTCTGAAGGATATTTTTGAAGTTCGCGGGCTTTAAGAAACGTTTTTTAGAAGGTTGGGGGCGGGTTATATAAGCAGAGAGGAGCAGACATGAGGTCTCATGAATACTACACACACTTCTGCTCACACTTGCAGAAATGAGCTGACATGCTGGAACACTGATTTACACACAGGAGACATGGAAGGAAGCTAATTCAGCTTCACACACACACACACACACAAAGATATTCATTTGATTTAATTTTCATTTCAAGAATAAGAAACTTATTGATGACATATTGATATTATTTTATGCAACATTTTACTATTTTATAATTAAATCAATTTTGAGATTTTACATGAGAACTGGACGGATTTTCTTGGAACTTTTCTAATCAATATGAATTATTCAATATCGATTATTAATACAGCAATATTATCGATTTATCTATATTTATTTCAATGGCGAGCTTTTAGCCACGATCGTTTTGCCAGAATATCGAAAGATTTTGAATTATTTCTCCTATCGCTTGCCGAGAGGGAAAACAAGCATTGATTATGCAGACAAGCTTCAAGGAGAAATAACAATGATAGAACTTTCGGCATCATCGAATGAATCTGGAAACATAGAAGTATTCGGTGAGAAGCTTACACACGTAAGAAAATCCTGTTTCTTGATGACGTAATGTCCCGTGAAGAGAGGGAAAGAGTGCGTTACATGAAAGAAGTCATCCTACATTGGTAACTAATGGATTGTATTCATGAATTATCCAGTGAGAGTAATTTAGAATTCAAAAATCTGTAAAGATTTGTTAAAGATGATGAATTATGGTGTTACATGATCAATGAATGTTTACAAGCTAATATTGAGATACAAAAATCTAAATTTACTTTTAAGAAATTCAGCAAACAGATTAGGAATTTGATTAAGCTTGTTAAAGTTTTTGATGCAATGATTTTAGAAGCTCCGGAAAGGAATGTAATTTTACAACAGGGAAAACAGAGGACAATAATTTATGTACTATTTGTTCGATTTTGAATGAACGAATAGATGATTTGCAAAGTGCAATTCAAATAAAAGATATTCAGTTGTTTGAGTTACAGAATAATGTAAAGTCTAAAGAAGAGTCAAGCTACAGTAATGTTAGTGATGATTCTAAGCAGAAGTAAAGTTAAGCGGTCCATAGGGGAATATGGCCAGGAACATATATTGAATAAAGCTGTAGCATGCAGACACAGTTTAGACACACAAAAGAAAGATGGTGAACTCAGAGTTGCCATGTGTATAGCCACACCCAGATATGATGAGATACACGTCACAGACAGGAAACAGGAAATGCTAATTGCTTTCAGAGTAAGGAAAATAGACATGTACAGAAAGAATGTTTGAAATATAAATTAGATTCACAAAGACAAACTTTGGAATTAAGAAAAGAGGAACATTTTTAGCAATTTGTTCTTCCTTGTCCAAACAGGTCGATTGACTTGCCTTATGCCTCAGAAGTCAAACAGATCAGTACATTGACTGTTAATGACAGTTCACTCAATAAGACAAACAATGCTGACAATGAGAGAAATGGATTACTTCCACTGCCTAAATCAAGGGGAAAAAAAGTGTTAACTTCTCCAACATTAAATTATGTTGCTCCAATTCTAATTGATCAGTCCATTTACAGTAATGTTGGAAATTTTTCTACAGCAGTCGATGACATGTCTTCAGATTTTAAGTGGCCACATACAAAAACCAATCTTGTATTGAAAAAATTGGTTCAAACACATAAAAGTCTTTGGAGTCAGACCAAAAGTGACACAGGTTTGTTTAAAGATATTGAAATTGAGATTGAAAGAAAATACCCTAAACCTCAAAGTCAAAATAAGTTGCCACAGGAATCAATAGGTCCAGTTTCTGACATTGTACAAAAATTTTTACAACAAGGAATATTAAAGAAAGCACAATCTGTGGTAAATAATTGCATTTGGCCTATCAAGAATGAGGATTTGTTTTCTTTATCAGTTGATGTACGAGCACTGAATAAATGCATTACAATTCACACACCTATTCTTCCTGACTTAAATTTAATGCTACACATGGATGCCAAGCCCAAAGTATTTTCTGTACTGGAAATCGCCAGCAGTCATTTTTCAGTAGCATTAAATAAAAGCTGTCAATATAAACTTGCCTTCAGCTTTAATAAAGAAACATATGCATTCACTAGATAAATTCCAGGATTGGACATTAGTGATGGCATAGTACATGAGAGTTTGCAGGAAGTATTATCAAAATTCTCTAGACCAGAATGTATTTTCCAGCATGTGGACAAGTTTTTGCTGACTACACAAAGTATAGAAGAGCACATCACTCTTTTGTCAGAGTTATTTACTTTGATACAAACAGCAGGGCTGAAACTGAACACGGAGCTAGTTCATTTGATGAAGAATCAGGTAATATTCATGCATATGCAAATTAGTCATGGACAGAGAAGATTATCACAGGAAAAAGTTAGAAAAGTTTCTGCTTTTCCAGTTCCAACATCTTACAAGGCATTACATCAATTTTTAAAAGAAATAAATTGTTGCAAAGAGTTTTTACAGACATATGATGATAAAGTTAAACCATTATTTGATTTGTTGAGACAAAAAAATGGTGTGTTTGATAGATGGGGTCAACTCCAGACAGATGCCTTTGAAATGTTGAAAAGGGATGTGCAGAATGCTCATTCATTGAGTACAATTGAAATTGGCTTGTCTATGTCTGTTGGACTGCACACTGATGTATCGGAGAATTCGATTTCAGTTACTTTGTCTCAATTAAAAAAAGGTAATCAGAAAATAATAGGATTTTTCTCCAGAGGTTTGACAAATATGGAAAATACCTTTAATGCACATACTAAGCAATTGTTAAGTGTTTATTTTCCAGTTAAAGTAGCAGAAAAGATTGTGAAATCTAGTAGGATCATATTACAGACATCTGATCAATCACTAAAACTTCTTCTAAAAAGAATTAATTCAGGAGAATTATATGACAGATATTGTCCATTTGTTAAAACTTTACAATCTAAATCTATACAGGTAGATTTGATAACAGAACACTTTGAGCAATGTGTACAACATGATGTTTCTAAAATAAGTGCTGAGAGAGGCTTTAAGCCAGTATTTGTTAAAGCGGAGTTCCACCCAAATGTGTAACTTCCGCTAAATCCACTCCTCGCCCCTTACATGCCACATTTGGCATGTAATTTTTTTTGGGGGGGAGTGGGGGCTTCAGTAGAAGTGGGACTTCCTGTCCCACTTTCTCTTTACGCCCTGGGGTCACCTAGGCGATACGTCATATAACCTTCTGGCGGCCCCTCCCTGTAGGCGATCACCTGGGACGTGACAGGTCCCAGGCGATTGCCTGTCCACTCAGAGAGCGCTGCGCCGTTCGCACATGCACAGTGAGTGCCTGGCCGTGAAGCCGAAAGCTGTCACGGCCGGGTGCCCACACTATGAATGGAGGCGCCGGCGGAGAAGGGGGGAGAGGAGCAGAGCTCCGGGCGGCGCGGCGCTGGGCAGTGGAGCAGGTAAGTTTTGTGTTTATTAAAAGCCAGCAGCTACACTTTTTGTAGCTGCTGACTTTTAATAAACATAAAAAAAGGCTGGAACTCCCCTTTAATGATATCAAGATTTGTGCTACTCAAAGAATGTCATTCAGCCAAAATTCTACAGAAAATGCTGAATTGGAAGATAAAAATTACAGTACAGCACGCATTACTCTGAAATTTATAGGTCAGAAGTGAATGGATATACTTAATTTCAGTCCTCCGGGGTGATTGGAAAGAAATAGTATAAGAAGTATAGGAAATAGTATAAGAAGTATAGGAAATAGTATAAGAAGTATAGGTTAGTCTAAAAATAATAATTATGATATATGAAATGTATTTTTTCATTCAAAAAATTGATGCTGCATTCTTTTACAGGATCTGACTTATAGGTCACCAAAAGAAGAGAAATTTAATATTTCTAGACTAGGATTGAGCTTCGTGTTCGAGTCGAACCCATGTTCGACTCGAACATCGGCTGTTTGGCTGTTCGCCGAATTGCGAACATTATGGGCGGTTCGTGCCAAATTCGAGTGGCGCGTCACGGCCCATAATTCACTGCGGCATCGCAGTGCATTGCTGGCTGATGATTGGCCAAGCATGCACTATGACCCGCATGCGTTGGTCAATCACAGTGCAGAAAAAACAGAGAGCCGTAATTGGCCAAAGCCAAGGTGGCTTTGGCCAATTATGGCTCAGGGGGTTTAGTACACTCCCCACACTATATAAGGCCGCCGACTCGGTGGCCTTGTGTAGTGTGTTGAAGTTGTGAAAAGAGGTAGTTTACAGAGACAGACAGTGTCATTTATATTGAGTTAGATAGAGCAGGCAGGCGAGTCAGTTAGCTGCATTTACAGTGTGTAGAGTATATATATGCATCCTAGGTGTTGTATTTATATATTTATACACTGTATTTAGTTTAGCTAGATCTGTTCCTGGTTTTCTCTATACTGTGAAAGGCAGGCAGGTGATTGTGCTAGCTGCAGACAGTCAGTGTTTCACTTAGTGTACTGTGTGCTTTGCATAGCGTTCACCTAAAGCTTACCTAAATACAGTTAGTGAGTGACTAATAGTGGTGTTCTCATAATTAAAACACAGGCAGAGAGCTGCAAGTATTTTCAGTGTACTGTGTCCCTCTCTGCACAGTTTTCACCTAAAACTAACTGCTGCTGCTGCTTTTCCCATACTAATACCACAGCAGGCAGTTGATTCTGATAGCTGCATTATCAGTACAGACAAATATATATATATATATATATATATATATATATATATATATATATATATATATATATATATATACACATGCCACCTTTGTGCAGCTACATCTCACTGCAGGCCATTAGTATGTCTGGAAGGCAAACAAGGAGAGGCAGACAGTCACAAGGCAATAAAAGGGCAAGCAGGCTTTGTGTCTAGAGGCAACAGTGCTGCTGGTCATGGACACGGTGCATCCTCATCAGCACGTGGCCGTGGGACACGCTTGTCCTTCTTTTCGGCAGCTGGCCATGTTGAGCCGCAACATATCCAAGACTTGGTAGAGTGGATGACCAAGCCGTCTTCCTCCTCCTCGTCCTCTCTCAGCCAGGCTCAGGGTACTTTGTCTGGCAAAGCAGCTGCCAAAGCGGCCTCTTCCCTCGGCTTAATGGCATCAGTCACTCCTTCCTTAGCCCCACCATGTCCTCCTGAGGAGTCCCCCGAACTGTTTGACCACAGTGTTGGGTACATGCTCCAGGAGGATGCCCAGCGTTTTGAAGGCTCCTATGATGGAACCCAGCTGGAGGAAGGCAGTAACGTGAGTTCAGAGAGAGGGGGTAGTAACGTGAGCCCAGAGAGAGGCGGTGCCCAACAAGGACAGCTATCTGGCAGTCACGTTCCCCCAGATGCAGCATACTGCCAGATTGGCTCCATTGATGAGGAGGGACGGGATGATGAGGTCACTGACTCCACGTGGGTGCCTCATAGGAGAGAGGAGGAGGAGGAGAAGGCTTAAGTGCAGCACACCAACCGCATCACACCGCAGAGCTCCGCATGTACAGGGCGCTGCTGTCTCTGCGCGTTATTCCAAAAGTTCTTTGGTGTGGGCCTTTTTTTGCAGATCGCACCATTGCCATTTGCAACATATGTCTAAAGCGTATCTCGCGTGGCCAAAATATCAGTCGCTTGGGCACCACGTTCTTGACCAGACATATGTTGACCTGCCATGCAGTCCGTTGGCAAGCGTACCTAAAAGACCCACACCAAAGAACAAAGCGGACCTCTCCTTGCTCCTCATCAGCTGGGATCTCCAACCCCACTATACCTTCAGTCCTCTCTGAAACCTGCACTGAAAGGAATGAAGGTGTAGAATTTGGTGTGTCACAGCCAAGTACTTGTGGACAATCTGCTATCGGTACACCGACGTCCGATTGTACCAGGCAAATTTCCCTGCCCCAGCTGATGCACCGCCGAAAGAAGTTTGCTCCTAGCCATCCACATGCCCAGCGGTTGAATGCTAGCTTGGCTAAAATGCTAGCACTTCAACTGCTGTGTTGTAGTTGGTAGACTCTGCCCCCTTCCGTGAGTTTGTTGAATGTGCTGTTCCTCAGGGGCAGGTTCCCAAACGCCACTTTTTCTCACGGAAGGCGATTCTGGCTCTCTACCGTCATGTGGAAGGCAATGTCTTGGCCTCGCTGGACAGGGCGGTCAGCGGTAAGGTGCATATTACCGCTGACTCATGGTCCAGCAGGCATGGACAGGGACGTTACCTATCTTTCACGATGCATTGGGTGACTTTGCTGGCAGCTGGGAAGGATGCAGGACAAGGTTCAGTAGTGTTGGAGGTTGTTCTGCCACCACGCCTCCAAAATGTTACTACTGGTGATTCTGACACACCTCTCTCCTCCACCCCCTCCTCTTCTTCTTCCTCCATGGCCTCTACCTGTTCTTTGTCCTTGGAAGCAGTGGTGCTTTGTAGGCGTTCAAGGGGCTACGCAAGTACGCAGGCAAAAAGATGCCATGCGGTGCTTGAGCTGGTGTGCTTGGGGGACAGGAGCCACACTGGGGCAGAGATTCTGTCAGCTCTGCAGGGGCAGGCTCAGAGGTGGTTGACGCCACGCCAGCTTAAGCCAGGAAAGGTGGTTTCCGACAATGGCACCAACCTCCTCTCCGCCCTCCGACAGGGACAACTGACCCATGTGCCCTGTTTGGCTCACGTCCTTAACTTGGTGGTGCAGCGGTTCTTGGGCAGGTTCCCGGGCTTACAGGAGGTCCTGAAGCAGGCCAGGAAACTCTGTGGGCATTTCCGCCGGTCATATAATGCCAGTGCTCGGCTGGCTGACCTGCAAAAGGATTACAACCTGCCCAAGAACTGCCTAATCTGTGACATGCACACCAGGCGGAACTCTATGTTGGCCATGCTGCAGTGGCTGCACATGCAGCAGAGGGCCATCAATGAGTATCTGTTGTAATATGGCACCAGGACAGGGTCAGGGGAGCTTGGATTTTTTTCCCCACGCCAGTGGGCCATGATCAGGGATGCATGTACTGTCCTGTCACCATTTGAGGAGGCCACGAGGATGGTGAGCAGTAACAGTGCATGCATCAGTGACACTGTCCCTCTTGTCCACCCGTTGGAGCACACGCTGCGTGGAATAATGGACAGGGCACTTGAGGCAGAACAGAGGCAGGAAGAGGAGGACTTCCTTACCTCTCAATGCCCCCTTTATCCAGACAGTGTTCCTGCTGGCCCGGCTATCACACAGGAAGAGGACGAGGAGGAGGATTATTGTGTCAGCATGGAGGTGGAGCCTAGCACTCAGCATCAGCAGCAGTCTTCAAGGGATCAATTACAGTCCCAAGACACCCATGGACTTGTACGTGGCTGGGAGGAGGTGGCTGCGGATCAAGTCGTCCTTAGTGACCCAGAGGACTCCGCACGAATGCCTCAGCAAACCTACGCTGCATGGCCTCCCTGATCCTGCAAAGGATCCTCTTATTCGTGCGATCAAGGAGAGGGATCATTACTGGCTGGCAACCCTCCTTGATCCACGTTACAAGGGTAAGGTTGAGGACCTTATCTTGCCGTCACAGAGGGAGCAGAGGATGAAGCATCTTCGGGAGGCCTTGCAGAAAGGTCTGTGCAACGCGTTCCCAGAGACTGGGAGATTACAAATTCCTAGTCCTGGACAACATGTTGCTGAGGCTCCGGTCAGTCAAAGAAGGAGCGGTGGAGAAGGTGGCCGTCTGACCGATGCGTTCAGACAATTTTTTAGTCCGCAGCCCCAAGGTATGATCGCTTCCAGCAACCATCGCCAGCATCTGGTTTACATGGTGCAGGAATACCTAGGGGCAAGATCAGACTTGGACACCTTTCCCACCGAAAATCCTCTGGGTTACTGGGTCTTGAGGATGGATCACTGGCCAGAGCTTGCACAGTATGCAATTGAGGTAATGGCCTGTTCTGCATCCAGCGTTCTTTCGGAACGCACATTCAGTGCTGCTGGAGGCTTTGTAACCGATCACAGGGTGCGCCTGTCCACCGACTCGGTCGATCGACTGACCTTCATAAAAATTAATCAGTCTTGGATCAGCACCAACTAACAAGCACCTGATGCTGATGTAACCGATTTTTTTTTTTGTGGAAATGTCAGATCCCTTCAAGACTGCCTATGCTGATGCTGAGAGACTATCCTGTTATGCTGAGTGACTATCCTCTTCCTCCTCAATAATCATGCTGATAGCTTGAAAGAACATTTTTGGTTCTGGGCACCGCCACCAGTGGCTAAGGCCCAATTTTTCAGCCCCTGTTCAACGGGGGCGTGTATTTACAATTGTTGATGCAATGCTTTGCAGCAGGGCTCATTGCTGCGCTCCAAGTACAGTATCTGTGAGGGGTTGCAGTGTTCTGGCACCAGCACCAGTGCCTAAGGCCCAATTTTTCAGCCCCTGTTTAACAGGGTCGTGTATTTACAATTTTTGATGCAATGCTTTGCAACAGGGCTTATTGCTGTGCTCCAACTACAGTATCTGTGAGGGGTTGCAGTGTTGTGGCACCAGCACCAGTGCCTAAGGCCCAATTTTCTGCCCCTGTTTAACAGGGGCATGTAATTAAAATTTTTGATGCAATACTTTGCAACCGGGCTCATTGCTGCGCTCCAAGTACAGTATCTGTGAGGGGTTGCAGTGTTGTGGCACCAGTGCCTAAGGCACAATTTTTATGCTCCTCTTCAACAGTGGCATGTAATTACAATTCTTGATCTAATAATTCACAGCAGGGCCCATTCCTGCGCCCACCAAGAGTAACTGTGAGGGCTTACAGTGTTGTGGCAACACTACCACCACCACCACCACCAACAAAGGCCCAATTTTTCTGCCCCTGTTCAACAGGGGCATGTAATTACAATTCTTGATCTAATAATTCACAGCAGGGCCCATTCCTGCGCCCACCAAGAGTAATTGTGAGGGCTTACAGTGTTGTGGCAACACCACCAAAGGCCCAATTTTTTTTGCCCCTGTTCAACAGGGGCATGTGATTACAATTCTTGATCTAATATTTTACAGCAGGGCCCATTCCTGCGCCCACCAAGAGTAACTGTGAGGGCTTACAGTGTTGTGGCAACACTACCACCACCACCACCACCAACAAAGGCCCAATTTTTCTGCCCCTGTTCAACAGGGGCATGTAATTACAATTCTTGATCTAATAATTCACAGCAGGGCCCATTCCTGCGCCCACCAAGAGTAACTGTGAGGGCTTACAGTGTTGTGGCAACACTACCACCACCACCACCACCAACAAAGGCCCAATTTTTCTGCCCCTGTTCAATAGGGGCATGTAATTACAATTCTTGATCTAATAATTCACAGCAGGGCCCATTCCTGCGCCCACCAAGAGTAATTGTGAGGGCTTACGGTGTTGTGGCAACACCACCAAAGGCCCAATTTTTTTTGCCCCTGTTCAACAGGGGCATGTGATTACAATTCTTGATCTAATATTTTACAGCTGGGCCCATTCCTGCGCCCACCAAGAGTAACTGTGAGGACTTACAGTGTTGTGGCACCAGCACCACCACCAGCACCACCACCAAAGGCCCAATTTTTCCTACCACTGTTAAACAATGACATGTAATTACAATTCTTGATTATAATAGTTCACAGCAGGGCGTTCCAGCGCCCACCAAGAGTAACTGTGAGGGCTTACAGTGTTGTGGCAACACCAACACCTAAGGGCCAAATTTCTGCAGAGTATATATGGCAGGCCCCTACTTTCAAACATCCAACTTACAAACGACTCCTACTTGCAAACGGAAGTAGACAACTGGAAATGAGAGGAAATCTACCCCTAGGAAGGGAAATTCTCTCCTGTAAGAGTTAATATGGGGAAAAGGTGTCTCCTATCCACTGATGCTTTATCACCAATCCTTGTTTCACTAAAAACCCCAGGACCAGACATTACATTAAAGCCGCAAGCAGTTTTAAATGACTTTTTTTTTTTTTAAGAATTGTCATTCTGTGCAGGGACAGTTCTAAACACGGGAAACACATGCCTCTTCACAGGCATACTATAAACACCCCATAGGTACGATATTTAAAGGAATATTTCACTATTTTTTCACTTTATGCATCATTAAAATCACTTCTCCCGAAAAAACGGCCATTTTTAAAACTTCTTTTTGCATTGATACATGTCCCCTGGGGCAGGACCCGGGTCCCCAAATGTTTTTTAGGACAATAATTTGCATATTAGCCTTTATAATTAGCACGTTTGATTTTGAACGTTCGCGTCCATTGTATTTAATAGGGTTCTAAAGTTCGCGCAAACTTTCGGTCCGTTCGCAGGTTCTGGTGCAAACCGAACTGGGGGGTGTTTGGCTCATCCCTATTCTAGACCTTCCAGATGAAAACAAGCCCTTTAAGCTTAAGAATATAGTTCTGGGAGAAGATGACATAAGAGATTCATTCGTCATAATTATTGTTGTCTTTCTATGTTCAATAAAGTTTTGCAACTTTACAGGAGTACAGGAGGAAGAAAAAAGAAAGAAGAATCTCTATACCTGTAATGCGAGAGAAACTTATAAAAACAATTGACTTTTGATTTTTGACGACTGATGATATAATTTTATCCATCAGATATATTGCAGTTTTTATATATCAACTTTTTATGTGACGAGATATGTTTTTCATATCAAGAGGAGATATTTTTTATACATCAATTTTTATAAACACATGTAGTGTACTTTACTTTTTTTTACAATAGAGTCAGTCATTCTAGTTAGTAGGAACATCTGATGTTAATTATATGTACATTTTTCTTAAAGGTACATAAAAAAGTTAGGATTAACTTTACATTGTAATATGCATTTAGTTTTAAAATCATTTCACATATATGAACAAATTGAAGTTAAGAATATATTTTATGTTTACATTTTGACAAGGTTATTTGAAAGGTTGTATGGTTATAGTTGAATATGCTAAACATAATTTGGAGGGAAAATATGAAACATATATTTCTGAAGTGACAATCATACTTCAAAGTATTGTACAACAATGTTACATTTATGAATTTAGAAATATTAAGGGGATTGATTTTATTGTAAAAGAAAAAGAAATTAATAAGGTAAAAAATAAAATAAAAATTTATGGTATATGAAGCAAAAGGTTTTCTGAAATCACTTCTCCTTATGTGGAATTGAAATTGAGAATATATTCAAGTCAATTATCTTAAGATCTAAGGATGTTTGGATACAGATGTGATGAGATTGAATATGAATTTAGATAGGAAAATGAAAGATTGTTAAACAATCATTTTGAGAGGGAATTGTTATAAAGATTTTCTTTAATCTAATATCTAATATTCAGCTATTAACAATATTAACAAATGAATGAATGGAGTGGGTCTTTGAGAATAATTGACTTGCTTATATATGTATATCATTATTCTAAATATGGAAAAAGTGAAAAATATATAGATTTTTATATATTTATGTAAAGGTATATACAATGTTTGGTTTTTAATGTATCCATAGTGTAATATTTAGTATTTGATCCAGATATTTAGTAATATTATATTACAAGTTAAATAATGCTTATTTTAGCTACTCACATCGTTCACAGCCCCACCCTTAGGAATTTTAGACACTGAACAACTCCCTTCTGAAGGATATATTTGAAGTTCGCGGGCTTTAAGAAACGTTTTTTAGAAGGTTGGGGCGGGTTATATAAGCAGAGAGGAGCAGACATGCGGTCTCTTGAATACTACACACACTTCTGCTCAAACTTGCAGAAATGAGCTGACATGCTGGAACACTGATTCACACACAGGAGACATGGAAGGAAGCTAATTCAGCTTCACACACACACACACACACACACACACACACAAAGATATTCATTTATTCAATTTTCATTTCAAGAATAAGAAACTTATTGATGACATATTGATATTATTTTTATGTAACATTTTACAATTTTATAATTAAATCAATTTTGAGTTTTTACACGAGAACTGGACGGATTTTCTTGGAACTTTTGTCATCAATATGAATTATTGAATATCGATTATTAATACAGCAATATTATCGATTTATCGATATTTATTTCACTGTGACATTATGGTGGACACATCGGACACTTTTGACACATTTTTGGGACCATTGTCATTTTTACAGCGATCAGTGCTATACAAATGCACTGATTACTGTGAAAAATGACACTGGCAGTGAAGGGGTTAACCAGTAGGTGGCGCTGTATGGGTTAAGTGTGTCCTAGGGAGTGCTTCTTACTGTAGGGGGGATGGACTGTGTGTGACATGACACTGATCTCCGCTCTGATTACACGGAGCGGAGATCAGTGTCATTGTCACTAGGCAGAGCGGGGAGATGCTTGTTTACACTAGAAGTCCATAGACGCCGAGTGTATGACTGTGCCCCGCCCCCCGGCGCCTGCATCATTGGATTTGATTGACAGCAGCGGGAGCCAATGGCTGCGCTGCTATCAATCTATCCAATCAAAGCCGGGACTCCGTGGAGAGGACGACGGCCGAGCAGGTGAACTGGCTGAGGTAAGTAAAACGGAGGGGGGGCCTGGGGGGCCAGTGATTGCCAGGTGTTTTTTCACCTTAATGCATAGGATGTACAACACCATGGCATGTGTCACAGCCATATACATGTATAATAGGAATGTGTCATTGTACAGCGCTATGAAATATGTCTGAGCCATATCCGTGAGTAGCAGGAATGTGCATCTGTACAATGCTATGGCACATGTCAGAGCCACATGCATGTATAGCAGCAATGTGCCATGGTACAACGGTACGGCATATGTCAGAGCCATATACTGTACATGTATAGCAGGAATGAGTCATTATACAACACTACAGCATATGTCAGAGCCAAATACATATATAGTAGCAATGTGTCATTGTACAACGCTACAGAATATGTCAGAGGTAAGTATAAAATGTAGCTGATGGTTGCCTACATCCCTTAAATACATGTATAGGGAACAAGGACCCTCCTAAATGGGACTTTACATGGCAACAGATAATATTACCCAAATTAATTGCAATTAGGAGTATATTGTTCAAAAGATTTTTACAAAGTACTTTATTATCCACTTGCCGACCAGCCACAGTATATACTGTATACTGTGGCAGGCCGGCTCTCCTGCGCAAACCGATTTACCAGTACGTCGGTCCGTGCGTGTTAAACTGGGGGTACGCGCGTTCGCCGCATGCCACGGGAGAGCGCCTGGGGCTCCTGCAGACTCGAGGTCTGCCGGCGACCCGTGATCACGGTACACAGAGGCAGAACAGAGAGCAGCCTATGTAAATAAGGCGGATCCCCATTCTGTCAGAGGACATAATGGAGATCTGCTGTTCCCAGTAATTGGGAACAGTGATCTCTGTGGTGTTCCAGTAAGCCCATCCCCCATACAGTTAGGACCCACCCAATAACACAGTTAACCCCTTGATCGCCCCTAGTGTTAACCCCTTCCCTGCCAGTGTCAATTATACATCGATCAGTGCATTTTTATAGCACTGATCAATGTAATAATGTCACTGGTCCCCAAAAATTAAACACTGCAGAGGTGATCAAATACCACCAAAAGAAACCGTAAAATCCTTTTCTCTGTCATCCATGGACGGACACAGCTCCTTAATTCTTGTCTTGTGGGTTATGTTCCATCTATTAGGAGAGGACTAGGCAGACATGTTAGTTATCTAAATACATGTAACTTTAACAGAGTTAAACAGCCCCGCCCAGGGGGCGGTCCCTCTGGTCATAACCCCTCACCCTGCAGCTAGCAGCTCAGTTCGTCAAAAAGCAGTAAAAACTTAAAAAGGAGGGGTGGGTGCTGTGTCCGTCAATGGACGACAGAGAAAAGGATTTTACAGTAAGTAAAAAAATCCTATTTTCTCTTTTCGTCCATGGACGGACACAGCTCCTTAATTCTTGACTTGTGGGACATCCCCAAGTAGTGTCAAAAAAACGAGGGGTGGGAACAGCAATCAAAAAACAAACTTCACCCCAAACAGCAGAGCTCCTCAACGGAGGAGTTGCAACCTCAAACAGCCGCCTGTAAAACCTTGCGGCCAAAATAAGTATCCGAAGATGCACTCACATCAACCTTGTAAAACTTTGAGAAAATGTGAACGAACGACCAGGTCGCCGCCTTACACACTTGTGAGACAGACACTTGATGTCGGAAAGCCCAAGAGGCACCAATAGCCCTGGTTGAATGCGCCGTGACAGGAAAAGGAGGCGCCCACCCCTTAAGGGCATAGGCCTGGATCACGGTCTGTCTGATCCACCGAGAAATGGTGGCCGACAGTACCGCCAGGCCCTTGTTTGGACCAGACACCGACACGAACAGTGAGTCAGATCTCCGAAACGGAGCAGTAGCGAACAGGTACACCCGTAAGGCACGTACCATGTCCAAAGTATGTAGCGCAACCTCCTTGGGATGCGGCAGCCTTGGACACAAGGATGGAAGTACAATGTCTTTGTTTAGGTGAAAAGCCGAAACTACCTTAGGAAGGAAAGAGGGTTGCGGGTGTAGCACCACTTTATCCTTATGGAGGACCAAGTAAGGTGATTTGCAAGACAAAGCTGCCATTTCAGAAACCCTTCTGACCGATGTAATGGCAACTAGAAAGGCAGGAAGAGAGGAATCTCCCTGATGTTCTCAAAAGGAGATTCCTGAAGTACCGAGAGCACCAGATTCAAGTCCCACAGAGGAAGCGGTGGTCTAATCGGGGGAACCACTTGTCGGACCCGCTGCACAAACGTGCTTACCAGTGAATGAGCCGCCAGGGCTCGTTGGAAGAAAACAGCCAAGGCTGAAATCTGCCCCTTAATAGTGCTTAAGGCCAGTTTCTGATCCACTCCTCTCTGTAAGAACAGCAGGATCCGAGAAACCGAATATGCCCGTGGGCGTCAATCCATCTCTTCACACATAGAGATGTAGGCCTTCCAAGTGCGATGGTAGATCTTCCGGGAAGATGACTTCCGAGCCCTCAACATGGTGGAGATTACCGAGTCTGACAGACCACGGTCCCTTAGAACCTGGCTTTCAATAGCCATGCCGTTTAAAGCCAGGATGAAGTATAGGACCTTGAGACAGAAGGTCCTCCCGCATTGGCAGACGCCAGGGAGGGTCCGCCACCAGGTGCACAAGGTCGGCGTACCAGGGATGCCGGGGCCAATCTGGGGCGATTAGAATTACCGGAATCCCCTCGGCCTCCACTCTGCGGAGCAGACGAGGAATCAACTTCAGTGGGGGGAAGGCATAAATGAGCGGATACTGACCCCATGGAGCCACTAACGCGTCTGACACGGCTGCCCAGGGATCTCTGGACCTGGCCACAAACCTCAACACCTTGCGATTGAGTCTAGAGGCCAGGAGATCCACATCTGGCGTGCACCATTTCTGACAAAGGAGTTGAAACACCTCCGGGTGTAGCGACCATTTCCCTTGGTCCAGCATCTGGCGGCTTAGATAGTCAGCCTGCCAGTTTTCTACACCCGGAATGTAAACAGCCGAGAGAGCCGGTACGCTTCTTTCGGCCCATGTTAGGATGTGAGCGACCTCCGACGCTGTGGCCGAGCTCCTTGTTCCTCCCTGATGGTTGACATAAGCCACCACCGTGGCGTTGTCCGACTGGATCCTGACTGGACGCCCCTGAAGTCTCTGTGACCACTTGGAGAGGCATAGCCTGATCGCTCGAAGCTTGAGAACATTGATCGGCAGAAGAGATTCTTCCGGAGTCCAGTGGCCCTGGGCCATCTGTACCCCCCAGACTCCCCCCGAACCTGTCAGGCTGGCATCCGTCGTGATCACAGTCCAGTGGAAAGGAAGGAATGACTTCCCGGACTGAAGTGCCGGGGATGTCAGCCACCAAGTCAGAGAGGCCCTGACTAGGTGATTTACTTGAATCTGATGATCCAAAGACCATGGGGATTTGTTCCATTTGGACAGAATCTCCTTCTGCAAAACTCAAGTGTGGGATTGGGCATACGGTACTGCCTCGGAGGAGGCTACCATGAGGCCCAGGACTCTCATGCAGGAACGGAGAGACAACCCTTTGCGGGATGCTAACAACCTCACTGCAGCTTGGAGCGTCTGCAACTTCCCTGGAGGAAGAAAGACTCTGGCCGCCGAGGATTCCAGAATCAACCCCAGGTACTCTAGGCGGTGGGTCGGTACTAACACTGACTCCTGGAGGTTCAGTACCCAACCAAATTATCGGAGAGTCTAACTGGCTATAGACACGTCCTCCTCTAATTCTGAGCTTGAAGCAGCTCTTAGAAGAAGATCATCTAAGTAGCTCATGACAGCAATGCCTCGCTGTCTCAGCAAAGCTGGGAGGGGGTCTGCACTGAAGGGGGGCTCTGCACTGAAGGGAGGGGGTCTGCACTGAAGGGGGGTCTGCACTGAAGGAGAAGTCTGCACTGAATGGGGGGTCTGTACTGAATGGAGGGTCTGTACTGAATGGAGGGTCTGCACTGAAGGGGGGTCTGCACTGAAGGGAGGGAGTCTGCACTGAAAGGGGGGTATGTGTAACATGCAGGGGGTCCAGAGCTGTGGGGGGCTGTATAATGTAAAGGGGTCCAGAGGTGCAGGGTGCTGTGTTACGTAAAGGGGTGCAGGGGGCTGTGTAATGTAAAGGGGTCCAGAGATGCAGGGTGCTGTGTAATATAAAGGGGTCCAGAGATGAAGGGTGCTGTGTATTGTAAAGGGGTCCAGAGGTGCAGGGTGCTGTGTAATGTAAAGGGGTCCAGAGATGCAGGGTGCTGTATAATGTAAAGGGGTCCAGAGGTGCAGGGTGCTGTGTTACATAAAGGGGTGCAGGGGGCTGTGTAATGTAAAGGGGTCCAGAGATGCAGGGTTCTGTGTAATCTAAAGGGGTCCAGAGATGAAGGGTGCTGTGTAATGTAAAGGGGTCCAGAGATGCAGGGTGCTGTATAATGTAAAGGGGTCCAGAGGTGCAGGGTGCTGTGTTACATAAAGGGGTGCAGGGGGCTGTGTAATGTAAAGGGGTCCAGAGATGCAGGGTGCTGTGTAATCTAAAGGGGTCCAGAGATGAAGGGTGCTGTGTAATGTAAAGGGGTCCAGAGGTGCAGGGTGCTGTGTAATGTAAAGGGGTCCAGAGATGCAGGGTGCTGTGTAATGTAAAGGGGTCCATAGATGCAGGGTGATGTGTAATGTAAAGGGGTCCAGAGGTGCAGGGTGCTGTGTAATGTAAAGGGGTCCAGGGGGCTGTGTAATGTAAAGGGGTCCAGAGATGCAGGGAGCTGTGTAATGTATAGGGGTCCAGAGGTGCAGTGTGGAGAGGGGTACACAGTAGTGACAAAGAGATATTGAAGGATGCAGAGGTATGCAGGGGGCACAGTGGGGTGTTTTTAAATTTTAACGTGGGGGGTGCCAAATATAGGATCCAGATATAGAATCCGCCCTGGGTGCCAAATGCTCTAGGTACGCCCCTGGCCCAAAGTGTCAGTATTTTGTGTGGCCACCATTATTTTTCAGCACTGCCTTAACCCTCTTGGGCATGGAGTTCACCAGAGTTTCACAGGCTGCCACTAGAGTCCTCTTCCACTCCTCCATGATGACATCACGGAGCTGGTGGATGTTGGAAACCTTGCTCTCCTCCACCTTCTGTTTGAGGATGCCCCACAGAGGCTTAATAGGGTTTAGGTCTGGAGACATGCTTGGCCAGTCCATCACCTTTACCCTCAGCTTCTTTAGCAAGGCAGTGGTCATCTTGGAGGTGTGTTTGGGGTCATTATGTTGGAATACTGCCCTGCGGCCCAGTCTCCAAAGGGAGGGGATCATGCTCTGCTTCAGTATGTCACAGTACATGCTGGCATTCATGGTTCCCTCAATAAACTGTAGCACTCATGCAGCCCCAGACCATGACACCACCATGAAGAGAAAGAGATCACCGCTCCAGGTGAGTGCGATAGGCAATTAGTATCTTACCAGGAACCACGGGTGCTGGCAATGCTTTTGATGCAGAGAGAAAAATTGAACCTATGGACAGCCGCACTCAAAAAAAAACGTTGAGGTTGCCTTTATTGGGTAAAAAACATGGAGCACTACAGGTCACAGCAAATAGTGGGGTACAGCCGACGCGTTTCACACTACGGTCTAGTGCTTAGTGTGAAACGCGTCGGCAGTACCCCTCTATTTGCTGTGACCTGCAGTGCTCCATGTTTTTTACCCAATAAAGGCAACCTCAATGTTTTTTTGGAGTGCGGCTGTCCATATGTTCCATTTTTCTCTCTGCATGACACCACCATGCTTGACTGTAGGCAAGACACACTTGTCTTTGTACTCCACACCTGGTTGCCGCCATCTAAACCAAATAAGTTTATCTTGGTCTCATCAGGGCTGTTCTGAGTGGAACCTGTCCTGTTAAACCGCTGTATGATCTTGGCCACCGTACTGCAGCTCAGTTTCAGGGTCTTGGCAATCTTCTTATAGCCTAGGCCATCTTTATGTAGAGCAACAATTCTTTTTTTCAGATCCTCAGAGAGTTCCTTGCCATGAGGTGACCAGTATAAGAGAGTAAGAGCAATAACACCAAATTTAAAACACCTGCTCCCCATTCACACCTGAGACCTTGTAACACTAAGGAGTCACATGACACCGGGGAAGGAAAACGGCTAATTGGGCTCAATTTGGACATTTTCACTTAGGGGTGTACTCAATTTTGTTGCCAGCGGTTTAGACATTAATGCTGTGTGTTGAGTTATTTTGAAGGGACAGTAAATTTACACCGTTATACAAGCTGTACACTCACTATTTATATTGTAGCAAAGTGTAATTTCTTCAGTGTTGTCACATGAAAAGATATAATAAAATATTTACAAAAATGTGAGGGGTGTACTCACTTTTGTGAGATACTGTATTTTCTAATTCTGTTGCAGTCAGATTTAATTGATTTTGCTGTTTATTGTTGTTTACTCTGTCTCCTATGTGGTAGTCTTCTGCCACTTGGGCGACAGGGATGTTATTGTAATATGTTTGAGCAATAACTGGATAAAAATAAAAAATTAAATTTTGGCTTTCGGAGGAGAAGCCAATATGGGGTTAATTGCCAGCAGCCAAGTGTATGGCTTGGACTACTGTATGAGGTGGCTGCACAATCAGCTCATTAGGTTATGAGAAAAGCGCAAAATGTTGCACCAACAATCAACCTGGTGTCAAGAAATCCCAATGTGTTTCACTCCTCAAAGGAGCTTAATTATGATTAGGTTCCTTGGAGGAGTAAAACACATTGGACTGTCTTGGCACCAGGTTGATTGTCAGTGCATTGTTTTGCTTCAATAAATTCAAGTTGGCTTTTTTGATAAGCAGTTCCTCCTTCATTTTTTAGATTATTAAAGTGTTATATGTTTAAGGGTTCATGACCATGGAGAGCCTAAAGAGCTTGCACCTACAGTCAAGAGCTGAGTGCAGCTTGCAGTGGAAGACTAATGCCTCATTCACCCGACTGGTATTCCCGGCGGTAAAAAGTCCGGTGGGAATCGAGAGGGGAAAACCGAGAACCTGCTCGGTAACTTTCCCCCTGTACACACGAGAGGCTTTCCCCCTCTGGAAAACCGCGGTGAGAGCTTTGCCCGGGAATCCCGGTCGTGTGTATGCTCCATCGCAGTTTTTCCCATAGGAAAACTGCCGGGAAAAAAGAGAAAATGTTCTCTTTTTTTTCCCCGCAGTTTTCCTGTCGGGAAAACTGCGATGGAGCATACACACGGCCGTGATTCCTGGCCAAAAGCTCTCATGGCAGTTTTCCTGCCGGCAAAACCGGTCGTGTGTACGAGGCATATCTCTTCAAGTATATGGTGGAAGACCAACATCCTGTAAATCTGTTTGAATCGCCAACAGGATGATTTTTAAATACATGCCAATTCATCATTAGGAGGGTGAATCACAGGGGAATAACAATAGTTCTTTATATAGCAAAGGAAAGAATGTGCTCCACAAAATATATCTTTTGATCCCTAAAAGCACCCACCACCTCTAAGATAGTACACTTCAGAATTCTGACTTAATTAATGAGTCAGAATTTTGCCAATAACGGATTTAACAATGATTGTAGCAATCCAAGCCAAGCAATTAGGTATCTCATAATCAATTTATTTTAAACCTAAAAGTAAACTCTCGTCCAACCCCCTGTCCTTCATAACCGCCTACCCCAATCTTAGCATGTATTTTATGCCTTTTTAATAATTACTTTTTCCGCAAATCTTCAGACCAGGCACATGATGTACAAGGTTCTCTTCACCTCTTCTTCAGCACTAATGCCGCGTACACACGATCGATTTTTTCGACGGTAAAAACACCGTCGAGAAAATCGACGTTAAAAACGAGGAACAGCTTGTTCCCCCCACACACGGCCGTTTTAAATGTAATTTTTTTTTTGGTCGAAAAAAACGACCGTGTGTGGGCTCCGCGGCAGTGTTTCCCTATGGAAACACTGCCGCGGAAAACATGTCGAAAAAAACGACGAGAAAAATTAGGACATGTTCTAATTTTTCTTGTCGTTTTTAATGCCGTTTTTCTCGTCGAAAAAAACAGCAGAAAGCCCACAGACGATCGTTTTTCTCGTCGAAAGGAAAAAATTTTGTTTTTCTCGACGAGAAAAACGGCCGTGTGTACGCGGCATAAGAAGTCCTCAATGATGCAGAAAGCACTGATGACCCAATAGCATTAGTGTTGCTCCCTGTGTAATTGTTTGTGAGTTCAGGGAGCTGTGGGGATGTCCTCTAAAGGGGATGAGTCCATGACGCCCTGCATTGCCAGGATGTCTTTAGTACTCATTCAACAAGGATGACTGGGGACATCTAGTGGCAAAAAAGGATTACATTGGAGGATAACCCTGGATTGAAGATGAGTATTGCAGCCAGAACTACTTTTTTATTATTTTACACTTCCTTGGAAACCATTTAAAAATTGCATGGAAATGGGCTTGAAATTAATTTAGTTTAGTATACAGGTTTGTGTATTGTCATTGTACAAGCCTTAATGAATATGAATATGCTTGTCACTTGCATTACACAACTACCTAATCTTAGATAGATTTTTTCATAAGTGTTTGCTTTGTATTGCTGGTTAAACATTTCTTCCTTCCTGACAACTGACTGTGATGGAGCAGTTTTTTAGACAGACAACTTTAACTGCAAACTGATTTCTTTTCCTTTTGTTTAACACCCCGTTAATAAAATTCAGTTTCTCTGTTGTGTTATTCTGGAGGTCATGTACTTTTTCCGTCCAGTGCTAAGGAGAAGGCACTGACAGTTATGTTATGTTTGGCCTAGATTAGAGGCTTTACATTGACTTCGTTGTCTTTAGTTCAATATCCTCAATTTCCTACTACATGATCCTGACACTGACTAGCAGCTCCATAACCAACTCTAATAAAAACATGTCAGTGTCTGGAACTCCCTCCTCCATTCAGTCACAGTTAATTCTAATTTAGCGTCTGAAACTGGAAGCGTAGATTTTGAATTAAATGTTTAAACACCATGCAAATACTGACAAAGAAACTGACATTTTATTAGTGAAAGTTAATTTTTAATCCACTACAGTGATGGAGTGTTCAAATTTAGTACACAAAGATTTCATTGTTGGACACAAATAATCTGCAGACATAATATGATTTGTGCTTTGCTGATATTCTTAAGAAATTCAATATTAATGTCATTTTATAATAAGAGTAACAAAAGTTTTGCTTTTCTAACTCCTAACAAATACATTTTACAGATTTATAGAAAATAAGATCAAAAGTTTGAGAAAAAAAATCTAATAGAAAGATTTTCATTTTACTAGAATATAATCTACACCAGAAAAATAGGTAATTTGTATCATTAAAACCAAACACAGAAGCTGAATTACTTGCTTTACCATTTCAAGTTAAGTTGTTAAAGGGTAACTCCATTCTTGTGGGAAAAAAAAAGGCAAAAAAAAAAAAGATACAGGTTGGTATCTGCAACAAAGTTTGTTAAAACTCTTGCAATGTATTTTGAGCACCGAAAGGGGATTTTTTTCTTTAACTAAAGTGGAGTTACTTTTTAAAGACAACCCTCTTCTAAAGATGCGAAATTACCTTTGCACTGAAATGGAAAGCAGGATTTTTTATGGTGCTTGTCACACAGGCTCACACTTAAAGTAAAACTATGACCTTTCATTAAACAAATATGTGCTGCAGCATTTTATTCCAAGTACATCTGCACTCTTTTCTCTTAGCCCCCCAGCCCCTGCAAAGTCCTATAATATCTGTTGTGGCTGCTAGTAAACTCCACCTAAAGCAGCTTCCTATGATGGGGTGGCAATGATGCTGCACTGCTCCAGAATTCAGAGCAGAGTCGCCACTCTCATGTAGGCTGTACCTGCTTGAACTACAGTAGGATTATAAAATGTTGCAGGGTGGCGTGTCTTTCAGCATTGTCACTGCTGATTCACATGCTTATAGCTTGTCAAACACATGGCAATAGCTAGTCCCGCCCACTGCTTTTTGGATTGACAGCACTGCTTTTGTTGCCGACACCCTCAACTGTGAGCTGCAGTGTCTGGGAAGGGTTGAATGTGCAAATATTAATGAAGGAGGATTTGGCTCAGTTATGGAAAGTAAAGAAAGTTTTTTGGTTTACTTTATGATGCTTGTGCATCACATAGCAACCGATTTGGTGCTTGTTTTGACAGGTTGTTTTGTCATACGGGAGCCTTTAGATTTACATGTATGGGTTATCTTTAAGTACGCATGACTAAACAATACTGCTCTTTTACACTATAATTAGCATCTGTGTTTAGAAAAAATACTAGTATGTGAATAATACACAATATATATCATCATATAATACTTATTTGATTTTAAAAAGAATATCTAAAAACATGTTTCTCAGAAAGTGAGCTGATATAAAGTTGCTTCAATATTATATACTGTATCTATGTTTTCTTAAAGAGTTAAAAAGTTACTTGACTTAAATACGTATATTGCAAGCTATTATTTCGTTTAGTTTATTAGTTTAGTTTAGTTTTTTTTTTTTTTTTTTTTTAATGGAGATCAGCAAAAGAATAAAGTAAAATAGCATTTGGTTCAGTGCTCCATTTTTCATCCACAAAGCAATGCAGTGCCCTAGTGTTGTTTTGTTCATGGAGGAGATGTAGGCAAATTTAGCATTTTCATACAAGTCTATGCAAATGCTAAACTGTCTTGAAGCAGATCAAATACAGATCTGATGGAGTTCAACTGCAGGTCATATGCACAGGTCAGTTAATTCTAAATGTTCTCAGAAGTGTCTCAAACGAATGCCCTCGACAGAGGCACAAAGCCTGGTGTCATAGGTCATTTAAATTGACATTTGGCACACTGTATGCATGTTATTCAAATGAGAATTTCAAAGTGTAAGTTTACCTTTTGGAGAAAAATGAAAACGTGAACTAACACCATCCACCCCCCCTCCTCCTTCCTCATTCTCCGCAACTCATGTCCATGGATGATGAGTTGCCAATGGCCACGCGGTCGTTACAGAGGCCCGGAGATTTGAAATCCCTAATCTTCTCCCTCTTCTTTCTGCAGATTTTCTGGGACAGATTAGTGATGCTTTGTGCTGCCACTGACAGATCAGAATCACGAAATAGTCCCAGAAGCCCTGCAGAAAGAAGAGCTAGTAGAGTAAGGATTTCACATCCCCTGGACCAGTGCACCAGCGGCATTGACAGCTCATCACCCACAGGGGTAAATACAGAGGGAGCCGCAGGGATGGGGAGAGTGCACGGTGTTAGTTCACCTTTTCATTTTTTTTTTTTAAAGTGAACTAACCCCTTCAGTATCTGTAGTCTCCTCTATGCTCACCTATAAATTACAATTGTATTCTTTTGGTGACCTCTAACTAAATTATGATCGGTCTATTTTAAGGATTCATGTTATGTTCCAACTCAGCAAGTCTGTGTTTACTTCAAACATGCAGTAAGAAAATCATTCATTATTGTTAATTTTACCATTAGGTTGAATGGATTTTTGAAGAAAACACACATATACCAAGTAAGAACATGAAGGATTTTTAGTAAATCATAAGCTTAGTTTTGTTCTGAATTAAGAGATAACTGCAATAGCTCTAGCAAGGTTGTCTTCATTTTTGTGCAAGAATGAATTCACTTCAGGAGTAAGGATTTTTCTGAACATCTTGTGCCCTCGGCCGTCAACGCTTTCAAAGGCATAACCTGGGGGAGATTGGTAGTTTGCAGGGCAGACTTCATTTTTCTTGGATGTATAATCAGAACGATACATGGTGCCACTTTGGAATGGAGCAGAACTGTGCAGAGCTGCATTTGTAGGCTTGAAACTCTGAGTAGGATGTATCTCATGGGGTAGGTAATGCGATTTGAAAGTTGTCAGGTCATCAAATTTTCCTACAGCCTTTGGAATTTCATGATCCCGCTTGATCATTTCTTGACGCTTACTTTCCCAAGGTCGAAAATCTTCTTTCATTGTAGAACTTCCCTGAAAGGGCACGTTGCTCCTTCTTCCATGGGAGACTGGGCGCATTGGGGCAACATAACTGAGGTGGTGTGGCACATAAGCCAGATGAGTTGTAGTGTCCACCTCCATGTGCGTAGTAGGTGGAATATATTCATAAGATTTCTGAACTTGAGTTGGAGCTACTGACCAAGGCTGAAAACTATCACGGAATTCAGTGCTGCCTTGAAATCGAGCATTGCTACCAACTTTACTATAATCAGGTTTGCAGCTTTTTGTTATCTCTCCAAGTGTGCCCTTGAAATTGATGCGATGAGTAGTAAGATCATCAAATGGTTGACTACTGGGTTTATATTCTTGTTTCGGTCTTTGATGCCTTGGCTCAATTTCATGAGGAACAAAAGAAGTACGATGGTTTGTGGTACCATCAAAAGGGATGCTATTGCGTTTTGCTACACCAGGAGGCTTAAAACTTTCTCTTGGCATTATTTCCTTTAAAAAAAAGTCATCTTGGAATGTAGTTGAATTTCCAAATTTAACAGTAGGAGGTTGGTAAGTATGTTCCTGTTTAGCAAGTTCTCTTTTACTGATATCCCATGCTCTGTAGTCATCTTAAAAAAGTTAAAACATAACACTTTTTATTAAAGATCACTTTATGAACCCAGATAAAGAAACATTGCACAACTGTATGCTTTGCTCACTGATTTATGGCATATTATTTGCATATACTACTTTCTCAACTGCGGTAATATTGAGTTCCCTGGGGTACCATGAGCACAGTACCCAGTTTGTCCTGGATTAGCATCATGACTTGCTATGGTGCAGGCAGGCCAGTCGCCAGCATCATAAAAGCTAATGAAGCTCTAGGGCAGGATAAGCATGTAATTTCTTGATATGGTTTTGGTGGCTGGCTCGCCCGCACCATGGCAACACATGACACTGCTCAAAAGGTAGGCGGCAGGTAGGGCTGCCCCCAGCATTCAGTAGAGTATGCAAGTTTGCCTCCTCCAGATCTGCTTCTCTCCACCCTCTGATGCACTACTGGACCAAAAAGTAGGGCTTTGCTGTGAAGAAAGAACTGTGTTATTGGGAGCATGGGTGTCGGCAGGTAGGGGCAAGGGGGCGAGTTACCCCCCTGGAATTGGCAAGGGTCTGCTGTGGCCGCATCTGTAGCTGTGCTGGCTCTCTTGGTTTGTGCGAGTCGGCTCCACAGCTGCTGCAGATCAGTGTCACTGAGCTTACAGAGCTCTTTACTGCCACCTCTGGCTGCTTCCTGTATGTGCGCCCCTCGCGTCTGCTTTGCTGCCTGTAATGTATTTTCACAGGGACATGTGGAAACAGGACTTGGGAGAAGGAAGACCACCTTACAAGTGAGGGCTGTGAGTACAAGTGAAGGGAGGAGGCTGTTTGTGTACATGGGGGGGGCAGAGCTGTGTGTGTTTACAGATGTGTGTGTGGGGGTCTGACATATATACAGATGAGGGGGCAGCTGAGTACATACAGGTATGATCAGTGAAGGGGGGGGTGCCAGATATACGAAAGATCATATCATCTGTCCTGTATACAGCTATATACACCCATCTTCCTTCCTGTATTCCTCTATCATCACTGACTGCAGATGTACATCATCTGTCCTGTATATATAGCCGTCTACAGGACAGATGATGTATATCTGCAGTCAGTGATGATGGAGGAAGGTCTCTATACACAGGTAGCTGTATAAACCCACCTTCCTTCCTGTATATAGAGACCTTCCTCCATCATCATTGACTGCAGATATACATCATCTGTCCTGTACACAGCTATATACACACACCTTCCTTCCTGTATATACTAATACCATCCACCACTATATATACACACACATACTGTACACCCTCCGTACTGTACAGGCCACATTTGATGGGCACATGCCTGCGTTTATGTGATAATGACTAAGCCCCTCCCCTTCAAGACATTGTCAAAAAGGGACGGAGCATGGGTGACCTAAAATGATGCCCCCTTCCCTGAAAAAAGTTCTGCGGGCGCCTATGATTGGGAGGGCCTATGGTGGAGAACTATGTGATTGGTGGGCTCTGTGATGGGGCACTGTGCCACTGGGGGACTCTGTGATGGGGGACTATATGATTGAGGGTCTCTATGATGGGGGAGCTATGATGTGATGAGAGGATTCTGTAATGAGGGGGACTCTGTGGTGAAGAGGAGACTATGATGTGATGGGGGACGTTAATGTATAGGGGGGCCTCTCATGGGATAGAAGGACTCTGATGTGATGGGGGACTTTGAAATATAAGGTGGGCCTCTGATGTGTTGGGGTGCCTCTGACATGATGGGGGGCCTCTGATGCAAAGTTAATTTTATCAAGTTGGTTGTGTGCATCACCACTTATTATTTCACCACCAATTGTAAACAGAGAGAACCACTAGTTCTTAAAGTGGTTGTAAACCCTCAGAAAAAAAAAAACCCCTGCAAGACAAAGGCATAATGAGCTAGTATGCATATCGTGGCTCCGACTCTGTGGTTGGCCAGGAGCCGCGATGACGTCACTCCCGCGCTTGCGGGAGTTTAGGAGATATCCTGGGTAGCTACAGGTAAGCCTTAATATAGGTTTACCTGTAGCATAAAGTGGTTGTAAAGGGTTTACAACCACTTTAAGAGCTGTGACAAAGGCCATCTAAATCAATATGGAACAACCGTCCCTGATCCAAGGTAGGCAGGAGGCAGGGCCACCTCCAGCGTTCAGGAGAGTATGGAAGTCTGCCTCCGTCAGACCTGCTCCATCTTCCACCCTCTTAAAGTTTTGCAAACTTTCAAACCTTCGACCATGTTCTTAGAAAATCGCTATCTGCCTTGACACAATTTTTGCCACAATGATGATTGGATTAAGGTGAGAAGTGGTGTGAGGGGGTTAGCTCGGCAGCGGGTGTGTGTGATCCCCTGGATGGGCTCCCCACACAAAAACAGGCCCAGCAGACGGAGGTTGTGGTTTTCAAGATCAAAAAGGTGCGGTTTATTTCTCTATTTACAGTGACAAAAAACACAGCAAAGCAAAAAGAAACATAAACAAAATAAACCCTGGTCAGCTTGACCTCTGACTACACATGCAGGTTTCCTAACTAACAACTGGGATCAGCCTGGTGCTGTCCTAGTCCCTAAGTCCCTGGTTTAGTAAATGTCCAAACAAATAGCCACACAGGCTTTGTCTCACCGCACAGGGGTTCACTCTCCCTAGACAGTCCACACAGGTCTGGTTCCAGGCATGAGCAAACACCTAATGAAGCTGGGAGTTTTTATAGAGGCCTTAAACGAGCTGACAAGCTTCAGCTGGTCTCATCAACTCCCTGCCTGCACGACGCCCAGCACTCTCCCTAGAGGTATGAATCATCCATGAGCCCACTAGCCTCAGCTGGGCTTCATCAACTCTCTCCCTAGTTGTATAAGTCGGCATAAAGCCTGAATCTGGGAGAAATATACCTACCCCCCTGGATGCAACCAGGTGACTTTACCTTCCTGCTGTCACATACCCCCCCCTCTTGTTTTAACCTTGGGGTTGGAACACCAGCAATCAGGCATTCATGTACTCGAGACAAAGCATCCACATTCCCCATTTGAACGCCAGGGCGATGCTTTACTGTGAAGTTGAATTCCTGTAGGGCCAGGAACCACCTATTTACTCTTCTATTTGTCTCCTTGTTTTGAGCCATCCACTTTAACGGAGCGTGATCCGTAACCATGTCAAAGTGCCTACCTAGCAGATAGTACCGAAGGGAATCTAGAGCCCACTTCACCGCTAAACACTCCTTTTCAACCGTGGCGTAATTTACCTCATGGGACTTCAACTTCCTGCTGAGGTAAATGACTGGGTGCTCTTCCCCGTTCCAGACCTGGGACAATACTGCTCCTAACCCCACATCTGACGCATCACTTTGTACGACAAAGTCTTTAGAGAAGTCGGGTGAGTACAACACTGGCTGGCTACATAAGGCTTGTTTCAAGAATTGGAACGCTGCCTCAGCCTCGGGGGTCCATTTAATCATGACCGACCCTTTCCCTTTCGTCAGGTTGGTTAGGGGCACAGCCTTAGAAGCAAAGTGGGGAATGAAGCGCCGATAATAACCCGCGATTCCCAGAAAGGCTCGTACCTGCTTCTTGCTGTTGGGACGTGGCCAACTCTGGATGGCCTCGACTTTGTTGAGTTGGGGTTTTATTACTCCCCTGCCAATGGTGTACCCAAGATATTTGGCCTCCTCCTGCCCAATGGTACACTTCTTGGGGTTAGCCGTAAACCCCGCTTCCCGGATAGAGTCTAGGACTGCTTGCACTTTTGGCAGATGTGAGGCCCAATCTGTGCTATGGACAATTACGTCATCCAGGTAAGCCGCAGCATACTTCCGATGGGGCCTCAGTATCTGGTCCATTTTCCGCTGGAATGTGGCCGGCGCATTCTGTAACCCGAACGGCATTCTCTTATATTGGAACGCCCCGTCTGGGGTTACAAATGCGGTTTTCTCTTTGGCCGACTTGGCCAGGGGAATTTGCCAATACCCTTTTGTGAGGTCAAGAGTCGTCATGTATCGGGCTGTTCCCAGCCGGTCGATCAACTCATCTATACGTGGCATGGGGTAGGTGTCAAATGTTGTAACTTTGTTCAACTGACGAAAATCGTTACAAAATCGCCAGCTCCCATCCGGTTTAGGCACCAACACAATGGGACTAGACCAATCACTTTGGGACTCCTCTATCACCCCTAAGTTCAGCATTTTCTGTACTTCCTCCCGTATTGCCTCCCGTCGGGCCTCTGGGATCCGATAGGGTTTTAACTTCACCCTTTCACCGGGCTGGGTAATAATATCATGCTCTACCCCAGATGTTTGTCCCGGCAGCTCAGAGAACACCTCCTTGTTGCGAAGCACAAACTCCTTAACCTCCTGTTGTTGGGGTTGTGACAAGGTGGCTGCTATTCCAACCTCCGGAATCACGCAACCAGTTTGAGCTGGTGACCAAGTTTCTGCGACTAGGGACTCTCTATCCCTCCAGGCTTTCAACAGATTACGTGATAGATCTGTTCGGGCTTTTGCCTTCCTGGTTGTCTGACCTTGTAATTCACTTCGCTCACTTTTTCCATTATCTCGTAGGGGCCTTGCCATTTGGCAAGGAATTTACTTTCAACCGTAGGGACAAGTACCAATATCCTATCCCCCGGGGAAAAGGTACGGGTCTTGGCTCCACGGTTGTACACTCTCTGCTGTGCCAACTGCGCTTGGGCCAAATGTTCCTTCACGATGGGCATTACCTGTGCAATTCGATCTTGCATCAGGGCGACATGCTCAATCACACTCCTGTGGGGAGAACTCTCACTTTCCCAAGTTTCCTTGGCAATATCCAACAGCCCTCTTGGGTGTCTCCCATACAGTAACTCAAAGGGGGAGAATCCCATAGAGGATTGGGGCACCTCCCTAATAGCAAACTTCAAATAAGGAAGTAGACAGTCCCAATCCTTTCCATCTCTATCCACCACTTTCTTCAACATTTGTTTTAGGGTTTTGTTGAATCTTTCAACCAGCCCATCGGTTTGGGGGTGATACACAGACGTACGCAATTGCGTCACTTTGAACAATTTACACAGCTCTTTCATAACCCGGGACATAAAGGGTGTACCTTGGTCCGTAAGCAGTTCTTTACAAATACCCACCCGGCTAAAAACAAGAGATAGCTCTTTGGCTATGGTTTTGGCCGAGGTATTTCGGAGAGGGATCGCTTCTGGATAACGGGTGGCATAGTCCATTATAACTAATATGTACTGGTGCCCCCTAGCGGACTTGATTATAGGACCTACCAAATCCATTGCGATCCTCTCAAACGGGACCTCAATGATGGGTAGAGGGACCAGCGGGCTACGGAAATGTGGCATCGGGGCCGACCTCTGACACACAGGGCAGGAGGAACAATAATTTTCTATGTCCTTCATCACCCCAGGCCAATAGAATCTCTGTAATACCCTCTCTCGGGTTTTCTCTGTCCCCAGATGACCTCCAAGAATGTGCCCATGGGCCAACTCCAACACCAACTTCCTGTAAGGTTTGGGCACCACAAGCTGCTCAACGGTTTCTTCTGCCCTTTTTGCCACCCGATACAGTAGGTCCTTCTCTACGCTGAAGTATGGGTAAGTGCAGGTATTATCTGGGTTCACTAACTCGCCATCTATTTCCACTACGTTTTCCCGTGCCTTTATTAGGGAGGGGTCTTTTAACTGTTCTGTGGCAAAATTTTCCCTGTGAACCTCAAGATCAGAAAACTCCACAGACGGTAGGTTTTCGTCTGAGGAGGTGGGCTCCTCTCCAGTTTCTTGAGTCTCGCCTGCCAATACTGACAAGGGAAATTCTGGAGAGTCCTCACCACTCTCAGAGGAGTTCTGGCTATCACCTTCCTGGTACATAGGGGCACCAGTGGGGGGCTCAGGATCATCCCACAGTTCCCAGAACTTCGGAAAATCCCTTCCCACAATGGCATCATGCGGTAATTGAGATACTAACCCCACTGGATGAGAGAGGGTACCTTTGGGGGTCTTGAAACACACTGTAGTCACTGGATACTCTCGGGTGTCCCCATGCACACAAATAACAGCTACCTTGCTATTCCCAGAGACCTCTGTTTTAACTAATTCAGCCTTTATCAGGGTCACAAGGCTACCTGAATCCAGTAATACCACAACATTTCTACCATTAATACACATTTTGCATAAATGTTTCTCAGTTCCCCGAATGGCAGTGCATGCGACTGTCGCACACAGCGACTGACGTCTGTCCGTCAGAAAGTCACATTGCATGGGTTCCTCCACAACCGGGCAATTTGCTGCAATATGTCCCGCTTGCCGGCAGCGGTAGCAAACAATCCATTTGGCTGCCTCTTGAGCCCCTGACTTCCCAGGCTGTTCTCGCCAAACTTTGGGTAGAGCTCCCACCCTCTCACTCTCTCCACCCTCACCCCTTGGAATCCTCTTATCCGCCCCTGGGGATGGTCTGGTCTTAGGGTGGAAAGTCCGAGAGTCTCTGGAAGAGGCCGTCAGGTTCTCTGTAGCCAAGTATTTCTCTACACGATCCACAAGACCACCGGCCGTCTCTGGGTCTCCATGGCTTACCCACTTTTGGATGGCAGTAGGAAGAGCTCTCAAAAACCGATCCATTACAACACGTTCCACAATCTCTGGTGCGGACAAAGTCTCTGGCTGTAGCCACTTCCTGCTCAGGTGAATGAGATCATACATTTGAGACCTGGGGGGTTTTCCAAGCTGGAAAGTCCAGTTATGCACACGCTGAGCCCGGACAGCCAGGGGGACACCCAGCCTTGCCAATATTTCAGCTTTTAGCATCACATAGTCTTTTGCTTGGTCAGGCTCTAGGTCATAGTAAGCCTTCTGCGATTCACCAGTTAACAGAGGAGCCACCAGTCCAGCCCACTGCTCCTCAGGCCACTTTTCTCTTTTAGCAGTCCTTTCAAATGTGGTCAAAAATACCTCTGGATCATCCTCTCCAGTCATTTTTGTCAATAAACGACTCACCCCAAAGGACGCGGTATTAGTGGGACGGCTTTCCTCACTGGTCTGCGGACGTTGCTGCATTACTGCTTCCATTTGTTGTAGTCTCTGCTCTTGCTTCTGTAACAGGTCTATGAAGTGGGCCACAGATTGCTGCTGGGCTGCAAGGCTCTGTTGATGAGCTTGCTGCTGGGCTGCGAAGCTCTGTTGTTGAGCTGCAAGGCTCTTTTGCAAACCTGCATTTGTCTGCTGTTGATTGGCATTTGCTAGAGCCAGCTGTTATAGTATCTCCTCCATGCTGGCTTAAAAAAAAACTGCCCGCATTCTCCACCAACTGTGAGGGGGTTAGCTCGGCAGCGGGTGTGTGTGATCCCCTGGATGGGCTCCCCACACAAAAACAGGCCCAGCAGACGGAGGTTGTGGTTTTCAAGATCAAAAAGGTGCGGTTTATTTCTCTATTTACAGTGACAAAAAACACAGCAAAGCAAAAAGAAACATAAACAAAATAAACCCTGGTCAGCTTGACCTCTGACTACACATGCAGGTTTCCTAACTAACAACTGGGATCAGCCTGGTGCTGTCCTAGTCCCTAAGTCCCCGGTTTAGTAAATGTCCAAACAAATAGCCTCACAGGCTTTGTCTCACCGCACAGGGGTTCACTCTCCCTAGACAGTCCACACAGGTCTGGTTCCAGGCATGAGCAAACACCTAATGAAGCTGGGAGTTTTTATAGAGGCCTTAAACGAGCTGACAAGCTTCAGCTGGTCTCATCAACTCCCTGCCTGCACGACGCCCAGCACTCTCCCTAGAGGTATGAATCATCCATGAGCCCACTAGCCTCAGCTGGGCTTCATCAACTCTCTCCCTAGTTGTATAAGTCGGCATAAAGCCTGAATCTGGGAGAAATATACCTACCCCCCTGGATGCAACCAGGTGACTTTACCTTCCTGCTGTCACAGTGGTCACATAATAACTTCTGGAATGAGAAAACAACATAATTCTCATATAATTAATAACAGACATAAAAGAGCTACACTTGGAGGGTTATAGTGTGCTTTCACATTTATATTGTGTATGGTGTGTGCTGCAGGGTAGGTATGCATTTACATTTGCCACACGGCTGCTGCTCAACAAATCTTGTGGGCTTGAGGTGCATGGCTATGGTAAATTTATAGTGAAATACACCCGAGTGAGGTTTAAAGTAGCCCAAATGCCCTGTCTGACCTTTAAACTGCAATCAGCGGGGTTAGAATGGACAATAATAGACCTTTGCTATGTACCAGCACCCTCACTATAAAAGGGTAGGTTCTCAGCAGCCATTGGTTTTTGCTGGAGTTAGCTGTTGTAAGGTGCTACACCGTGCTATAGTACACTAAATTACTGTGGATTGCAGTGTGGTGGGCTACATATTCTTGTATAACCCCCCCCCCCCCATTCACAGTTCAAAGACTGTTCAACAACTGTAGTAGATATTTAGTTGCTGGGCTCCCTTGCAGTGGTTATTTTATACTTTTATGCATTTTTTCTGCAAGGTTAAAAAAACAAAACAGAGCTGTGTTGGAGTTAAAGTGATTGTAAAGTCTTGTTTTTTTAAGATAAAAACAACAAACATGTTATATTTACCTCCTCTGTGCAGTTGGTTTTGCACAGAGTAGCCTGGATCCTCCTCTTCTCGGGTCCCTCTTAGGCTCTTCTGGCCCCTTCCTCCCTTTGAGTGCCCCCACAGCAAGCAGCTTGCTATGGGGGCACCCGAGCAGAGCTGCAGCTCCGTGTATCCATTCAGACACGAAGCTGTGGTTCAGCCCTGCCCCCTCTATCTCCTCATTGGCTAACTGACTTTGACAGCAGCGAGAGCCAATGAGGAGGGTAGTCCTGGGTGGCTGAGGCAGTTGTGGACATCGCTGGATCGAGATGGGGCTCAGGTAAGTATTATGGGGGCTGCTACACACAGAAGGCTTTTAACTTAATGCATGAAGATAAAAAGCCTTCTTTCTGCCTTTGCAATCCCTTTAGGTGTTTCAGGGTTTTTTTCCGGTGTAGAGGGGTATATTTTATTTTTTGTTGTATGGGTCTTTTTTTTTTATTTATCTCAAGGTGTGAAGCGTATAATTTTTGCTGACACAGACAAAGCTGCTCTTTGTTTTTTAGCATGACACTGTAAACCTTTGCATTAAAGTAGTGTGCATCAGAGCACCACATAACGATCCATCGTATTGCCATAGCTGTCATTACATTTAAGCAATCCTCTTAATTAATATGAAAAAAAATGGCAGGCCAGCCTAAAGTGACAAGCAGAGGTTCTGCACATAGAGGTATTAGGGGGCGAGCAGGCTCTACAGGACAAAGCGTGGTCAGGCCACACCCTCCAGAGGCAAGGTATATATGCTCCATATCTGTTATACCTCTACAGCACTGAAAGGACGTAATGGTGTAGCTGAAAAAGCCTTATTTTTCCTCCTTCCAGACAAAGAGCAGCCAGTTTTTTGGAAGTGCTGTTAATGAACACTCTTCCTCCTCTGCCAATCTCATCATAGCCCTGCAAATTGGCTATGAGGAGATAGTGGAACTATTTAATCACACAAGCACTGACGTGCTGCAAGAGGATGATCTTGGTCATGCATAAGCTTTTTTCCCTTCAGTTATTGAGGGTTTGGAAGGTAGCGCCATGACCATAAAGGGAGAGAAGGGTTCAGCCACACAGCAGTCAAGGAACATCAGGAAGGTAGCAGCAAGAGACATCCTATTACTAAGCCCTGGTGGGTGGGGTGTGTCAGGGGGGCATGGTCTAGTGGAGACATGTAGGCTGAGGCCACTCCTCACTGTTTATCTACATGGGCTGGTCAGGAGTAGGCGGCAATTCTTACTACACATTTATCAGCAAAAGACAGTTATGTTCCAGCAGCTGGAGTTTACTGAAAAGTGACCCCTAGCAATGAGGAAGAGGCAGATGATGAGGTAGATGACGGTCTGTAAATGCTACCATTTGGAAAGAAGGAAAGTTTTTAGTGATAGGCACTCAGCAGCAAAGGAGGATTTTGTCTAGGGGCAGCTTGTACTCTTAAAAGTACAAGCAGTTTTGGTACCCGAAGCATGAGGAAACACATGACTGCACCACAGAGCTCAGTGGGAGCAAAAGCACCCACTCATCTTACTAATTTCTCCCTTTCTGCAACCCCCTCCCTCACCACAAGATTCCCCTACTGCGTTTTCCAGAAAATCCGTAGCATCTAGTAACAGGGAGGGGAGCATCACAAGGGATTTCAAAGGCTTAGGCTATGCCACCTCAAGTGGGGAAGAGGGTCATTGTGCTACCTGAGGGGGGGGGGGTCTGCTTAAACCTCAGCAGAATTCTCCTACACACACATTGGTGTCTCCAGTAGCATCCTTCCCAAGGCAGGTGTCTTTTCTTCAGCTAGTAAAAATGTCCACAAACAATCTCCTTATCCAACATCTTAATGACGGTTAGGAAAATTGCTGGCTTTTAAGTTGCTCTCATTCTAGCTCATAGAGTCAGTCCCCTTCTACAAGTTTTATGGCTAATGCTACATCCCATTGACAAATGATGGGATGATGGAAGTCAAGTGAAAATTGAAGCAAATATTCCCTTGCAAAATCCTGTATTTTACCTCAGAGTTTGAGGCCTATTGTGATTCTCTGGCACTGTAAAGATGCCACACAATGTATCCGCAGCATAAAGTCTAGATTTTTTATATTCTGGGAATAATTGGGGTTGTAGAGATAAGATAGGGCTCAGAAAAAGTGGGTATGTAGTTTTGAAATGTTTTTCTGTACTCTTTTTGTCATTTTAGTTTAAGACAAAGCAGTGTTCTACTGCGGGAAAAAAAGATCACAAACTATACAGTGTGCCACTGTTCAATTTTTGAAGTTGAGGGCTTTAGCTTTATTTTTTAAGAGGAACCTTCGTATAGCTTTTAGATCTGTTGTAGCTGCTACTTCAATTAAGGCCTGTTACTGCTTGCTAAAAAACTGGAACTTGAAGCGGCACACCACTGCTAAGAGGTCCAGACACAACTTTATTCCAATAAAAGTCAGGCCAAAAAGTATTCAATGCAGTTTGGGGGTCCAAGAGTGCCCCTTCATCGGGGCTAGACAAACATCTCCATAACAATGACGCAACCAAAACTACCTAAACAAGGCCTTATTTTAAGTTTAAATGAAGTAGATTTAGGTGCTACTGCTGTATTTAAGCAAAGCTAAATGTAAAAAGTAAAAAAAAAAAAAAACATTTTACACATCCAATATATGTGATGTCATAACAACTGTTTGCTGTACTAATCTGTAACCCCCACATACAGCCTATGGCATCTATCAAGCATGTAAATTAAAAGATCGATGTTTTTTCCAAGTTACCCTTAAGCCACAATAAACTGCCATGCATAGATGTGAACTATTCCTATAGTAAAAACTGGGGTCTTAAGAAGCCCATAGAGTAATTTTTCACTTAACCAGCGGGCTGAACAAAAAAGTGACTTGATTCCCCCATCCATACACTCAATGTGGATGGGGGAATCCTCCCCCCTGAGCTATTGTATTTGGATAGCGGAGGGACTTCCCCACTGTCAGAATACACTAATCAGCACTGCCTGCTATAGCCGGTTATTAAGTAGGGAAAATCTGATTGGTAGATCAACTTCTGTACAACCACCCTGCCCATACATGGATTGAAACTCAGCTGGTCCTTGCTGAACCAGACAGATTTTGATACATGTATGACAGGCTTTAGGGATAGCCTGAAACTGGAACTAACCCCAGGTTGATTAACTTACCTTTATAAGTAGGGTTTGTGTCAAACTTTCCCATGTTAAATTTTCTGTTTTCTACTGGTCGTGCAGGTCCCACTGGTTCTATTTTATGAGCATTAAAATCTCGGTTATAGGTTGTCCCAAGTTCAATATGTCCTGGCTTCGGTTCATATTCTTGATGAGGACGTACGGGGCGGTTTGTTACATCATACGGGATATAATCTGATCTGAAACATACATATGTTTAATACAAAACGTACTTCAGAAATGAAGTGATTCAGAATGACTATATTGTCTATTTGAAATTACACCCAAAGGATTCCAATTGTACTGTTATACTTCTTGCTATCTTTCTATACTGTACATACGGTAAAATGCATGTTTTTTTTGTCATTAAATTCATGAAATGTATTTAGATACAAGACAATTAACCCTCCCCCATCACCTTATCCCTGATATCTGCAGATTTTAGGAAGAATAAGAGGACCTTCATACATCTACGGAGCCCCTTGATAGATTTTGGATAAAAATCTCACTGCTCAGCTTAGATGTTTGGATCCAGTAATGCTTTACTACACTACTATGTGCACAACACAGAGGCCTTATCATGTACACATTCTGCTTCAGTCTATTGTCTAATGCTAATGTGAAGCTTAACTCCAGTCAAACAGATGGAATTAATTAAATATATGAGTCATTTTTCCAGCCTAAGGATTTGTATCATTGTTCATACACTCCTGAGATTTACACAGGTCTGACTGGGACACAGCATATCCCTGGCAAAGCAGAAAATCAAATGTTTCTGCAGTTAAGTCACATGTACAGGCCTTGTCCCTCCTCCAGCCTGTGACTGGACAGTAAAAGGAGAAGCAGCACACTGATCAGCTCATCCATTAGTCACTCCTTGCAGTGCAGCACAACTGATTGGCTCCTTCTGCTGCTTCTTTTTTCTTCCCCAATCTGAGCTCTATTATACAGTGGATCGCAAGTCAAACTAAGGTACTGTAGTTACACTGATTTAAAAAATACACATAAGAATGCATTAATGTATCCAAACAAAGGTGCATCATTTATATCTGCCTGGAGTTCAGCTTTAAGTATAAAGTGTGCTATTGCTGAGCTCCCCTTCTGAAAATGCAAATTGGTTAGCTGTCATGTTATATTAATGGCTCTTGCACATGTTGAGTCACAGGCATGGAACAAATATGTAGATCAGGGGGGCTGGCTTCACTCTGACTTTCCTGATCTACATGCTTGTTCCAGGTCATTTACACAGAAAGAAATTAGGCCAAAGTATCAATGACAGTTAGGCAACTAGCATTTCCCAAAGGTGGTCAGCAATGGCTGCAATATTCTTCTCAGTGGAGCTTTCCTTTAAAGTGGTTGTAAATCCATACATGACTGGCCTCAGGTGATACACAGTGATGAAAGAAACCCTCCTACTTAAGTTGTACCTGTCTAGCTACAGTCTTCTCTTTTCCACATCTGTTTAAAGTGATGAATTTATAAAGCTTTTCTGAAAGTTAAGAAAACAGGGGACGGAGGGCTGAAATGACACACTGCAGAGCTCCAGTGAGGAGAGCTCTGTAAGCTGATTGGAAGGAAGAGTCCACCCCCCTCCACATAGTACACAGAAACAGAGCTGGGGCTGTCGATCAGCTGGAGGTTTTTTGGTGTCAAGAAAAATTGTCAGAAGTGATTCCTGGTGATAGCAGAGGAACAAAGCAGCAGACAGAAATGACACTTAAGCCTCGTACACACGGGCGACAATCCCGTCTATTAGAAAACCTTCGGTTTTCCTGACGGGATTCCTGGCAAGCTTGCCTTGCCAAGCCCTGTGTACACACAGCCATTCAAAAGAACCTCAGTTCTTTTGAATGGCAAGAGCGCAGTGACGTCATCGACTACGACGAGCCTGCGCTCGTCACATTCGATGCCGTCATCTTGTTACACCCTACACTACCCTTGTATGCTACCGCGCATGCGTCGAAGTCTCATCGAGCATGCGCGGGCTTACCTGGAACAGGTAAGCATACACACTCACGGTTTTCTCGGCAGGAAAACTCTGCCGAGAGTCCCGACGAGAAAAATAAGAGCAGGTTCTCTATTTTTCTTGTTGAGATTCCCGGCAGTTTTCCCAACGAGAAAGCATACACACGGCTGGTTTTCTCGGCAAAAAGCTCTCCCAGCAGCTTTATTGCTGAGAAAACTGACCGTGTGTACGAGGCTTGACTGCTCTTAATGGAGACAAGCACACACTATAGAGGGATATGCTTTCTTCATCTTTCATGTTTGAGGTTTACAACCACTTTAAGTGTGTTGAGAAGCCAGTTTTAAATCCAGAAGAGATGAGCAAGTGTCTCTCTTTAGATCTATCTTCTTAGCATAGCAATAATGATTTGAACAAACTAAGACATTATTGCACTCCGTTTGCCTGTTGTCTAAAACAGTGTTCTCCAAACTGTGGCTCACAGGCCAGATGTGGCCCTTTGCTTGCCTTTATCCAGCCCTTGGAAATTTGTTTCTCCCACTGATATGAGACACTATTCCTCAAACTGACCCCAATGATGGGGTGCTATTCCTCCCATTAATGCCAATGATGGGGCGCTATTCCTCCCACTCATATTCTTCCTCTTACTGACCACAGGTGTCACAGTTTTGTTTACTCTCGCTAACCACAAAGATTGAGATATTGTCTACTCCCACTGGCCACAGTTCTTCCCCCATAAAGTCTGAAGATCAGTAAACTGACCCTTTGTTTAAAAACAATGGAGACCCCAGTCTAATAGAATTAACACACAATTTAATGTTCACATGATTAAAACCCAACTCTGGAAACTAGATAATATCTACCTTTGCAGTGAGCCCCCGAAAACGGCAAGGGTTATATACTCTTTATGTGAAAGGGGTAGATAAAGAGGCAGTAATATCCCCCACATCGGAGCTCTCTTCTTCTCCATGAAGCTCCAGGCAATAGTCAGTCCCTTGGCATCACAGGGCTATTAACACTGCACTGTACCTGAAGGCGAAAGCATGCGACCAAGGCCGAGAGTGACTAAGAGGGGAGGTTGCAGTGACTGGATGGAACCTGCTGGAGTGCAAAATAAGGTTATTCCTTATTCCGTCACCCTTAGACATAACGAGCATTTAAACAGTGCAGGGGCCCTGTGCAAGGATTTTTTTTTTTTTTTTTGTGCCTGGAGTTGGGCTTTAACAGTGATGGCTGTATTAATAAAGCTATTAAAAACATTACTTAAATGTTGTTACTCCTTCCATTTTTCCACGGTTTCCTTGGTACTCATGCCTTGGTTTCATGCTATTTGGTGGTTGTACATTATCATACTGAGGGTATTTTTCCACATATTCAGTCAGTACACAAGGTTGTCCAGATTTGTCAAAAATCTTTGTAGGAATATGTGGGCAGCGATGACGCCTGCAGGAAACAAAATGATTAAAGGATGAAGAGCATTATGACCACAAATTACTTTAAAACCTTATATGATAAATGGGCCAGGACAGCACACCGTAGAAGTCAGCCATATAGATGTTTTAGGCTGGGTTCACACTATTGCGAATTGGATGTGGGTTTCTCCGCATCCAATTCGCATGTCAGGAGATTGTGACCGGTTCTCTATGGAGCGGGTTCACACAGCTCCAGGACAACTGCGGAGCGAATTGCACAGGAGTCCTGTGCGGCTTTTGGTCCGTTTAGGTCCAAATTCAACCAAAAATGTAGACCGAAATCGACCTGAAACAGTGAACAGGGATGCACCGGACCCCTGCTATGAGCCGCATTGCGTGGCAGTGTGAACCCAGCCTTAAAGATGAATTCCAGGTATGGATATTTTATACATAGTTATCCAGCTTGGGCCAATGTAACTAGGCATGTGCCATACCTGGCCAAAGCCCCTGGCCATTGTTACTCCAGTGATCTTCACTTGCTTCCAGGTGCCATGCCAAGCAGCTGCCTGCTACGTTCTGAACACAGGAGGTTGGCCACTCTGCAATGGCACCACTCAGAGAATGCCTTGCATGAATACAAAGTGTCCTCTGATTGGACGAAGTGTAGAATGTGACGTCACCACCACACCTCTCCATTTTTCCAATCAGAGAATGCTTTGCATTGATTCTGAAAATACAAGGCATTCTCTGAATTGCACCACTGCCAAATGGGCAATTCCTGTGTTCAAAAGTAGCAGGGCAGCAAATCGCCGCAGGACCCTGAAGCAAGTGGAAATCACTGGAGTAGCGATAATTACTTCAGTAATTTCCAGCTTCCAGGGACATCAGCCAGGTATGGTATATTGGTATATGCAGTTACTTGGTCCAAGCTAGACCAATCTAACTATGTATAAAATATTCATTCCTGTAATTCACCTTTAAGCATATCAATGCTCATGTGTTTTAGTAGCTTTTATATTATTATAATTTACTTGGCTAAGTACTGGATTTTAACATAACTTCAATGCTGCATTCTACATTAAATAAAAAAAAATGTTTGTAATGTATTCTTCCGGCTATTCTTGCAATGAATAAACTGAGCACTGCAAAGTTAAAGAACCTATATACAGTGGAACCATGGTTTACGAGAAACGCGGTTAACAAGCGTTTTGAAAGACGAGCAACTTTTTTTTTTTTTAAATCCTGACTCGGTTTGCGAGTGTTGTCTCGCAAAACGAGCAGGATTCAAGACTCTGCGGTGTGCAGTACCGCAATTGGCCAAAGGTGCGGGGGCGCCGGTGACACTCTGAACGGTTCGGAGCCGTTCGGAAATACTCGGAATCACTCGAAAATACTGCGTTCCCGAGCCTTTCCGAGTTCAGCCGAGCTGTCTCTGAGTATTTCCGAGTCTTTTAGGCGCCCCTCCACCTCTGGCCACATGTGGTATTGCATGCAATAGAAGTCAATGCGGAACAAATTATCTTTGTTTCCATTGACTTCTATGGGGAAACTCGCTTTGATATGCAAGTGCTTTGGATTACAAGCATTCTCCTGGAACGGAATATGCTCGTAATCCAAGGTTCCACTGTACTTGAAATAGGTTTTGGACTGTTTGGCTACAGATGTAATCACACAGGTGCCCCCATATGACTGTACTCAGGACTGGAAGGCAGACAGGAGTATCCATGTGTGCCCCATACCCAAAATGTATAAACTTACCATATTAATTTGCCTGGTAAATACTGGTGAATATTAGCTGACTATGGCAGTATACGTTTATCTATGTGGCTTATATATTTAGCAGAGCTTCGGCAGAGAACATTAAAGTGGTTGTAAAGGCTCAAGGTTTCTTTTACCTTCATGCATTTTATGCGCAAAGCTAAACACCTATTTTAAAGAGCCTTTAATATCACTTAAGAGGAATAGCAGTCTGCTCACATAATTTGTAATAAAAACATCTTTGCCATTCTGAAGCTTCCCTCCAACCACTTTCTTGCATATTATTTTATAACTGTGATTCTGTACTTGTCAAATATGCTGCAGAAATCTCTCTCCACTGAGACTAGCTGCATCCATTTTAACCATGGGCAGCTAAAGCTGCTGCCTGTTCACTTCCTGGATTTACACAGACACACCTCATTGGCCCTCTTATGACTCCCCCCCCCCACCCTTCCTGGCAAACTCTCACGAGAGAGAGAGGGAGCTGTGCATGATGCCTAGAGTATTGACCAGACCAGAAACAGGAGGTGGTCTGTATAAGGTATTTACTGGCAGAAAAAACAAAACGTTTTACTATCCAAAGTTAAAACAACAAGGGCAGAGGATTTAATAGATAGAAAGATTAGAAAATGATTGAAGTTCCACTTTAAGCCAAACACTTTAGTCTTTCCCCTTTGGGACCTCCTATTGAATACATTCATCGGTCTATTAAATGCCATTGGTCGTACACATAGTAGTGCCAACTTAAAGAGAAACCAATGAGCCTACCAATAGGTGTTTAGGTGTTCTAAAAATAGGAGTACTAGAGGTAACTCATACAAACTCCATGAACACACTATATACTGTGTGTATATATATATATATATATATATATATATATATATATATATATATATATTTATTTCGATTTTTTTTTTTTTTTTTTTGCATATTTCTCACAATTAAGTGATTCAGATCATCAAACAAATTTTAATATTACACAAAGATAACCCGAGTAAATCCAAAATGCAGTTTTTTAATTATTATTTCATTTATTAAAAGGGAAAAAAGCTGTTCAAACCTGCCTGGCCCTATGTGAAAAAGTAATTGCCCCCACCCACGCTGAATCATGAATGAACTGTGATTAACCACAATTTTTTGGAAAGCTGAGTTAAATTTTACTAGCCACACCCAGGCTTGATTACTGCCAGACCTGTTGAATCAAGAAATCACATCAATAGAAGCTGTCTGACAAAGTGAAGCATGCTAACAGATCACAAAAAGCCACACATCATGCCACAATCTAAAAAAAATCAAGAACAGATTAGAAACAAAGTAATGTACATGTATCGGTCTAGGAAGGGTTTCAAATGCATTTCTGATGCCCCGTACACACGATCGTTTTTACTGTCATTTTTTAAACCAACGTTTTTCTCCTCGTTTTTTTTCATGTTTCCTCATAGGCCTGCCTTGCGTACACACCATCATTAAAAAAAACGATCAAGCAAAGCGCAGTGACGTTCAACACGTACGACAGCACTATAAAGGGGAAGTTCCGTTCGAATGGCGCCACCCTTCATGTTAGTAAAGTTTGTTGAGCGACGATTCGCGCTTTTCAGTCCGTTACAGTGTAATGAATGTGCCATCTCCATTACGAACGCTAGTTTTACCAGAACGAGCGCTCCCGTCTCATACTTGATTCTGAGCATGCGCGTTTTTTTTCACGTCGTGAAAGCATACACACTATCGTTTTTCACGTCGTTAAAAATGCTCTGGAGCCTACACACGATCATTTTTAATGGCCATTTTTTAAAATGGCATTTTTAACGGCATGAAAAACGATCGTGTGTATGGGGCATTTTAAGGCTTTGGAACTCCAGTGAACCACGGGGAGAGCCATTATCCACAAATGGTGATAACTTGGAACAGTGGGGAAACTTCCCAGGAGTGGCTAGCCTACAAAAATTACTCCAAGAGCATGACGACGACTCATCCAGGAGGTCATAAAAGAACCCAGAACAACATCTAAAGAACTGCAGGCCTCACTTGCCTCAGGTAAGATCAGTGTTCATGATTCAACAATAAGAAAGAGACTGGACAAAAATGGCATCCATGGGGAAGTTTCAAGGCCAAAGCCACTGCTGACCAAAAAGAACACAAAGGCTCATCTCACATTTACCAAAAAACATCTTAATTATCCCCAAGACTTTTTTTTTTTTTTTTTGAGAAAAAAGTTTTTATTGAACAATTTACATTTGGAACATAATTCTGCAAGTTACAAGGCAATACTGGAGAACTGCATAAAACAAAGAAATGTGGCTTATACATATATAGGCACAGTAGATCAAAAAACTTGTTCAGATTGAACACTGGATTCAGTGACTATCAATAAGTGGAAAGCCCTATGTCCACGCTATTCATGGAATTGCACGCTAGAAGGATGTATAGTATTACGGACCATCAGTGCATGTGTCTGCGGACTCAAGCCATCGATCCCAGATTTTGTAGTACTTATCTGGACAACCTCTGTTGATGTATATGAACTTTTTGTAGGGAAGAGTGTTATTTATATCTAGTTTCCAATCGTTGAAGCTGGGGGGAGTGGGTCTCATCCACTGTCTGGCTATAATTTTTCTAGCATTAAACAATGTTTCATGCAAGAATGTTTTAGTGAATTTGTCCATCTCAGAGTCGGGGAATATCCCCAGTAAGCATTGTTTGGGGTCCAGGGTCAATGGGGATCCCATGTCATCATGGAGGAAGTCAACAATCTGCTTCCACAGACCCTGAAGGACCGGGCACGCCCAGAGTAGATGGAAGAATGTGCCCGTCGCTTGGTTACACATTGTGCACAAGGTAGAAAACTGTCGTCTAAAGCGGGCGATTCTTAGGGGGGTGAGATACGCTCGGTGCACCACGTATAACTGGGTCAGCCTGTCAGAGAGCTTGGGGGATACAGTCTTGCACGAGTCTAGTGCTTCACTCCACTCCTCATCCTCCAGTGGGCCCACCTCTCTTTCCCATCTTGGTTTAAGGCTGTAAGCTAGCGTGGTAGATGATGGGGTGAGAAGCATGACATAAAAATCAGAGATCAGCTTTCGCGGGTCCACACCCTTAACCACTGCCATAATAACATTGGGCGTAGATTGTGGCAAAGGCTGGGGAAACTGAGCTTGGGCTGCGTGACGCACCTGGAAGAATCTAAAAAGCATAGAATTGGGCAGCAGGAACTCATTTTGGAGGTCCTCAAAGTTTTTAAGTGTGCCATCGGAAATTATGTGGTGCAAATAATATATTCCATATTCGCACCATATCTCTGTGTCAGGGATCAAGAGAAACTCTGAGAGTAGTCTATTGTGCCATAAGGGGGTATAATTGTTGTGTTTAGGGGTCGTTAATGTTTTAGTGGTGATGTCCCATACGCGCCTATATTGGTACAATAGGGACCCACGGTCTCTATTGGAGTTATTCCCACTATGTCCCACTGCAATTGCAGTGAGTGGGTCAGTGGTCAGTTGTGCCCACCGTGGACAGAGGAGGGTGAGGAATCTGAGTCTGTCGGTTTTATCTATGTGGTATAGTTGAGACAGTTGGGACGCAAGGTAATAAAGATTTAAGTCAGGGAGGGCTGTTCCACCTAGGTCAGTAGGGTTCTTAAGGACTCTCCAGGCCAGCTTGTGTCTGTTGGTACCCCAAATAAATGTCTTGAGTATGGCCTCCATTGACTTGAAAATTTTCAAGGGTAAGTATACGGGTGTGTGCCAGAGTATATACAATATTTTAGGAAATAATATCATTTTAACAATGTTAATGCGGCCCCACACGCCAAGCGGTAGTCTCGCCCATACCTGGGTTCTAGACTTGATGAGATCGAAAAGGGGTTCTATGTTCAGGGATATATAGTCAGCCGGTGTTCTATTCACCAATACTCCAAGATATTTGATAGTGTTCACTCGCTGGAGTGGTAACTGTGCCTGTAGCTTGGGAGAGGGGAAACTATCCATAGGCAATATTTGAGATTTCTCCCAATTAATTTTAAGGCCAGAGAACTGACCAAAGTGTTCAATTGTATGTAACGCCTTCCGAAGCGATGTGGCAGAGTCGGCCAGGTATAGTAGCGTGTCGTCTGCGTATAAGCTAATTTTTTCAGTCAGGGAACCAAGGCAGAGACCCTGAATCTCGGGGTCCTCTCTAATGGAGATTGCAAGGGGCTCCGCCGCCAAGGCATAGAGGAGCGGAGACAGTGGGCAGCCCTGTCTAGTGCCCCTGGATAAGTCAAATGTCTGGGAGGCCCTCCCGTTGGCCACTACTTTACCCCTGGGTGCCAGATATAATAATTGAACCCACTTAATAAATTTGGGTCCGAAACCAAAGCCACGGAGGCATCCCCAAAGGTACCGCCACTCCACTGAGTCAAAGGCCTTGGCAGTATCCAAAGCCACCACCACCCGGGACCCAACATTAGTATGTGTCGCTTGTAAGTTAATATACAATTTTCTGAGGTTGAAGGAGGTGTTACGCCCCGGCATAAATCCAGCTTGGTCAGCATGGATCAGGGTTAGAATCACTTGGTTAAGGCGTAGGGCAAGTACTTTAGCCAGAATCTTTATGTCTACCTGGAGGAGCGATATTGGTCTATAAGATTCCGGGAGGCCTGGGTCCTTGCCTGGCTTAGGCATGAGGATAATTACCGCCTCGCCCATCGATGGGGGTAAGGTGAAATTGTCAAATAGATGGTTGAAGAGGGACAATAACTTGGGGGCAAGTATTTCGATGTATTGGGCGTAAAATTCTATGGGCAACCCATCTGAACCCGGGGCCTTGGATCTGGCGAAGCTCCCAATCGCTGTGGTTATTTCGTCGAGTGTAAGAGGTGCGTCTAGCATAGCCATTTGGGCATTGTCTAGCTGTGGAAAGATGATTTCCGCCAGTAGATCTTCCAATTGAGAGTCAGTGGTAGAAACCTGGGGACGTATAGAGTTGAGAAAAGAAGTCCCTAAATTTAGAAGTGACATCCTGGGGTTCCGTAATCTTTTCCCCATTAGGACCAGTGAGGGAAATGACAGTAGGGGGTCTATCCTCACTATGTGCTAAGTAGGCCAACAGTTTACCCGCTCTCTCCCCATGTTCATACAATTTTTGTCTGGCAAAGAAAAGTTTTTTCCTGGCCGTCTCGTGTTGTAGCTGATTAACCACCCTGGTTTGTAACCTGAGTCGGGCAGCTCCATCAGGAGAGGGGTTCGACATGTATCCCTGTTCAGAGGAGGACAGATCCCGCATTGCCCCGTCCAGTATGGCTGATGAATTAGCCTTCAGCCTGTTGATAAAGGAGGTCAGAGTCAGACGTGCATGCAGTTTGAAGGCTTCCTATACTACGTCTGGGGATGCAGATCCGTCATTCTCTAAAAAGTAAGTTCTCCAACTGTTACCAAGCTCGTCATCCTCCGACAACAGGGTGAGCCAAAACGGATTCAGGCGCCACGTACGGGGCGGTTTGTCTAATGGGATGGAGAGGCTAATGAAATATGGGCTATGGTCTGAAAGTAATCTGGGGGCAAATTCAGCTCCCAGTAATCTTGGGGCAAGGGTACTAGAAATGAATATAAAATCTATACGGGACATGGTGTTATGGGTAGTTGAGAAACAGGAGTAAGCTTGAGTGAGCGGGAATTTAAAACGCCAGGTGTCAGTGAGATTAAAGGAAGAGATAAGTCGGGAGAATCTAGTGTGGGTTGGAGCTGTAGTAGATAATGGCGAGGGCGACAGTTTGTCTAATGTAGGGTTCAACGTAGCGTTAAAATCCCCCAGCCACACCGCCTGAATCGAAGGATGACGAGTCATATATATAGCAAGCCCTCTGTGACTATAGTAGAATTAAATGGTGGAGGTACATAGAATGCCATCAGTAGGAAAGGTTCACCATACAATTTAACCGAAAGAAAGACATAGCGCCCCTGTGGGTCAGACTGAACATCACACAGCTCAAAATGTACCGTCTTGGCAATCAAAACTGAGACTCCGCGGGCGTGGGACGAGTGGGATGAATGATATGCCCACCCAATCCATGGCCAGCGGAGTGCCATCTGGAGCCGACCCTCAATGTGTGTCTCCACTAACACCACAATGTCGGCTCGTTGTTTTTTGAGAAATGAGAAAACTGCAGATCTCTTTACCTTGTCCCCAAGCCCACGCACATTCCAAGTGAGCAGTTTTATCGATGCCATAATTCAAACATTAAAACATATCGTGGGACAGTAGCATTACATGAATACAAGGTTTGCCATCTATGCAGTATCAATGTTAGCATGCACTTCGTTGTATTGCAGTCCATCAAGAAAAAACGAATCTCCCCCTCCCCACCCTGCATCTTCCCCAACTGATGCGGGTATGTTCCCAAAACCAAAAGAAAGTAACAACCGGTAGCAGATAAAACCAAAATATCTTGCTGTTACGTAAAAGATCTGCAGCGATCGCCTCACATGGGAGGTGTGGAAGATCCAATGCCCGCAAATAAAGAGCAACAGGCTCTTCTTGTACTGTGAACCAGAAGTACAGTGCGGGGTCGGTGGTATAGAAAGTTCTGCAGTCACATAATAAAGAGATGCGTGTTCCGGTTGCTGGGGGGCGAAAATTCGCTGTGTTAGGCATGTGGAGTGTAGGACTGATTGTGCTCCGCAATTACAGTCTCCGGGGTAGTTACATGGATCAACCAGTCAGTGGGGGCCCTGAGTATGGGAGACCCCCTCTGCAGGTTACAATTGAAAGAGGATTATAGCAGGGGAAGGCAAAAGGGGGTCCCAGGGGTAAGGAGCAATAGGGTATGCGCCGCGGGCAGTAAAGGGGAGACAAAAAAAGGGGGTAACATACCAGGATTTGCAGACTCCCGCTGCGGCGTATAATGTGCTGGTGATGATGACAGGCAATCAATAGTGCTGATGAACATGCTCGGTCAGGTCACTCCGCCGCCCCTCTGGCGGGCCCCGGACGCTCCAACCAGGCAATGACTTCCTGAGGATCCTCAAAGAAGAACACACGGCCGTCCCTTTCGACTCTAAGACGAGCTGGAAATAGCATAGAGTATTTAAGATGTTGTATCCGGAGCCTCCTCTTCGCCTCCATGAAGCCTTGGCGGCGGCGCTGCACCTCGGCAGAAAAGTCGGGGAAGATAGCGATCTTGGAGTTTCCAAGGTGGATGTTACCTTTTTCCCTGGCCATGCGCAGCGCCGCATCTCTATCTTTGTAGTTCAAGAATTTTGCTATAAACGTGCGGGGGGGAGCCCCCTGAGGAGGAGATCTGGCAGGCATACGATGAGCCCTCTCCACCGCCAGGGTGGGGGAGAAGGCCTCGCGGCCATAGGTGTCAACAAGGAGTTTCTCCAAGAAGGTGGTAGGATCTTTGCCCTCAGCTCCCTCGGGGAGCCCGATGAAACGGAGGTTGCACCTCCGGAGCCTATTTTCCATATCATCTTGCTTGCTTAGAATCTGATTGATTTGGAGCTGCATTCGATCGGAGCGGACTTGGAGCGGCGTAACGGTGTCCTCCACCTCTCCAATGCGGGTTTCGGTAGTCGTGACACGCTCACGAAGTTTTTGGAAGTCTTGTCGCATGAGTGAAAGGTCCACCTTGACCCCCTCTATTTGCGCCGTCAGGGACGTCCGGCAGTATGTGATCGCCTCGAGCAGTTTAGCTGTGTCGCCTCCCGTAGCGTCCTGCTCACCGCCTGCGGCGCCGCCATCTCTTTCCTCCTCCTGGCGGCGGTACTGGTCCAATTTCGCCAGGGTGGCCTTTGGCGTTTTTGGCGGAGTCATGGCAGGTATCCGCTGTGATCCCTCCCCCCTCCAAAGCAGGCAGCTCAGTCTATACCGAATGGTAGGGAGCTGTAGGGCTGGTGGGCCGGGAAGAGTCACTAGTCAGCAGGCTGGGTGAAGCAAGATGGCCGCCGACCAGCACTAGGCCGAAGCTGGGGCCTTTCGTGAACGGGGCGGCCGCGCAGTCAGAGGCTGATGTATCCGCCTCTGTGGGTGTGAGGGGTCCTCAGGGGGACTCGGTGGGCCCCTGCAGGCTGTTACCTGAGAGCAGGAGGGCCAGGAAGCAGCACAGGCGGCAGGTCGGGTGGAGCAAGATGGCCGCCGACTTCCAGGGCTAGGCCGAAGCCGCGGGCTTTCCTAAATGCGGCACCCGCGATCGGGATCGCGGCCCTGCGGAGGCCGCCGTACGAGCGGAGGATGGTGGATTTGCAGCCACGGATGTTCAGGGTCCCCAGGGGGTCCCGCTGGGCTGGTGCAGGATGACACTGAAGAGCAGGATGGGCTGTACAGGAGTATTGGACGGAGCTCAAATCATGCACGTCCTACTCCATGCTATGTCAGGCCACGCCCCCCATCCCCAAGACTTTTAGGCAAAAATTTTACTTTATGAAAGGTGTGCGTCCCGTTACATCTGGCATAAAACGAATACAGCATTTCACAAAAAGAACATCATACCAACAGTCAGACATGGTGATGGTAGCGTGATGGTCTGGGGCTGCTTTGCAGATTCAGGACCTGGACAACTTACCATAATTGATGGAACCATGAATTCTGAGCTCTACCAGAAAATCCTAAAGGAGAATGTCCGGCCATCAGTTCGTGACCTCAAGATCAAGAGCACTTGGGTTATGCAGAAGGACAATGATGCGAAACACAACAGCAAGTCCACCTCCAAATGGTTCAAACAAAGCAAAATTTAGGTTTTGGAGTAGCCTAGTCAAAGCCCGGACTTAAATCCAATTGAGATGCTGTATCATGACCTTACACAGGCCGTTTATGCTGGAAAACCCTCCAATGTAGCAGAATTAAAACAATTCTGCAAAGAAGAGTGGGCCAAAATTGCTCCACAGCAATGTGAAAGACTCATTGCCAGTTATCGCAAACGCTTGATTGCAGTTGTTGCTGCCAAGGGTGGCATAACCAGTTATTAGGTTTAGAGGGTTATTACTTTTTCACATAAAGCCAGGCAGGTTTGGACAGCTTTTTCGCCTTAACACATGCATTTTGTATTTACTCGGGTTATCTTTGTGTAATAATAAAATTTGTTTGATAAACTGAGTCATTAAAGTGTGACAAATATGCAAAAAAAAAAAAAAATCAGAAAGAGGGCAAATACCTTTTCACACAACTGTATACAGTGGATATAAAAAGTCTACACACCCCTGTTAAAATGTCAGGTTTCTGTGATGTAAAAAAATGAGACAAAGATAAATAATTTCAGAACTTTTTCCACCTTTAATGTGACCTATAAACTGTACAACTCAATTGAAAAACAAACTGAAATCTTTAAAGGGGGGGGGGGGGGAAGTAAAAATAAAAAACAAAAATAATGTGGTTGCATAAGTGTTCATACCCTCCTATAACTGGGGATGTAGCTGCGTTCAGAATTAAGCTATCACATTCAAACGCATGTTAAATAGGAGTCAGTACACACGTCATCATTTAGAGTGCCTCTGATTAACCCCAAATAAAGTTCAGCTGTTCTAGTAGGTCTTTCCTGACATTTTCTTAGTTGCATCCTACAGCAAAAGCCATGGTCCGCAGAGAGCTTCCAAAGATCTCACTGTTAAGGTGTCATTTAGGAGAAGGGTACAAAAGAATTTCCAAGGCATTAGATATACCATGGAACACAGTAAAGTCATAAAGGGGGGCGTGGCCAAGATGGCGCTGTGAGCGGCTGCTTGTTCTGAGAGCTCCGCTGCTTCCTGCATCTTTCCTGGATCCTAGGCTACCTGACGGCGGTTCATCCACCCCAGCTGACCGGGGGAGTGGGGCGCAATAGAGCGGGGAGAGAGGCAATCCCCCTGGCAGCTGATAACCCCTCCACTGGTGAGATCCGGAGGCCCCGCGTGTTACTAGGCCGCAGCCGCGGTCTTTCCTGACGGCGATCGGAGGTCCGGATCGGGGCGGAGCTACGCGGCGCCCCCCTGCACTTGGGTGAGGTGCACTGCTGCGGGCTGTGGGAGGTAGTGGAGACACACCAGCTGCTGATCAATCCATCCGGGCCCACTCGTACTGCTAGGCCGCGGCCGCGGTCTTTCCTGGGGTCCGTCGGAGCTTCGCTGCGGCCCCCTGCACATGAGACAGGTGAGCCGGTGAGGGCGGGGGGCGGCTGGACGGAGGAGGACACACCGATCACTGAGCAACGTATCCATCCATCCGGCAATCCTACATCCAGGCCTGCTCAACCTGCTAGGCCGAAGCCGGGGCCTCTCCTGGCGGTCCCTGGCTGGACTGGAACCCTCCCTCCCCCCCCCTTCTCCTCTTGTGAATCTCCGGGGGAAACGCGGGGGGCACGGTGCGCGCCCTGAATGCGGCGCCGGAGCTCGAGTGCACGGTCCAACAAAGGGGGCAAAAAATTAACTTTTCCAACGCTGCTGGACCCCCCTCCGACGCCCGTTGATCTCCAGGTGCGGAGCCGTGCCACCCGGAGCTCCCACAAGGCCTCACAGGTAGGCTCCATGGACTCGGCTGAAGCCCGACCGCCCTGGCTGGCGGAAGTCATGGCGGCCATCGCCACGTGCCAGTCCACCTTGACCACAAAACTAGAGGCCGTCCAGATGGATGTGGGCCTTATCCGCCAGGACATGGACAAGCTTCGAACCAGGGTGGCGGAGACTGAGCAGAGAGTTAGCAACGCTGAAGATGTGGTCGCAGAACAGGGCGCAGCACTCCGCACTCTCCAAACCAAAGTTAAAGCCCTTGAATACAGAGCCGAAGATGCCGAAAACCGCAACCGGCGCAACAACCTCCGCATTGTCGGACTACCCGAGGGGATAGAGGGGAGTGACCCTATAGGCTTCATAGAGGGTATGTTGCGTACCCTCTTCCCCGAGGCTCGCATGTCACCCCAATATGTGGTGGAAAGGGCGCACTGCGTCCCTCCTAAGCCGGGACCTCCCGGAACCCCGCCGCGAACCTTCATTCTCCGCCTGCTCAACTTCCGGGATCGGGACGAGGTTCTCCGTGCCTCCAGGCTAGTGGGCGACCTGCGATTCCAGAACGTCAAGCTGATGATCTTCCCCGACTACTCGGTGGAAACACAGAAGCTCAGGAAGTCATTCGATCAGATCAAGGCGACCCTGAGGGCGCGCAACATCCGTTACAGCATCCTTTTCCCGGCCCGTCTGAGAGTACAGGACGGAGAGTCGACCCGCTTCTTCACTAATCCCAGGGAGGTGTCTGTCTGGTTGGAGTCGCTGCCGCGGGACCGCTGATCAGCCGCACGGTATGTACTATTTGACAACACCCTTGTTTTGCATTTGCCAATATCGGTGTGGCCCGCGAACTGACCCCCGGGACGGAGCTCTCACACCTGTTGTTGCACTTGTTGTGCCCGGCTAATCCCCTTGGTGTGTGCAGCTCTGATGGTGGCGGCTGGCCCCCGCCGATGTGGGAACCCAAGTTAGCGCCCCTGACATGGTCAGGAGAACACTGCCTTCTTTTCCCTTTTTGGGTCTTTTTACCCCCCTGTGTGACACTGGGGACCATACCAAGTATACTCCCATGTCACAGGATCGACTTTACTGCTGGGACGCGCTCCTGTCCGCCTCAATCCTCTTGAACCCCTGTCCCTTACAGCTTGTTGCATAATCAGCGGAGGTCTCACCCTTGGAGAGTCGCTCAGACAGTTGCTCGGCCCCCCCCAGAAGTTATCCGGGGGGCAGAGTTCGCCTCTTGCACGGAACCCCTTTGCAGCCGGCGAGCTGTTATCGTTTGGGATGGATACCCTCCTCAGTTTCAAGGGGGTGGGTGGGGTGGGGGGCGGGGAATGTTGCCCTACTGGGGCTATTTTTTCTTGTTCTGAGTTGTTTTTTTCTTTTTGTTGTTTTTGTTTCCATTATGTTTTTGCTTTACATTCAAAAAGTTGGTATTTCGGCATTGCTCTGTTTCCAGATGTGTACATCCTGGGTCTGGGGGTCAGGTCCGGGAGTCATGCGGTATCATCCTATTCCCCCCACCAATCTGACGGGCCATGACAGCAGTTAATATCCTGTCGTGGAACACCAGGGGGTTGAATTCCCCGACCAAACGCTCCCTGGTGTTCCAATTTCTTAAGTCTTACAACCCGCATATTTGTGTCTTACAGGAAACCCACCTCATGGGGAGTAGACTTCTCTCACTTAAAAAGCCATGGGTGGGCCACCACTATCACTCTACCTACTCTAGCTTCTCCAGGGGGGTCAGTATATTAGTGCTAAAATCCCTCCCGTTTCGGCTCCTGGACCTGATTCTCGATCCTGACGGTAGATACGTCATAATTCATGCCGTGATTCACTCCCTGACCTGGACCATAGTGGGTCTATACCTTCCCCCGCCGGCCTCCCTGTTGCTGCTGAACCACATAACGAGTAGGGTGGCCGAGCTCACCTCTGATAATACTGTGTTTTTGGGGGATTTTAACTTGGTTCCCGATCCGAATATGGATCGCCTGTCGCCTGGAGGTCGACACTACTCTGGGTTGGCTGACTGGGCTGATACCTATGGGCTGACGGACATGTGGAGGTGGAAGCACCCTTGGGACTTGGCTTACACCTGCCACTCGGCCTCCCACAGGACGTTCTCCCGCATAGATCTGGTATATGCGGGCAGACCGGTCCTGCAAAGGGTTACGGATGTGAAGATCTTGCCTAGGGGGATCTCAGATCACGCACCATTGCTTCTGGCGCTGGATTTCTCTAGGGGCCATCCTGTTCGCCTGTGGAGACTGTCCAGGTTTTGGATCTCGGACACCTCCGTGGACGAACGGTTCCACACTGAACTGACCGGTTATTGGGCGGACAATGAGGGCACGGCGGGGGCCGGAACTGTATGGGATGCCTTTAAAGCCTCCACGAGAGGGCACTACCAGACCATAATTGCCAGAGTTCGTAGGGAGCGCAGCGCAGACTTAGTGAAGGCGGAAAGGGAGGCTGCCAGTGCAGAAGAGACCTTTATTAGGACCCGTGACCCCCAACACTATGCTCACCTGCAGCTCCTGACGGGGGAAGTCCTTAATATCCGTACCTCACTTACCCAAAAAAAAGCTACTGGCGCAATCCCATAGGATTTTTGAACAGGGGGAGAGGTCGGGTAGGATGCTGGCTTGGCTTTCCAGGGAGCAGGAGGGAGGGGTCGGTGTCTCCCATATTACGGACCCCACGGGGGAGCTGGTAAGCTCTCCGGGGGGTATTAATCAGTGCTTTGCTGACTTCTACCGTGCACTCTATGAGTCAAGGGTGGATTATGGTGATGAGGACCTGGTGAAGTATTTGGGGGACATTGACATTCCGGTCCTTACGGAGACCTACCGAGAGCGGCTCGATGCCCCTATCACGGTGAAGGAGATCCAGCGGGCCCTTAAATCTATGCAATCTGGCAAGACGCCCGGGCCTGATGGAATTCCTGTGGAGTTCTACAAACATTATGCAGACGAACTAGTGCCCAGACTACATTCCCTATTCACGGTGTCCACGCAGCAGGGAGAGCTCCCTGTTTCCATGGGTGAGGCGGTCATAGTGGTGATCCCGAAGCCGGGGAAGGACCCTTCCCTCTGTTCCTCGTATCGCCCTATCTCGTTGCTGAACGTGGATGCGAAGATCCTGGCTAAGATCTTAGCAACAAGACTGAACTCTGTCATTACTGCCCTGGTACACTCGGATCAAACGGGCTTTATGCCAGGTAGAGGAACGGATATCAACATTAGACGCCTCCTCACCCACGTTGATGGGGCTGGCGAGGGGTCGACGGGAGTGGTGGCCTCACTTGACGCAGAGAAGGCTCTCGACTCTGTGGAGTGGGGCTACCTCTGGGGGGTGCTCGACGGCTTCGGGTTCGGGCCAGGCTTCCTGAAATGGGTACGCATGTTATATAGCTCCCCATCTGCTAGAATTCGGACCAACGGCTGCCTATCAGACGTCTTCCCCTTGGGCCGCGGCACGAGACAGGGGTGCCCCCTCTCCCCGGGTTTATTTGCCCTTGCTATGGAACCACTGGCCATCCTGTTGAGAGCAGAGCCGAGGGTCCGGGGATTACAAATAGACCCAATTGAAGAAAAGCTGTCTCTATATGCGGATGATGCCCTGCTATACCTGGCGGATGCCTCATCATCCCTGCAGGTAGCTTTAGATCTGATTAACCAATTTGGGGGCTACTCCGGTATTCGTATCAACTGGGACAAATCGATCTTGTTTCCTCTATGTCCCTCGATCCCGCGGCCCACGACACAAACGCGCCTCAAATGGGTAGATGAATTTACGTACCTGGGCATCAAGATTAGCGGCAAAATCGGAGATTATGTTGGCAAAAACATACAACCACTCATGGCCCAACTAGTGACCAAGTGCGCGGTGTGGCGGTCCCTCCCTCTGACGCCGGTGGGTAGAGTCAACCTTTTGAAGATGGTCTTTCTCCCAAAATTCCTGTACTTCTTTCGCAGTACCCCCTCGTACATCCCTAGGACGTTCTTCCGGAGTTTGGACAGCTTGTTGATCTCTTTTGTCTGGGCTGGGAGACCCCCCCGAGTGGCGAGGAGGATCTTGTATTTGTCCTTGTCTGGGGGGGGACTGGCGCTCCCTAACTTCCTGCTTTATTACTGGGCGGCTGTCCTGGTTACGGTGAGATGGTGGTTCTCCCAGCCTAGACAGAACCCGGCGGTCACACTAGAGGCGGCTATTTTGGGCTCCTACGCGGCCTTGAGCAATTTACCTTTTCGCGGCCTCAGGGCCAGCCCCTGTATGACGACCCTCATGCGGACCACAGTTAAGGTCTGGCAGGAGGCTCGACTAATGTACCGGCGGCCCAACCTGGTATCCCCGCATATACCCTTGTGGGCTAACCCTATGCTGCCTCACATGAACAGTATCCCAGATCCATCCCTGTGGGCAAAAAAGGGGATCGTTACTCTGAAACATATAGTGAAAGCGGGTACAATTATGTCTTTCCGGGAACTCAGGCAGGAGTATCTCCTCCCGGTCTCTTTCCAATTTAGGTACTGGCAGCTGAGACATGCCTTTGAGGCCCAATTCCCGGAGCCTATAACCCTGGAGTCAGACTCTATTGAGCGACTCTTATCCTCCGCTCTTATGGACCGACCCCTCTCGTCCCTGTACCTATACCTCACGGTACAGTATGATGCTAAGCTTACTAAACCGTGGGATGAATGGAGGGCTGATATTCCGTCGCTAGATGAGGAGGAGTGGCGGGACTGTCTCTCATCCTATATCCCCGTTATGATTGCAGCAAAGGATAGGTTTATACAATTTAAATTTCTCCACAGAGCCTACTACACCCCGCAGAGGCTAGCACGTATTTACCCGCAGCGAGATCCCAATTGTCAGAGATGCGGGCAGGAGACAGGTACATTTTGGCACATGGTCTGGTCGTGTCCGAAACTCCAGCCCTATTGGGAGGATGTGGCTTCCAGACTGACTGAAGTGACTGGCTTAAACGTGCCGACTGACCCCAAGATCCTACTACTAAATCATATGGAGGACGTGGAAGGGGATAGATATTGTAAACTCTGCTTGACCTTCTCACTATTTTATGCTAGGCGGGAAATTCTGCTCAAGTGGAAATCTGAGGACCCCCCCACTTGCGCTGCTTGGCAGCGCTCAGTCGATTCAGTACTTCCTCTCTATAAACTGACTTACGAGAGTAGACGGTGCCCCGCAAAGTTCGACAGAGTTTGGTCTTCATGGCAGACCACTCGCTCTGACTTGGAGCCCCCCCTGGGTGTGGCTGACTGGGCTGTTTGTTGGGGGGCGGTTCCTCCCTCCCCCCCTGCCCCGCCCCTCTTGGCTCCTGGACTTAACTGCTACTTAGGGTTATTGTACGGCCGGGGTGGGGTGAACTAGAGTCGTTGTTAAGCATGATAGGGGGTGGGCCAATGCTTGTTTGTTGATTATTTGCATTAAGTAACGAATGAGGGGGGTGTGATCCCCCGGATGTGACGCATTATCCTGTTTGTTTGTTCTGTACTATTGGATGTGCGATTTACTGGTTGTATTGCAATGCTGATTTGTCTATTAAAAAAAAAGACAGTCATAAAGTGGAGAAAATATGGCACAACAGTGACATTACCAAGAACTGGACATCCCTCCAAAACTGATGAAAAGACGAGAAGAAAACTGGTCAGGGAGGTTGCCAAGAGGCCTACAGCAACATTAAAGGAGCTGCAGGAATATCTGGCAAGTGCTGGCTGTGTGGTACATGTGTCAACAATCTTCAGTATTCTTCCTATGTCTGGGCTATGGGGTAGAGTGGCAAGACAAAAGCCTTTTCTTACCAAGAAAGACATTCAAGCCCGGCTAAATTTTGCAAAAAGACATCTGAAGTCTCCCAAAAGCATGTGGGAAAATGTGTTATGGTCTGATGAAACCAAGGTTGAACTTTTCAGCCATAATTCCAAAAGATATGTTTGGCGCAAAAACAAACACTGCACATCACCAAAAGAACACCATACCCACCATGAAACATGATGGTGACAGCATCATGCTTTGGGGCTGTTTTTCTTCAGCTGGAACAGGAGCCTTAGTCAAGGTAGAGGGAATTATAATCAGTTCCAAATACCAGTCAATATTGGCACAAAACCTTTAGGCTTCTGCTAGAAAGCTGAACATGAAGAGGAACTTCATCCTTCAGCATGACAACGACTCAACACATACATCCAAATCAACAAAGGAATGGCTTCACCAGAAGAAAGATTCAAGTTTTGGAATGGCCCAGCCAGAGCCAAGACCTGAATCCCATTGAAAATCTGTGGGGTGATCTAAAGAGGGTTGTGCACAGGAGATGCCCTTGCAATCTGACAGATTTGGAGTGTTTTTGCAAAGAAGAGTGGGCAAATATTGCCAAGTCAAGATGTGCCATGCTGATAGACTCCTACCCAAAAAGACTGAGTGCTGTAATAAAATCAAAAGGTGCTTCAACAAAGTATTAGTTTAAGGGTGTGCACACTTATGCAACCATATTATTGTAGTTTTTTATTTTTACTTCCCTCCAACTAAAAGATTTCAGTTTGTTGTTCAATTGAGTTGTACAGTTTATCCACTTAACGACCGCTCACTGTATATATACGTCGGCACAATGGCACCGACAGGCACAATCACGTACAGTGTACGTGATTGCCTTTGTACAGTTGGGGGGTCCAATCGGACCCCCCTTCTGTACAGTGAGCGGTCGGAATTCATTGGGGATCGATCCGACATGAGGGGACGGCCGTTCGATTCCGGCCACCCCCCCGCGATCGCTCCCGGCGAATGGAAATGCCCCCTCTGTCTGTCGAATGTACACACAGACAGAGGAAGCAGGAGGAAGTGATGTCATCTCTTGTGCAGCGCTCACATATACCGAGCGCCGTACAAGAGAAGACATCAAGGTTAGTGCACAAACACTACACTAACACCAGGACACATAGGCACATAAATCGCCCCCCCAGGCCCCCCCAGATCACCCCCCAGCCCCCAGTCACAGTGTCACTGATTGCAGTGACCATTTATTTACTGATCACTGCAATCAGTGACATTTGTGACTGTAAAAGTGTCACTACATTTAGTTTTAGGTCCAGTGTAGCCCCCTAACCCCCCCTAATAAAGTTTTAACCCCTTGATCACCCCCCAGATAACCCTTTCACCCCCTAGCACCGCCGTCACTAAGCGATCATTTTTCTGATCGCTGTCTTAGCGTCGGTGATGCAGATCGGTAGCTAGTAATTTTTTTTAGGTTCGCCGCAGGTTTTTATAGCGTCAGGTACCCCCATAAATTATCTAATAAAGGTTTAACCCCCTTGATCGCCCCCCAGGTAACCCTTTCACCCCCTATCACCACTGTCGCTAAGCGATCATTTTTCTGATCGATGTCTTAGCGTCGGTGATGCAGATCGGTAGCCAGTATTTTTTTTTTAGGTTCGCCGCAGGTTTTTATAGCGTCAGGTACCCCCATAAATTATCTAATAAAGGTTTAACCCCCTTGATCGCCCCCCAGGTAACCCTTTCACCCCCTATCACCACTGTCGCTATGCGATCATTTTTCTGATCGCTGTCTTAGCGTCGGTGATGCAGATCGGTAGCCAGTAATTTTTTTTAGGTTCGCCGCAGGTTTTTATAGCGTTAGGTACCCCCATAAATTATCTAATAAAGGTTTAACCCCCTAATTGCCCCTAGTTAACCCTTTCACCAGTGATCATCATATAAGTGTTACGGGTGACGCTGGTTAGTTAGTTTGCTTTTTATAGTGTCAGGGCATCCGCCGTATATAACCCAATAAAGGTTTAACCCCCTGATCGCCCGGCGGGTGATATCAATTAGGTTTTAGCGTCAGAGAGGGTCTGCGTCACACCCCAGGCAGCGTCAGGTTAGTGCCAGTAATGCTAACACCCACGCGTGAAGCATACACCTCCCTTAGTGGTATAGTATCTGAACAGATCAATATCTGATCTGATCAGATCTATACTAGCGTCCCCAGCAGTTTAGGGTTCCCAAAAACGCAGTGTTAGCGGGATCAGCCCAGATACCTGCTAGCACCTGCGTTTTGCCCCTCCGTCCAGCCCAGGCCACCCAAGTGCAGTATCGATCGATCACTGTCACTTACAAAACACAACACACATAACTGCAGCGTTCGCAGAGACAGGCCTGATCCCTGCAACTCCAGTGCTGTAGGAGGTGATTTCACCACCACAGTTAAAAAAAAAAGCAAATATGCCGAAGCATTGGGGCAGCAGGAGCGGAGGAGCGATTTTGTTCCTAATGCCGCGTACATACGGTCGAAATTCCGACGGAGGCTTGCCCGTGGAAAAGTCCGACCATGTGTGTGCGGCATAACTTTTTTGCGGGAGGATGCCCCCATGCTTCGGCATATATAAATGGTGCATGTATGCCCATCATTAGAAGTGGGTGGATGAAGGGCGGTATTCTAATGGTGGGCATACCCACCGATCAATCTCTTTTTTCGTTCAGCCACCTGGCCAGCAACGTACTGGTATGTTGCTGGACTTTGAATGGTTATACCAGATTGATGCCTGCGGGTTTAGGTATCATCTTGGTATCATTCTTTTCAGCCAGCGGCCGGCTTTCATGTAAAAGCAATCCTAGTGGCTAATTAGCCTCTGGACTGCTTTTACAAGCAGTGGGAGGGAATGTCCCCCCCCCCGGATATAAAAAGCGCCATTGGGAAATTGGGAAAGCATTTTATCACACCGATCTTGGTGTGGTCAGATGCTTTGAGGGCAGAGGAAAGATCTAGGGTCCAGTCCCCAGTTTTTTCAAAAAAAGAGTACCTGTCACTACCTATTGCTATCATAGGGGATATTTACATTCCCTGAGATAACAATAAAAATGATAAAAAAAAAAAAAAATATGGAAGGAACAATTTAAAAATAAAATAAAAAAGCAAAATTAATAATAAAAAAAAAAAAAAAAAAAAAAAAAAAAAAAAAAAAAAAAAAAGCACCCCTGTCCTGCCCTGCTCTTGCCCAATGGTGAACGCAAGCGTCGGTCTGGCGTCATATATAAACAGCAATTGCACCATGCATGTGAGGTATCACCGCGAAGGTCAGATCGAGGGCAGTAATTTTAGCAGTAGACCTCCTCTGTAAATCTAACGGGGTAACCTGTAAAGGCTTTTAAAGGCTTTTAAAAATGTATGTAGTTTGTCGCCAATGCGCGTTTGTGCGAAATTTTAAAGCATGTCGTGTTTGGTATCTATGTACTCGGCCTAAGATCATCTTTTTTATTTCATCAAACATTTGGGCAATATAGTGTGTTTTAGTGCATTAAAATTAAAAAAAGTTTATTTTTTCCCCCAAAAATGCGTTTGAAAAATCGCTGCGCAAATACTGTGTAGAAAAAAAAATGCAACACCCACCATTTTATTCTGTAGGGCCTTTGCTTTAAAAATATTCATAATGTTTGGGGGTTCAACATAATTTTCTTGCAAAAAAAAATATGTTTTCATGTAAACAAAAAGTGTCAAAAAGGGCTTTGTCTTCAAGTGGTTAGAAGAGTGGATGTAAGCTTCCTAATGTTGTGTATAAAATGCCAGAACAGTTCAAAACCCCCCCAAATGACCCCATTTTGGAAAGTAGACACCCCAAGCTATATACTGAGAGGCATGTCGAGTCCATGGAATATTTTATATGTTGACACAAGTTGCGGAAAAAATACAATTTTTTTTTTTTTTTGCACAAAGTTGTCACTAAATGATATATTGCTCAAACATGCCATGGGCATATGTGGAATTACACCCCAAAATACATTCTGTTGCTTCTCCTGAGTACGGGGATACCACATGTGTGAGACTTTTTGGGAGTCTAGCCGCGTACGGGACCCCAAAAACCAATCACAGTCTTCAGGCTTTCTAAGGGTGTAAATTTTTGATTTCACTTCTCACTGCCTATCACAATTTCGGAGGCCATGGAATGCCCAGATGGCACAAAACCCCCCAAATGACCCCATTTTGGAAAGTAGACACCCCAAGCTATTTGCTGAGAGGTATTGTGAGTATTTTGCAGATCTCGCTTTTTGTCACAAAGTTTTGAAAATTGAAAAAAAAAAAAGAAAAAAAATGTTCTTTCTTAATTTTCAAAAACAAATGAGAGCTGTAAAATACTCACCATGCCTCTCAGCAAACAGCTTGGGGTGTCTACTTTCCAAAATGGGGTCATTTAGGGGGGTTTTGTGCTATCTTGGCATTTTATGGCCTTCGAAACTGTGATAGGTAGTGAGGAGTCAAATCAAAAATTTGTGCCTAGAAATCCTGAAGGCGGTGATTGGTTTTCGGGGTCCCGTACGCGGCTAGGCTCCTAAAAAGTACCACACATGTGGTATCCCCGTACTCAGGAGAAGCAGTAAAATTTATTTTGGGGTGCAATTCCACATATAACCATGGCATGTGTGAGCAATATATCATTTAGTGACAACTTTTTGTAATTTTAATTTTTTTTTGTCATTATTCAATCACTTGGGACAAAAAAAATATATATTCAATGGGCTCAACAGGCCTCTCAGCAATTTCCTTGGGGTGTCTACTTTCTAAAATGGGGTCATTTGGGGGGGTTTTGTGCTATTTTGGCATTTTATGGCCTTCAAAACTGTGATAGGTAGTGAGGAGTGAAATCAAAAATTTGCGCCCTTAGAAATCCTGAAGGCGGTGATTGGTTTTCGGGGTCCCGTACGCGGCTAGGCTCCTAAAAAGTCCCACACATGTGGTATCCCCCTACTCAGGAGAAGCAGCAAAATTTATTTTGGGGTGCAATTCCACATATAACCATGGCATGTGTGAGCAATATATCATTTAGTGACAACTTTTTGTAATTTAAATTTTTTTTTGTCATTATTCAATCACTTGGGACAAAAAAAAAAATATTCAATGGGCTCAACATGCCTCTCAGCAATTTCCTTGGGGTGTCTACTTTTTAAAATGGGGTCATTTGGGGGGGTTTTGTACTGCCCTGCCATTTTAGCACCTCAAGAAATGAGATAGGCAGTCATAAATTTAAAGCTGTGTAAATTCCAGAAAATGTACCCTAGTTTGTAAACGCTATAACTTTTGCGCAAACCAATAAATATACGCTTATTGACATTTTTTTTACTAAAGACATGTGGCTGAATACATTTTGGCCTAAATGTATGACTAAAATTGAGTTTATTCGATTTTTCTTATAACAAAAAGTAGAAAATATCATTTTTTTTCAAAAATTTCGGTCTTTTTCCGTTTATATCGCAAAAAATAAAAATCACAGAGGCAATCAAATACCATTAAAAGAAAGCTCTATTTGTGGGAAGAAAAGGACGCAAATTTCGTTTGGGTACAACATTGCATGTCCGCACAATTTACAGTTAAAGCAGCGCAGTGCAAAATTCTGAAATCACCTCTGGTCCTTTAGCTACAAAATGGTCCGGGGCTTAAGTGGTTAAAGGTCACTTTAAAAGGTGGAAAAAGTTCTGAAATGATTTATCTTTGTCTCATTTTTTTACATTTCAACAGGGGTGTGTAGACTTTTTATATACACATTATATACAGTATATAATATATATACAGTGGGTAGGGAAAGTATTCAGACCCCTTACATTTTTCACTATTTGTTATATTGCAGCCATTTGCTCAAATCATTTAAGTTCATTTTTTTTTCCTCAATGTATACACAGCACCCCATATTGACAGAAAAACACAGAATTGTTTACATTTGTGCAGATTTATTAAAAAAGAAACTGAAATATCACATGGTCCTAAGTATTCAGACCCTTTGCTGTGACACTTATATATTTAACTCAGGTGCTGTCCATTTCTTCTGATCATCCTTGAGATGGTTCTACACCTTCATTTGAGTCCAGCTGTGTTTGTTTATACTGATTGGACTTGATTAGGAAAGCCACACACCTGTCTATATAAGACCTTACAGCTCACAGTGCATGTCAGAGCAAATGAGAATCAAGGCGTCAAAGGAACTGCCTGAAGAGCTCAGAGACAGAATTGTGGCAAGGCACAGATCTGGCCAAGGTTATAAAAAAATTCTGCTGCACTTAAGGTTCCTAAGAGCACAGTGGCCTCCATAATCCTTAAATGGAAGACGTTTGGGACGACCAGAACCCTACCTAGAGCTGGTCGTCCGGCCAAACTGAGCTATTGGGGGAGAAGAACCTTGATGAGAGAGGTAAAGAAGAACCCAAAGATCACTGTGGCTGAGCTCCAGAGATGCAGTCGGGAGAAAGTTGTAGAAGGTCAACCATCACTGCAGCCCTCCACCAGTCGGGACTTTATGGCAGAGTGGCCCGACGGAAGCCTCTCCTTAGTGCAAGACACATGAAAGCCCGCATGGAGTTTGCTAAAAAACACCTGAAGGACTCCAAAATGGTGAGAAATAAGATTCTCTAGTCTGATGAGACCAAGATAGAACTTTTTGGCCTTAATTCTAAGCGGTATGTGTGGAGAAAACCAGGCACTGCTCATCACCTGTCCAATACAGTCCCAACAGTGAAGCATGGTGGTGGCAGCATCATGCTGTGGGGGTGTTTTTCAGCTGCAGGGACAGGACGACTGGTTGCAATTGAGGGAAAGATGAATGCGGCCAAGTACAGGGATATCCTGGACGAAAACCTTCTCCAGAGTGCTCAGGACCCCAGACTGGGCCGATGGTTTACCTTCCAACAAGACAATCACCCTAAGCACACAGCTAAAATAATGAACGAGTGGCTTCACAACAACTCCGTGACTGTTCTTGAATGGCCCAGCCAGAGCCCTGACTTAAACCCACTTGAGCATCTCTGAAGAGACCTAAAAATGGCTGTCCACCAACGTTTACCATCCAATCTGACAGAACTGGAGAGGATCTGCAAGGAGGAATGGCAGAGGATCCCCAAATCCAGGTGTGAAAAACTTGTTGCATCTTTCCCAAAAAGACTCATGGCTGTATTAGATCAAAAGGGTGCAAATACTAAATACTGAGCAAAGGGTCTGAATACTTAGGACCATGTGATATTTCAGTTTTTCTTTTTTAATAAATCTGCAAAAATTTCAACAATTCTGTGTTTTTCTGTCAATATGGGGTGCTGTGTGTACATTAATGAGGAAAAAAAATGAACTTAAATGATTTTAGCAAATGGCTGCAATATAACAAAGAGTGAAACATTTAAGGGGGTCTGAATACTTTCCGTACCCATTGTATACGCACACACACACGATATTGCCTTTACACGCATATGAACTTTAATGGCATCCCACTCTTAGTCCGTAGGGTTCAATATGAAGTTGGCCCATACTTTGCAGCTATAACAGCTTCACCTCTTCTGTCCATAAGGTTTAGGAGTGTCTATGGGAATGTTTGACCATTCTTCCAGAAGAGCATTAGTGAGGTCAGGCACTGATGTTGGCCTTCCCGTCCAATAAAAGGACAGTTGAGAGCTGTGCCAGTTAATGATTAAAGACCATAAGAAAAAGTAAGCACTGAGCAGTGTATTCTATATGATTTGGTATGTTGAACTTTCAATACTGACTGCTTGTGATTAGCAGCAACGGACAAAGCAAGTGCATTGTGCAAATCACAGTTTCTACTGACCTCTTGTGGACAATAATGGTATGATGCTTAGATGCTTATTTTATTATTATTATTATAGGTATTTATAGGATATTGACAATTTACAAATATTGGACTTTCATATCAGGTCCTGAATTCAAGGACCTTAAGATCCAAGATCCCTACCTCTCATTCATACATACACATACTAGGGCCAATTTAGACAAGAGCCAAGCATGTCTTTCGAGTATGTGAAGAAATCAAAGCACCCTGAGGAAACTCACAAGCCACTGTGCTGACCACAGTATTTTTTGAACAGTCCATATTCAGGACATTATACAAACTAAAGACTAAAGATATATTATACCTTGCAACACAACATATTGCATACATACTTATGTTTAGGTACTGCAAAAATACAACACATACTGAAAACCATATAACTTAAAGCAGAGCTCCTGGCAGTGGGGGAAGGAGACGGGGGGGGCCAAACTTCTGGACGAGTTCACCTCGGCAAAGTCATCCGGAAGTGGGAGCAGGTACCTGCCAAAACTAGGTACCCACTCCCCCTGAAAGGTGCCAAATGTGGCAGTGGAGGGGGGAGGAGGCAAATAAGCGGAGCTTCCTTTTTTGGGTGGAGCTTCACTTTAAGGAAAAAAGTAAAATACATAAACTTTTTGTTGACAAGCTCTTTTTGGGATGATTGGCTTGGGAAAGGAATGGTTTACCAACATATTAGGTAATGGGAGTGTACTCTAGAACCTGCATGCATACGGTATGCTATACTATACTATACTACATGCATACTGTATACTATACTATATACTATAGTGCATGCATACTGTATACTATACTACAGTATATACTATAGTGCATGCATACTGTATACTATACAATATAGTGCATGTATACTGTATGCTTTACTATACTATATAATAGACTGCATGCATACTGTATACTATACTACTATATACTATACATAATACTGCATGCATACTGTATGCTTTACTATACACTATACTGCATGCATACTATATATATATATATATATATATATATATATATATTGTGAGGGGGTTAGCTCGGCAGCGGGTGTGTGTGACCCCCGGGATGGGCTCCCCACACAAAAACAGGCCCAGCAGACGGAGGTTGTGGTTTTCAAAATCAAAAAGGTGCCGTTTATTTTCTATTTACAGTGACAAAAACACAGCAAAGCAAAAGAAACAAACAAAATAAATCCTGGTCAACTTGACCTCTGACTAAACATACAGGTTTCCTAACTAACAACTGGGATCAGCCTAGTGCTGTCCTAGTCCCTGGTTTTAAATGTCCAAGCAAAATATAGCCACACAGGCTTTCTCTCACCGCACAGGGGTTCACTCTCCCTAGACAGTCCACACAGGTCTGCTTCCAGGCATGAGCTAACATCTAATGAATCTGGGAGTTTTTATAGAGGCCTTAAACGAACTGACAGGCTTCAGCTGGCCTCATCAACTCCCTGCCTGCACGACGCCCAGCCCTCTCCCTAGAGGTATGAGTCATCAATGAGCCCACTAGTCTCAGCTGGGCTTATACAACTCTCCACCTAGCTGTATAAGTCGGCGTAAAGCCTGAATCTGGGCGAAATATATCTACCCCCCTGGATGCAACCAGGTGACTTTACCTTCCTGCTGTCACATACCCCCCCCTCTTGTTTTAACCTCGGGGTTGGAACACCAGCAATCAGGCATTCATGTACTCGAGACAAAGCATCCACATTCCCCATTTGAACGCCAGGGCGATGCTTTACTGTGAAGTTGAATTCCTGGAGGGCCAGGAACCACCTATTCACTCTTCTATTTGTTTCCTTGTTTTGAGCCATCCACTTTAACGGAGCGTGATCCGTAACCATGTCAAAGTGCCTACCTAGCAGGTAGTACCGAAGGGAATCTAGAGCCCACTTCACCGCTAAACACTCCTTTTCAACGGTGGCGTAATTTACCTCATGGGACTTCAACTTCCTGCTGAGGTAAATGACTGGGTGCTCTTCCCCGTTCCAGACCTGGGACAATACTGCTCCTAACCCCACATCTGACGCATCACTTTGTACGACAAAGTCTTTAGAGAAGTCGGGTGAGTACAACACTGGCTGGCTACATAAGGCTTGTTTCAAGAATTGGAATGCTGCCTCAGCCTCGGGGGTCCATTTAATCATGACCGACCCTTTCCCCTTCGTCAGGTTGGTTAGGGGCACAGCCTTAGAAGCAAAGTGGGGAATGAATCGCCGATAATACCCAGCGATTCCCAGAAAGGCTCGTACCTGCTTCTTGCTGTTGGGACGTGGCCAACTCTGGATGGCCTCGACTTTGTTGAGTTGGGGTTTTATTACTCCCCTCCCAATGGTGTACCCAAGATATTTGGCCTCCTCCTGCCCAATGGTACACTTCTTGGGGTTAGCCGTAAACCCTGCTTCCCGAACAGAGTCCAGGACTGCTTGCACTTTTGGCAGATGTGAGGCCCAATCTGTGCTATGGACAATTACGTCATCCAGGTAAGCCGCAGCATACTTCCGATGGGGCCTCAGCATCTGGTCCATTTTCCGCTGGAATGTGGCCGGCGCATTCTGTAACCCGAACGGCATTCTTTTATATTGGAACGCCCCGTCTGGGGTTACAAATGCGGTTTTCTCTTTGGCTGACTTGGCCAGGGGGATTTGCCAATACCCTTTTGTGAGGTCAAGAGTCGTCATGTATCGGGCTGTTCCCAGCCGGTCGATCAACTCATCTATACGTGGCATGGGGTAGGTGTCAAATTTTGTAACTTTGTTCAACTGACGAAAATCGTTACAAAATCGCCAGCTCCCATCCGGTTTAGGCACCAACACAATGGGACTAGACCAATCACTTTGGGACTCCTCTATCACCCCTAAGTTCAGCATTTTCTGTACTTCCTCCCGTATTGCCTCCCGTCGGGCCTCTGGGATCCGATAGGGTTTTAACTTCACCCTTTCACCGGGCGGGGTAATAATGTCATGCTCTACCCCAGATGTTTGTCCCGGCAGCTCAGAGAATACCTCCTTGTTGCGAAGCACAAACTCCTTAACCTCCTGTTGTTGGGGTTGTGACAAGGTGGCTGCGATTCCAACCTCAGGAATCACGCAACCAGTTTGAGCTGGTGACCAAGTGTCTGCGACTAGGGACTCTCTATCCCTCCAGGCTTTCAACAGATTAACGTGATAGATCTGTTCGGGCTTTCGCCTTCCTGGTTGTCTGACCTTGTAATTCACTTCGCTCACTTTTTCCATTATCTCGTAGGGGCCTTGCCATTTGGCAAGGAATTTACTTTCAACCGTAGGGACAAGTACCAATATCCTATCCCCCGGGGAAAAGGTACGGGTCTTGGCTCCACGGTTGTACACTCTCTGCTGTGCCAACTGCGCTTGGGCCAAATGTTCCTTCACGATGGGCATTACCTGTGCAATTCGATCTTGCATCAGGGCGACATGCTCAATCACACTCCTGTGGGGAGAACTCTCACTTTCCCAAGTTTCCTTGGCAATATCCAACAGCCCTCTTGGGTGTCTCCCATACAGTAACTCAAAGGGGGAGAATCCCGTAGAGGATTGGGGCACCTCCCTAATAGCAAACATCAAATAAGGAAGTAGACAGTCCCAATCCTTTCCATCCCTATCCACCACTTTCTTCAACATTTGTTTTAGGGTTTTGTTGAATCTTTCAACCAGCCCATCGGTTTGGGGGTGATACACAGATGTACGTAATTGCGTCACTTTGAACAATTTACACAGCTCCTTCATAACCCGGGACATAAAGGGTGTACCTTGGTCCGTAAGCAGTGCTTTACAAATACCCACCCGGCTAAAAACAAGAGATAGCTCTTTGGCTATGGTTTTGGCCGAGGTATTTCTGAGAGGGATCGCTTCTGGATAACGGGTGGCATAGTCCATTATAACCAATATGTACTGGTGCCCCCTAGCGGACTTGATTATAGGACCTACCAAATCCATTGCGATTCTCTCAAACGGGACCTCAATGATGGGTAGAGGGACCAGCGGGCTACGGAAGTGTGGCATCGGGGCCGACCTCTGACACACAGGGCAGGAGGAACAATAATTTTCTATGTCCTTCATCACCCCAGGCCAATAGAATCTCTGTAATACCCTCTCTCGGGTTTTCTCTGTCCCCAGATGACCTCCAAGAATGTGCCCATGGGCCAACTCCAACACCAACTTCCTGTAAGGTTTGGGCACCACAAGCTGCTCAACGGTTTCTTCTGCCCTTTTTGCCACCCGATACAGTAGGTCCTTCTCTACGCTGAAGTATGGGTAAGTGCAGGTATTATCTGGGTTCACTAACTCGCCATCTATTTTCACTACGTTTTCCCGTGCCTTTATTAGGGCGGGGTCTTTCAACTGTTCTGTGGCAAAGTTTTCCCTGTGAACCTCAAGATCAGAAAACTCCACAGACGGTAGGTTTTCGTCTGAGGAGGTGGGCTCCTCTCCAGTTTCTTGAGTCTCCCCTGCCAATACTGACAAGGGAAATTCGGGAGAGTCCTCACCACTCTCAGAGGAGTTCTGGCTATCATATTCCTGGTACATAGGGGCACCAGTGGGGGGCTCAGGATCATCCCACAGTTCCCAGAACTTCGGAAAATCCCTTCCCACAATGGCGTCATGCGGTAACTGAGACACTAAGCCCACTGGATGAGAAAGGGTACCTTTGGGGGTCTCGAAACACACTGTAGTCACTGGATACTCTCGGGTGTCCCCATGCACACAAATAACAGCTACCTTGCTATTCCCAGAGACCTCTGTTTTAACTAATTCAGCCTTTATCAGGGTCACAAGGCTACCTGAATCCAGCAATACCACAACATTTCTACCATTAATACACATTTTGCATAAATGTTTCTCAGTTCCCCGAATGGCAGTGCATGCGACTGTCGCACACAGCGACTGACGTCTGCCCGTCAGAAAGTCACACTGCATGGGTTCCTCCAAAACCGGGCAATTTGCTGCAATATGTCCCGCTTGCCGGCAGCGGTAGCAAATGATCCTTCTTGCCGCCTCTTGAGCCGCTGATTTCCCAGGCTGTTCTCGCCAAACTTGGGGTAGAGCTCCCACCCTCTCACTCTCTCCACCCTTACCCCTTGGAATCATCTTATCCGCCCCTGGGGATGGTCTGGTCTTAGGGTGGAAAGTCCGAGTGTCTCTGGAAGAGGCCGTCAGGTTCTCTGTAGCCAAGTATTTCTCCACACGATCCACAAGACCATCGGCCGTCTCTGGGTCTCCATGGCTTACCCACTTTTGGATGGCAGTAGGAAGAGGTCTCAAAAACCGATCCATTACAACACGTTCCACAATCTTTGGTGCGGACAAAGTCTCTGGCTGTAGCCACTTTCTGCTCAGGTGAATGAGATCATACATTTGAGACCTGGGGGGTTTTCCAAGCTGGAAAGTCCAGTTATGCACACGCTGAGCCCGGACAGCCAGGGTGACACCCAGCCTTGCCAATATTTCAGCTTTTAGCATCACATAGTCTTTTGCTTGGTCAGGCTCTAGGTCATAGTAAGCTTTCTGCGATTCACCCGTTAACAGAGGAGCCACCAGTCCAGCCCACTGCTCCTCAGGCCACTTTTCTCTTTCAGCAGTCCTTTCAAACGTGGTCAAAAATACCTCTGGATCATCCTCTCCAGTCATTTTTGTCAATAAACGACTCACCCCAAAGGACGCGGTATTAGTGGGACGGCTTTCCTCACTGGTCTGCGGACGTTGCTGCATTACTGCTTCCATTTGTTGTAGTCTCTGCTCTTGCTTCTGTAATAGGTCTATGAAGCGGGCCTCAGATCGTTGCTGGGCTTGTTGCTGAGCTTCCAGACTCTGTTGGTGAGCTTGCTGCTGGGCTGCAAGGCTCTGTTGATGAGCTTGCTGCTGGGCTGCGAAGTTCTGTTGTTGAGCTGCAAGGCTCTTTTGCAAACCTGCATTTGTCTGCTGTTGATTGGCATTTGCTAGAGCCAGCTGTTTCAGTATCTCCTCCATGCTGGCTTAAAAAAAAACTGCCCGCATTCTCCACCAACTGTGAGGGGGTTAGCTCGGCAGCGGGTGTGTGTGACCCCCGGGATGGGCTCCCCACACAAAAACAGGCCCAGCAGACGGAGGTTGTGGTTTTCAAAATCAAAAAGGTGCCGTTTATTTTCTATTTACAGTGACAAAAACACAGCAAAGCAAAAGAAACAAACAAAATAAATCCTGGTCAACTTGACCTCTGACTAAACATACAGGTTTCCTAACTAACAACTGGGATCAGCCTAGTGCTGTCCTAGTCCCTGGTTTTAAATGTCCAAGCAAAATATAGCCACACAGGCTTTCTCTCACCGCACAGGGGTTCACTCTCCCTAGACAGTCCACACAGGTCTGCTTCCAGGCATGAGCTAACATCTAATGAATCTGGGAGTTTTTATAGAGGCCTTAAACGAACTGACAGGCTTCAGCTGGCCTCATCAACTCCCTGCCTGCACGACGCCCAGCCCTCTCCCTAGAGGTATGAGTCATCAATGAGCCCACTAGTCTCAGCTGGGCTTATACAACTCTCCACCTAGCTGTATAAGTCGGCGTAAAGCCTGAATCTGGGCGAAATATATCTACCCCCCTGGATGCAACCAGGTGACTTTACCTTCCTGCTGTCACAATATATATATGTAGCGGGGTCTTCAAATTGATGGGATACACCTGGGGAATAGTGTGACCCAGGTGTATAATTGTGTTAGGGTTCAGACCCCTTTTTGTTTCGTGGAGGATTGGAGGATGTAGTATTCTCCTTTGCCTGTGGGTGGCGGGGTACCCACAGGCTTCAGGTAGAATCATCTCCTGCAGTGCTCCCTGTTTTGTCCCTTCTCGGAGATGGTATGGCTGGGGCGGGGAACCCGCCGGGCCGTTGATGGGAGGAGATAAAAGGGGGAGACGCCCTTACCACGAGGTCGTCTTGCGGAGAAGGAGGTCCTCGGAGGAGGAGGGTTGCGGTCCGCACCCAGGGCCCTTAGGCCTGGGTGCTGGAGATCCAGGAGTCTGGTCCAGGTGCCCATGGCCTGGTCCGGAGTCATGTTGGCGTCCATCCCAGGCACCTTTAGCCTGGGGTGAGGTACTATCGAGGAGGCCAGGGGCCCAGTACCTTCGACTGGGTCCTGCTAGGGTGGACTGTCCGAGGGTCCCTGAGCGGAGGGACTCGTACCTGAGGTGAGGAGGCCAGAGAGGTTACCCACTGAAGACCCGGAGCAGCACCAACCCGGTGACAGTGGGCCTCTGGGAACTCTCTTGGGGGGACACATCCCCCTGATAGGGACCACAGCGCATCGAAGAGGGCTCCATTGCTGTTCATAGGGGTTGCTGGAAGAGACCCCATCTTTCCTGTTCTGTAACAGCCGGATTGGCTTAGGCGCCGCTGGTCATAGTACAGTGGCATAGAACTTAAACTTTAGGAAGTGCCTCGATCTGCTCGCCCCACCATTGGCAAGGTTATAGGTCCCAACCAGTTTGCTGCAAAAGAACTGTTTATTGTGCTTTGCGTATTGGAGTGTCAAATAAACAAGTGTTGGACCTTTCTCCGGTGTGTGAACTCCAGTTACTGGAAGCAAAGGGGAGGCTAGTGAGCTTGCAATTACAGACTCAGTGCATTCACAGAACACACCGGCCCGAGGAAACATCAGTAAGTGGCCTTCACCTCCCTACTACAATGGGGAGGACATGGGCCGTGGCGCATCTCACTCTCACAACCCAGGAACCCCTAGACATGAGTTGGTGTGTAACCGATAAAGATGGAGAGAGGGTGAGGCCGCTACATATATATATATATACACACACACACATATACACACACACATACACACACACACACACACACACACTATACTGCATGCATACTGTATACTATATACTATAGTGCATGTATACTGTATATTATATACTATACTGCATGCAAACTCTGTTTTATAAAGTGCACATATTACTCTACATTAGCAGCCTGTAAAATATAATTTATTTTTGCCATCCATGTTTTATAGGTCTAGCAAAACATTTTTAGATATTACATGATCTGTTTACAAGCTCACTGATTTAAAGCCCAACTCTGGGCATATAAAAAAGAATCCCTTATAGTAAGGCTGTGCCCGCATTGCAAGGGTATTTGCTTGTTTTGTCTAGGGGAGAGGAGAAATAGTTTTACTTACCTGAACTTCCACTCCCCTGGCAGAAGACGCTCCCCCATAATCCAGCAGTGGACTGTCCCTCTGCGTCCTTATGTACAGTTCAGGATTATGGACCCTGCTCTGATCTTGATGACGTCAGGGCCCTAAACTGCTGAAGCGTGGGGGAGAAGGAATGGTCTAGCTGTGGGGAGGAGTGGAGGATTGGGTAAATAATTTCCTTAAATTGTTCACGTAGACCTAAACAAGCAATTAATCCCTTTTAGTGCAGGCATAGCCCCACTGCAAGGGATCATTTTTCAGTTGCCCAGAGTTGGGCTTTAGGCTCACTGATCAGACGGAGTTCCCCCTTACTATTATACAAAAATAAATCCTAAAATGTGGCAGTAGGTTCATCACACTGGAGCTAGGATGAAGGCCCATGTGACTAATCAACACCATGTTTAACCACTTAACGACCGCTCACTGTATATATACACGTCGGCACAATGGCACCGACAGGCACAATCACGTAGAGTGTACGTGATTGCCTTTGTACAGTTGGGGGGTCCAATCGGACCCCCCTTCTGTACAGTGAGCGGTCGGAATTCGTTGGGGAGCGATCCGTCATGAGGGGACTGCCGTTCGATTCCGGCCACCCCCCCCGCGATCGCTCCCGGCGAATGGAAATGCCCCCTCTGTCTGTCGAATGTACACACAGAGGAAGCAGGAGGAAGTGATGTCATCTCCTGTGCGACGCTCACATATACCGAGCGCCGTACAAGAGAAGACATCAAGGTTAGTGCACAAACACTACACTAACACCAGCACACATAGGCACATAAATCGCCCCCCCAGGCCCCCCCAGATCACCCCCCAGCCCCCAGTCACAGTGTCACTGATTGCAGTGACCATTTATTTACTGATCACTGCAATCAGTGACATTTGTGACTGTAAAAGTGTCACTACATTTAGTTTTAGGTCCAGTGTAGCCCCCTAACCCCCCCCCCTAATAAAGGTTTAACCCCTTGATCACCCCCAGATAACCCTTTCACCCCCTAGCACCGCCGTCGCTAAGCGATCATTTTTCTGATCGCTGTCTTAGCGTCGGTGATGCAGATCGGTACCCAGTAATTTTTTTTAGGTTCGCCGCAAGTTTTTATAGCGTCGGGTACCCCCATAAATGATCTAATAAAGGTTTAACCCCCTTGATCACCCCCCAGGTAACCCTTTCACCCCCTATCACCACTGTCGCTAAGCGATCATTTTTCTGATCGATGTCTTAGCGTCGGTGATGCAGATCGGTAGCCAATATTTTTTTTTTAGGTTCGCCGCAGGTTTTTATAGCGTCGGGTACCCCTATAAATTATCTAATAAAGGTTTAACCCCCTTGATCGCCCCCCAGGTAACCCTTTCACCCCCTATCACCACTGTCGCTAAGCGATCATTTTTCTGATCGCTGTCTTAGCGTCGGTGATGCAGATCGGTAGCCAGTAATTTTTTTTAGGTTCGCCGCAGGTTTTTATAGCGTCAGGTACCCCCATATATTATCTAATAAAGGTTTTAACCCCTAATTGCCCCTAGTTAACCCTTTCACCAGTGATCATCATATAAGTGTTACGGGTGACGCTGGTTAGTTAGTTATAACCCAATAAAGGTTTAACCCCCTGATCGCCCGGCGGGTGATATCAATTAGGTTTTAGCGTCAGAGAGGGTATGCGTCACACCCCAGGCAGCGTCAGGTTAGTGCCAGTAACGCTAACACCCACGCGTGAAGCATACACCTCCCTTAGTGGTATAGTATCTGAACAGATCAATATCTGATCTGATCAGATCTATACTAGCGTCCCCAGCAGTTTAGGGTTCCCAAAAACGCAGTGTTAGCGGGATCAGCCCAGATACCTGCTAGCACCTGCGTTTTGCCCCTCCGTCCAGCCCAGGCCACCCAAGTGCAGTATCGATCGATCACTGTCACTTACAAAACACAACACACATAACTGCAGCGTTCGCAGAGACAGGCCTGATCCCTGCGACTCCAGTGCTGTAGGAGGTGATTTCACCATTACAGTTAAAAAAAAAAAGCAAATATGCCGAAGCATTGGGGCAGCAGGGGCGGAGGAGTGATTTTGCTCCTAATGCCACGTACATACGGTCGAAATTCCGACGGAGGCTTGCCCGTGGAAAAGTCTGACCATGTGTGTGCGGCATAACTTTTTTGCGGGAGGATGCCCCCATGCTTCGGCATATATAAATGGTGCATGTATGCCCATCATTAGAAGTGGGTGGATGAAGGGCGGTATTCTAATGGTGGGCTTACCCACCGATCAATCTCTTTTTTCATTCAGCCACCTGGCTGCATGGAAAAAAAAGATTACAATACATGTCCAACAAGGACCAGCAACGTACTGGTATGTTGCTGGACTTTGAATGGTTATACCAGATTGATGCCTGCGGGTTTAGGTATCATCTTGGTATCATTCTTTTCAGCCAGCGGCCGGCTTTCATGTAAAAGCAATTCTAGTGGCTAATTAGCCTCTGGACTGCTTTTAAAAGCAGTGGGAGGGAATGTCCCCCCCCCCGGATATAAAAAGCGCCATTGGGAAATTGGGAAAGCATTTTATCACACCGATCTTGGTGTGGTCAGATGCTTTGAGGGCAGAGGAAAGATCTAGGGTCTAGACCCCAGTTTTTTCAAAAAAAGAGTACCTGTCACTACCTATTGCTATCATAGGGGATATTTACATTCCCTGAGATAATAAAAATGATAAAAAAAAAAAAAAGAAAAAAAAAGCACCCCTGTCCTGCCCTGCTCTTGCCCAATGGCGAACGCAAGCGTCGGTCTGGCGTCATATGTAAACAGCAATTGCACCATGCATGTGAGGTATCACCGCGAAGGTCAGATCGAGGGCAGTAATTTCAGCAGTAGACCTCCTCTGTAAATCTAACGGGGTAACCTGTAAAGGCTTTTAAAAATGTATGTAGTTTGTCGCCAATGCGCGTTTGTGCGAAATTTTAAAGCATGTCGTGTTTGGTATCTATGTACTCGGCCTAAGATCATCTTTTTTATTTCATCAAACATTTGGGCAATATAGTGTGTTTTAGTGCATTAAAATTTAAAAAAGTGTATTTTTTCCCCAAAAAATGCGTTTGAAAAATCGCTGCGCAAATACTGTGTAGAAAAAAAAAATGCAACACCCACCATTTTATTCTGTAGGGCCTTTGCTTTAAAAATATATATAATGTTTGGGGGTTCAACATAATTTTCCTGCAAAAAAACATATGTTTTCATGTAAACAAAAAGTGTCAAAAAGGGCTTTGTCTTCAAGTGGTTAGAAGAGTGGATGTAAGCTTCCTAATGTTGTGTATAAAATGCCAGAACAGTTCAAAACCCCCCCCCCCAAATGACCCCATTTTGGAAAGTAGACACCCCAAGCTATATACTGAGAGGCATGTCGAGTCCATAGAATATTTTATATGTTGACACAAGTTGCGGAAAAAACACAATTTTTTATGTTTTTTTATTTTTTTTGCACAAAGTTGTCACTAAATGATATATTGCTCAAACATGCCATGGGCATATGTGGAATTACACCCCAAAATACATTCTGTTGCTTCTCCTGAGTACGGGGATACCACATGTGTGAGACTTTTTGGGAGCCTAGCCGCGTACGGGACCCCAAAAACCAATCACCGCCTTCAGGCTTTCTAAGGGTGTAAATTTTTGATTTCACTTCTCACTGCCTATCACAGTTTCGGAGGCCATGGAATGCCCAGATTGCACAAACCCCCCCCCCAAATGACCCCATTTTGGAAAGTAGACACCCCAAGCTATTTGCTGAGAGGTATTGTGAGTATTTTGCAGATCTCGCTTTTTGTCACAAAGTTTTGAAATTTGAAAAAAAAAAGAAAAAAAAATTCTTTCTTCATTTTCAAAAACAAATGAGAGCTGTAAAATACTCACCATGCCTCTCAGCAAACAGCTTGGGGTGTCTACTTTCCAAAATGGGGTCATTTGGGGGGTTTTGTGCTATTTTGGCATTTTATGGCCTTCGAAACTGTGATAGGTAATGAGGAGTCAAATCAAAAATTTGTGCCTAGAAATCCTGAAGGCGGTGATTGGATTTCGGGGTCCCGTACGCGGCTAGGCTCCTAAAAAGTCCCACACATGTGGTATCCCCGTACTCAGGAGAAGCAGCAGAATGTATTTTGGGGTGCAATTCCACATATAACCATGGCATGTGTGAGCAATATATCATTTAGTGACAACTTTTTGTAATTTTTTATTTTTTTTTGTCATTATTCAATCACTTGGGACAAAAAAAAAAAAATATTCAATGGGCTCAACAGGCCTCTCAGCAATTTCCTTGGGGTGTCTACTTTCTAAAATGGGGTCATTTGGGGGGGTTTTGTGCTATTTTGGCATTTTATGGCCTTCAAAACTGTGATAGGTAGTGAGGAGTGAAATCAAAAATTTGCGCCCTTAGAAATCCTGAAGGCGGTGCTTGGTTTCCGGGGTCCCGTACGTGGCTAGGCTCCTAAAAAGTCCCACACATGTGGTATCCCCGTACTCAGGAGAAGCAGCAGAATGTATTTTGGGGTGCATTTCCACATATAACCATGGCATGTGTGAGCAATATATCATTTAGTGACAACTTTTTGTAATTTTTTATTTTTTTTTGTCATTATTCAATCACTTGGGACAAAAAAAAAATATTCAATGGGCTCAACATGCCTCTCAGCAATTTCCTTGGGGTGTCTACTTTCCAAAATGGGGTCATTTGGGGGGGTTTTGTACTGCCCTGCCATTTTAGCACCTCAAGAAATGAGATAGGCAGTCATAAATTTAAAGCTGTGTAAATTCCAGAAAATGTACCCTAGTTTGTAAACTCTATAACTTTTGCGCAAACCAATAAATATACGCTTATTGACATTTTTTTTACTAAAAACATGTGGCTGAATACATTTTGGCCTAAATGTATGACTAAAATTGAGTTTATTCGATTTTTCTTATAACAAAAAGTAGAAAATATCATTTTTTTTCAAAAATTTCGGTCTTTTTCCGTTTATATCGCAAAAAATAAAAATCACAGAGGCAATCAAATACCATTAAAAGAAAGCTCTATTTGTGGGAAGAAAAGGACGCAAATTTCGTTTGGGTACAACATTGCATGTCCGCACAATTTACAGTTAAAGCAGCGCAGTGCAAAATTCTGAATTCACCTCTGGTCCTTTAGCTACCAAATGGTCCGGGGCTTAAGTGGTTAAGCCCAGGTTCACACTGGGCTGCGAGAGTGAAGTCATGCGAGTTCAGCTGAATTCGCACAATTTCACTCCCGCTGGTCAGTCCCGATTTCGGCCACGATTACAGAGACATCTGTGCAGGTTTCTCCACAGATGTCAATGTAAATTGTGGGCCAAAATCGCAAAAAGTAGTACAGAAACTACTTTTTGAAATCGGTGCAGCGCCGCAGATGCGGCGTCGCACCGATTAGGGCGGTGCCATTGCCGGCAATTTGCGGCAAATACCGCCGTTTTGAAATGCGATTTGGCATGCCAAATCGCATGTCAAAACGCACCAGTGTGAACCAGGGCTAAGACTGATTATCCTTTCAATGTATGTGGTATATCAGCACTGTGGGGTGGTATTTTGATCACTTAATCTGTGTTCCAAAATTGAATTTAATGCCTGATAGTTCAGTCCCACAGGTGGTCAGTGGATGCTGTAACATAAGGTAAATATTTTTGTAATCTTCCTTGACTAATATGACCATGTATGCATACATACTCAGTACTGATCTGCCAGTATGAGTGGTTCCCCAGGGCGATCAGGGCACGTTCTTGAAGTGTACCTCATCTTGCGGAAAATGTTTTTAACCTGAAACAAGAAAACTATTACAGCCACCAACCCTAAGGACTGATAAGCTGCAATATTTTCCATTTTTGTTCTTCGGTTTAGTTATATTGAAAAAAAGACACAAGTCCATCTAGTTCAACCAATAAAAAACAAAAAAACATATACACAATCCTATATCCACAGTTTATCCAGAGGAAGGTGAAAAACCCCAGCAGAGCACGATCCAATTTGCTCCAGCAGGGGAAAAAAATCCTTCCTGATCCTCCAGCTAATAGGATTTTCCCTGGATCAACTTTACCTATAAATATTATATCCAGTTATACTACTGTATGATTTAGGAAAGTATCCAGGCCTTTTTTTAAAGCATCCTACTGAGTTGACCAGAACCACCTCTGGAGGGAGTCTGTTCCACATGTTCACAGCTCTTACTGTGAAGAAACCTTTCCTTATTTGGAGATCAAATATTTTTTCCTCTAGACGTAAAGAGTGCCCCCTTGTCCTCTGTGATGACCCTAAAGTGAATAACTCAACACCAAGTTCACTATATGGACCACTTATGTATTTCTACATGTTGATCATGCCTCTTATCAGTTTGGTTGCTCTTCTCTGCGCTTTCTCCAGTTTCCAGTTCCCCAATATCCTTTTTGAGAACTGGGGCCCAAAACTGAACTGCATATTCCAGTTGAGGTCTTACTAATGATTTGTACAGGGTGTGACAGAGCATCCCAGAGAGAGCCTGGGAAAGTCCTGTTCGGGGTTTATACATCTCCCAGGCTCCTCTCATATACATTCAGGGATCTCTGAGCCAGGATCCACTTCAGGTGTTGGTTCTCTCCACCAGCTTAATTAAAAGCTCACCTGAGCAGACAGCCTTTGCTCAGCCTGGGAAAACACAGACAACATTGGTCTGTGAGAGCAAGAAGGTTGGTAAAACATTGTTACTCTGTGAATGTGGAAGCTGACAAGCGTTAGGCTTGTTCAGCCTAGTAGTGAGGGCCTGTAAATACTGTGTAGTTAGAGCCGAGCCACGGCTAGGCTTTTGTTTAGATATTTTTTCTTCTGTTTGTTTTCAGCACACTGTACAGCACCTGTCATTGACATTGTATATAGCACCAATAAACCACACTGTGTTTTCACTGATCCAATGGACTTGGTATCTGTGCCTGCTCATCCCAGGGAGCTTTTGTACCTACTACCTGTCCCCCAGGTTACATATGGTGGAGGCTGCGACCAGCTGTAGTAAGTTACTACTTAAAAGGCCAGTACCTAAAGTGATAACATGGAGGACCTCCTCAAACAAATGGTGTTGGCAAACGCTGCACAACAGCAAACTAACGCTGAATTGCGGCAAGCAAACGCTACACAACAGCAAACTAACGCTGAATTGCGGCAAGCAAATGCTACACAACAGCAAACTAACGCTGCACAACAGCAAGCCAACGCTATCGCACAGGAGCAAACCAAGGTGCTGTTCCAACAGATTGGTGCTGTACAGGAGCAATCGCAGAGGCTGTTTGAACAGCTTGCCACTGCTGCAAAAGCGGATAGGAAAACCCTCACTGAGGTTGTGGAGACGCTAGCACAGGGGTCACCTGCGATAATGAAGGATATTGGAGACAAGCCCTCAGCCATCCATGTGGGTCGCTTTCTTTCAAAGATGACGGCAGATGATGATCCAGAGGCCTTCCTACTAACATTTGAACGGACTGCTGAGAGGGAAGGTTGGCCCCAAACCCAGTGGGCAGGACTGATCGCCCCCTTACTTTCTGGAGAAGCGCAGAAGGCCTACTATGATCTGGAGTCAGCAGAAGCAGGAGATTATGAGAAGGTCAAGCGGGAAATCCTGGCACGACTTGGCGTTACCTTGGCTGTTCGAGCTCAGCGGGTCCACAGCTGGTTCTTCCAAGAAAAGAGGCCCCCAAGATCGCAGATGTTTGATCTGATCCACCTGGTGCGGAAATGGCTACAGCCGGAGTCCCTGTCTGCGCCACAAATAGTGGAGCGTGTGGTCATGGACCAATACCTGAGGTCACTGCCAATTCCCCTGCAGAAGTGGGTGAGTCAAGGAGACCCCAAGTCAGCAGACAACCTGGTGGAGCTCGTTGAGAGGTACTTTGCTGCAGAGAACCTGGTCACCACCCCTACAGCCGCACGGACTTTCCACCCAAAGCCACGGTCTCCCCAGGCAACCGGTAAGACTGTTCCAGGGGAAGTGGGTGGTAAGCAGGGCAAGGAAATAGGGGGGAGGATTTTTGGTGCCAGGACTGAAGTTTGGCGGCCCAAACAAGGGAAGCCACTGCCTGTCAGCAAACCAAACTGGGGAAACATCAGGTGTTTTCGTTGCCAAGAACTGGGACATGTTGCAGCAAACTGTCCAGTGACAGATGAACCAATGCAGTGTGATCTATCTTTTAGAATGCAGTCTATGTTTGCTGCTGTTTCATGCGCTGCAATGCCAAATGTGGGAAAACACATGTGTCATGTGACTATTAATAATAAGCCTATTATGGCCTTGCTGGACTCTGGAAGTCTGGTTACTTTGGTTACAGCTGAGATGGTTGAAACTGTGAATTTTCATGCAAAAAAGGTTGCTGTGATCTGTGTACATGGGGATACCCGCGAGTATCCAATAGCCACTGTTCAGTTTAAAACTGGCTTAGGTACGGTGACCCATTCGGTCGGACTGGTGCCCCACTTGGTGCATGAGGCTATCATTGGTAGGGACTTCCCTAAGTTTTGGGAACTGTGGGATTGTCCCGACCCAGTCGCAGTACCTAACTCAGTCGCAGAGCCAGAACTCGTGGCCATTACTGACCTTGTGAGTTCAGGGGACTCCTCTCAGGGCTCTCCGGGTGATCCTTTCTCAGTTATGGCAGGAGAGCTGGGGGAGCCGGAAGAAGTCCCCACAACCAGTAGAGCTGGACAGCCGTCTGCTGAATCTGAGCCTACGTTAGAGTTTGCCAATCTTAATGTGCACAAGGAAAATTTTGGTACGGAGCAGAGAAAAGACCCTACCCTTGCCAGGGCCTGGGAAAATGTAATAGTGATTAATGAGGTACCTGTCGAACCAGGGGACAGGCTCTGTTTTCCATATTTCTGCAGCAATGAGGATTTACTGTATCGTGTATGTAAATCTAATGATGAAGTGGTTGAACAGTTGGTAGTCCCTAAGTTATACAGACGGGTGGTGTTGGAACTTGCCCATGGGCACTTGCTAGGAGGCCATTTAGGGGTTGAGAAAACCACTGAAAGGGTGTTGCGCAGGTTTTACTGGCCTGGGATACGGAAAAACATAGAAAATTATTGTCAATCCTGTCCTGTGTGTCAGATGTCAGCCCCCCAACCCCACTTCCGAAGTCCGTTAGTGCCCTTGCCCATTATTGAAGTGCCTTTTGAGAGGATTGCCATGGACCTTGTGGGTCCACTCCCCAAATCTGCCCGCGGTCATCAACATATCCTCGTGATCATGGATTACGCTACCCGTTATCCCGAGGCCGTTCCCTTACGCACTGCATCTGCTAAAAACATTGCCAAAGAGCTGTTTATGGTGTTCAGTCGGGTTGGCGTCCCGAAAGAAGTCCTTACAGACCAAGGTACCCCATTCATGTCTCGAATAACTAGGGAGCTCTGCAAGTTATTTAAGGTGACGCAGTTGCGTACCTCAGTGTACCATCCTCAAACGGATGGCTTGGTGGAACGCTTCAATAAGACATTAAAGAGTATGTTAAAAAAGGTTGTTGATAAGGATGGGAAAAACTGGGACTTCCTGATACCTTACTTGATGTTCGCCATCAGGGAAGTTGCCCAGTCCTCTACGGGGTACTCTCCATTTGAGTTGCTTTGTGGGAGACACCCTCGGGGACTCTTAGACATAGCCAAGGAAACTTGGGAGGGGGAGCAGACACCTCACAAAAGTGTTATTGAGCATATCGCTCAAATGCAGGATAGGATTGCAGCAATCATGCCGGTAGTAAAAGAACATTTACTGCAGGCCCAAGCAGCCCAACAGAGGATATACAACAGGGGGGCCCAACTTCGTGTTTTCTCACCTGGTGACCGGGTCCTCGTGTTAGTTCCCACTGTTGAGAGTAAATTCCTGGCTAAGTGGCAGGGACCCTTTGAAGTAATTGAAAGAGTTGGGGAGGTCAATTACAAGGTGTATCAACCAGGTAAAAGGAAGCCCGAACAGATTTACCACATAAACCTGTTAAAGCCCTGGAAGGATAGACTGGCATTAACTGCGAGGTCCCTCCCGGTAACCCTTAAAGGTACTGAATCCCCTCTGATCCCTGAGGTCACGATTCCAGACACCCTGTCATGTTCCCAGAAACAGGAAGCTAGAGAGTTCCTGATGAGGAATAAAGAGAAATTTTCAGAGTTGCCGGGCACGACTTCAGCAGTTCAGCATGATATTGTTACTGAACCTGGAGTCCGTGTCAAGCTCAAACCATACCGAATTCCCGAAGCTAGAAGAAAGGACATCGGTGAGGAAGTTAAAAGGATGTTGGAGCTAGATGTTATTGAGGAATCCAATAGTGACTGGTCTAGCCCCATTGTATTGGTCCCAAAACCGGATGGCACTTGGAGGTTTTGTAATGACTTCAGAAAGCTTAATGCGGTAACAAAGTTTGACACATACCCAATGCCCAGGGTAGACGAGCTTATAGACCGACTTGGCAAGGCTCGTTATCTGACCACTTTGGACTTGACCAAAGGATATTGGCAAATACCCCTGACTGGTAGTGCCAAAGAAAAGACTGCATTTGTGACCCCGGAGGGGTCGTTTCAATATAAGAAAATGCCTTTTGGGTTGCAAAATGCCCCTGCAACATTTCAGAGGGCTATGGACAGGACCCTAAGACCTCACCGACAGTATGCTGCAGCCTATCTGGACGACATAGTGGTGCATAGCACTGACTGGGAGTCTCACTTGCCCCGTGTCCAGGCTGTCCTGGATTCCCTCTTCAAGGAGGGGTTTACGGCAAATCCAAAAAAATGTGCCATTGGGCTAGAGGAAGCCAGGTATTTGGGCTACACTATTGGCCGGGGTGTCATAAAGCCCCAGGTGAATAAAATAGAAGCCATCCAGGAGTGGCCACGCCCTGCAAACAAGAAGCAGGTCAGGGCCTTTCTTGGCATTGCGGGGTACTATAGAAGATTTATCCCAAATTTCGCAACTATAGCTGCCCCACTGACAGACCTTACGAAAGGGAAAGCCTCCGTAATGGTGAAATGGTCTCCAGTAGCAGAAGAGTCTTTTCAAGTCCTGAAGAAGGCTCTTTGTGCACAGCCAATCCTATACTCCCCCGATTTCTCCAAAAACTTTTTGGTCCAGACAGATGCATCTGATGTTGGTATCGGGGCAGTACTTTCACAGGTACACAATGGGGAAGAACACCCTGTGGTGTACTTAAGCAGAAAGCTCAATGACCATGAAAAGAAGTACGCAGTCATTGAAAAGGAGTGTCTGGCCATAAAGTGGGCCGTGGACGCGCTCAGGTACTACTTGTTGGGGCGCCAGTTTGAGTTAATAACTGACCATGCTCCCCTGAAATGGATGGCCCAAAAGAAGGAGACTAATAGGCGGGTGAACCAGTGGTTTTTGGCCCTACAGGATTACGCCTTTACGGTAAAACACAGGCCAGGTGTTGAGATGGGGAATGTAGATGCCCTCTCCCGTGTTCACTCCTGTTGGGCTACAGGTGTTCCAACCCTGGGGTTGAAACAAGGGGGGAGGATGTGTGACAGAGCATCCCAGAGAGAGCCTGGGAAAGTCCTGTTCGGGGTTTATACATCTCCCAGGCTCCTCTCATATACATTCAGGGATCTCTGAGCCAGGATCCACTTCAGGTGTTGGTTCTCTCCACCAGCTTAATTAAAAGCTCACCTGAGCAGACAGCCTTTGCTCAGCCTGGGAAAACACAGACAACATTGGTCTGTGAGAGCAAGAAGGTTGGTAAAACATTGTTACTCTGTGAATGTGGAAGCTGACAAGCGTTAGGCTTGTTCAGCCTAGTAGTGAGGGCCTGTAAATACTGTGTAGTTAGAGCCGAGCCACGGCTAGGCTTTTGTTTAGATATTTTTTCTTCTGTTTGTTTTCAGCACACTGTACAGCACCTGTCATTGACATTGTATATAGCACCAATAAACCACACTGTGTTTTCACTGATCCAATGGACTTGGTATCTGTGCCTGCTCATCCCAGGGAGCTTTTGTACCTACTACCTGTCCCCCAGGTTACAAGGGGCAAAATTATATCTCTCTCTCTGGAATCCATACCTCTCTTAATACAAGAAAGGACTTTCCTCGCTTTTGGAACTGCAGCCTGGCAATTTTTGGGGGAAAAAATACACTTTCATGAATTAAAAAAATAAATAAATAGTAAAGTTAGCCCAATTTTTATGTATAATGTGACAGATGATATTACGCCGAGTAAATAGATACCTAACATGTCATGCTTCAAAATTGCGCACGCTCATGGAATGGCGACAAACTACGGTACTTAAAAATATCCAAAGGGGACGTTTACATTTTTTTACAGGTTACATGTTTAGAGTTACAGAGGAGGTCTAGGGCTAGATTTATTGCTCTCGCTCCAACGATCGCGGCGATACCTCACATGTGTGGTTTGAACACTGCTTACATATGTGTTTGCTTCTTTGCGAGAGCTCGAAGGCACAGGGTGCTTTACTTTTTTTTTTAATTACCGTATTTATCGGCGTATAACACGCACTTTTTTCCCCTGAAAATCAGGGGAAAATCGTGGGTGCGTGTTATACGCCGATACCCACATCCCCGGGCGGTCTCTGCTGACTGTGAGCGGAACGGAGCGAGATACACATAGCCGAGTGTACTCGGCTATACTCGGCTTTTCTCGGCTCCGCTCACAGTCACGCCCAGTCCCGCCATTGGACCTGTGTTATGTCCATCATAGGGCGGGACTCGGCATGACTGTGAGCGGAGCCGAGAAAAGCCGAGTACACTCAGCTATGTGTATCTCAGCTCCGCCCAGTCCCTGCATTCTCTGCGGCGTTCGTCCCACTGCGCTCAGCCTCGGCGCCAATTTTAAAATCCGGCAAGGCGACACTGGGGCAAGGCTGCACGGCTACGCTGTGACAAGGCTGAAATGGACTCTGGGGCAAGGCTGCAATGGACACTGACAAGGCTGCACTGTGACAAGGCTGCAATGGACACTGACAAGGCTGCACTGTGACAAGGCTGCATTTAAATGTAAGTTATTTTTCCCTAAAATTCCCTCCTAAACTTGGGGTGCGTGTTATACGCCGATAATGACGGTATTTATTTTCCTTTTTTTTCACACTATCCCTTTAATTAATTTATTTTTTGATCACTTTTATTCCTATTACAAGGAATGTAAACCTCCCTTGTAATAGAAATAACCATGACAGGTCCTCTTTATTGCGAGATCTGAGGTCAAAATGCCCTTAGACCCCTTTCACACTGGGCGATTTGAAGGCGCTATAACGCTAAAAATAGCGCCTGCAAAGCGCCCTGAAAGAGCGGCTGCTGTCTCTCCAGTGTGAAACCCCCGAGCTAAAAATAGCTTTACCGCCGACGCCGCGGACGCCCCAGTGTGAAAGGGGCCTTATGCTGCGTACACACGACCGTTTTTTATGACGAGAAAAATGAAATTTTTTAAATTGGTCGTTAAAAACTATCGTGTGTAGGCTCCAGAGCATTTTTCTCGACGAGAAAAATGGGCATTAAAGATTTAGAACATGCTCTATTTTTTCTCGTCGTTTTTCACGTCGTTGTTTTTCTGGTCGTGAAAAACAGGCGTGTGTAGGCTTTAATGCCGGGAAAAAACACGCATGCTCAGAAGCAAGTTATGAGATGGGAGCGCTCGTTCTGGTAAAACTAGCGTTCAGAATGGAGATAGGACATTCGTCACGCTGTAACGGACTGAAGAGCACAAGGCTGAAAAGCGCGAATCGTCTCTCACCAAACTTTACTAACACGAGGGTGGCGCCATCCGAATGGAACTTCCGCTTTATAGTGCCGTCGTACGTGTTGTACGTCACCACGCTTTGCTCGAGCATTTTTTTTCACGATAGTGTGTGTAGCACCCACCCCAATTCTGGGGCGCTATGTACAGAAATTTAGGGGTGGTCTGAGTTGGTAGTTTAGCTCAGACCTGTTGATTATATACAAATTTGCTTCTGCTCTGGTGCGATATTGCCTGGCTGCAGTGTTCCCTGTGGGTGGCGCTGTCATCTCCGGGGTGGGTGGTGCTGTCATCTCCGGCTCAGGTGGAACAGTGGGGGGTATCGCAGCACCATTGGGTGTCCTCTCTTGGCAGCAGTGCAGTGGGCGTGGTCTACCCGCTGTGCATGCTGGGAGAGGGTACAAAAGGGGCAGACGCCATTATTCGGGGAGCAGTTTGCGCCTCCCAGCCCTCCAGGCCAGGGGTGCGTGTGTGTGTACCAGCCCCAGGCACCTTTAGCCTGAGGCTGCATCGCTGTAAGTAGGCCCAGCACCTTTAGCTGAGGCCTACACCCGAAGAGGAATCCCAGTGTACCCAAGTGAGGGGTGACCTGCTCTGAAGGAGAGGAAGCCAGGGGGAGGATCGGTCCCAAGGAGATTAGTAGAAGGTTCGCTGTCTCGGGAGAGGCCTGGCTACCTGTCAGAGGGAAGGGTTCCTAGCTGCCAAAAGCCTGGTAACGTGCCCCATTGGCACCTAAGGTCTCATTGTTACTAGGCCGGGAAGTTCGGGACTTGAGTATTCTGAGGTAGAGGATCTCCTGATCGTATCCCTAGGAAATTACAAGTAAACGTTTCGTGCTCCACACCGGCTGCTAGGATTGCTCTTAAAGGGTGAGCAAAACCCACTCAGGCTTGAGTGGTGACGATTGATGATTGAGTGCTGCGTGCCTGAACCTACCTCCTAGTTAATGTCTCTCTATCTCCAACTTTCCTATCAAGTTCCTAAGCAACCAAAATAAGAGAGAGAATAGACTTCTTCCTACACTCTAGGGTGAAGAATCCAACGGAAGGAGGTAACAAAACCAGATAACATCGCTCACCCTTTGCAATAAGGAGGATACTGGGCATGTGGCATGGTGTGTCCCACTTGCGAGTGGAGGTAAGCAAGGAAGGGATCTGTGTGCTACACGTGTAGGCAAGGCAGGCTTGAGAAGAATCACGTCGAGAAAAACGTTGTTTTTTTCAATGACATTAAAAACGGCCGTATGTAAATATACAGTGGGCGGTCTGAAAATGGTTAAAAATAGGATTTTTGTACTCACCGTAAAATCCGTTTCTCTGACGTCCATGGACCGACGCAGCTCTCATACTGATTACATGTGGGTATATGTCCCTGCTCGCAGGAGAAGACCTAGGCAGAATGTTAGAGGTTAAAACATTCTAGAACAAGCCAGAGCTGAACAGCCCCGCCCAGGGGGGCGGTCCCTCCGGACATTACCCTTCCACCTGCAGCTAATCAGCCTCAGTTCGTAACAAAGCGGTACAAACTTAAAAGGAAGAGTGGGTGCTGCGTCGGTCCATGGACGTCAGAGAAACGGATTTTACGGTGAGTACAAAAATCCTATTTTCTCTTATCGTCCATGGACCGACGCAGCTCTCATACTGATTACATGTGGGACGTCCCAAAGCAGTATAAGAAAAGGATGGGAGCAAAAAAAGTAAGGAACAACCAAAACTTCACTCCAAACCAGCAGAGCCCCTCAACGGAGGAGTTGCAACATTAGACAGCGGCCTGCAACACTTTGCGGCCGAAGGAAGCATCCGAAGATGCAGCCACATCAACCTTGTAGAACTTTGAAAAGGTATGAACGGACGACCAGGTCGTCGCCTTGCACACTTGTGCAACCGACGCTTGATGTCGGAAGGCCCGGGAAGCACCAATTGCCTTGGTGGAATGCGCCGCAACCGGAAAGGGAGGCGCCCGCCCCTTAAGGGCATAGGCCTGTATGACGGTCTGCCTGATCCACCTAAAGACGGTGGCAGACGACACCGCTGGGCCCTGTTTTGGACCAGACACAGTTTTTCGAATGGAAACAGTAGCAGACAGGTACACTCGTAAGGCTTGTACCCATCTTAATGTATGAAGCGCAAACTCTCAGGGAAGCGATGGGTGAGGACACAAGGATGGAAGAACAATGTCCTTCTTAAGGTGAAAGGCCAAGACCATCCTTAGAAAAGAAGGATGGTCGTGGGCGCAACACCAACATATCCTTATGGAGGACCAAGTAAGGCGACTTGCCAGACAAGGCTGCCAACTCAGACACCCGTCTAACCGAAGCAATGGCCAATAAGGCCAACTTCCGGGACAAGGTCAAGAGAGGAATCTCTCTGATATTCTCAAAGGGATGTTCTTGGAGAACCGAGATGCATCAAAATCAGATCCCAAGTAGGGAGAGGAGGCTTGACAGGGGGGACCACATGGCGAACCCCCTGCCCAAAAGGTGCTAATCAAGGAATGGCCCGGCAGCAGTCGTTGAAAAAGACAGTCCGGGCCGAAATCCGACCCTCAAAAAAAGGTATGCAAGGCCAGCTTTTGGGTCACACCACGCTGTAAGAACAGCAAAATCCTGGGAACGGAAAACATCCGAGGATGCCACTCAAGTTCCTCGCACATAGCGATGTAAGCCTTCCAGGTACGGTGAGATATCTTTCTGGAGGAAGATTCCCGTGTCAACAACATAGAAGAGATGACCGAATACGAGAGAACTCGGTCCTTTAGCACCTGGCTTTAAACAGCCATGCCATTAAAGCCAAGGACTGTAAAGCAGGATGAAGTATGCTCTGCGAAGCCAGCGAGGCAACAACAGTAGCAGAGGGTAAGCATATATCAGGCGATACTGCACCCACTGGCTTCTAACGCATCCGCCCAGGGGTCCCTGGACCTGACCACGATCTTGCCACCTTGCGAGTGAGTCGAGAGGCCACAAGGTCCACTTCCGGTGCCCCCCCTCCGGTAAAGAAGGTGGAAACACCTCCGGATGCAAGGACCCTTTGCCTGCAATGCACACGGCCGACAGGACCGTCTTGCAGCGAGACGTATGAAAATCCCAAAGAGACTCCGCAATGTATCGGAGAAGGGAGGCCCCAGTGTACAGGGTGCCTCAAATGTTGGCCAATAAAGGCAACTTGATGGAACTTCCCTAGAAACTCGGTCAGAGGACTAGTACCTCAGCCTCCACAGGTGGCGCAAAACCACCCCTGGCACACAGAGACCCTAAAGGCTAAAGCAGTTGTAGTGCACCTGCTAGACGACTGATGAATGAAGCAGAAGCTTTTGCCCAGTCATTGAGCTACAAAAAATGCCAGAGACGCAGCCACTAACGGGCGCAACGCCAACCCCAGCCTGGCGAACACAGTCCAAGCCAGCGCTTCTGATCACCACTGAAAGCAGGTGGAAAGTGATACCCCTGAAACCAGGGATCCTTGTGACAATGCTCCATCCAGCAGCTACCCATGGATAGGTGCTGATTGTGCAAACACATAGTTTATACTATGTATTGCGTCAAACGCACAAATGGAGAGTGTGGGAGGAAACCCACCCAGCCACAAAGAGCATAATACCACCACATACGGCGTATGTAGTTTAGTATTTGTGGATAAACCTATTAAACGCGTATATACTGTGCCAGCGACGAAGGCGTGCACATCATCGGGGCCTGGACGTAAACCAGCCACACAGATTGCGTACACAACTGTGTAGGTATGTTAGCCTGCGAATAAACAAATTGCACATGTTTATACTGTGCATAGCACTGAGAATGCGCACACCATTGGAACGCAGGGGAGAAACCTGAGCACCCGGATGAAACCCATGCAGACTGCATACGCATACGGTGTATGGTATTATAGTATGTGTGCTAAACATTTTGCACAAGCCCCTGTGTGCATAGCACCGAAGGCGTGCACACTGTTGGCGCGTGGGAGGAACCGAAGTACCCCACGCATACTCAGAGAATGCAATACCTACAACTACTGTAAATGTATTTAGTGTAGTGTATAGACATAATGTGTATGTTTACACCGTGTATTGCACCAAAGGCATGCATGTCATGTAGCATGGGCAGAAACCCACGCAGACTGCATACGCATACCGTATAGGTATTATAGTGTGTGTGCTAAACCTTTTGCACAAGCTCATGTGTGCATAGCACCGAAGGCGCGCACACCGTTGGCGCGTGGGAGGAACCGAAGTACCCCACGCATACTCAGAGAATGCAATACCTACAACTACTGTGAATGTATTTAGTGTATAAACATAATGTGTATGTTTACATTGTGTATTGCACCAAAGGCATGCATGTCATGTAGCGTGGGCGGAAACCCACGCAGACTGCAAAGACATACCGGGTAGGTCCAATCGCACAAATCTAGACTGTGCATAGCGCCGAAGCGCCCACTCGGAAGAACTCCACGCAGACAGCACACAGATACCGTGTAGGAATGATAGCATGTGAATCAACATAATATTGCACATGTTTATGCTGTGCATTTCCATTGGAGCGTGGGGGGAAACCGGAGTACCCGGAGGAACCCCACGCAAACAGTATACCCATACTGTAAACATGTATAATATGTGCAATAAACATATTGAACAGGTCTATACTGTGCAGAGAGCCGACGCGCACATACCATGATAGTGCGGGAGGACACCGGAGCCCCCGTCAGCCCAGAGAGTATGATACATACATATACTGTGAATGTATCTGGAGTCGTGCATAAACATATTTTGTACGTTTATATCATGTATGGCACTGAAACACAGCATTGGAACGTGGGGACAGCCACGCAGACACAGAGACCAATAACACATACATACACTGTGAATGTATGCAGTGTAGAGGTATAGGATGAGTTTAAATTATGGCGCAGAGGCGCATAATCTTCTCTGTATCATTCCAACCTGCTTGACTGTGCTGCTGAAGCAGCGTGCAGGTAACAGGTAACCTCTGATCCTCAGACCGTGTGTCTGTCAGAGCTCAAATCATTCCCCAGGAAATGGCGGGAAATGTTACCTCAGGTATCACACACAAGGCTCACAGGGATTAGAGACATAAATGAATAAAGTCCTCCCTCATCCATGCTGCTCTTGAGGCAGTGTGAGGAAAACAGTGAGGAAACTGTGTAAAAGAAAAGCTTGTCACAGCAATTTCAGCCTGAGTGTGTTTCTCACATAATCAATGAGATCACTTACAAGCGCCCTGTCATTCACTGACACAGAACTGGAGTCTTCCTCACAAGGGAATGTCCTGTTCATAAACATTAAATATTCAGAGGTAGGGTCCTGAGCCCAATAGCTAGGCCCATATCTGACTCAGAGCACTCCTTCACTAAATATTTTTGTGGGGGGAGGGGGCTTATAGCTCCTTTTGCTCGCACACCGCTTCCATTCTGACAGGAATGATTCCAGGACTGCTGACAACTGATCCATAAGGACCGCAGGTGCAGGAAACATATGAACATGTTTAACTGTGCAGCACTGCCAGTTGCCCCAGGCAATGTGGAGAGCAGGTGTATCAGACTCCATAACGCCACCCTCTGAGACCTTATACACTATACAGTGAATATACAGTCCACCCACTGGCTACGCTGAGAAGGGGATACCCGGGAGGACCCACCAACCCTTAAGGACAGCTCAGTCTGTGAGGAGATTGTGAGGGGATTCGCGCCGCCGCCAGAAATAAATGCGCGGCGGCCACAAGAAAAATGGCCACCGTCCGCAGCTATAACTGTGCCACTGAACGCCAAGATGGCCGCCGAGCGCAAAATTCAAAGCTCTAATGCGCGCCAATGGCGCACGCAATAACCACCTCAAACAGCGCCAATGGCGCACGCAATAATCACCTCACACACCAGAAAAAACTGCAGACATGAGCGCCCAACCAGGCCAGAGTGACCCCCAAGCACCGCACAGCACCAGTACAGGGTGCAGAGAGCAGCATAACAGGGGGGGGACAGGGAGAAACCCCCACACACAGAAACACAGCCAGCATGTACTCACCTGCAGTAGGAGAGACTACTTACCCGTCCCTTTCAGGGACCCACTGGCTTGTTTCAGACAGACCTATCACAGAGTCGTACTGCGTAGCTGTCGGCCCGGTCCACCGCGAGAGATACAGTCAGTCAAGTACTGTTCAATCTTGAGAGGACCGCGGGAGCATGAAAGCAACCCGGCCACCCCTGGAGTCATGGGGCATGTCGTGAACTGAGTCTCACGCACGCAAAGCGAGGATCAGCACGCTCGATGGTCGGACAGGGAAGACTACGAGGATACCAGTGTACCCAACCTGTTGCCCAGCCGACAGTTGATTGAAGGTCTCAAAAATAAAATAATAAAATTCCCAAAGGAATAAAAATCAAAAGTAAAATCTTCCAGGAGACTGGCTCCTGAGAGCCATGTCTTCTCCTTCTGCTAGGCAGAAAAAAACTGAGGCTGATTAGCTGCAGGTGGAAGGGTAATGTCCGGAGGGACCGCCCCCTGGGCGGGGCTGTTCAGCTCTGGCTTGTTCTAGAATGTTTTAACCTCTAACATTCTGCCTAGGTCTTCTCCTGCGAGCAGGGACATATACCCACATGTAATCAGTATGAGAGCTGCGTCGGTCCATGGACGATAAGAGAAATTGTTTTTTCCAGCAAGAACTCATCTATGCGGTCTTTTATTAAACTCTCCAGTATCTTCCCAACTATAGAAGTTAAACAGGTCTATAGTTACTTGGTAAAGACTTTGATCCCTTTTTGAATGTAGGCACCACATTGGCCCTGCACTAATCCAGTGAAACTATTTCAGTCATTAATGAGTCCCTAAAATTAGAAACAATGGCTGTGAAATTACAGAGCTCAATTCTTTTAGGATCAGTGGGTGGGTGCCATCTGGTCCACGTGCTTTATCCACCTTTATTCTGTCTAAAAAGTTTTGAGACCATATCACAAGTGATATCTTTTAAGAGTTATCCTTTACCTTTGCATAGCAGACAATCATAAGGTACCATTGCTTTGTCTGGTGACCAAGGACTCTATTTGGATGCTATACTGTGGACACAAAGCAAAGGTAAACAGGCACACACACATGATAATGGTTTGCAGCAGCAGATAACCGTTTGCTCTACAACACAACAGAAAACACATAATTACAAGGAATGCTTTCATTTTATTATAATATACATTTCAGATTTTTAGGTATATTCTTAATACTAGTTTAAAAAGTCATATATGTACATGGGGGCTGTACTAAAAGTAATGCAAAAGTGGGCATAACTTTTTTATTAACCTACATAGGTCCTTCAAATTTCACATTTTGGTGTAGTTATGCCCTGTACACACGATCGGATTTCCAATGGAATTTTCCGTCGGAATTCCGATGAAGCTGACTTCCATCAGTCTTGCCTACACACCATCAGACAAAATTCCGACCGCCCAAAACACAGTGATGTAAAACACTCCGACGAGCCGAGAAAAATGAAGTTCAATGCTTCTGAGAATGCGTCGAGTTGATTCCGAGCATGCATGGGTTTTTTCTCCATTGGAGTTCCACACAGACGATCGGAAGTTCTTATCGTTTTTTTTTCCCCATCGGAAAAATTTAAAACATGTTCTTTTTTTTTTTTTTTACACCGATGGAAAAAAAGTCTGATGGGGCCCACACACGAGTGGTTTTTCAGATGAAAAAGTCCATCTGACTTTTTTCATCGGAAAAAACGATCGTGTGTACAGGGCATAACTTTTCCTTTATAGTAAGTCTTCTTTTTAATTGCAGGTAAAAAACGGATTCCAAGCAGAAGCAAAGTGTCATCATATGAGTTCTTGACTAAAGAGGGGTGCAGGCTGTCTGACATCCACAGAAGGCTACAAAATCTTTACAGAGATTACACCATTGATAAGAGCAATGTCTTGTCATTGGTGGCTCTTGTCAAGTGTCAACTCCGCAAACATTCTGTAGCTTCCGGAGGATGTCGGACAGCCTGCACCCGATCCTTCATCAAGAACCCAATGATGGCACATGGCTTCTGCTTGGAATCCAATATTAACCTGCAATGAAAAAAAAAAAAAGGAGTTACTACCGACTGCATCTACTAATTAGTAGCCTATTTGAAACCTAGGGTGGATCCTATCTTTAACATCCTTTTCCCCTTTATATAACAAAAATGTTGAATTAACAATCATAAAATTAAAGTAGAACTATAGGCAAACCTTTTCATTTTGGATAAATCAAGGGATAACTATAACCCCTGTCAGATTTTTTGTCACTGTCTGTGTCCCGATACAGAGATTTTCTTCACTTCCTGTCCCATAACCAAAACAGGAAGGAAGTGAGAGGAAATACCTGCAAATTGAGAGAATTCCTTGGGGACCTCCAGGTCACCAGAACTAGTGTCCCCATTGGAAGATTTCCCCTCTATTACCTTTCTGGGGACATCCCAAAATTTGGGATTTTCTTTTATTTTCAATGATAACTGTTAACAGGGGCTCAGGCAGCAATAAAAGCTCTTAAGCATTCTAATCCATCTACACTCTGCCTTTTTGCTTTTAATTATGCTTTAAACAAATAATAACCGCAATAATAATAATAACAATAATAATAATGCCCAGATAAGCAGCTCAGAGAGTGACAACCTTATATTGTTCCAGACCACCATTTAATCCCAATGATGGAATTGAGCATAACTTGTGGGTTACTCTAATGCCGCGTACACACGGTCGGAAATTCCGCCAGAAAAAGATTCAGAGCTGGTTCTCAAATTTTCCGATGGAAAAAATTCCTATTGGAAAATCTGATCGTTTGTTGCAATTCCGACGCGCAAAATTCCGATGCATGTTTGGAAACAATTCAACGCATGCTCGGAAGCATTGAACTTAATTTTCTCGGCTCGTCGCAGTGTTGTACGTCACCGCGTTCTTGACGGTCGAAAGTTCAGAGAACTTTTGTGTGACCGTGTGTATGCAAGCCAAGCTTGAGCAGAATTCCGTCGGAAAAACCATCCAAGGTTTTTCCGATGGAAAATCCGATTGTGTGTCCGCGGCATTAGTATTTTTTAGTAAGTGGCTGTCTCTGATCATTTATTTTCATTAGAAGGTTCTATTTATTAACCACTTAACGACCGCCCACTGTAAATATACGTCAGCAGAATGGCACCGACAGGCACAATCACGTACATATACGTGATTGCCTTTGTATAGTTGGGGGGTCCGATCGGACCCCCCTTCTTTACAGTGAGCGGTGGTTATTTCTTCGGGAGCCATCTGGGATGTGGGGACGGCCGTTCGATTCCGGCCACCCCCTTTCGATTGCTCCCGTCGAATGAGAAAGCTTCCCTGCCTGTGTAATGTTTACACAGGCAGAGGAAGTGATGTCATCTCTCCTGCGGCGCTCACATATACCGAGCGCCGTACAAGAGAAGACACACAGGTTAGTGCACAAACAGCACACTGACACCAGGACACATAGGAACATAAATCGTCCCCCCCAGGCACCCCCAGATCACCCCCCAGCCCCCAGTCACAGTGTCACTGATTGCAGTGACCATTTATTTACTGATCACTGCAATCAGTGACATTTGTGACTGTAAAAGTGTCACTACAGTTTAGTTTTAGGTCCAGTGTAGCCCCCTAACCCCCCCAATAAAGGTTTAACCCCCTGATCGCCCCCCAGATATCCCTTTCACCCCCTAGCACCGCCGCCGCTAAGCGATCATTTTTCTGATCGCTGTCTTAGCGTCGGTGATGCAGATCGGTAGCCAGTTATTTTTTTTAGGTTCGCTGCAGGTTTTTATAGCGTCGGGTACCCCCATATATTACCTAATAAAGGTTTAACCCCCTTGATCGCCCCCCAGGTAACCCTTTCACCCTCTAGCACCACTGTCGCTAAGCGATTGTTTTTGTGATCGCGGTTTTATTGTCGGTGATGCTGATCGGTAGCCAGTTATTTTTTTTAGGTTCGCCACAGGTTTTTATAGCGTCAGGTACCCCCATATATTATCTAATAAAGGTTTTAACCCCCTTATTGCCCCTAGTTAACCCTGCGTCACACCCCAGGCAGCGTCAGGTTAGTGCCAGTAATGCCAACACCCACGCGTGAAGCATACACCCCCCTTAGTGGTATAGTATCTGAACAGATCAATATCTGATCTGATCAGATCTATACTAGCGTCCCCAGCAGTTTAGGGTTCCCAAAAACGCAGTGTTAGCGGGATCAGCCCAGATACCTGCTAGCACCTGCGTTTTGCCCCTCCGTTCAGCCCAGGCCATCCAAGTGCAGTATCGATCGATCACTGTCACTTGCAAAACACAACACACATAACTGCAGCGTTCGCAGAGACAGGCCTGATCCCTGCGACTCCAGTGCTGTAGGAGGTGATTTCACCACCACAGTTAAAAAAATAAAAGCACATATGCCGAAGCATTCGGGCAGCAGGGGGGGAGGAGCGGAGGAGCGATTTTGCTCCTAATGCCGCGTACATACGGTCGAAATTCCGACGGAGGCTTGCCCGTGGAAAAGTCTGACCATGTGTGTGCGGCATAACTTTTGCGGGAGGATGCCCCCATGCTTCGGCATATATAAATGGTGCATGTATGCCCATCATTAGAAGTGGGTGAATGAAGGGAGGTATTCTAATGGTGGGCATACCCAACAGGCTGCATGAAAAAAAAAGATTACAATACATGTCCAACAAGGACCAGCAACGTACTGGTATGTTGCTGGACTTTGAATGGTTATACCAGATTGATGCCTGCGGGTTTAGGTATCATCTTGGTATCATTCTCTTCAGCCAGCGGCCGGCTTTCATGTAAAAGCAATCCTAGTGGCTAATTAGCCTCTGGACTGCTTTTACAAGCAGTGGGAGGGAATGCCCCCCCCCCGGATATAAAAAGCGCCATTGGGAAATTGGGAAAGCATTTTATCACACCGATCTTGGTGTGGTCAGATGCTTTGAGGGCAGAGGAAAGATCTAGGGTCTAATAGACCCCAGTTTTTTCAAAAAAAAAGAGTACTATTGCTATCATAGGGGATATTTACATTCCCTGAGATAACGATAAAAAAAAAAAAAAATATGGAAGGAACAGTTTAAAAATAAATTAAAAAAGCAAAATTAATAATAAAAAAAATAATAAAAATAAAAAAAGCACCCCTGTCCTGCCCTGCTCTTGCGCAATGGCGAACGCAAGCGTGGGTCTGGCGTCATATGTAAACAGCAATTGCACCATGCATGTGAGGTATCACCGCGAAGGTCAGATCGAGGGCAGTCATTTTAGCAGTAGACCTCCTCTGTAAATCTAACGGGGTAACCTGTAAAGGCTTTTAAAGGCTTTTAAAAATGTATGTAGTTTGTCGCCAATGCGCGTTTGTGCGAAATTTTAAAGCATGTCGTGTTTGGTATCTATGTACTCGGCCTAAGATCATCTTTTTTATTACATCAAACATTTAGGCAATATAGTGTGTTTTAGTGCATTAAAATTAAAAAAAAGTGTATTTTTTCCCCAAAAAATGCGTTTGAAAAATCGCTGCGCAAATACTGTGTGGAAAAAAAAATGCAACACCCACCATTTTAATCTGTAGGGCCTTTGCTTTAAAAAAATATATAATGTTTGGGGGTTCAACATAATTTTCTTGCAAAAAAATAATATGTTTTCATGTAAACAAAAAGTGTCAGAAAGGGCTTTGTCTTCAAGTGGTTAGAAGAGTGGATGTAAGCTTCCTAATGTTGTGTATAAAATGCCAGGACAGTTCAAAACCCCCCCAAATGACCCCATTTTGGAAAGTAGACACCCCAAGCTATATACTGAGAGGCATGTCGAGTCCATGGAATATTTTATATGTTGACACAAGTTGCGGAAAAAAGTTGTCACTAAATGATATATTGCTCAAACATGCCATGGGCATATGTGGAATTACACCCCAAAATACATTCTGTTGCTTCTCCTGAGTACGGGGATACCACATGTGAGACTTTTTGGGAGCCTAGCCGCGTACGGGACCCCAAAATCCAAGCACCGCCTTCAGGCTTTCTAAGGGTGTAAATTTTTGATTTCACTTCTCACTGCCTATCACAGTTTCGGAGGCCATGGAATGCCCAGATGGCACAAACCCCCCCCCCCCAAATGACCCCATTTTGTAAAGTAGACACCCCAAGCTATTTGCTGAGAGGTATTGTGAGTATTTTGCAGATCTCGCTTTTTGTCACAAAGTTTTGAAAATTAAAAAAAAATATATATATATATATATATATATATATATATATATATATATATTTGCTTTCTTCATTTTCAAAAACAAATGAGAGCTGTAAAATACTCACCATGCCTCTCAGCAAACAGCTTGGGGTGTCTACTTTCCAAAATGGGGTCATTTGGGGGGGTTTTGTGCTATTTTGGCATTTTATGGCCTTCGAAACTGTGATAGGTAGTGAGGAGTGAAATCAAAAATTTGCGCCCTTAGAAATCCTGAAGGCGGTGCTTGGTTTCCGGGGGCCCGTACGCGGCTAGGCTCCCAAAAAGTCCCACACATGTGGTATCTCCGTACTCAGGAGACGCAGCAAAATGTATTTTGGGGTGTAATTCCACCTATAACCATGGCATGTGTGAGCAATATATCATTTAGTGACAACTTTTTGTATTTTTTTTTTTTTTTTTGTCATTATTCAATCACTTGAGACAAAAAAAAAAATATTCAATGGGCTCAACATGCCTCTCAGCAATTTCCTTGGGATGTCTACTTTCCAAAATGGGGTCATTTGGGGGGGTTTTGTACTGCCCTGCCATTTTAGCACCTCAAGAAATGAGATAGGCAGTCATAAATTAAAAGCTGTGTAAATTTCAGAAAATGTACCCTAGTTTGTAGACGCTATAACTTTTGCGCAAACCAATAAATATACGCTTATTGAATTTTTTTTTACTAAAGACATGTGGCTGAATACATTTTGGCCTAAATGTATGACTAAAATTGAGTTTATTCGATTTTTCTTATAACAAAAAGTAGAAAATATCATTTTTTTTCAAAATTTTCGGTCTTTTTCCGTTTATATCGCAAAAAATAAAAATCGCAGAGGCAATCAAATGCCATTAAAAGAAAGCTCTATTTGTGGGAAGAAAAGGACGCAAATTTCGTTTGGGTACAACATTGCATGTCTGCACATTTTACAGTTAAAGCAGCGCAGTGCAAAATTCTGAAATCACCTCTGGTCCTTTAGCTACCAAATGGTCCGGGGCTTAAGTGGTTAATAGTTACCTTATTTACTTGATTTTTTAGTAAACATGTGCATCTTACCCCTGATGATTGGCAGGAAGCCAAGAAAACGCGTCTTCAGCTAAAGCTTGTTTTAATTATGAATTCCATTAATACTACTCTTTCTTGTCTGTATCTATATCATGTCATGTATTTTTGATTTTTAAATTTATTGATTTATGTATTTCTTTGTAAGAATTGTATTAATCATGTCCATCGATTTGTTTGCATTAAATCCATTATTACAAATTATATACTAATCTTTTATGATTATATCTGTATTATATTTTATTTAATTATGCTCTAAATACCATGGACTACCCTTAGGGGTTAATGACATCAAATCAAATTAAAATGTACTTTATTCATTCATACATATTATTACTACCTACCCACAATGACATGTTTCATCTAAAGTCCCATTTCTATTTCCTATTTCTTTCAAAATAATTAGGGATGGAAGCATGCCATTGTTATATCATGGATGTGATAGGTCACTCCCTCTAAATTAACCTTATATTGGTAGTCAGTGTAAATGTGCCCCTAACACTGGCAGTTCTGCCCCCATACAGTGTAACACTGGTGGTTACTGTAGAGCCTTCCTATCACACTGGTGGTCAGTTTTGTGCCCCTCTTCCACCAGAGCGATACAAGTTTCATTGGACGGAAGACCAATGTCCAACAGCACCTGAAATGCACCCTGCCAGTGGCAACACCTACGAAGACCACATGTGCCACCCTGCTCTAGGTAAACCACTAGTGACCTGGAGGTCTGATAGGTGCTTAATGGCACATATGTTACACATATGGCTGTAGATTTCAGGAAAATTAGGGCTATTAAGCTACTATATGGTGCAAACTGAATACTAGCAGGAAGGGTCACTTGCCAGCCAGTGAAAGTGGAAATACCAAAATGACTTAACTAGGTGGTACAGTGTCCCTTACATAAACCGTTCCCACATAGTTATCTGCTGTGTTGGAGATGTCTGGAGGAGGAGGGCTCTATGCTCCATGTCTTCTGGTCTTGCTGACATATAAGAGGCTGGTGAGTGACTCTTAAGCCCTGTACACACGATCGGTTTAACCGATGAAAACCGTCCGATGGATGGTTTTCAGCAGACCAACCGATCGTGTATGGGACCCATCGGTCTTTTTTCCATCAGTTTAAAAAAATAGAACATGTTTTAAATTTTTCCGATGGATAAAAAAACGATCGAAAACTCCGATCGTCTATGGGCAAGTCCATCGGATAAAAAACCCACGCATGCTCAGAATCAAGTCGACGCATGCTCAGAAGCATTGAACTTCATTTTTCTCGGCTCATCGGAGTGTTTTACGTCACCGCGTTTGGAACGGTCGGTTTTTTGACTGATGGTGTGTGGGCAAGACTGATGGAAGTCAGCTTCATCGGATTTCCGCTGGACAAAACCATCGGATTAGAATCCATAGGATATCCGATCGTGTGTACGAGGCTTAACCTGTTCCTAAAATTCAACTTTGGGTGGACCACCTCTCTCTGGGGTGGGTTTTAGGCTTCATGATAAATGTTTCTGAAATGAAATTTTTCTCATATCAACCACCCACATTCTAGCTATCATTTTATTGTTAGGCCTTTTTCTTTCAAACTGGCAGCTGTTCTGCCGCTTTTAAAAGCATGTTTTGTTATTTTGAAATTCCAAGACTCCAGGCACAGCGATCACTTGCAGTTGTACATTGCGATTAGCAGCGTTTACGTGCGTTTACATGAGGCTGCGTTTAGCTGCAGTGGAACATTCTTGCCATTTCTGATGTGCTCCCTGTTGTTTTTCTTTCCTCGTTGCTGCTGCTATCCATAGGAGAAATAGTACACTGCGATTACCTGCGGTTATGTGCAGATAGCTGCGCTAAATCAGTCCTGGAGGCAGTCAAATACATTTTTTCTAACCGCACAATACCCCATGTAACGAAACCGTCGCCAAATGCAGTGTGTGTATGGGGCCATAGGAAAGCATTGTGTGAGCTTAGGTGCGGTAGATAACTTCATCTATCCGCAGCTAAAAGCTGAATTATATCCACCCTTGTGAAAGGGGCCTAAGGCCTTTTTGATACATTAGTAGTTTGATGTGTTACTATGTATTACACTGATCTCTAAGAGATGTAATGAATACTATTTGCAGTCATTGGATGCCATTACACCAGTGTCCCTGTGTATTTGTTTTCCTTAGTAACTCTTACTAATGTGTACAGGACATCATAGGCACACCCAGGCTACGCTCCTAGGCAACTACTCAACATACTGTACATGGACCTCAGCTACCTACATCTTATTAGGCTTAAATTATAACCTTTCGCTGCCTGAGAGATACACACACAGCAAACAAACAATGAGTAATGTCTTTGGTAACACTGGCACCTGTGAAAAAAGAATCTGTGAGAACAGACAGGCCCTATTAGTGCGCCATTTAACTGAAATAAAGGCTGAAGCAAGGTAAACTATGCCAGTATTAAATCAAAGTGTCATCTACTCTGTATCTACTCTAGACACCTAATATCTGTGTATATCAAGTGGTAAATTTTTTCAAAATCTGACAATTTGCCCAGTGAAAGTACATGTACAGTACATGATTGGTTCTGTGTAAATTGGGCAAAAAATAAATGTTTTTAGGCTATTTCCTGTGCTGGTCAAATGTTTCTTATTGATTTAAAAGGGAAAATACTACATTTGGCCACTAGATGATGCTAAGTATCATAGTGTCCTAAGAGATACTAGGGGGCTGATTTACTAAAGGCAAATAGACTGTGCACTTTTCAAAGTGCAGTTGCCCTCTGCAATTGCAGTTGCTCCAGAGCTTAGTAAACGAGGTAAGGCTTCACTTTGCAAAAAGTACCCAATCATGTGCAAAGAAAAACAAAAAACAACACATTTTTGCTTGCACATGATTGAATGATGCAAGTCAGCAGAGTTTCTGCTCATTTACCAAGCTCTGGAGCAACTGCACATGCAGGGTGTACAGTATATTTTCCTTTAGTAAATCAACCCCTTAGTGCGATCTAGGGGCCACATGCACCACCATTACCATTATATTCCATTTTCCTCTCAGCTGACTTTCTAGGCGGTTTCTGTACACAGGCACTGCACATTAGATAATCCTTCTACCAGGCAGCATTCGCACAGGTGTAATAAATAATCCCCGCAATGTGTGTAATATGTGTGAAATGGCATATCAGAAAAATACAATATTATGGCCACTAGATGGAGCTGTCAGTTATCGGAAATAAACAGAAAATTACACACATTATAGGGTTATTTGTGACGGCTGTGCGAACGCCGAAACATTCACACAGCAGTTTTTTACTGTCAATTTTATTTCGTACTCTACAGTTTCAAATACTGTAGCATTTGCTGATAAGTTTCTATTTTGACAGTTCTCTTTTTAACCTCTCTGGCGGTATTCCCGAGTGTGGCTCGGGGTGAATTCTCAGTACCAAAAGCGATAACCCTGAGCCACACTCGGGATCGCATCGCAGGATCCATGTAGAGGTTACTTACCTTGTCAGCTGGATGCTGCAATGTCTCCCCGCTGTGTCTGCGAGCCGTGTGTCCTCCGCTCAATTCACAGTGCCGAGCTCCGTTCCCTGCGAGCGTTGCGACGCACAGGGACGGAGCTCGGCACCAAATTCAAAAAGTAAAAAACACACAATACATACAGTATACTGTAATCTGTAAGATTACAGTACTGTATCAAATATTTACACATCCCCTTTGTCCTTAGTGGTCTGTCCAGTGTCCTGCATGTAGTTTTATATTATAAATACCGTTCTTTCTGCCTGGAAACTGGAGATTGTCCATAGCAACCAAAAAGTGTCCCTTTATGTCAAAAGTGGTTTTAGACCAGCTAGAAAACAGCGATAATAAATTATAATCACTTGCAGAATTGAGCGATAGTGATTTGTGGGGAAATTCATCATCAAACACTAAAAGTAATGACAGCGACAATTCTGCAACTGAGCAAATTTCAGTGTTTTTGATTTGATTACATTATTGAATAATTTTTATTATTATTATTATATTATTATTTGTTATAATTATTTATAGTTATTTATTATATTATAATTTATGATTTTGTGTTTCAAACTTTATCATACCCGGGATGTCTACTAGACTCTTGTTTGGACAGATTTAGGTGAGTTATTTCTAAATCCCCATACACACGGTCAGACTTTTTAACAACAAACTTCGAAATGAGCAGGTTTTCGATAAAAATCCGACCGTGTGTACGCTCCATCGGACAAACTTTTTCGCTTTTCATCGGACAAATGTTCGCTCTGCAAACGCACAAACTTTTCGGCAACAAAAGTCTTAGGTCGCAAAATCCTATTGTGTGTACAGAAGTCCATCGGACTTTAGTCCAAAGTACAAACACGCATGCTCAGAACCAATGTTAAAATCTACCAACAATAGCAGAAGTTGACCAAAGGGTGGCGGTAAAGAGCAGAAAAACCACGTGATTTGGTGAAAGTTGGCTGAAAAAGTCCTGCCGTGTGTATGCATACCAAGTTCACGGCCAACGCCCTGTGAACAAAAATCCACAGAAAAGTTTGTTTGAAGTCCGACCGTGTGTATGGGGCTTAAGAATTATAGGCCTACAATATAAAACGCCAAATTTCCATGCAAAATAATGGTAATGCTTTCTACATCAAAAATCTGACAGAATCATACCGCCAGGGAGGTTAAGACATTTTCTAGAGAAGATGTTTCAACTATGTGGTTGGTTTTGCTGAGCATTCCAGGTTTTCTAAAGAGAAAGCCCAGCACTAGCTGATCTCCTTGGAATCACTCTGAACTCCATGCAGGGTTGTATGAACAGAGCAGGAAGGATGGGTGAAGTTGTCTTTCTCTGATTCCTTCAGCTGTGTTTGTATCTTAAACATATTAACCAGCTCTGTGAACCATTTAGGGCTCATTCACAACATCTGCAGAGACTTGGGTTTTTTTGTATATGATCAACACAGATCTCTTCAAGGGTGTCACCCAAGAAAAATGGCATGTATGCATTTTTCCATATTGCGCACTTTGCAACAGCATTGGTGTATAAATAGAACAATTGTGCCCAACAGTAATCTATATTTTTTATTTTGCAAAAAAACGCAGGTCATTGCATAGTGTGAATGCACCCGTAGGCATTTTTTTTCAACAAAGCAGTTAGGTTAGCCTGGTAAATCAGTGAAATTAAACTTACAGCCCCATCTGTTGGCTGCTAATGGTAAATGTGAAACATATAGATGCAATGTTTCAGGTTTACCGTGCTAAAAACAATTTACATTTTTTAACACGCTTATAATTAACCATTCACAAACCATTTGCCTATGAAATCTGATTTTGCACTAACCGGATAGAACAATGAACATTAAATCAAGTTTTATTACTTTTCATTTTCAGTTGGGGAATAATTATTTACAGAATATATCAAATTTATGCAGAAAATGACTGTATGTTGTCACCGTGGTAATTAACCACTTGCCGCCCGCCCTATAGCGGATTGACGGCAGCAAAGTGGTTTCAAAATCCTGACTGGACGTCATGACGTCCTCAGGATTTTGAGCCGCTGCGCGCCCCCGGGGGGCGCGCATCGCGGCGATCGTTGTTGCAGGGTGTCAGTCTGACACCCCGCAACACCGATCTAGGTAAAGAGTCTCCAACGACTCAGGGATGGTGTTGCAAGAGAAGAGCGAAAAGATTGTATGGTAGCATCTAGCTCTTTCTTGACTGATGCGATTAAATCGCTGCATGCAGAAGAAGCTTCTTCCTTCACTAAGGAATCAACACAAATCTGGCATAAAGCTTTCTTCCAGCCCTCTGGTAATTTTGCTTTACATGAGGGACATCTCTTTTTGATAGGAGGGTCAGAGCTCTTAGCCTGCCACATAAAAAATACAAAAAGAGAAAAAAACACCAGCATCTCTTTTTAGTGAGTCAAACCTGCCTCCTAACGAGCTCACCCAGGTGCACAGTTAGTCTAACAGCCAACATCCTGTGCCCAGACAGGCCCAAGCCACCAAGGGGGAAAAAATGCATATAGAGAGAGACACCTACAGTAAACAGGGTAGATCCCACATACCCTCTTACCTGGGCCTTGCTGGTGCCTGTGCCTGTCCCACTCGCTGCTGTCACGTTCTCCATCGTGGATCAGCGCTTGTTCTGTGGCATCAAAAGCAGCGGTTCCGGAGTCCATAGACGCCGCTGCGTCGGACCAGAACCACATTTATAGGCACCAGAACCTCTCCTCCCCTCTCCCCCTGCGCGAGTTCCGCCGGAAATGACGTTTGCGCCTGATCCCGGTTCCGCCCCTTGCAGGATACCTCACTTCCTGCTAGCTGAGTCACTACTCAGCCTCCAAAAAGATGGCGGCGGCCTGTAACGCCGACATGCGGTTCAAAAAAACCCCGCAAACGGCTGCCGCCACCTAAGGAGCGGCTCCAGGACCAGTCCTTACTCCGCTGAGCTGAAAGGGGAGAAGGAGCCCACTTACCAACTGCCCACTGGCGTGGGAGGATCGGACTCTCTGGAGGACAAAAGGTATAGTGGGGTAGGCAGCCTTAGTCTCTCAGGACAGCACCTTAAGAGACCTGACTCCTACTAGGTGTTCCCTTGCCGGAGGAAACACAAAAACTGACGAGATGTGGGAAGTCGCCTCCTTTTAAATTATGGTGGAGATTGTGTTTCCTGTTTCCTAGTGGGTGGAGCCACTCTCTCATGTGCTGTCCTGAAAGACGATAAGGGAAATGTCTGTTTTCTCGTTGGGAAAACCGGTCATGTGTACGAGGCATAACTGTTTTTAAAATAAATACTGTACATAACTGCATCCACTGACTTCTATCATGTCTATATCTATGATATTCTTTATCTGCCTGAAGGTCAACTTTAACTAACAGTCAGCTGCTGGATCAATGTTAAGGTGTAAGTAGGGTGGGGGTTCCCAAGGAATTGTCAAAGGAAGTGTCCAAGTGCTTCAAATCACTTTTGGCTAAGCTGCCTATTGGCCTGGAGGTTTGAGAAGAGCTCAGGGCTACATAGGTCACCAACATGGCTGTAGATTTCAGGAAAATGAGTTCCTTAAAAACTACTATATGGCACAAGTGAATACTGGCAGGAAGGGTCACTTGCCAGCCAGTGAATGTGGAATGCCAAAAGGACTTTCAGTGTCCTAATTAGGTGGTGGAGTGTCCCCAAGATCTTACATAAACTGTTCCCACAGAGTTCTCCACTGTGTTAAGAGATGTCAGGAGGAGGGCTCTATGCTCTAAATCTTCTGAACGTGTTCGACTTTAGGGCTTCTGGCCATAAATTAAGCATTGGATCTTATATTCACAGACGTTCAAATGCTCAATGACGTGGCTGCGTTTTTCCTTTATCTAACCTCTATGCCATTGAAGCACTATAAGCGTTCCCTATTGATACATATGCTTAATGCTGTAAAGACATATATCCTTGTCTGCTAGAAAGAAACCACTGCCCCCTCTTCTGAGTCTGTGGTTTGCTAAGCTAATGGAGGAACTTATGATCTCAGCCAATCACAGGTAAGAATGTTTCTGAAAAAACATGGCTCTACTGGACTGAATTTACCTGCTCTCGTAATTAATGAGATATATCCTAGGCTCTCAAGCTTTATTCCATAAGGCGGTTCCTAGGATGGCTACAGAGATTGTGCTAGAGTACTATTGACAGGACAGATCCCAGTCGTGCACCTACCTGTCTCTTAGACATGTGCGATTAGTTTAGTACGAATCGAAAATTCGTACGGACATTATAGAGAGAAAAGATTCGACATTATAGAGAGAAAAGATTCGACATTATAGAGAGAAAAGATTCGACATTATAGAGAGAAGATTGCTGCTGGAATTGGGTGGGGGAAGTACATTTCCGGTCGAATCATTCGTTTGTTCCGTTCGTCATACGCGTCGTACGAAATTCGTATTTCGTACGAATCCGAATTGAATTCCGTACATGAATTACGATTTTTTTTTTAATACGAAACGGAACTGAACGGAACAAAACAAATTTTTCGACGGCTCCCATGTCTACTGTCTCTACCTTTAGCCCCCCCCCCCTTTTTTTTTTTTTCTTAATTTTCTTCTTTTTTTTTCCTCCTTTCCTTCTTCGCTGTTCTATGGTTATGCAGGAAGTATCTTATTTGGTGGGTAATGGAGTTTTGTATGGCATATTTCCAATTGTGAGTACCTTCTGATGCATACCTCAGATTGAATAATCTGTATCTGCTACAGTTAATTGCCTTCTGACTACCAAATGTCTACAAAGCCTTTGGTGTCTGACATTTTTTCTCTACCTTGTAACTGGATTGAGTTTTCCTGTCTGATTTGAAAATGATAAAGAAAAAAAAAAAAAAAGGACTTTCAGTCTCACAATTTGTAGAAAAGAAAAATATGACAACATGACCTTTAATGGTAGGAGAGGCCTGGAGATAAATTTTTGGGTGGAATTCGGGGAATTTTTCATGTTTCAACCAACTTGCTAACCGTACACTGTATGTCACGTACTGCTCAAACCCATTTAATACATCATGTTTTGGTTAGTAATATTACTATTTTGATTTTTTTTTGTCTAGCCCAACCATTCTCAACCTGGGTTCCCTGGAATTCTTGGGTTCCTCTAGAGGTTGCTAGTCGTTCCTTGAGCTGTGGCTAATTGACCTCTCATTTGATGGTGCCTGCATTTTTCCAGGACCAACACCACTGGAAGAATCAATGGCATGACACCAATGATCTTTTTAACTATCTCTAAGGATGACATTTTGACCACCACTGTAAGGGACATACTGTCCACTGACCCCCCAATAAATAGGTTTTATCCGGGGTTTCCCGAGACCTGGAAATTATTACAAGGGTTCCTCTGGGGTAAAAAGGTTGAGAAAGGCTGGTCTAGCCTATTACCACAGAGGGAACCTTTGAAATAATTCTCAGCTTTGGGGAACCTTTACTAAAACCAATTCATTGGTAGTGGGTGGTGAGAAAGCCCCTCTTACAGTGGTGGTCAGAATGTCACCTTTACAGACAGCTTTAAAGGTTATTGGTGTCATACAGCTGGCTCCAAGTGGCCCCAGCCCTGGAACTATGTGGGCACCATCAAATGGGAGGTCAATCAGCCACAACTCAAGGAACCCCTAGACACCTTGGTTGAGAATGGCTGGTCTAGCTGATATAAAAGAAAAACACCGTTTTTATGCTGTACCTGGTGGTTAATATAAGAACAGTATTTTTTTTTTCATACTACAGTATACTGAGTTTTATAAATGGTGGTATACCCAATACACCAACTTTGGGCTTGGGGTCTCTAGGTTTGCCTCTTTGTTGTTCTGGTTACTGAATAAGCACTCTATGCAGTAGCTGTACTTCTAATTTAATCTGAACTTTAGAGGAAAATACTGGCACTATAAGACCACTTTCACACTGTGGCGCTTTTCAAACGATTTCCCGCTAAAAAAAGCGCCTGAAACGTATTTCCATTAAAATCAATGAATACTTTCACACTGGGGCATTGCGCTGACAGAGCGGTGAAAAAACACCCCTCTCCATTGAAATGAATTGAAAGCTCTTCAAAAGCGCCTGAAAAGCTCTTCAAAAGCGCTCAGTGTTTTACTGGCAGTTTTTCAAGCGCCTCAGTGTGAAAGAGGCCTTACTCTTTAGCTTAGTACTATTTTATAAAGCTGTGTTAGAGTTCATTGATAAAACTAGAAAAACAGAGAAAAGTAGATAAAGCTTATGACAACTAGTTAGATTCTTGATTGCATTTTTATACATAATTTGGACTAGAAAAATGACATTCAGAACTTGATTTGAAGTGTAGGAAAAATGAGAGAATCACATTTATATCAACAGTCCATCCTAAAGTTTATGTCGCAAAGAAAGCCAACACATTTTGGGAGCTCAAAACACTCCTCCTTCACCAGGGATTGTAAAATAATGGTGAACGAATGGGAGTCAGTGATCGACTGAAGTAGTGGAGAAAGCGGGTGCCTCACATTGACCTGGTGTTGTACTATTCTATTTATTTTTTAATGATATTCTAATCATGTTTTTATTCTATATAAATATTCTATTTACCGTATTTACATAAATATATGTATATACAAATATTAAAATATTAACAATCAAATGTAATACTAATGAAAGAACCAAATTAATTCCAGCTATTGGCATTTTAGCTTGATTGTAAAACATCTTCTATGTTACTACATCCAGTAGTTTTACTTTTAATTTTACTTTATGATTTATTAATAAAATAGCTATGGTACAATGTGTTCAATTTAATGCTTTATCTGTATAATACTGTATTTAATATAAGATTGCAGAAATCTTAACAAATAGCTCAGGGTCACTGACATAAATAAAAGAAAAACAACATGGAAGTTCTGAAAGTTCTGCTAAAAAAGTGGATTTATTGCCGCCTGCAAGTTATTATTGGATACTAATATTTTTAGTAGTGTTAATTTTTGACGTCAAATTTCAATTTAGTTTTAGTCATAATCTTTTAAATAAAATGCCGTTTTAGATTTAGCTGTATTGTATTCATCTGAATTGTTTTAGCCGTATTTTAGTCGACTAATATCTCCAGTACATTTTAGTCAACTAAAATCTAATGAGTTTAATTAAATTGTAATGCATTATTTAAGCATTTATGTCGAATTTTCAAATTTATTATATACTCCTGGAGTAAAAATCTAATAACATATTATTATTTATGGTATTAAAGTGGTTGTACACCCTGTAAAACCACTTTTACCTACATGTAAGCCTAGATTAAGGCTTACCTGTAGGTGCTGGAAATATCTCCTAAACCTCCATGGTTTAGGAGATATTTACAATAGAGCAGTGCACCGATGTCTACGGCGCAGGTGCACTTTAGAAACGGCAATCGTGCCGTTTCTAAAGGGGGTCAAGCCGTGACTGTTGGCACCCGCTCACATGCGCGGGAGTGACGTCACGCGATTTCCGCCAGTCACAGAGCCGGAGTTCGCGGCCCCGGAAATAAGAGGGGTGAAGATGGACGCTCGCTGCTCGTGGGGACAGCGGTAACATTGCAGGCTTCGGTTTCAGGTGAGTAACACATAATGGGCTACTATGCGATGCATAGTAGCCCATTATGCTTTACCGTTGCAGAGAAATAAAGAGGAAGTAAAACCATCAGGGTTTACTTCCTCTTTAAGGTTTGAACATTCACTACAGACACAGATTTAGGCTGGGTTTACACTGATGCGAATTGGATGTGGTTTTCCCCGCATCCGAAACGCATGATAGGAGAGTGTGACCGACTCTCAATGGAGACGGTTCACATACCTCCGGGGTGGCCGAGGTCCGAATTGTAGAGAGGTCCTGTGTGTCTTCTGGTCCGTTTCAGCCAAAAATTTAGACCTGATTTGCACCTGAAATGGTGAACAGACACGCATCGGGCCCCTTGCTGTGAGCCGCAGCCGCAGCTAGTGTGAATATAGCCGTTGTGATATATAATGGCTTTTGACAAACAGAAGTGCTACTTTAAATATAAAAACCCCATAAAACTGAAAACTCTATTGGCTGTAATGCCATTGTACATACTACCTGAATATATTACCAACATTAAATATTAAGAAAAATAAATAAATAAAAGTCTTTTGACTAAAATATCATTTTAGGTTTAGTTGTATTTTAGTCATCCGCATTGTTTTAGTCGATTAAAATAGTGTTAATTTCGCCACTGAAAATATTTCCGTCTACGAAATTAACACTGCATGTTAGTACACAATATATTACTACCTTAAGGTTGTGTTTGATGGACAGTAACACTGCCAATTGTGACCCATTCAGGTGAATAGGGCTGCACTGCAACCACTCTGCCACTGTGTGTAATACATGCAGTGTGGTGGTCCTTCAATGGTTAATGCAGGCGTTAAGGAGGTGACATATTGCCTCAAAGCCAGCTGTCGAATGCCTCTGAAAAGCAATCCACCGATTGCTTTTCAGAGGGGTGGCAATGAGATGCACATATCAACGATCCATAAAACACATTAAGTCACCATCTAGTCTAAGAAGCTAAAGACAAAGTCTGCATGTTGTACTTTTTCAGGTTCGGTTCACACTGGTGCGATGCGGGAACCACCGCGATTCCTGTGCGGGTTCCCGCATCACATTTGACTAACAGGCAGTTCACACTGCTCTCTGCGACCCACTGCGGGTGTCAATATAAAGTTAATGACACCCCCAAATCGGTTCGCAGAATGCATTGCGAACTGTGGAATTGGATTGCATGATTTTGAACACCCATGCGATCCGATTTCAGTGTGGACCAAAAAATGGGTCCTGCACCCTTTTGGTGTGAATGTGATGTGATTAAAAATAGAACATATTTTAAATTTATCCGATGGAAAAAAAAACTATAGCAAATTCCGATCGTCTGTGTGGAACTCCATCGGAGAAAAAACCCACGCATGCTCAGAATCAAGTCGACGCATGCTCAGAAGCATTGAACGTAATTTTTCTCGGCTCGTCTGAGTGTTTTACGTCACGGCGTTTGGGACGGTCGTATTTTCGACTGATGGTGTGTATGCAAGACTGATGGAAGTCAGCTTCATCGGAAATCCGATGGAAAAATCCATTGGATTTTATTCCATCGGAAATCCGATCGTGTGTGCAGGGCTTAAGATTGCCCTTTATTTGGCTCCATCCATCTTCCCATCAACTCTGACCAGCTCCCCTGTCCCTGCTGAAGAAAAGCATCCCCACAACATGATGCTGTCACCACCATGTCTCACAGTGGGGATGGTGTGCAGTGTTCGTTTTCCACCACACATAGCATTTTGCTTTTAAGCCAAAAAGTTCAATTTTGGTCTCATCTGACCAGAGCACCTTCTTTCACATGTTTGCTGTGTCCCCCACATGGCTTCTCCCAAACTGCAAACAGGACTTCTTATGGCTTTCTTTCAACAATGGCTTTCTTCTTGCCACTTTTTGTGGATCGCATGGCTAATAGTTGTCCTGTGGACAGATTTTCCCACGTGAGCTGTGGATCTCTGCAGCTCCTACAGAGTTACCATAGTCAACCCAAACACTTTAGCAGCGCACAGCAATTTTAATTTTTTTTAATAGTAAAAACTATACATATATTTTGCAATTAAATAACATTTCTAATCATATGAAGTTAATCAAAAAAGTCCCCCTTTACATCTGAGTCCACAGAGTTCCCCTTTTACATCTGAACTCCCAGAGTTCCCCTACACTGTAAGGGGGGACTCTGCAGACTCTGATGTAAGGGGGGGACTCGAACATAGAGGGATGTTCTGGGAACCCGGATTTAAGGGGGAACACTGAGTACTCTGATGTACGGAGAGTACTCTGATGTAAGGAGGAACACTGTGACCCTGATGGTAAGCCATAATCCAGTCTGAATAATGTGTCCGGGTTTCTGACCACCTGAAACCCAGAGGCATGATTCCAAACCCAAATTGTCTGGGTGAATCCCGGACAGGTGGCATGGCAGGGTTGTCCTATGCCTACATACTTTTGCCAATAGGTGTCCCTCGTTCCCATCAAAAAAAGTTGGGAGGTATGGGCATATCCCCTCCCGATCACCTGCCAACTGCAGGCAAGCCGCTGCTGATGTGATCCACCGTGGATTGCAAGTCAGCAGCTAGGCTCATGTAAAAGAGGCCCTAGCAGGCTCTTCATATCAGTGTTTCATGCTAGAAGACAGCGTGTTTCATTTAAAAAAAAAATCCTGCTTGTTGCATCCTTAGTACATTTTGTATAAAACTGTGTGTTACATTATAATCAATGGCAATGCATGGAAAATGGGCTAAAACACACCATGGGGGGTGTGGTTGTGCATGTTAACTATTCAGATGCTAGAAGATAGAAGCTGATTGGGTGCCATGCACAGCTGATCCAGATTCTGGCTCTTCTGATCTTAGTAAATTCCACTCCATGTGTTATGATTAGTGCATTTTTTAGGTCGCATGTCCTTTTTTCCTAAGTACAAGGGATGCACATCACACGCACAATGCACATCTTAGCCCTCGTTCACACTGAACACGGCTTTGAAATCGTACAATTTCAAAGCCGCATTTCCGTCCGACTTTGAAGGGTGACTTAAAAGACATCTGTGCGGGTTCGTGCACAGGTGTCTATTGAAATCGCCCCAAAGTCGCCAAAAGTAGTGCAGGAACTGTTTTTAGAAATCGGTGCGGCGCCACAAAGTCTAATACACAAAGTCTATACACAATGTATTGGGGCTGCACTGGAAGGAGCCGACAGAATCACCCGACACATCTGGTGAGAATGAGCCCTTATTAATGAAATCACAGGAGCAGCATGGTGACCAGGCTTCTGGGGGATTCTATCCAACATATTACTCTGTATAGGTGTCACCCTTCTCTTCATGTCATCTCCATCTGCCTCATATGACTTATATATCAGCCACCAGCTCTGTGTATGTCACCAGTGTCCCCCTCCTCTCCCTTCTGGTGTCACCAGTGTCCCCCTCCTCTCTTCTCCCCTTTGGTGTCACCGGTGTCCCCCTCCTCTCTTCTCCCCTCTGGTGTCACCGGTGTCCCCCTCCTCTCTTCTCCCCTCTGGTGTCACCAGTGTCCCCCTCCTCTCTTCTCCCCTCTGGTGTCACCAGTGTCCCCCCTCCTCTCCTCTCACCTCTAGTGTCACCAGTGTCACCCTCCTCTCCTCTCACCTCTAGTGTTACCAGTGTTCCCCTCCTCTCCGGTGTCACCAGTGTCCCCCTCCTCTCCTCTCACCTCTAGTGTCACCAGTGTCCCCCTCCTCTCCTCTCACCTCTAGTGTTACCAGTGTTACCCTCCTCTCCTCTTACCTTTAGTGGTACCAGTGTCCCCCTCCTCTCCTCTCACCTCTAGTGTTACCAGTGTTCCCCTCTCCGGTGTCACCAGTGTCCCCCTCCTCTCTTCTCCCCTCTGTTGTCACCAGTGTCCCCCTTCTCTCCTCTCACCTCTAGTGTTACCAGTGTTCCCCTCCTCTCCTCTTACCTTTAGTGGTACCAGTGTCCCCCTCCTCTCCTCTCACCTCTAGTGTTACCAGTGTTCCCCTCTCCGGTGTCACCAGTGTCCCCCTCCTCTCTTCTCCCCTCTGTTGTCACCAGTGTCCCCCTTCTCTCCTCTCACCTCTAGTGTTACCAGTGTTCCCCTCCTCTCCTCTTACCTTTAGTGGTACCAGTGTCCCCCTCCTCTCCTCTCACCTCTAGTGTTACCAGTGTTCCCCTCTCCGGTGTCACCAGTGTCCCCCTCCTCTCTTCTCCCCTCTGTTGTCACCAGTGTCCCCCTTCTCTCCTCTCACCTCTAGTGTTACCAGTGTTCCCCTCCTCTCCTCTTACCTCTAGTGGTACCAGTGTTCCCCTCCTCTCCGGTGTCACCAGTGTCCCCCTCCTCTCCTCTCACCTCTAGTGTTACCAGTGTTCCCCTCCTCTCCGGTGTCACCAGTGTCCCCCTCCTCTCTTCTCCCCTCTGTTGTCACCAGTGTCCCCCTTCTCTCCTCTCACCTCTAGTGTTACCAGTGTTCCCCTCCTCTCTGGTCTCACCAGTGTCCCCCTCCTCTCTTCTCCCCTCTGTTGTCACCAGTGTCCCCCTTCTCTCCTCTCACCTCTAGTGTCACCAGTGTCCCCCTCCTCTCCTCTACGGCGTCACCAGTGTCCCCCTCCTCTCCTCTACGGCGTCACCAGTGTCCCCCTCCTCTCCCCTCTGGTGTCACCTGTGTCCCCCCTCCCTTCCGGTGTCACCAGTGTCCCCCGCCTCTCCTCTCCCCTCTGGTGTCACCAGTGTCCTCCTTCTCTGTTCTCTGGTGTCACCAGTGTCCCCCTCCTCTCTGGTGTCCCCCCTCCTCTCTGGTTTCACCAGTGTCCCCCTCCTCTCTGGTGTCACCAGTGTCCCCCCTCCTCTCTGGTGTCACCAGTGTCCCCCCTCCTCTCTGGTGTCACCAGTGTCCCCCCTCCTCTCTGGTTTCACCAGTGTCCCCCCTCCTCTCTGGTGTCACCAGTGTCCCCCTCCTCTCTGGTGTCACCAGTGTCCCCCCTCCTCTCTGGTGTCACCAGTGTCCCCCTCCTCTGTTCTCTGGTGTCACTGGTGTCCCCCCACATCTCCTTTCCCCCCTGGTGTCACCAGTGTCCCCCTCCTCTGTTCTTTAGTGTCACTGGTAGGGTTGTCACATCATCTCTTTAATCCAGGAGACATAATAATTACACAGGTTCTGAGGCTGATTTAATGCAGATAAGGCTCCAAGTAAGTTTAATTATCACCTTAATCAGCCTCAGAACCTGTGTAATTCATGTGTGTCCTGGATTAAAGAGATGATGCGGCAACCGTAGTCACAGGTGTCCCCCTCCTCCCCTCAGTACAGACAGTCGTGCTCCCCGGGTGATGGTGTCTCTCCTACCCGCAGGTGCAGATCTCACAGATACACTTTCTCCTCATGTCTGCGGTCGGTGGTCCCGGGTCTGTAGTTAGCGAGCTGAGGCGGTGCGGAGTGTCACGCTGTGCACTGGGCTCTCGTTACTAGGCAAGCAGACTGTCTCCTAGCAACCCCCTCGGCGTCCTGTCAACCAGCGCGCTGTGTGCGTGGTGACGCCAGGGGCACGTCGAGCCAGGAGTAGGCGCAGAGCTGGGTGACTTCCGTGTATGGTCTGCACATGCTGGAGGAGAGGAGCTGTCACTGGTGACGGTGAGTGATGATCGAGGATGGAGCTTTGTTTACATGGAGCTCTATGAGAGGAGAAGGACTTTACAGGGAGGATAGAAGGGAGCCGGGAGGAGACGAGACTTGTGAGGAGAAGTGACACTATAATGATCCCTCACTACATGGTGTCACCGAGATGGAGGACTGGGGTTGGCTGACTCTCATTTGTTTTTACAGACAAAACCCAGAGAGTCCTGGAGGGAGCACTCACCCCTCACTGTGTACACACCCCTCTCCATCAGGGGCCATCCTATATACATCATTACACACCCCTCTCCATCAGGGACCATCCTATATACATCATTACACACCCCTCTCCATCAGGGGTCATCCTATATACATCATTACACACCCCTCTCCATCAGGGGCCATCCTATATACAGCATTACACACCCCTCTCCATCAGGGGCCATCCTATATACATCATTACACACCCCTCTCCATCAGGGGCCATCCTATATACATCATTACACACCCATCTCCATCAGGGGCCATCCTATATACATCATTACACACCCCTCTCCATCAGGGGCCATCCTATATACATCATTACACACCCCTCTCCATCAGGGGCCATTCTATATACATCATTACACACCCCTCTCCATCAGGGACCATCCTATATACATCATTACACACCCCTCTCCATCAGGGGCCATCCTATATACATCATTACACACCCCTCTCCATCAGGGACCATCCTATATACATCATTACACACCCCTCTCCATCATGGGCCACCCTATATACATCATTACACACCCCTCTCCATCAGGTGCCATCATATATACAGCATTGCACACCCCTCTTTATCAGGGACCATCCTATATACATCATTACACACCCCTCTCCATCATGGGCCACCCTATATACATCATTACACACCCCTCTCCATCATGGGCCACCCTATATACATCATTACACACCCCTCTCCATCAGGGGCCACCCTATATACATCATTACACACCCCTCTCCATCAGGGGCCATCCTATGTACATCATTACACACCGCTCTCCATCAGGGGCCATCCTATGTACATCATTACACACCCCTCTCCATCAGGGGCCATCCTATGTACATCATTACACACCCCTCTCCATCAGGGGCCATCCTATGTACATCATTACACACCCCTCTCCATCAGGGGCCATCCTATGTACATCATTACACACCCCTCTCCATCAGGGGCCATTCTATATACATCATTACACCCCCCTCTCCATCAGGGGCCATCCTATATACATCATTATACACCCCTCTCCATCAGGGACCATCCTATATACATCATTATACACCCCTCTCCATCAGGGACCATCCTATATACATCATTACACACCCCTCTCCATCAGGGGCCATCCTATATACAGCATTACACACCCCTCTTTATCAGGGACCATCCTATATACATCATTACACACACCTCTCCATCATGGGCCACCCTATATACATCATTACACACCCCTCTCCATCATGGGCCACCCTATATACATCATTACACACCCCTCTCCATCAGGGGCCATCCTATATACAGCATTACACACCCCTCTCCATCAGGGATTATCCTATATATATCATTACACACCCCTCTCCATCAGGGACCATCCTATATACATCATTACACACCCCTCTCCATCATGGGCCACCCTATATACATCATTACACACCCCTCTCCATCAGGGGCCATCCTATATACAGCATTACACACCCCTCTTTATCAGGGACCATCCTATATACATCATTACACACCCCTCTCCATCATGGGCCACCCTATATACATCATTACACACCCCTCTTCATCATGGGCCACCCTATATACATCATTACACACCCCTCTCCATCATGGGCCACCCTATATACATCATTACACACCCCTCTTCATCATGGGCCACCCTATATACATCATTACACACCCCTCTCCATCAGGGGCCACCCTATATACATCATTACACACCCCTCTCCATCAGGGGCCACCCTATATACATCATTACACACCCCTCTCCATCAGGAACCATCCTATATATATCATTACACACCCCTCTCCATCAGGGACCATCCTATATATATCATTACACACCCCTCTCCATCAGGGGCCATCCTATATACAGCATTACACACCCCTCTCCATCAGGGACCATCCTATATACATCATTACACACCCCTCTCCATCAGGGACCATCCTATATACAGCATTACACACCCCTCTCCATCAGGGACCATCCTATATACAGCATTACACACCCCTCTCCATCAGGGGCCATCCTATATACAGCATTACACACCCCTCTCCATCAGGGGCCATCCTATATACATCATTACACACCCCTCTCCATCAGGGACCATCCTATATACAGCATTACACACCCCTCTCCATCAGGGGCCATCCTATATATATCATTACACACCCCTCTCCATCAGGGGCCATCCTTTATACAGCATTACACACCCCTCTCCATCAGGGACCATCCTATATACAGCATTATACCCCCCTCTCCATCAGGGACCATCCTATATACAGCATTACACACCCCTCTCCATCAGGGACCATCCTATATACATCATTACACACCCCTCTCCATCAGGGACCATCCTATATATATCATTACACACCCCTCTCCATCAGGGACCATCCTATATACATCATTACACACCCCTCTCCATCAGGGACCATCCTATATACATCATTACACACCCCTCTCCATCAGGGGCCATCCTATATATATCATTACACACCCCTCTCCATCAGGGACCATCCTATATACAGCATTACACACCCCTCTCCATCAGGGACCATCCTATATACAGCATTGCACACCCCTCTCCATCAGGGACCATCCTATATACAGCATTACACACCCCTCTCCATCAGGGACCATCCTATATACAGCATTACACACCCCTCTCCATCAGGGGCCATCCTATATACAGCATTACACACCCCTCTCCATCAGGGGCCATCCTATATACAGCTTTACACACCCCTCTCCATCAGGGGCCATCCTATATATATCATTACACACCCCTCTCCATCAGGGACCATCCTATATACAGCAATACACACCCCTCTCCATCAGGGGCCATCCTATATACAGCATTGCACACCCCTCTCCATCAGGGGCCATCCTATATACAGCATTACACACCCCTCTCCATCAGGGGCCATCCTATATACAGCATTACACACCCCTCTCCATCAGGGACCATCCTTTATACATCATTACACACCCCTCTCCATCAGGGACCATCCTATATACATCATCACACACCCCTCTCCATCAGGGACTGTAACGGGAGGGCCCGGGGAACCCAGAATCTCTTAGAAAGTATGAGATACCCTTGCTTCAGCTTCCCCAATGCCTCTTATGTGTAAACCACCCTGTGTCTCACTTACGGGCACAGGGTGAATGAAAACCCCACCATGATCTGTGATAGCCATATCCAATACGGTATATACAGGGCACATATTGGGTATATACTGTGTGTGGGCTGTTTATGTAATACTTGCTGTGATGGTGTGTGATTACATTCTATTGTCTATTGTGGCTTGTGGAAGTTAAGCCTGTAATTATAGGTTGTGGAACTAGCAGACAAACAGGTTAATTGAAGAGATGCTTATGTGTCACCTGTCTGCTTGAGTAATGTTAATGAACCTCAAATATGCTACACATCCTTTCAATGTAGATTGGGAGACAAAAGCTAAACAGAAAAGGGTCATGCATAATCATTAAACTGAGATGTGTATTGGTCATCAGCTGTAGAGAATTGGCTCATGTAAATTGGGTCTGGTCAGAGGTGTATGATGAGAGGAGGATCAGAAGCTTCTCTCTGTGGATATAAAAGTTGTAGTGTTTTGCAATAATAAAGCAGTTCATTTTGGAAAGATACAGAGCGTTGTCTCGTTCTTCTGGAAGGATTATTCCTATGGGAAGTTGTCGCCTGACTGTGGAGGATCAGTAGTGGAGCATGGTCTGAGAGAGGGAAGATCTGAACGGCGTTACCCCCTTTCATATTTGGGGTGCCGTTACATTGGTGGCAGCAGTGGGATTTTCCCTCCAGTTACTGGGACACTCCAAACCACCACAGTGAATGACCAGCTATGCAGCCTGCAGGAAAGCCATGCTGAAAGACCTACTTGAGAGCCATGGAGGGACCAGTGGGACAAAGAACAAGGCCACCCTGATCAGTGAACTAGCCGAGATGGATCAGAGGGATGGTGATGCAGGACCCCGGTCAGTTGAAGACTTGTTTCAGCAACGAGTTCGAGAGCGGTTGGCATTATATGGTGCTACCCATTTAGAGACCGCCATACAGGAAGCCATTAGAGGCATCCAGCTGCAGGATGAGCGAGAAGAGAAAAAACCACAGCGACAAAAAAGAGGACTAGAGCGACAAGGGAAAGATACAGAGCGTTGTCTCGTTCTTTTGGAAGGATTAATTCCTATGGGAAGTGGTCGCCTGACTGTGGAGGATCAGTAGTGGAGCATGTTCTGAGAGAGGGAAGATCTGAACGACGTTAACCCCTTTCATATTTGGGCAGTCGTTACAGGGACCATCCTATCTACATCATTACACACCCCTCTCCATCAGGGACCATTCTATATAGAATCACTTTATATCATTACACACCCTGTATATGAAGATCATCATCACATGTTTACTATAGTGCAGGTTATGTAGCTAATACAGAACACTCTTATAGAGTATGTTACCCCAGCATCCCATATTCCTGATATATCATGTACTTGTATGAGAAAGTCTCCTGTTCTGTTTGTATTGCTTCCTTTTTGTGAAATCCCCTGTTGGTCCTTCCAGTCCCTCTGCTTTCCTATAAAAAAAAAGTGACCACACTAAGCAGCAATGGTTTTCTGGCTGTGCTGGGAACTAAGCCTGCTCCCCTCCAATGATCAGACTTGTCCTGAGATCCCCCCCCACCTCTGCACAGCCATTCACTGGGAAGACCAGTGTCCTGTTGTTTCTCCTTCCCCACCTCTCCAAGCCTCTTAAGCCCCATTCACATCTGGGTGCTCTAGAATGTCTGGCAGAATCCCGTGATCTAGGAAGGCACGCTCAAAAAGTAAGAATTACTAATACATTCGAACACTGAAAAAAGAGAGAAGAGCCGTATATTTTATATACACTACATTACGAAAAGTATTGGCACTTTAATGACATCCCAGTCTTAGTCTGTAGGGTTCAATATTGAGTTGGCCCACCCTTTGCAGCTATAACAGCTTCAACTCTTCTGTGAAGGCTGTCCACAAGGTTTAGGAGTGTGTCTATGGGAATGTTTGACCTTCTTCCATAAGCGCATTTGTGAGGTCAGGCACTGATGTTGGACGAGAAGGCCTGGCTCGGAGTCTCTGCTCTCTAATTCATCCCAAAGGTGTTCTATAGGGTTGAGGTCAGGACTCTGTGCAGGTCAGTCAAGTTCCTTCACTCCAAATACCATTTCAATAGGGTATTGAATATATTTGAGTATAAGCCGAGTTTTTCAGCTCATTTTTTTGTGCTGAAAATGCCCCTTTCGGCTTATACTCGAGTCACCTTTTTGCGCCTGATCTCCTGGACTTTGGGGACCCAGTACCGGCCGGCCGTAGGTTCCCTGGACCCCAAACTGGGCACACATGTAGCCCCACTCTTCCTCTACACGTCCGGGGGACCTACGGCCGCGGAGCACCGATTTTTCAAAGCCGGGGACCCCTTCCATAGACTCCAATGTTAAACGTCAGCCTAGTCATGGGCACAGTGAGGCATGCACATGGACACAGTCAGGCACAGTGAGGCATGCAGATGGACACCCTAGGCTTATACTCGAGTCAGTAAGTTTTCCCAGTGTTTTGTGGTAAAATTAGGTGCCTCGGCTTATACTTGAGTATATACGGTATATTGGCCAGGTGTAACAAGATGTCCGCTGCTGGCTTACTGCAGCCGAGTGCAGGGTGTACCAAGATGGGTGTCGGGATGTCCAACCGCTGACGTCGACACAGAGCGTGACTTCTGTTCCGCCCACTGACTTCCGGTTTCGCCGTCTCTCCCAGGTATCGGATCAGGTATCAAGAGCATTTGTTTGAGTACAAGTACTCGCGCAAATGCTTGGTATCAGTATCGGGACAACCCTAGTTTACATATACTTTTAAGTGGAGCTCCACCCAAAAAGGGAAGCTTCGCTTGTTTGTACTCCCCTTGTTTTGACAGGTACCCGCTCCCACTTCCTGGTAAGATTGCCGACATCGCGTGCTCCCTGGACAGGTAAGTGTCCTAATATTAAAAGTCAGCTAAAGTATTTGTAGCTGTTGACTTTAAATTATTTTTTATTTTTATACAGACTGGAGCTCCTCTTTAATTTTACTATCTGCTCCATTTTCAACTCTCAAGCCTCGTACACACGACCGATTTTCTCGTCCAAAACCGGCAAGAAAAGTGCCGCAAAAGCTTTTTTGTCGAGAAAAACGTTCGTGTGTATGGTTTTACGACGAGAAAATTGCCGTGAATCTCGACGAGAAAATAGAGAACCTGCTCTCTATTTTCTCGTCAGGATTCCAGATTTCCTCGTCGTGTTTCTCGTCGGCCTGTTTTGTGACGAGAAAATGGTTCGTGTGTATGCTTTAACGAGTCTTTCAAAAGCGCGCATGCTCAGAAGCAAGTATGAGACGGGAGCGCATCTTCTTGTAAAACAAGCCTTCGTAATGGAGATAGCACATTCGTCCCGCTGTAAATTATTGCATCGTTTAAATGTTGTGCATTGAAATCTTCTTTAGAATGTTACATTAATCAAAAAGAAAGAACTTCTTTTGCTGCTGATATTCACACAGAGTTATGACTATCTTTTTTTAACCCTTTTCATGCTGCTCTTAAGAAGATTTATGTGTATTATATCGTGCAAGTTTTTATGAATATTTAAGATTTTTTTTATATTTTTCAAACTGATGTTAATTTTAATTTTGCAATGTTTTGATAGTGATCTCCCATTGAATATTTTAATATATAGTTGTTAAATTTTACACCCTCTTTTTGGGAAATCAGATTCTTTTATTTTTTAGGGGGGTTGTTATCTGTCCCTTTTTTTGTCAGTCAAATGTATCTGCTCACTCCAAAGCTAAATTTAAAATTTTTACAAATACACATAGTCAAGTATGAACTTAAACAAAAATAACATTTACCGTATATACTTGAGTATAAGCCGACTCGAGTATAAGCCGAGGTACCTAATGTTGCCCAAAAAACTGGGAAACCTCACTGACCCGAGTATAAGCCGATGCCCCACTGTTCCCTAGCTCGCTGTTCCCTGTAAATAGAAATTTTTACATTGTAATTATTACCTGTAAAGAAGTTGCGGCTGTGGCGTCCATCGTTCGAATTCCGCGGTCTCTTCCTGTTCCTTACTTGATAGCCTAGTCTCAGCAGACACTCTCCGCCTATCACGATCATTCTCTCATCCTTAGTTTTCCCAGCAGACACTGTGTTGGGTATTCCGCCAATCACAGACGTCTGCTGGAAAACTGAGGATGAGAGAACGTTCGTGATAGGCGGAGAGTGTCTGCTGAGACTCGCCTATCAAGGAAGGAACAGGAAGAGACCGCGGGATTTTGAACGATGGACGCCGCGGGATTTGAACGATGGACGCCGCGGCCGCAACTTCTTTACAGGTAATATTTACAATGTAAAATTTATATGACTCGAGTATAAGCCGAGGGGGGGACTTTCAGCCCCAAAAAAAGGGCTGAAAATCTCGGCTTATACTCGAGTATATACGGTATTCATGTTTCAAATAAAATAAAGAGAAGGCAGCGCTGGAGAACCTGCTGCCATTTGTGCATCCCAGGGACCCCAGACCACACATCAACCCTGTGTGGACACTAAAATTGAGAGCTTGAGAAGGCCAACATTTCTGAGCACAATCTGATGCTGGCCTCCCAGAGGTCAGGAACAGCAGCAGGTGAGATATATGTCCCAAGTGTGTAGTACTACAACAGGCTGCCTTCTGTCCGACCACAATGAAGCAAGGCCATCACTTCCTCGTCTTCCTGGCAACCTTCCCTGCAACCTTTCCTGAAGCCTTCCCTGCAGCCTTCCTTCTTCGTTTGGCTGGAGGCTGGGCCACTGGAGGGGTACTCCTGTCAGGAGGTGGAGGAGAAGGGGGTGGCGCAGAAGAACAAGGTGGAGGTGGAGGTGGAGGAGAAGGGGGTGGGGCGGAAAAACGAGGTGGAGGAGAAGGGGGTGGGGCAGAAGAAGAAGGTGGAGGAGAAGGGGGTGGGGCAGAAGAAGAAGGTGGAGGTGGAGGAGGAGGTTGAGGTTGGGACAGTTGTGCCACCTCACAAATTGCTGTATTGGGAGTAATTTTTCCCATCACCCCCTTGTTGAGCAAGGTGATGAGCAGGGGCTCGCATAGGAGGCGTTGCTCCATGCTCATCACCTTGAACTTTGCCTCCACTAGGCCGGCAATGGCCTCTTCAGGGGATGTGGGCTCTTTGAGGGTGGCATGGGCCTCTTTAATAAGGGCCATTGCTGCCTCACTGGTGGTCCTGTCCCTCCTGCCTCTTTTGGGAAATCGGATGGGAGGCACCTGTGATCTGGTGCTTCTCCTTTGCCCTGCCACCTCCTGGCTGCCACTGGGCCCTGCCACCTCCTGGCTGCCACTGGGCCCTGCCACCTCCTGCCTGACAGTTTCCAGACCCTCCTCCTGGCTGATTTCATCCTGTGTATGAAAAAGGGACATAGTTTAATATGTTGCTTTAATCTTTGCCTCAAAATTTATAATCATGATTGAAGCAATTAGAATGTAAATCCTGAAATCAGTTTCTAAAATGTACAACTACATCAGATTGACTATTTAGCACCCAATTAAGTGCAGACTAATGTCTAGAGATCTTGATTTCACTTGTGGAACTCTAAATAGTTTATCATCTTGACATATTTGTCAAACATTTAAGTTTATCCCAATACATTTTCATTTAATACTATACCTGGCTCCAGATGGCCAAATCAGGATCATCCAGGATGGCTGCCTCCTCTTGCTCCAGAGAAGGCTCAGGTTGGCTGCAGGGAAGTCTGGGGGGAAGAGTGGAGAGTGATGGCCTTGCCTCAATGTGGTCATCCAGAAAGGACATCCTGCTGTAGTACCACAAATTCGGGACATAAACATCATCTGCTGCTGCTCCTGACCTCTGAGAAGCCAGCACCTTAGAGCGTTCAGTCCTGTAGGTGCCTCTCAAGCTCCCAGTTTTAGTGTTCACCTGTTTTGCTGTGGCTGTGGGCACCTTGGTATGCACAAATGGGAGCAGCTTCTCCAGCGCTGCTTTTCTCACCCCTCTTTTTTTGTGGATGGGGTTTTTCGTCTCCCACAGAGCGGGCAGCTCCCTTACCCGGTCTATAAATTCCGCCAGGAAATCTCTATCACTAATGAAGACATTCATATTGTATCTGCAAGTAAAATAAATAATATATAACTAATGTGAGGCAAACAGTCTAACCTCCTTAACATTGTAGTCACCATATATATCCTACAACATTCTCAAGACAGTATAGGCCAACAATTTGTACAAGTCACAAAATCACATACCTTCGTTCGCGCGTCCGTAACTTGAACTCCTCTCTCCGCACACCGAACGTAGTATAGTCACATGTGTGTTTGCTATATATACACCACGCATGCGTCAAACTACGAACACGTCGCCCGCCCATGACGTTCTAACTAACATCTTTTCCCCGCCCCTTCTCTTTCGGCGCGCAGACAGATATGGCGGATTTACAGCAGGTGTCTGATAATTCCGCAACTAACGAGGAGGAGACAAGCCCGGAGACCGAGGAAACGTCACGATCAAGGAGGAGATTCAAGGCATCTCATATGTCTTTTGCGGAGATGGCGGAGATGGTGGACATCTTGCTCAAGTCTGATTATGACGCAAAGCATGGGCCGTATAGCAAACCAAATAGAAGGAAGGCGAAAATCCTCAAGTCGTGAAGAGTCTGAAGACGAATTTCGGGGTGAAACGCTCAAATGAGCAGCTCAGAAAGAGGTGGTCAGACCTCAAACTGAGGGAGCCAGAGCAGTTAAGGAGCATTAAGAGAATGCTATCAAAAAGTAAGTAAAATGTACACTTTTCGGCTATTAATGTTTTTCTCAACTTACATGTTGTTCTTTTTTGTGATTTTATCATATTGGACTCCCTTCCATAATTTAATAATTTGAACTTGGTTTGGCACAGTAATCGTTCGTTACGTTACAGACACTTCGTTCGGCCACTATCCGCTGTTTTGGCTTATTTTATAGCCACAAAAGTAATTAGACATCTGCGTGTTTTTTAACATTTTTTTTCCAAATTTTTAGGCTAGATGATGTGTTTGTAAAGAGAATGAAATGCAAACTTTAGTCAGTGTAAAGGAGAGGACACTCAGCAGCTGCTTCCACATCTGTACTTTGGAGCACTATAGTGTGGGCCACCAGACCCGCCTTTTTTGGGTGTCCCACACAGGTGCATTAATGATTTTTTGTGGTGCCTCCATGTCTTAAAAACTGACAGCCAAAGGTGAATACTAAACATATTTTTGGTTCCAAATAATGCATTCATCTTTAAATTCCGCACAAACATACACTTGTACCCCACTTCCAAACAATTTAGCCTGTTTTTATTTTTCATAGCGAATTTCAGTGTGATAAATAGACCTTTTGTTTGATTCTCATAGGGGAGAGAAGACTGGGAGAAGAACACTCCAGGGAGCACAGGAACCCCACAGCTTCACAACAACCCCAAACTCCCAAAGACCCACAACCGAATGATGTTGAGGTGGAGGAAGGAGAAGTGCAGGAAGGAGAGGTGGATGACATTGTGGAACTGGTCACCACAACAGGTCAGTATCTGTCACCACAGCTTCAGGTAAGAGATGTAGGCCTGCATAGTTATAATACCTTTTTTATTTTGTTTTTAGGGGATGTAAATGTTGTGGTGAAGGATAGTACACGTTTCTCTGCTGACAGTGCCCTCCGAATAATACAGCAAGTGATGGAATGTAGCACGGAACTGGACAGAATAAAACAAATAATTCATGTGATGGATCAAACATTTAAAGACATTCTAGATGTTTTGGGGAGAATCGAATAAGTCAACCAAACCCCCATTTTTTTTTTTTCAGGAATGACTGTTCATCAACCTTTTATACTGTTTTTGACAATGCAACCAGCCAAAAATTGAATATACACACAGTGTGTCAACATGTGCCATCTGCCATCAGGGGATATCCATGTACGTCTTTTGGGGGTGCAACCCCTTCCTCGTATCTAAAGTAGGTGAACTGAGGAAGGGGTTGCACCCCCAAAACACGTCCATTGATCACCCCTGATGGCAGATAGCACATGTTGACAATAGGGATCAGGAGTCTCAAATCCCTAGTGGAAAATAATACAAAATGTGTGCATATTCAATTTTTGGCTGGGCAAGGGGTGGCAAGACCCCATATTAGGACGGGCACATAGAGACCTAGTTTGTGTAAGTGAATGTGTCAGATTGCTCAGAGGTATCCAATGTTGTAATTTTTGGAATGCAACTGTTTTTGTATTTTCCTAAGAAAAGAATTGGCGGTTTGTGGCCAGGAAAAAAAAAAAAGGAAACGTGTGTGAATGTGCACAGAGTAAAATGTTTGAACAGAAACAACGTGTAGCTTCTTTTTTCAATACGCTCTAACCTTATTTGTGTTTTTTTTAAGGTTACATAGTGAAATGGTTGTTATTTACTAAAGGAAAATACACTTGGCACTACAAATGCACTAAGACAAACTAGGAGACAGGAAACAAACCTAAGTTAAAATTAGAAATCAGAATTTTATTTAACTCATTCTCCAGGAATCTTTAGCCATAGCCTGGCATAGGAATTGCCCCCCTACCCGTGAAATATTCCATATATTTGTCCCGAACCTCACGGGCGTTTTGGGGGGGCAAGCCAGGACGTGCAGATTCCAGGCCCGGCAGGGGATTAGCAGGTGAAAGTCCAGCCTCAGGCAATACTGAGGCCATATATGAATTGGATTTTCTGCTGAGAAAATTGTGTAGCACACAGCAGCATAAAACTACATAGTTTATTTTGTAGTCCGCCAAGTGTATGGAAGTCATAAAAATGCGGAACCGGCTGGCCATTATGCCGAAGGCATTTTCAACGACTCTTCGGCCCCTGGCCAGCCGGTAATTGAACACCCTCTTCTCTGGGGTCAGGGTCCTCTGAGGAAATGGCCTCATAAGATGCGGTCCGAGTCCAAAGGCTTCATCAGCCAAGAAAACAAAGGGGAGTCCTTCAATATTCCCTGCATCCGGTGGCAATGCAAGGTCGTCACTCTGGAGACGGAGGGAAAACTCCGTCTGGATGAAGGATCCCCCATCGGACATCCGGCCATTCTTCCCTACATCAACATAGAGGAATTCATACCGTGCTGACACCACCGCCATCAGCACAATGCTATGAAACCCCTTGTAATTGAAGTAGTAGGACCCAGAACGGGGTGGCGGCACGATGCGGACGTGCTTCCCGTCTATGGCACCACCGCAGTTGGGGAAGTCCCACCGCGTGGCAAACTCCGATGCCACAGTCTGCCATTCCTGTGGCGTGGAAAGAAGCTGGGGAGTCAAACAAGATGAAAGAAAATTAGAATTTAAAAATATTACATTACAAGGAGATTATAATAAAAAACATTAGAGGCCAACATCAATCAAATTCTACGTTTATTAAGGTGTTTTCAATAAGTATAATGGAAGGCTCATGTTTCATATTCATCACCCCCTCTGATGGTCCATTAATACATTATTTTGGGGGGGGGTAGATGTGTTTGGCCACAGGATAGCAGTGCAGTGGCGGTGCGTCCAGAGTGGGCGCTGGAGCACTGCCCCCTCTCTCCTGTGCCCGTCACTCAGAACAATACATAGGTTCTTGCCTTGCATTAATCTATGTATTGTCAATGCCGCCCACTATTCAGGTGGATGGCCCCCTGTTAAGCGACCAACATATGAATAACTGCGGCATTTATGGGGTGAAAATTGCATATCAGAAACAGGGAGGCAAATAGGCTTGCACATTACAGCCTGAGGGATGTAATTGGCTTCATAAAAGTTAAATAGGGGACGCAGGGGGGGGGGGGAGCATTCCTTGGGTAAACACTGACAGGCTGCTCTGCCAATCATGTTCACCAAGTCTGTTTAATGGTAACATGATTGGCTGATGCAACATCAAGGGAAGGAGAAGACATCAAGGACAGAAGAAGGATGGCGCTGACCACAAGAAGGTATGTGCAGGGCTAGGGACAAAATGGCTGCATTGGAGGGGACCAAATGGCTGCATTGGAGGGAACAAAATGGCTGCATTGGAGGGTTACAAAATGGCTGCATTGGAGGGGACAACTGGGGGCGTTTAGTAGGCACCTTTGCAAAAATGGAGGAAGTTTATTTCCTAAATTGGGGTTGGACCCCCAAACATTTGTTGCAACAGGCGCCCCTGCTGGAAAGGTTAGTGAAGGGAAATATGCATGGAGGAGAAAAAAGGGGCAATCTAAAGCTTCCAGCATGCATGGGGACAAAGGGGACATTCTCAGCATATTACAATCATGGTAATTAGGGAAGGATGAAAGAAATACAATACATTAGCATACATGTAATACATAAAATGTGATGTTAAAGGAGAAAACTTACCCTAATATAGTCCTCCTGCAGGACTTGGATGATGGCAGAACAGGTGTCTGGGATTATGAGGCCCAGAGCCTGGGGGGAGATGCCTGTCGTGAACTTCAAGTCCTGAAGACTTCTCCCTGTCGCCAGATAACGTAACGTGGCGATGAGCCTCTGCTCAGCACTGATGGCTTCCCGCATAACGGTGTCCTGCCTGGTAATATAGGGGGACACCAAAGCCAACAGTTCCTGAAAAACGGGGTCAGACATCCGCAGAAAATTCCTGTAGTCCTCAGGATTATTCTCGACTATCTCCCGCAGCAGAGGCATGTGGCAGAATTGGTTCCGCTGGAGCAACCAATTCTTGGTCCATGAACTCCTCCTCACACCATTCATGGACTGGTCTTGGTCCAAAACAAGCAGACCAACACCAAGCGCACGCACAGCACGAACTCGACGACGAGAACGTCCAGGCGACATGGCTAGGAAATGGTCGTCTTATCAGAACGTACAGAACAGAACGCACTTTAGAACAGCAAGGCCTATGAATAACGAACTGAAAATCAGAAACGAACGGGCAAGAACGCACTGTAAAACAGATACGACCTGCCTAGACGCCCTGAAAGTCAAGATACGAACCCACAAGCACAAACTGAACCTCAGAAAACGAACTGAAAAGCGCGAATCGTCTCTTCTTAAACTTTTACTTCACACGCGGTAACACGAGATCAGCAAAAGCAGCCCAAGGGGTGGCGCCAAGAAAATCGATCTTCCCCTTTATAGTGCCGTCGTACGTGCTGGACGTGAGCGCGGAGAACAACGAGGAAATTGGGAAATGTCAGTGTGTACGCATAGAAAGCTTGACGAGAAACTCGTCAAGGTTAACAAGAATCTCGTCTAAAAAAACGACGTGTTTTTAACGACGAGAAACTCGGTCGTGTGTACGAGGCTTTAATAAGGTTTAAATGATTGCAGATTCTATGCCAAAAAGGCCGCTTTCTTTCCCACATAGAAGGAGCCACATTTCAGAATACATTAGAGTAACTTCACTTTTGTTGAGGAAAAAAACAAAACATTCTCCTCTGGGCGATCTATGTACATTGCAGGGATTTTAACAAATGTTGCAGATTCCTACCTTTTGTTATTCTGAGCTGTTTGTCTGTGTCCAATAAATCTGTATGGCAGTGGTTTTATAATTATCAGTCAGCTGCTGCATCTGCAGGGCAATAAGGAGGCAAGCTACGGGGTCTGCATCCCTTTAGATGTGATTTCCCTTTGAGCGTATCTCGCCAAAAATGAAATTTTTGTTGCAGGGGATGCCTGATGTCTGACTTGTATTTTAGTGTAGACTTCTGGGAAAATCAGTGTGCCAATCACACAAGCAGGAAATGACATATCTAGGGGGCATTCTGTACACCATCTGTGACAGAATGACCCCAGGTAGCTACCTCCAGGTAGCCATATATTACATTGCATTTTGCAGAAAATTACAGAACTGCAGATAGAAAAATGAAAGGTAATTATTAATACCATTCAATTGCAATATGACTTGTGTCGTAACTATATACGCTATGTTAATTTTTTTTGTTTGCAAATTTTTTCCCATGAAAGTGGAGTTACACTTTAATTGAACAATGTCAAAATCTGTGGCATCTGCCATCCGGCAAAATTACAAATGTCCCCTCTCTCACCCAAGAGAATTGGTTCTATGACCCACATCTAACGGTTCCTCTTTGGTACATGGAAGGGTCTTCTCTGGACCTTCCCAAATAGTCTTTCAACCACCTAGTCCCTAATGGATGTAGGTCTTCGTTATACAATTTCTGGGTACTTCCCGACATATGTTTTTTAGGATGACATCATTCGTAAGTAGATACCAATATTTTTGCAGAATGGTGCTGTCTAGAGTATCTTGTAATAACCTTCAGGCCTCATACACACTGAAAGTTTTTGGACATTTTTACAGCAGCTGTTTTTGGCTGTAAACATTTTTTTTTTACAGTCATTAAACTCTCCATCATGGTATCCTATGTGTCCATACACACATAGGCTGTTATCGGCAGTTTTGGGCAGTGGCGTTTTTGAGCAGTAAAAAAACCCAAATTAGTGGGTTCCGAGAGACGTTATTCAGCTGTAGAAACGCTCTAACGGTGATAAATGTAGATAAACGCTCAAAAACGTCGCTCACCTGCGTCTTTGAATGTTTTTGATCCATTGAAAAAAAAAAAAAAAAAATGCTAACGTGGAAAAACCCCCAAAAAACGCTAATAAACACTAAAAAACGCTATTGCAAAAATGTTGAGAAAAGCTGAAAAAAGTAGAAAAACTCACTGTAAAGCTACTGGCGTTTTTATGTTATTTTAACGTCCATTGTGCATGAGGCCTCACTGTACCCCCACCTCAGTTGGTTCCTTTCTTGTCAGGTCCGGCCTTGATTTTTGACCTAGCCCTATTAAGGTAGACGTTAATCCCAAGTTGATCGATCAACTTGTGTACCACCAACCTGTTGGATATTACATGTGATTATTGCTAGCAGCCATCAAAGTCTTGCATTTCAGAGTAATTTTAGCAATAAAGTGAGTGTATAAATAAATATAGTATGTTGACATCTGTGATACTGTTTGGATGTTACATTTTGAAAGAAGGTGGACGCCAGCAGTAGGAAGGTGGCGGAGGCCATGTTGGTGCACCCCACACGGTTCAGCGCTAAACCTTTTAGGCTTTCAAAGTTAAGCATCCAAACCGCATCACAGATGTCAATATACTGTATTTGTATACGCTTACTTTATTGCTAAAATACTCTGAAATGCAAGACATAGCTGGGTGTAGTGTGATGTCTGCATCGTTGTTCCATCAGATTACCGCTACCTGACAGATACTGAAGTGTTTGGAACGCATAGCGCCGTGAAACTGCCCATGTGCAGTACATTTTTTATTTTTTTTGGTCGGAACGTCACTTCCGTTGCACAATCTGATGGATAGCGGTAATCTGATAGAACACTGGCTTTACCTACTTGTTAAAAAAAATAAAAAACTTTGCCTGCTGGGAGTTTGTAAAGACAGCCCTGTGTAAGCTCTAGTTGGATCTCCAATTGGAGCTTACATAGGGGTGACTCTCTCTCTGCTTCCATATAAAAGCACTAAGTCCCCAATGGCGGCTTCCATATTTTTATGCTGACACTTCCCTCTGTCATTTACAAAGCTTTTCCTATAGCTTACTATACCTGCTGTCTGTGTTGTTTGGTGAGAAACCAAGGATTTGATTTGTCCTGGATTGTTGGCATCGGAAAAGTCCCTGACTATCAACATTGTACTGCTTCGTTTAAAAAGGGAAAAAAAAATCACTGCTTCTCAGAATATTTACTGTTTTAATTTCTGACCATCTGTTTATACATTTTTAGAGCTGAATAATTAAAATGCAAATGTATTTTATTATCAGAGAGTGTCAATTAGTCACGAGGGGATTGTCGCTGTGCTGGGGTCTTTGCAGTGTTGTATGTAGCGGAGGCTTGTAGACTTAGTAGCAAAGACCCTGGAGATGAATATAAAATGTTGGCAATGGAAGCTGTTCATGATTATCAAAATGTGTTTCTGAAAGTCATGTATTTTAAAGTTGTTCTAAATGCTCAAGTTTTTTTTTTTTTTTAACTTAATTTATTCTATGCATGAAGGTAAAAAACCTTCTGTGTGCAGCAGACCCCCCCAGTCCCCCCTTAACCTCCCTGGCGGTATGATTCTTTCTGGAATTATGTACCAAAAGCGGTACAATTATTTTGCATGAAAATTTGGTGTTATGTATTATAGGCCTGCGATTCTTAGTAATTACTTACTTAAACCTGACCAAACCAGAGTCTAGTAAACATCCCGGGTATGATAAATATGAAACACAAAATTATAAATTATAATATAATAAATAACTATAAATAATTATAACAAATAGTAATGTAATTATAATAAAAATTATTCAATAATGTAATTAAAACAAAAAAACTGAAATTTGCTCAGTTGCAGAATTGTCGTTGTCATTAGATTTAGTGTTTGATGACGAATTTCCCCACAAATCGCTATCGCTCAATTCTGCGAGTGATTCTAATTTATTATCGCTGCTTTCTAGTTGGTCTAAAACCACTTTTGACATAAAGGGACACTTTTTAGTTGCTATGGACAATCCCCAGTTTACAGGCAGAAAGAACGATTTTTATTATATAAAAGTGCATGCAGGACACTGGGCAGACCACTAGGGACCAAGGGGGTGTGTAATTATTACATACAGTACTGTAATCAGTAAGATTACAGTATACTGTATGTATACTATATGTTTACCTTTTTGAATTTGCCGCCCAGTTCCGCTCCCATGCGCCGCTGCGGCTCGCAGGGAACGGAACTAGGAAGTCAGATGGGGTCGAAAGTGCCGACACTCGCCGGAGATCTCGCTGGCGATCACAGCAGAGGACATCATCGCTGGATCGCCAGGAGAAGGTAGGGAAACTCCGCTGCGAGCTCTGCAATGTCTACCCCGAGCGTGACTCGGGGTTACCGATCCTAGCATAAAAAAACAACCCCGAGTCACGCTCGGGATTACCGCTAGGGAGGTTAAACTTACCTGAGCTCCATTGCTATCCAGCACAAGTGTCTTGGATCTCCTCATTTACTGAGACAGCAGAGGGAGACATTGGCTCCCGCTGCTGTCAATTACAGACAGCGAGCCAATGAGGAGAGAGAGCAGGTGGGGCCGGGCCGTGGCTCCGTGTCTGTATTGACATGCAGAGCAGTAGCTTGGCAGCGCACCTGCTTGGGTGCCCCCACTGCAAGCTGCCTGCTCTGGGGGCACTCGACAGAAAGAAGGGCCCAGGAGCGCCGGTGGGGGATCCGAGAAGAGGAGGATCGAAGCTGCTCTGTGAAAAACTGCTGCATAAAGCAGGTAAGCATAACATGTTTGTTTTTTTTGTTTGTTTTTTCCAATTGTGCCTTTTAATATCACTTTAAGCTGAACTTCAGGGAAGATATATTTTGCACACTTACATTGGGTCAACTTGGCACAATGTAAGTGATTATATACTGTATAATACCCGATTGGCTTGCGTGGAAGCTGTAAATCTTTGTAGTAGCCCAAGTTACTAGAGTGAAGGCTGCGATTGTCCGGGTGCTGTGCCAAACAGCTGCAGTACTGAATAGTAACAACAAGGGATCACATGCCTGGCACAGTTGTCGTTCGGATAATTAATTAATGAATGCAAAGCATTTTCTGATTGGATGAGGTGGAGATCGTGATGTCACCACACCGCCTTTCCACATCGCACAGTCAGAGGATGCTTTGCATTCACTGAACGGCGAGCAACCGCTTGGCGCAGCACCCTGAAGATCATGGCCTTCACTGTAGTAGTTTGGGCTTCTATAGTAATTTACAGCTTCCACAGAGGCCTATTGGGTACTACATATGAATACCTACATTGTGGCAAGCTTGTGCCATCCCTGCACTAGGGTTCTAAAAATATCCTCCAATGGGATATGACTGGGGGTTTGTGGTGTATGCCATACATTAGTTTCCACCCTCCTAAACCTGTATACCTAATGAAATTCTATAAATCCCCATAATGTGATGTCAGAGGAAGATGTGGTTGAAGATCTGGGGTGATCCAAAGAGCGCTATAGGAACTACTCAGGTGACCCCCATGGAGAGAGCCATAGCATGGTGATATTGAGCCTTATTTAAAAGATAAGTTCACCCTAATAACATGTTACTAAAGGGAACTTCTCTAAATAAGGCTTAATATTCTGTGCTGCCTTCCAGGTGCTAGAAGTGACTTGGCACTACGTATGAAGCTCAAGAGAGAAAGCCACACTGTAGATCATTACCCTGGCCTAGAGGGAATAAAATCCTAATAAATCTGAGTTGTGTGTAATAGGAAAGGCTTGGCATTTTATTTGGTACATTGCTTAGTGGCCATCAATAACCATATCAACTGACCCATATGCATTTTATACAGATAGTCAACCACTAAAGCAACTAGCACTGGAATGGCTGTAGTATCAAAAGCCCAACAAAGGTTCTACCCCTTCCCCATTCCATACAAAGCATAAAAAATTGTCTGGCATCTGTTACCCTCAATGCTACTGCTAGGTACACAAAGGAACTGTATGCAAGGTTGAGCAGCATTTCTACACACTGGTTTCAGTTGCCTTCGCTGGCTGTAGATTACGAATTACCGTATATACTCGAGTATAAGCCGACCAGAATATAAGCCGAGGCACCTAATTTTACCACAAAAAAATGGGAAAACTTATTGACTTGAGTATAAGCCTCACTGTGTCCATCTGCATGCCTCACTGTGCCTCACTGTGTCCATGTGCATGCCTCACTGTGCCCGTGCCTCACTGTGCCCATGACTAGACTGATGTTTAACATGGGAGTCTATAGAAGGGGTGCCCGACTTTGAAAACTCGGTGCTCCCTAGCCGTAGGTCCCCCAGAGAACAAACTTTGCACACTTGTAGAAGAGAAATGGGGCTAAATGTGTGCCAAGTTCCGGGTCCAGGGGACCTACAACCGGCCGGTACCGGGTCCCCAAAGTCCCCGGAGAAATTACAGTTTAACATGGGAGTCTATGGAAGGGGTGCCCTGCTTTGAAAAATCGGTGCTCCCCGCCAACAAACTTTGCACACTTGTAGAGGAAGAGTGGGGCTACATGTGTTTGGGGTCCAGGGGACCTACGGCCGGCCGGTACCGGGTCCCCAAAGTCCGGGAGATCAGGCGCAAAAAGATTACTCGAGTATAAGCCGAGGGGGGCATTTTTAGCACAAAAAAAGTGCTGAAAAACTCGGCTTATACTCGAGTATATACGGTACCTTTTTTGTAGCAATGTTTCATAAACCAGTCCCCAAGTTAAACCTGCATAGTTTGTTTTTCTGGTGCCCTGACATGCTCAGGTGGCATGATCGGCCATTCAGCAATTTAATTTGAGCCTCTGTAGAGCTTTAATTATTAGAAGGACTTAAGAGCGCTTATGGGCAATTCTCATTAAGAGTGATGTTTTTTAGTTGGACTTAGTTTCTGTCATTCTATATTCTATTTCCCTCAGGTCCTCTGTATTAGTTGTAGTTTCAGGATAAATTTTAGATTTGTGCCTTGGTGCTGGCAGTGAAGTCTAAGTAAAGCAGTCATCATGATGTTGGCATCTTTAGCAATGGAATTTGGACAATCGGAACTGTCAGGACAATAAGGTTCCAGTATTCAGATCAACAGTTGTTGCACTTACATATTTCATAAACTTAAAGCGCTTTGAATGCAGCCCCATCTTGCAGAAGTTGTAGAATCGCTCACATTGGGCAGTGATGTCTGATGGTTACTCCAGCATGAAGTTTGAATCTTTCACTGCAGGCTGGCAAGCTGAAGGCCCCGTTCACATTGGACAGACTCCGTTTAGATCAGAGCAGATCAGGCCGATGACAGGTCTGTGTCCGCTCTATGGGTGGGTGGGTGTAAATGGTCTCCACCTGTCCTTTTTATACCAACTGCTCTGTTCCAATCCTCCTAAATGGAGGGGGACAGATCCCCTTCCGTTTTTTGTTTTTGTTTTTAGCAGACCAGATTGGATTGGAGGTAGGTGGGTTTAAACCGTTTACCCCCGCTGATCCATAGGGGGCTGAAGGGAGGCAAACAATTCAGTTTCACACTGGGTTCAGCTGCACATCAGAGCCTGCTGTTACTGGGCTTAAATGAGAAGTATGGCCAAAGCTCTTTTTGGCTGTACTTCTCCTATAGATCACAGGAGTGCAATTCGTTTTTCCCCCCCTTGTGTCCCATTTTTAGCCAACACCGTGCTAAAGCCTGCTTTCGGCTGGCGTCACTCAGCCGGTCCTGACTTTAGAGTCGGAATCCACTCAGATGCCCAGACCAACAGCTGGCTCAGCCTCTCAGCATGCCGCTGAGGCTGAGCCAGCTGCTCCCACCCTCTCCACAGCCCGGCGCTCCAGTGAGTGCTGGAGGGGCAGAGCAGAGAGCGGTGACTGACCAAACACAGGATTTGATCGCTCAGTACTCGAGGTAGAGGCGGGGGGGGGAACAGCTGCAGATGGGATAGCTGCAGCCATCTAGGCGAGAAGGATTTTTTTTATTTTCTGTAGACCCACACTTCCCTTTTTGATACTTTGATCATTAAAGGTTTAACTGCGCAAGGTGTGGCTTGTGGCTCAGATCCAGTATATTTCTTTGTGCATGATGTAATCAGGGCCAGCTGCAGAAGGCTTTGCTTCCGTGTTGTTGTTTTTTTTTTTTTTTGTTTTTTTTTTTTATTCAAATATTTTTTTTCTTTTATTAAACATTGAATACAAACAACCAACCACATTTACGGTAAATCATTATAGAGAGAATAATCCCCAAAAAAAGAAAAAAGTAAAAAAGATCACATTATACTATACATTCAGTTACATAGATTATGTCAAATTAATCAAAGCTATATCAAATAGAAAGAACGCATAACAAACAAACCTAGCACCTCTCGGACTAAAATCGCTTAACATGTAATAAGCCAAACATAGCTTTGCATTGAGACATATTAAATTGTTCACCCCTGATTTCAAACATCAGTCTATGGCTACCTCCTCTAGGCAGAATCTTATTTATCTCTCTCTTACGGTACTCCCTTCTTCGTACCCTCCCCCCCCCCCCGCCCCCCCAACATCTGCTTTTTGCTCCTCTCTACCCTCACTCCTCTCCACTGGGCATACCATCATATAATTAATTACCGTACTAGATTCTATTCAGCGTGACCATATTTTTTCAAACTTTTGGGGTGTACCTCTGTTTGTATGGTAATTTTTGTCTTTTAAGTATATAATTAAGTTAAAAATATAAAAAAATAAAAGTCCAAAGTGCAGCGCTTAGTGAAAATCAATGTCCTGGTGCAGAATCGGCAAACAAGATGAATGTAGAAATGTTGATTCTAGGAATTATTGTATGTAACAAATTTAACATGTAATTTATGTTGAGCTGTTCCCTGTTTTGCATCATATTTTTTGATATTTTATTCGTTTTTTTTCCCTTTTTGGGCGTAATGTAATGACAGTCATGACGTAATGTAATGCTGTCTCCAGGGTAGTGATCTTCCTTTAATCTGAAGTTCCTGTCCTGAAGGTGGGGGCTTTTCTGCAGTGATTGGGTGTCCCTTTTGTCCTCCCTTCGTTGACGATTTAGGCCCTCCCACCGGAGCTGCCAGTCTAAATGCCTTTATATACATCAGTCATTTAAGCTGCATCCATCGCGCTTTTCGTTCCGCCCACTATTTACTTTCTACAGCGTGACCAATCACGCAAGCGAGGCTGCGTCCAATCGCGCCTCCCGTTCCACCCACAGGAAGGATTGACATACTCTTGGTTTTGCTTCCTGTGTATGTGAACCGCACGGCCGTTCGCGCATGCGCGGCCACGTCTGCCTTCCCTTTTGCTTTGTTTTACTTCCGGTTTTCCGAGTATGGCTGCGGTGTACAAGCGGAGCCCTGGCTTTTTGTATGCTGCTGACATGAAACAGCTGAACATATCGCCGCATTACCCTATCACAGGTTAGTGTGGCTTTTGATTTTTTGTATTTATATGGGCGTGCTTGTATTGGAGGCCACGCCTCTGATGATATTCATTCGGATGAAACATGTCAGGCTGGCCGATACAAGCACGCGGAGAGCCGCGGATTTATATATTTTTATGCCTTGATGATGGTTCTTTGTTGTAAGTAGAATACAATAAATACCTTTTGTCCTTTTACCTTATGGGCTTCACTATGTTAGTTTATTCTTTCATTTGGTAAACCACTCCCTGCTGAGGATTACATATCATCTCCATTTCCAACTGAGCTCTGGATGTCGTTTTTGATGTGGGTGTGATCCATCAGGCTTGGATATCTGTGTCTATACACTGACCCTCTGCAAATAATACTTACATCGTTTATGTATGTTTGCCTTCCGGTAAGCATTTTGTGAGCACATTTGGGTGGTGTGCTTTTTACGATTGCACACTGAAAGTTCTGGTGGTGGTTCCTATCAGTTTTCTACATTCATCTTGTTTGCCGATTCTGCACCAGGACATTGATTTTCACTAAGCGCTGCACTTTGGACTTTTATACTATTACGTTTGCTTTATCAACAGACTGTGCTGGCTGCTTTTTGCTTTTTATTTTTTGTTTTATATATACATATATATTTTTTTTGGTTAGCGCAGATATTTGTTCACCTTGATATAATTAAGTTGCTCACCCCATTTTTTTATAGGTTGGAGAAACAGGAGATGACCATTTTTGTAAAATAACTTTACGTGCTAAATATAGGGATCTTCCTCTCCGCTCTTCTCAAGACCTCCTACTGTCAAACTCTCTCATCTCCTCCTCCCATGCTCGTCTCCAGGATTTCTCCAGAGCCTCTCCCATCCTCTGGAACTCGCTACCTCAACCTGTCCGATATCCCCTACTCTTGCTACCTTCAGGTGATCCCTGAAAACTCATCTCTTCAGGGAAGACTATCGCGTCTCCAACCAATCTTTTACCACTTCCATCTGCTCATTCCCCACAGTTACAACCTTTTGTACCACCTGCCCCACCCTATTAGATTGTAAGCTCTTCTGAGCAGGGCCCTCCTAATCCTCTTGTATTTCATTGTATTATAACTGTATTGTCTCCCTTTTATATTGTAAAGCGCTGCGTAAACCGTTGGCGCTATATAAATCCTGTATTATTATTATAATAATAATAATAATAATCGTCTCCACATAGTCTGCATCTCTACTGGTAACGCTCCATCAGGGATTATTCCCAATAATGCAAGTGTAGGCGTCCCTGTTAACTCTGTGCCACATAATAGATTTAGGGCTCTTTCACACGGACGGTCCGTTCAGGTCCACCTGTCAGTTTTTTAGGCGGACCTGAACGGATGTCAGCGATGACATGTCCGCTGACATCCGACCCGCTCTGTTCCGCCAAAGTGTGACGGAGGAAAACCCTACTTTTCCATCTGTCTGCGGATCAGATCGGATGACAACGGACTCTACGGTCCGTCATCATCCGATCCCCCATAGGGGAGAGCGGCGCTCTGATAGGTCGGTCCCTGCACAGTGTGCGGAGACAGACCTGTCATCCGCCGGCTCAGCGGGGATCAACGGAGCGATCCCCGCTGAGCAAGCGGAGGTTCACGGGGCGGATCATTACTGATCCATCCCGTGTGAAAGGGCCTTAAGGTTATTAATAGTTTTTACCAAAGACTTGGGACTATATTCAGATACTCCTTGTAACGACACCCCATATACGAAAGGGGCTTAACACCATTTAGATCTCTTCCCTCTCCTGGACACAAATTCACTGTCGATCCTCCACAGACAGACGACCACTTCCCATAGGAATTAATCCTTCTGAAAGAACGAGACGCACTCTGTATCTTTCTCTGGATAGACTGACTTTATTAAGAAAAACATTGTAACTTTTATACACATCCAATACTGCATTAACCTAAAATGAACAATGGTCCAGCTCCACCCACAACATAACAAGACCCAATACACATTATTTTGACACCTGTTAGAACAGGGCTTGACAAATTTTCTTGGAATCTAGGAGCCAGCTAAAAAAGTTAGGAGCCAGGAACGCGCCCTGTCCCGCCGAGCTCACGCGCAGAAGCGAACGCATACGTGAGTAGCGCCCGCATATGGTGTTCAAACCACACGTGAGGTATCGCCGCGATCGGTAGAGCGAGAGCAATAATACTAGCCCTAGACCTCCTCTGTAACTCAAAACATGCAACCTGTAGATTTTTTTAAACGTCGCCTATGGAGATTTTAAAGGGTAAAAGTTAGTCGCCATTCCACGAGCGGACGCAATTTTGAATCGTGACATGTTGGGTATCAATTTACCCAGCGTAACATTATCTTTCACAATATAAAAAAAAATTGGGCTAACTTTACTATTGTCTTATTTTTTTATTAAAAAAAAGTGCACTTGTAAGACCGCTGCGCAAATACGGTGTGACAGAAAGTATTGCAACGACCGCCATTTTATTCTCTAGGGTGTTAGAATAAAAAATATATATAATGTTTGGGGGTTCTAATTAGAGGGAAGGAGATGGCAGGGAAAACAGACAGGGAAACTCCATTAGCATTGCTGGTTGTCATACCAACGGCCACCACAAGATGGCGCTAGTTCACAGAAGGAAGCATAGGCCTGCAGAAGGCTGCAAAGCCGCGGCCTCGATTACCGGCCGGCGCGGCCCGAGGCGATCCCGCAGCGCGGAGTGGGGGGGCACGGAGACACAGGATACCCCAGCTGTGCTGCCCCAGGCGCCAGGTCGCTAATTCTAGTCGCAATGGCGACCTGGCGCCCGGGGTTTGTCGAGCCCTGTGTTAGAAGACAACAGGTTAGCTTTTGTCTCCCAATACCCATCTGACCAGACCCAATTTACATGAGTCAATTAGCTACAGCTGCTGTCTTAGACCCATGACCTCTAGACTAGCCTTACCGTCTCCCATCTATCAAAAGACTTCACACAATATTTGCATACGAACTTTCAATACATATCTTACAATGAAAGGATCTGTAGCCACTCTGTCTGCTACAACACCTATAATTACAGGCTTAACTCCCATTATCAAAAGACTTTACACAATAGAAACATAACAAGCTCCCCTATATACATCTCTTAAATTAACCTGTTGAGTTCAGAATAAAACAACCAGTACATATTGTGGACTAATATTACTATTTCAATTTCAAGCAATCCAAGCCATATTCTTAATGTCCATTGTTTCCTGGCTCACCCTGTGTCCAAAGTGACCCCCCTGTCACACATCTCCCCTTTCGGCAGGAGACTAACACAGGAGTTGACCCCAGACGGGTTGACTCCGAAGTTGGTCCATAGGTCCATTCTTCTAATGCCGGTATCTACACAGTACCCCAAATAAATTGCTCCAAACAGAGCATTACTTACCCAGCCAACCTCTGCCTCTCTCAGAGAACATACCCGCCGCTGGGGAGAAGACTGGGTGACTGGGCTCAGTCTTTCATGCTGTTGGGGATCTGGGCCGACTGCCCAGCATCCCTGAGGTATACAAGTGGAGACTGAAGTCCCATCCACTTGTGGTAGGTGAAAATCCCCCAGTGCTTGCAAAGCAAGGCTGACATCCTCCTTTCCCAGTGTCACACCATTTTCTGGGGTTGTATCAGTGAGGACCGAAGTCCCATCCAGTACCACAGGAACTCCCTCTTCTGTTAGTTGAGAGCAGAGGCCCGCGGCACTCTGCTCTGTTGCCAGCTCTTCTGCTGGGTTGCTGTGAGTGGAGACCACAGTCCCATCCACCGATGTCAGCTCAAGTGGCAGTTGTGTGCAGCGGCCAGTAGCATTCTGCCCTGCTGCCAGTGATTCAGCTGGGGGTAAAAGCTTTACCACCTCAGCTTGTTGCTGGAGAGAGGGGCCAACTGCCCCGGCTCCCTGAAACTCCACAGTTGTTTCTGGTGCTGGGCAGAGGTTGGTAGCACTCTGCCCTGTTGCCAGCACTTCTTCTGGGGACTCCACACCATCTGCTCTGGCTAACTGTTGGGGGGGAAAAAGGGCTGCTTCTCCTCCCTGCATCTCTGAAATCCCCTGGGAAAGAGGACCCATCACCTTCTCACCTCGGGCCTCCAAAACTGCCACGGGTGTAGAGCAGGGGTCTGCAGTACTCTGTCCTGCTGCCAGTACTTGAGCAGGCGATGCATAATCCATAACATCCTCTTCGGCTTTAGGGATGGCAATCTTCAGATTTTCCACTGCCGATTCTTCAGCCAGGATTCCAGAGTTGTCCACTGGTATTTCCTGATAGTCCCAGGCACAGGTCGCACCACCCTGCTGCTGAGCAGATTCTAGCAGCTGTCTGTAGGTGATCTCCGATTGCCGTATTTCCGCCATTCTCCGCTCATGTTGTCGCTCTAGTTCTCTCTTTTGTCGCTGTCGTTCTCTCTCTCGTCGCGCATCCTGCAGCTGGATGCCTTTAATGGCTTCCTGTATGGCGGTCTCTGATGGGTTAGCACCATATAATGCCAACCGCTCTCGAACTCGTTGCTGAAACAAATCTTCAATTGACCGGGGTCTTGCATCACCATCCCTCTGGTCCATCTCGGCTAGCTCCCTGATCAAGTTGGCCTTGTTCTTTGTCCCACTGGTCCCTCCACGGCTCTCAAGTAGGTCTTTCAGCTTGGCTTTCCTGCAGGCTGCATAGCTGGTCATTCACTGTGGTGGTTTGGAGTGTCCCAGGAACTGGAGGGACAATCCCGCTGCTGCCAACCAATGTAACGACACCCCAAATATGAAAGGGGTTAACGCCGTTTAAAGATATTCCCCCTCCTGGACACAAATTCACTGCCGATCCTCCACAGCCAGACGACCACTTCCCATAGGAATTAATCCTTCTGAAAGAACGAGACGCACTCTGTATTTTTCAGGGATAGACTGACTTTATTAAGAAAAACATTGTAACTTTTATACACATCCAATACTGCATTAACCTAAAATGAACAATGGTCCAGCTCCACCCACAACATAACAAGACCCAATACACATTATTTTGACACCTGTTAGAAGACAACAGGTTAGCTTTTGTCTCCCAATACCCATCTGACCAGACCCAATTTACATGAGTCAATTAGCTACAGCTGCTGTCTCAGACCTATGACCTCTAGACTAGCCTTACTGTCTCCCATCTATCAAAAGACTTCACACAATATTTGCATACGAACTTTCAATACACATCTTACAATGAAAGGATCTGTAGCCACTCTGTCTGCTACAACACCTATAATTACAGGCTTAACTCCCATTATCAAAAGACTTTACACAATAGAAACATAACGAGCTCCCCTATATACATCTCTTAAATTAACCTGTTGAGTTCAGAATAAAACAACCAGTACATATTGTGGACTAATATTACTATTTCAATTTCAAGCAATCCAAGCCATATTCTTAATGTCCATTGTTTCCTGGCTCACCCTGTGTCCAAAGTGACCCCCCCTGTCACACTCCTCAATCATCATTTGCACCATTTTTTGTCACATTGCTGGTGGTCTTTCTTTTAGCGGGTATGTAGCGCAGACAGTGTTACTTTTTCGTTAGTTGAGATGTGAAAGAGAGTCTGTATTAACAAGGCTTGTGTTGACGTTTGACATCAGTTTGAGATGCTTCTGAGATCATTCACAATTCATTCACAGGCACATTTGACCTTCAAGTGTCTTATGCATTCCCTTAGACTTGTATGGCAATGCAAAACCTGTCTTATGCAAACAAGTTGATACAGATTAAAGCAGACTCCGACCTTATCAACGTGCATATAATAATAATTAAGCTGTTTGTGTCCATGTGCTCTTGTTTTCAGGTCTGGCGCAATGGGGCTTGTAAGCTTGGAAAAAATAATTGCACTACAGAAGAAGGCTCATAACATTCGGAATATCTGTATATTGGCCCATGTTGATCATGGTAAGTTGTTTCTTGGCTATGGCAAAAGCTACATTATTTCCCTTTCTCACCAGTTCTGCTTGAAATGTAAATTCTTTTGTAGAAACAAGTTAAAGTGGATGTAAACCCAATTCATGAAATTTGAGCTGGGCACATATATCTGCAGTATTTGGTTCTCTCTCTTCAAAGAGCTAAGTCTCCTAGCTCTCTCCTGAACCGTTCCTCTGTTATCAGCCTGATAACTCCTGACAAATTCTCTGACACATCAGATAAAAGCAGCCTGACATTTCTGTCAGGGGAGGTTGCTATAAATAGATTAGCAGGGAGCTGGCCCTGTTACAAAACACCTCTGAGAGTCTCTACCTATGTGGAGAGGGGGTGTGTGCCTTTTCTCCAGTCAGCAATTTTAGCTATCTTGGCTGTATGCCCAGACAATACACTCTGTGTTTAAACAGGAAGAGAAAATTTCCTAACACAATCTGAACTTTCTAAAAAGTATATAAATGTGAAGACAGCAGATATACATGTAAAACCTATGTAGGGAGATTTGGTTCATCTCTGTGTATCATCTGAGGCTGTTCACTTCACTGGGTGTATGGAGGGTTTACATCCACCTTAAGATTTTAAGAAACTTTTTCTCTACAGTCTAGGGCTATTTTTTTTTTTTTTTTATATTGATCAGTTGGCCTTTTTCTAAGAATGAAAGCATGAATATGTACATATAAAAGGAGGATCGGAAAGGAATAATCAGACCCTTGGGTGATTAAAGTCTCAATTTCTTGACTGCAACAGCCTGGCAACTATAATTTCCAGAAGGAGGCCAATACTGGTTTCCCTGTATTTCTGTAATGTCAAGTGATTGCAGCATTTAGGTACTTGCTTCTGTCTTCCCTGAGACCTATGCTGTGTTGCTTCACAAGTAGACATACCTACATGACTTGTAAAGAAGTGTTTAAGCTTAACACTAAGAAGTCAAATAGAGTGTATATAGATTAATAGAACTCTCACCAAGTGTCAGTCATGATATGCAGATTTACTTTAAAGTGGTTGTTAACCTACCTTTATTAAATGCACTTATCCTCTCTGCACCCTTATAATAATTGTCCCTGTGCCTGTGTTCTGTATATTAAAAAAACCCTGCTCCATTGTACCTAATAGGAGCGCAGCTCCCGGCGCTCAGCTGATTCCTCTCCTCTCCTCTCTCTCGGCTCACAGCTGCAGTGGGCAGGGCCAAGCCCTCCATGCGGCTGACAGAATCGCACAATCTGACTACGGTTTCAGAGCTCAGCAGCCATGATTATCGTGGTCAGTTTGCAGAGGGCTGGATCAGCCAGGTATTTCAGGTGATACGGGGGTCCAAATGACACAGCACAAGCACAGTGTAACATGCTTTAAGGGAACAAGATCTTTATTTTTTGGGGTTAACAAACGCTTTAAGACCACTTTGCATTTTTAAATACACATTTTTAATTTATTGAAGTCTATGGAATCAAAAACCAGAAAAAAGTCCTTTCCATAAAATACAGAGATGTGAACGTGACCCATAGGAAACCCATAGGAAACCATGTTAAATGGACTGTTGTGTGTTTCTGAAAAACTGAAAACGCACTAAAAAAATGCATACGTGTGAACCAGGCTTAATTCACTTTTAATGACTTTTGCCAAAAACATCCTTATGCATCCCATCGTCCTCAGTACAATAATATGCAGTGTTACTTTTAGTAAAAGACTGCTTACTTCATAAGCTGCTTATTACTTTGCCTTTCCCTCTTGGTCCTGCAAATTGCAGGGTGTACCAAGTGTTGGATGCAAGGACCCAAAAACTCACATTTCCTACCAATATGTGCACATTTCACTCTTTCTTGAAGCTCAGTTTTCAGAAAGCATGAAAGAGATGTGGGGTTAGTGACAGAGAAAGTGCTGAAGACAGAAAATTGGTATGAACGACATCTATGAAAAGGTGGTCGGCAATGGCAGCACACATTTCTCTTGGAACAGCTTTTCTTTGACATGTTTGATGGATAAGGTTAGTTAGGTGATGGCAAGGTTAAATGAGAACTATGGGAATCTTAAAAAGAAAAAAAAAATACTCCCCTAGGTGGATGCAGCATCAGTCCACCACTGGCTCTAAGACTGAGAATTGAGCAATCAAACACTAGCAGCTCTCTGCTTTTTCCCCTCCATTGCTGTGCTGTGGAAGGGTTGGGAGTAGCAGGCTTTCAGTGATTTTTTGAAAATCTGAGCCAGCTGCCGGTCCAGGCATCTGGGTGGATCCTGAGCAAATGGTCAGGATCTTTTCTGAACCTGGACTGGCAGAGTGACGTTGGCCCGCTGTCGACTGCAAATAGGTCACAGGAGTGCAGAACGAGCACTCCTGTGATCCATAGGAGAAGTACAGCCAAAAATGCTTCGACCATACTTCTCCTTTTTAATCATCAGATGATCACATTTAGTTCTCAGGTTTCATGGTGGGAAGTCTCTCCACGTCCTTGCTCTCTATTGGGCAATATAGCCTTACTCAGGCTGAGCTGTTTGTCTATAGAAAATGTGTCGGGCTCATCTCTTGCAAACCGAGCCCAGTATTGTGGGTGTAACGCTTCAGGCAATGTTACTATAAAGTTTGGTGTGGATCACAGCTTCGGAGGTATATATGATATACTTAACTATAAGTAGGCAGAAATCAGATAGGGAGACTCGGATAATTTGGGAATACTAGTGGTTTTATTTAGTTTGGTAGTACACAGTCATAACATGGAGTTCCAGAGGAAACTTAGGTGAAGTAGCAGTACACAGGATAATAGGTTATAGTATACGGAAGAATACTTGCTGTGAGAGGACTGGGGCTCTGTCCAGCCCAAAAGCTGGAAGTTGGAGGGGCTCTGACCGGCCCAATAGTGAGGAGGCAGCCGGGCTCTATCCGGCCCAATAGTGAGGAGGCAGCCGGGCTCTATCCAGCCCAATAGTGAGATGGAAGTCGGGGGCTCTATCCGGCCCAATAGTGAGATGGAAGTCGGGGGCTCTATCCGGCCCAATAGTGAGATGGAAGTCGGGGGCTCTATCCGGCCCAATAGTGAGATGGAAGTCGGGGGCTCTATCCGGCCCAATAGTGAGATGGAAGTCGGGGGCTCTATCCGGCCCAATAGTGAGATGGAAGTCGGGGGCTCTATCCGGCCCAATAGTGAGATGGAAGTCGGGGGCTCTATCCGGCCCAATAGTGAGATGGAAGTCGGGGGCTCTATCCGGCCCAATAGTGAGATGGAAGTCGGGGGCTCTATCCGGCCCAATAGTGAGATGGAAGTCGGGGGCTCTATCCGGCCCAATAGTGAGATGGAAGTCGGGGGCTCTATCCGGCCCAATAGTGAGATGGAAGTCGGGGGCTCTATCCGGCCCAATAGTGAGATGGAAGTCGGGGGCTCTATCCGGCCCAATAGTGAGATGGAAGTCGGGGGCTCTATCCGGCCCAATAGTGAGGTGGAAGTCGGGGGCTCTATCCGGCCCAATAGTGAGGTGGAAGTCGGGGGCTCTATCCGGCCCAATAGTGAGGTGGAAGTCGGGGGCTCTATCCGGCCCAATAGTGAGATGGAAGTCGGGGGCTCTATCCGGCCCAATAGTGAGGTGGAAGTCGGGGGCTCTATCCGGCCCAATAGTGAGATGGAAGTCGGGGGCTCTATCCGGCCCAATAGTGAGATGGAAGTCGGGGGCTCTATCCGGCCCAATAGTGAGATGGAAGTCGGGGGCTCTATCCGGCCCAATAGTGAGATGGAAGTCGGGGGCTCTATCCGGCCCAATAGTGAGATGGAAGTCGGGGGCTCTATCCGGCCCAATAGTGAGATGGAAGTCGGGGGCTCTATCCGGCCCAATAGTGAGATGGAAGTCGGGGGCTCTATCCGGCCCAATAGTGAGATGGAAGTCGGGGGCTCTATCCGGCCCAATAGTGAGATGGAAGTCGGGGGCTCTATCCGGCCCAATAGTGAGATGGAAGTCGGGGGCTCTATCCGGCCCAATAGTGAGATGGAAGTCGGGGGCTCTATCCGGCCCAATAGTGAGATGGAAGTCGGGGGCTCTATCCGGCCCAATAGTGAGATGGAAGTCGGGGGCTCTATCCGGCCCAATAGTGAGATGGAAGTCGGGGGCTCTATCCGGCCCAATAGTGAGATGGAAGTCGGGGGCTCTATCCGGCCCAATAGTGAGATGGAAGTCGGGGGCTCTATCCGGCCCAATAGTGAGATGGAAGTCGGGGGCTCTATCCGGCCCAATAGTGAGATGGAAGTCGGGGGCTCTATCCGGCCCAATAGTGAGATGGAAGTCGGGGGCTCTATCCGGCCCAATAGTGAGATGGAAGTCGGGGGCTCTATCCGGCCCAATAGTGAGATGGAAGTCGGGGGCTCTATCCGGCCCAATAGTGAGATGGAAGTCGGGGGCTCTATCCGGCCCAATAGTGAGATGGAAGTCGGGGGCTCTATCCGGCCCAATAGTGAGATGGAAGTCGGGGGCTCTATCCGGCCCAATAGTGAGATGGAAGTCGGGGGCTCTATCCGGCCCAATAGTGAGATGGAAGTCGGGGGCTCTATCCGGCCCAATAGTGAGATGGAAGTCGGGGGCTCTATCCGGCCCAATAGTGAGATGGAAGTCGGGGGCTCTATCCGGCCCAATAGTGAGATGGAAGTCGGGGGCTCTATCCGGCCCAATAGTGAGATGGAAGTCGGGGGCTCTATCCGGCCCAATAGTGAGATGGAAGTCGGGGGCTCTATCCGGCCCAATAGTGAGATGGAAGTCGGGGGCTCTATCCGGCCCAATAGTGAGATGGAAGTCGGGGGCTCTATCCGGCCCAATAGTGAGATGGAAGTCGGGGGCTCTATCCGGCCCAATAGTGAGATGGAAGTCGGGGGCTCTATCCGGCCCAATAGTGAGATGGAAGTCGGGGGCTCTATCCGGCCCAATAGTGAGATGGAAGTCGGGGGCTCTATCCGGCCCAATAGTGAGATGGAAGTCGGGGGCTCTATCCGGCCCAATAGTGAGATGGAAGTCGGGGGCTCTATCCGGCCCAATAGTGAGATGGAAGTCGGGGGCTCTATCCGGCCCAATAGTGAGATGGAAGTCGGGGGCTCTATCCGGCCCAATAGTGAGATGGAAGTCGGGGGCTCTATCCGGCCCAATAGTGAGATGGAAGTCGGGGGCTCTATCCGGCCCAATAGTGAGATGGAAGTCGGGGGCTCTATCCGGCCCAATAGTGAGATGGAAGTCGGGGGCTCTATCCGGCCCAATAGTGAGATGGAAGTCGGGGGCTCTATCCGGCCCAATAGTGAGATGGAAGTCGGGGGCTCTATCCGGCCCAATAGTGAGATGGAAGTCGGGGGCTCTATCCGGCCCAATAGTGAGATGGAAGTCGGGGGCTCTATCCGGCCCAATAGTGAGATGGAAGTCGGGGGCTCTATCCGGCCCAATAGTGAGATGGAAGTCGGGGGCTCTATCCGGCCCAATAGTGAGATGGAAGTCGGGGGCTCTATCCGGCCCAATAGTGAGATGGAAGTCGGGGGCTCTATCCGGCCCAATAGTGAGATGGAAGTCGGGGGCTCTATCCGGCCCAATAGTGAGATGGAAGTCGGGGGCTCTATCCGGCCCAATAGTGAGATGGAAGTCGGGGGCTCTATCCGGCCCAATAGTGAGATGGAAGTCGGGGGCTCTATCCGGCCCAATAGTGAGATGGAAGTCGGGGGCTCTATCCGGCCCAATAGTGAGATGGAAGTCGGGGGCTCTATCCGGCCCAATAGTGAGATGGAAGTCGGGGGCTCTATCCGGCCCAATAGTGAGATGGAAGTCGGGGGCTCTATCCGGCCCAATAGTGAGATGGAAGTCGGGGGCTCTATCCGGCCCAATAGTGAGATGGAAGTCGGGGGCTCTATCCGGCCCAATAGTGAGATGGAAGTCGGGGGCTCTATCCGGCCCAATAGTGAGATGGAAGTCGGGGGCTCTATCCGGCCCAATAGTGAGATGGAAGTCGGGGGCTCTATCCGGCCCAATAGTGAGATGGAAGTCGGGGGCTCTATCCGGCCCAATAGTGAGATGGAAGTCGGGGGCTCTATCCGGCCCAATAGTGAGATGGAAGTCGGGGGCTCTATCCGGCCCAATAGTGAGATGGAAGTCGGGGGCTCTATCCGGCCCAATAGTGAGATGGAAGTCGGGGGCTCTATCCGGCCCAATAGTGAGATGGAAGTCGGGGGCTCTATCCGGCCCAATAGTGAGATGGAAGTCGGGGGCTCTATCCGGCCCAATAGTGAGATGGAAGTCGGGGGCTCTATCCGGCCCAATAGTGAGATGGAAGTCGGGGGCTCTATCCGGCCCAATAGTGAGATGGAAGTCGGGGGCTCTATCCGGCCCAATAGTGAGATGGAAGTCGGGGGCTCTATCCGGCCCAATAGTGAGATGGAAGTCGGGGGCTCTATCCGGCCCAATAGTGAGATGGAAGTCGGGGGCTCTATCCGGCCCAATAGTGAGATGGAAGTCGGGGGCTCTATCCGGCCCAATAGTGAGATGGAAGTCGGGGGCTCTATCCGGCCCAATAGTGAGATGGAAGTCGGGGGCTCTATCCGGCCCAATAGTGAGATGGAAGTCGGGGGCTCTATCCGGCCCAATAGTGAGATGGAAGTCGGGGGCTCTATCCGGCCCAATAGTGAGATGGAAGTCGGGGGCTCTATCCGGCCCAATAGTGAGATGGAAGTCGGGGGCTCTATCCGGCCCAATAGTGAGATGGAAGTCGGGGGCTCTATCCGGCCCAATAGTGAGATGGAAGTCGGGGGCTCTATCCGGCCCAATAGTGAGATGGAAGTCGGGGGCTCTATCCGGCCCAATAGTGAGATGGAAGTCGGGGGCTCTATCCGGCCCAATAGTGAGATGGAAGTCGGGGGCTCTATCCGGCCCAATAGTGAGATGGAAGTCGGGGGCTCTATCCGGCCCAATAGTGAGATGGAAGTCGGGGGCTCTATCCGGCCCAATAGTGAGATGGAAGTCGGGGGCTCTATCCGGCCCAATAGTGAGATGGAAGTCGGGGGCTCTATCCGGCCCAATAGTGAGATGGAAGTCGGGGGCTCTATCCGGCCCAATAGTGAGATGGAAGTCGGGGGCTCTATCCGGCCCAATAGTGAGATGGAAGTCGGGGGCTCTATCCGGCCCAATAGTGAGATGGAAGTCGGGGGCTCTATCCGGCCCAATAGTGAGATGGAAGTCGGGGGCTCTATCCGGCCCAATAGTGAGATGGAAGTCGGGGGCTCTATCCGGCCCAATAGTGAGATGGAAGTCGGGGGCTCTATCCGGCCCAATAGTGAGATGGAAGTCGGGGGCTCTATCCGGCCCAATAGTGAGATGGAAGTCGGGGGCTCTATCCGGCCCAATAGTGAGATGGAAGTCGGGGGCTCTATCCGGCCCAATAGTGAGATGGAAGTCGGGGGCTCTATCCGGCCCAATAGTGAGATGGAAGTCGGGGGCTCTATCCGGCCCAATAGTGAGATGGAAGTCGGGGGCTCTATCCGGCCCAATAGTGAGATGGAAGTCGGGGGCTCTATCCGGCCCAATAGTGAGATGGAAGTCGGGGGCTCTATCCGGCCCAATAGTGAGATGGAAGTCGGGGGCTCTATCCGGCCCAATAGTGAGATGGAAGTCGGGGGCTCTATCTGGCCCAATAGTGAGGGAAGACGGTCGTCAGCTGCTGGAGCTATTTACCCGGTGTCAGGTTCCTAGCACGAACACCAAGCAAAGGGCGTTGGCTGTTTTAAGTAGGGAGAAGAGGTGGAGCCGGGTGATGTCGCTGTGAGTCATTGGACTGTGAGGGAGTTGGTTGAGATCTCGGAGCCCCGGTGGAGAGATAAGAATATTACAGGAGTCTCGGTGGAGAGATAAGGACATTACAGTGGGTGGGGGCAAACCCATTTTGAAATGAGTTATTTCTTTCCAATGTTTTAGTTCAATAATACATTTTTTCCTGAAGCAGTTGTAAAGATGATACAATTCTGTGGTAAAATTTTCAGGAGGGTATTCATTGGTAGGGATCAACATTGTATACAGTTGATTGCCTTTCATATAGGAAAAGTGTACACCGATCAGCCATAGAGTTATGACCACCCACCTAATATTGAATAGGTTTTCCTTTTGCCACCAAAAATCCAATTTTTGTTACCAAAATATCCCTAAACCCATTGAGGCATGGACTCCACTAGACTTTTAAAGGTATGCTGTGTTATCTGGGGCACCAAGCCATCAGTAGCAGATCACTGCCTGTGCTGGTTTGCCTTCCCCACACACACTCCTGGCTATTTAATGAAAACATGATTCATCAGACCAGGCCACTTTCTTCCATTACTCTGTGGTCCAGTTCTGATGCTCACATGCCCATTGTAGGTGCTTTTGGCTGTGGACACGGGTCAGCATGGGCACCCTGATTAGTCTGCAGCTACGCAACCCCAAATGGAACAACTGAAATGCACTGTGTATTCTGACACCTTTCTATGGGAACCAACATTAACTTCTTTAGCAATCTGAGCTACATTGGCTCTTCTATGCAGACTACACAGAAAGCCTTCACTCCCCACATGCGGCTTTGGCCGCCATGACCCTGTCGACAGTTTTTGATGTTTTTTCTTCCTTCCTTGGTCGCTCAAATCTTTATGCTTGCCCATTTTGGCTGTTTTTAATACATCAGCTTCATGGACAATTTTCTCACTTGCTGCCAAAAATATTCCACCCACTTTCAGGTGCCAATGTAACAAGATAATCAATTTTAATAACTTTACCTGTCAGTGGTCATGATGCTATGGCTGATTGGTGTTAATTTGCTACGCAACCTTAAAAGACATAATACAGAGGTTTGAGAATGGCCAATAAGTGGACTGGGAGTTTGGTAGAATGAGATGGAGAAGGACTAGACGGGTATAAGAGGTATAGGGAGACCATAGAGCTGTTTCAAAGCCCCTTGAAAGAAAGTGTAACATCCAGGGTTACCATGTTGCTAGGCATTTGTGCATGCTTTCAGATATTTTGGCTTTAGTCTTTATTTTATTTCTTTCTCGTACATCACGGGACACAGAGCGACATAGTCATTACTAATGGGTTATATAGATACCTTCAGGTGCTGGCACTGGCAACTTCCAAAACCGGAAGTACCCTCCCCTATATAAGCCCCTCCCATCCGGGAGCACCTCAGTTTTTTTGCCAGTGTCTAAGGTGTTGGCCAAGAAGTAACAACATGTGTTTTTCACTGAGCTTGCGTACAGGTTCTTTTGGGCCTCAGTAAGCTATTCCGGATCCGACCAAAAAAGCTTCATAGCTAAACGGTCGGTACCCGGGCCTTGCAAGAGAAGAGCAAGGTTTTGCCTGTAATGCCTCTCTTAGGAGGGCTGGACCCTGGGATCCAGAGCTCTGGTCATACCCACGACCAAGATGTTTTCTGTGCAGGGTGCTATACAGGTCCAGGGGAGTGGAATCCTTGGGAACTCGGTCCCTGAAGGTTTGATTACAATGCCTGCCGTGATAGGTGAAGTTTGGGCTTCTGTGGACCAAACAGAGTCCTGCGGCGAGGAAAAGGTAAGTGGGGGCCCTCGGGAACTTGGTTCTATTGAGGGACCCCCAAGCCTATTTTGTCTTTCTGCCTGTTACCTAAGGTATTCCCGCTAATATTCTGTGTATGCCTGTTACTACTGAGAAAATGTAAACATTTTAATAGTAGGCAAGAAAAAAAAAAAAAAATGTAAGACCGCGGTACCTGTGTTAGACACTAGAGGCCGCTCTGGTTCTTTTTCTTGTAATGTGGATTTTTTTCTTCCAGAATCAAATCCAGGCAGTTGGTATGTTCTCTGCTGGGAAGCTGTCTCCTCTGCCCTGTTGCTGCGCTCATCCATCCCCGGGCCCTGCGGCAAAGGGACCCTGGCTCCCATCTAGCTCCTTATTGTTTTCAAAAAAGGCGCCGAAGGCGCACGTGCCCGCGCGCGTGCGCGGGCACGCGCCTCTATATATAGAGGCGATCTGGAAAAAGGGGCGGAGCGGGTGGATGACGCTCAGGTGTGCGCCGCGGCGCTACTGCGCATGTGCGGGCGTCCAGCGTGTTTTAAAGCACATTATAGCTGGCTATTGAAGTGCACAGACAGAGCTAGCAACAGTATGAAGGCACACAGAGGCGGTTGATGCAGGCATCCCCTAGAAAGGCACTTTTAGTAGACACCAACTGTGATATAGCAGCAATTGTGCTAGACTATTCTCAGTAAAAGTGGTGTATTACGGCTGGAATACCTCAGCTTTAGGCTTAGGAATATGCCGTCCAGAAGCTCCGGAACTGAATCTTCCAGGAAGCGAAGGGGGTCTCATCGGGCTCTGAGGATCTTGGGCATGCTTCTGCTGCACCAGTCTCCCCTGAAGTTCGGAGGTCAGTTCACCTGCTCCTGTGTATGTAACAGAGGAGGTTTTTTTCCTCAGCTCTGGGAGGATTAGAGAGAGATTGTCAACATTGATCGCTGCCTCCCTGTCAGGGAAAGCACGCCCGATCTCCGTCTCCTCCTTCAGAGTGCCTGTTAGCAGAGCAACAGTCCCATACAGGGATCGACCTGCCTGAAGGGGATCAGGATGAGGTTGATTCTGTTATAGAGGAATCAACAGTGGGGGAACCTTTTCTCAGCATCTCAAGCTGAAAGATTATGGGTTCAGTCTTTGACTAACATGGTCCGATCAGCATTTAAAATGCACCTTGCGGAACCATCAACCACTACTGTATCCTCGATGGGGTCGCTAGAAGCCCCCAGACTGTCTGTTCTTTTCCACTTCACCCTTTACTGAAAGGGCTCATTTACCAGGATTGGGAACGTCCTGAGAAAATATTTATTCCCCCAAGAGATTTCCGGTGGTCTATCCCATGGAGGATAAGTTCATCAAAAAAATGGAAGGTCCCTACAGTGGACGCAGCCATCTCTTGTATGTATAAATCACTGACATGTCCAGTGGATAATGTCCAAATGTTCAAGAACCCAATAGATAAAAGATTGGAGTCCTTATGAAAGTCTGCTTCTTTCTACAGCAAGCTTGGTGACACAACCAGCAGTGAGGTCTGCTAAGCAGTGAAGGATCAGTTGAAACAGGTCTTGAGGGACTTGACAGATCAGCAGGCCTTGCCCTAGCTGATCTACCTAGAGCCTTAGGCTTTGCGGTTGACGCCATAAAGGATTCAGTCCATCAGGCCTCCCGCCTTACGCTGTCTATAGTACATATGCGTAGGCTTCTATGGCTCAAAAACTGGTCTGCTGAAGCTCCCTGTAAAGAATGGCTGGTTAGCGTCCCATTTCATGGTGAACGCTTATTCAGGGAAAACCTGGACAAATATATCCAGAAAATTTCCAGCGGTAAAAATACGCTCTTGCCGGTTAAAAACAGAGTTAGAGGTCCCTCTTTAAGAGGCCTGCTTCTCCAGTCCCTGGGGCATCGGCTGTGTAACAGTTCCGACGGCCTCCTCGGTCAATTCCCGGGGGTAAAAAACAGGGACAATAGCAGGGTAATGAGAAACCCTGGGTCAGGGGAGGTACAAAACCTCCCCCAAAGTTAAATTCATTGAAGGGCCCCCACTCAGTCGGGTGGGGGGAGGACTCCAGTTGTTCGCAAGAGACCTGGCGGGACACGATCAAGACAGATAGGTGCTCTCCGCAGTATGTTTGGGATACAGTTTGGAGTTAAAAGACTCTCCTCCTTCCCATTTTTGAGATCAAGCGTGCCAAGGGATCCCCGGAAGAGAGAGTCCCTCCTGTTGGCACTAGAACAACTATTGCTCCAAGGAGTAATTATGGAGGTTCCCCTGGAAGAATGAGGGTTCGGGTTTTACTCAAACCTCTTTACAGTCCCGAAGCAAACGCGGACGGGAGGCCCATATTAATTCTAAAAGGGCTATACAAATTCCTGTATATCAGGACTTTCCGATGGAGTCGATCCGATCGGTGGCCACTGCCCTACAAGGGGAGGATTGGTTAGCCGTGATCGACATCAAAGATGCTTATTTGCACATTCCCATCTTTCCAGTCCACCAAAAATTTCTACGCTTTGCAGTAGAAGGGCGCCATTTTCAGTTCAGAGCCTTACCCTTCGGTTTGGCCACAGCACCACGAGTGTTTACAAAAATTCTGGTCCTTTATTGGCCAATCTAAGAACACAAGGTGTAATGATAATGGCATATCTAGATGACTTGTTGCTGATAGACCACTCAGTGAAAAAACTAGACGTGGTCGTTCACAAGACAATCAAGTATCTGGAATCTCACGGTTGGATTATCAACCGAGACAAGTCAGCCCTAAAAACCAGTCAAAAGTCTGGAATACTTGGGGCTAAGGTTGGATTCAGGCCAGAGAAAAATATTCTTGCCTCGAGGAAAGGTGTTGTCTTTGAAAGATTTGATCCACTTTGTGGGTACAAAAAAGACAGCCGTCCATACGCCTGTGCATGAGGCTGCTGGGAAAAATGGTGGCATCATTCGAAGCAGTACCCTACGGTCAATTCCATTCAAGGAATTTGCAAGGGGCCATACTGTCAGCCTGGAACAAAAAAGTTCAGGCCCTAGACTTACAATGTCCTTGTCCCCTTCCGTTCGCAAGAGCCTCCGTTGGTGGTTGGTTCCCCAGAATCTGGAAAAAGGGAAATCCTTCAGTCCGATTTCTTGGAAGGTGGTCACTACAGATGCCAGCCTTATAGGCTGGGGAGCAGTACTGGAGCAATGGTCTCTCCAGGGCAGATGGTCGGATGCAGAAAAGGCCCTGCCCATCAATCTCTTAGAGATACGAGCAGCCCGGTATGCCCTAGTAGCATGGACATCCAAACTCCAAGGGTCCCCTGTCAGAATTCAATCAGACAATGCCACAGCAGTGGCATATATCAATCATCAGGGGGGCACTAGGAGTCGTGCAGCCCAGAGGGAAGTAAATTACATCCTGAAATGGGCAGAAAGATATGTCCCAGCCATATCTGCGGTATTCATTCCAGGAGTGGAGAATTGGAAGGCGGACTTTCTAAGTCGCCAGCAATTATGCCCAGAGGAAGGGTCCCTTCACCCCGAGGTTTTCTGGACAATATGTCAGCGGTGGGGAACATCGGATGTAGATCTTCTAGCATCCAGATTCAACGCAAAGGTGGACAGGTTTGTCTCTCGGACAAGGGATCCCCTAGCTTGCGGCTCGGATGCCCTAGTGTTCCCTTGGGATCAGTTCAAGCTGATATATGCATTCACACCGCCACAATGGTTACCTCGATTACTCCGCAGAATCAGGGTAGAAAAGAAACCAGTGATTCTGGTGGCTCCAGCGTGGCCGAAGAGCGTAGTACGCGGAGATTGTAAAATGTCAGTGGGGAGTCCTTGGACTCTCCCACGTCGTCCGGACCTGCTTTCGCAAGGACCGATATACCACCCTTCCTTACCAGCCCTAGGTTTGACGGCCTGGCTATGGAAGCCCACATTCTAAAAAAGAGAGGGCTCTCTAATCCTGTGGTATCTACCATGATCAATGCCAGGAAGCCGGTATCCAGGCAGATCTAATATAGAATCTGGAAGGCGTACATCGCGTGGTGTGAGGCCAAGAAATGGCATCCACATAAGTACGTAATAGGTAGGAGTCTGGACTTCCTACAGTGGGCTGTAGATAGGAAGCTTGCCTTGAGTACTATCAAAGGTCAGTTTTCGGCCTTGTCAATATTTTTTCAAAGGCCCTTGGCTTCGCATTCACTAGTCAAAGCCTTTATACAAGGAGTGATGCGTATTAGTCCTCCGGTTAATATTCCCATATGTCCATGGGACTTAAACCTGGTTCTGTCGGTTCTACAGAAACAACCGTTTGAACCATTGCAACACATTTCCTTGGTTCTTCTCACCAGGAAATTGATTTTTCTAGTAGCCATTTGTTCGGCTAAAAGAGTGTCGGAATTAGCAGCTATGTCCTGTAAGGAGCCATATCTGGTTATCCATAAGGATAGAGTAGTGTTACGCCCTCATCCAGCCTTTCTTCCTAAGGTGGTATCGAGGTTTCATTTGAACCAAGATGTGGTTCTTCCTTCTTTTTTCCCCAAACCTACTTCGGTAGAGGAAAAGTTATTGCATTCTTTGGATGTAGTAAGAGCAGTTAAAGCTTATCTAAAAGCCACTGCTCAGATTCGCAGAACGGATACTTTGTTTATTCTGCCGGAAGGCCCCAGAAGGGGTCAGGCAGCGTCAAAATCTACTTTAGCCAAGTGGATTCGACAGGTCATAATGCAAGCCTATGGCTTGAGAAGGAGACCGCCTCCGTTCAAAGTTAGAGCGCACTCCACGAGAGCAGTTGGAACTTCATGGGCAGTGCATCACCAGGCCTCCCTGGCTCAAATCTGTAAGGCCGCAACATGGTCTTCAGTACACACGTTTAGTAGGTTCTACCAGGTGGACGTTAGAAGTCAGGAGGATGTCGCCTTTGGGCGCAGTGTGTTGCAGGCCGCAAAAGATCCTCATGTCTGATAGCGCTCAGCTTATGTATGGTGTATCCCCCCCCCTCGTTGGGCATTGCTTTAGGACATGCCATTAGTAATGACTATGTCGCTCTGTGTCCCGTGATGTACGAGAAAGAAAATAGGATTTTTATAACAGCTTACCTGTAAAATCCTTTTCTTGGAGTACATCACGGGACACAGAGCTCCCACCCCTCTTTAGGGACACTTATTGCTTTGCTACAAAACTGAGGTGCTCCCGGATGGGAGGGGTTTATATAGGGGAGGGTACTTCCGGTTTTGGAAGTTGCCAGTGCCAGCACCTGAAGGTATCTATATAACCCATTAGTAATGACTATGTCGCTCTGTGTCCCGTGATGTACTCCAAGAAAAGGATTTTACAGGTAAGCTGTTATAAAAATCCTATTTTTATGGAGCATTATCTGGGTTATTCTGAATCTGGTTTTAGCTGTGTAGAGAGTTGTAATTTGTAGGATTTGCCTATAGTGTGTTTTGTTGCTGTCAGAAGGTGTAGCATTAATTTCAATAAAGATTTGTGCACGTGCATATTACTATAGGGCAGGGTTCTCCAAACTTTCTAAACAAAGGGCAAGTTTACTGTGCTTCAGACTTTTTAGAGGGGCCAGACTGTGGCCAGTGGGAGTAAACCATGCCCCATCATTGGTTTAATTGGGAGTAGAAATGGCACCTCATCATTGGTGTCTGTTGGAGGTATAGTGCCCCACCAGTGTCGGTGGGAGGAGTGGAATCTTTAGTGTCAGTTTTGAATGGAATAGTGCCCCAAGGGCCAGCTAGGGGCAAGCAAAGGGCCACGTCTGGCCCCATGGCTGCAGTTTGGAGACCACTGCTATAGGGTAATACTATAGGGTTTGTTGCAGAGCAGAACTGTAAATCATGTAGTACATTAGGAAGATTACTTTCCAATGTTCTTGAGCAATATATGAATAAATGTGGCTTGCTCAAGGAAAATGAAAGTGGAAGTTCAGTCAAGTCTAAACATATCTAATCTTAAACTTACTCCCATTCTTAGTTCTATACTAACAAGCCTGTTGAGGAAAGATGTCCATACTTGCCCATTTTAAGGGTGCTCTGGTCTGGGCACATGAGCGGCGCTTCAAGAGAGAGGAGAGGGCAGCGACAGCAGCCGCAACGCCTATGTGGTGACCTCACCCATGGGCTTACTATAGGGCATTCGTTGTCTGCTGTTCCTCCTCTCCCCTGAAGCTGGTCCTGGGAACTGATCACATGATCAGACCGAGCGCTCTGAGAATAGGTAAGTATAGATATCTTTCCTCTACGGCAGTGGTTCTCAACTCCTGTCCTCTGGACCCAGTAACAGGCCAGGTTTGCAAGATAACTGAAATACATCACAGGTGATATCACTTGCTGCTCAGTGATTGCAGTATTTTAGTCTGCATCTCTCCAAGGTAATACTTGAAATCTGGCCTGTTAGTGGGTCCTGAGGACCAGAGTTGAGAACCACTGCTCTACGGGCTAGTTAGTATAGGACTTGGAATGGGGGTGGGAGCATGTTTAAGATTAGATAACGCATTTCTGGAATGTTTAGGTAGCAGTATCCCCCCTCACTGACCCCTCCCCTCCATACTTACTTGAGCCCTCACTCGATCCAGCGCTTTGCCTATCTGTAGCGGCTGTCCCCACTCTCACTTTACGAATTTTGTTTTACTCAGTACAGTTTTTGGATGAAAATAGAATACATTACATCACTTCAGAATTTTTATTCTGTTGTACGAGAATTTTCGTAACTTTAGTAACCACTTCATTATTGATATGGAGACTAGCATGCGAAAAAAAACGGACGATCATTCGTCCGATATTCTCATTGTGTGTACCGGGCTTAAGACTTTGGAGTAAAATTCAGTGTGGTGATGAGTAGAGGAGAAATGGTTGACTTGTTTTTAAATCTACTGCGCCTATATCCTGCCTGTGCTCTGCAGGGTATAAAACACAGAAACTCGTGGTCCCATAAAATAGCAGTTATCTTTTAGATTATATTTTATAGGGTTGTGTGGGAGTGCTTTTTGTGACTTTGTCAATCTACTATTAATATCTAAGGAGTCAAACTTACGGTACAATAAAAAAACCTTTTTAAAATATATTTAAGTGATTTTAAAGTCTTGTTTTTTTCCCCCCTATCATTATATATAACAAACATGTTAGGGCTCTTTCACTCGGACGTGTCCGTGTACGGTCTCCGCTTTGCTTAGCAGGGATCGCACTGTGCAGGGTTCGACCTGTCAGAGCTCCGCTCTCCCCTATGGAGGATCGAATGAAGACGGACCATAGAGTCCATTTTCATCCAATCCGATCCGCCAGACGGATGGAAAATAGGGTTTCTATCCAATGACATCCGTCGCTCCATAGACCTGCATGGAGCGTCCGTTCAGGTCCACCTAAAAAACTGACAGGTGGACCTGAACGGTCCGCCCGTCTGAAAGGGGCCTTATATTTATCTGCTTTGTGTAGTGGTTTTGCACAGAACAGCTTGAATCCTCCTCTTTCAGGTCCCTGGATGGAGCTCCTGGCACCTCCCTCCTGTTGAGTGCCCCCACAGCAAGCAGCTTGCTATGTGGGCAGCCGAGCTGAAACTCCGTGTATCCATTCAGACTCGGAGCTTCAGTTTGTCCCCGCCCCCTCTCTCTCCTGATTGGCTCCCACTGCTGTCAAACACATTTAGCTAATGTCGCCGCTGCTGTCTAGGCCAATCAGGAGGGAGAGTCCTGGATGGCTGAGGCTCTTGTGCCACATCACTGGATAGAGATGGGGCTCGGGTAAGTATTAGAGGGGCTGCTGCACACAGAAAGCTTTTTATCTTAAGGCATTCTATAAAAAATCCTTTGCCTTTACAATCACTTTAAGTCCTCATTTAGCCCAGTGCGACTTGTCGTGATTTGACAGGTCAAATTGCATGACAAGTCGCACCCCATTGTCGGCAAAGGAACTGTTCAAATCGGTGCGACGCCATATTTTGCGGTGCTTCACCCATTTAAAAAAGTAGTTCCTGCACTACTTTTGGCGATTTCGGGTGCGACTTGCATAGACCTCTGTGCATGAAGTCAGACAGATGTCAGCCAAGTTGCACCTGAAGTCGCAGTGACATGCAGGTTTGAAACTGCGATTTCAAGTGAAGTTGCACGATTTCAAACTTGCATGCAGTGTGAACCCGGGCTAAATATTTTTTCAAATAAAAAATTTGAATTGTGTTGCTTTTTGATTCACTGGTTTCTGAAAAAAATCTACTCCTGTAGTTATTCTGTATACTCTGCTACAATTGTTGCATTTACAATCATTTGTCTCTTTTTTTGGTTTTTAACTTGCAGGGAAAACGACATTAGCAGACTGTCTCATATCTTGCAATGGGATCATCTCCAACAGATTAGCTGGAAAGGTACATTGTTTTTCCGAGATTTTGTGTGCATTATATAAGCTATGGTGTATTCAGATGACTGTTGTCCATTGCCTATTTCATGCTGTATTTATTGAATTGCAGTTGCGTTATTTGGACAGTCGTGAAGATGAGCAGATACGAGGAATCACCATGAAATCCAGTGCCATCTCCTTGCAGTACAACTTTGGTAAATAAATAGACAATGCCAACTCGTTTCTTTTATGTTGAAATAATATCCAGGGACACCAAGTGACTTTAGAAAAAAAAAACTATTACCGTGTGCCTTTTTTGCTAATTTGGGAGGAGACCAATGTAACCTATCAGTGTGTTTTATTTTGTGAAAGGAACCCCTCTCAACCCTAATGCTGGCCATACACTATACGAAAAATCGGCCGAAATTCGGTCATTTAGACCGTTCGTTTTTCGGCCAGTTAATGGGCTTAAAAACGATAATTGTTGGGATGTTTTTGAACCGAAAAAACGAAGGACAAGTTTGGAAATTTTCTGCCGCACAAACGATAAATTGAAAGGTTAATGTGTTTCCCGTCAGAACTGTCTGCACTAGGTATATGTAAAAAAAAATGAACAAAGAATGGATTCATTTATGTCCACTGAACGATTTATCAGTCATTACATGATAACACTATCGTTTGCGCTTACGGCCGAATGTTTGTTTTTTTCGAAAATGGGTTCAGCCGATTTTTCGTCTAGTGTATGGCCAGCATAACTCGTAGCAGACAGATTAGGATATGATCACTGGGCCAAGAGCTGCAAGGTAGCCGTGCTAACCACTTTTAGGCCTCATGCACACTGGAAGTTTTTTGACGTTTTTACAGCAGCTGTTTTTGGCAGTAGATGTTTTTTTCTAAACTCTCCATCAAGTTATCCTATGTGTCCATGCACACATAGGCTGTTATCAGCAGTTTTGAGCAGTAAAAAAACCCCAAACCTGGTGGGTTCTGAGGGACGTTTTTCAGCTGTAAAAACGCTCTAACGCTGATAAACGTCGATTAAATGCAGATAAACGCTCAAAATCTCACCAGCGGTTTTTAACGTTTTTGATCAATTAAAAAATAAAATAAAAAAATTCTTAAAAAAAGAAAAACGCGGATAAGCGCTATTGCAAAAACTTTGAAAATTTGAAAAACTCACTGCCAAGCTACTGGCGTTTTTATAACGTTATTTTACCGTCCAGTGTGCATGAGGCCTTAGTGCTCACTGGAGTGCCTGGCTGGGGAGGGGGCGGGTGCAGCTGGCTCCGGCACAGCTGTCAATCAGCCAGCCAAGTGGATCTCAACCATATTGTCTGGATCTGCTCTGCCTCGTTAGATGATAGCAGGCAATAGCCCACTATCAGCTGCCTCTGGGTCACAGGAGAACAAAAGTGTATAATTGTGATTAAGGCTGAGCTTCGGCGTGTTCGCATTGTACACGTGCAGAGCCCGCCAGGAAGTTGGCACCGCGCTGCGCTAATGACAGGCAGGGAGACATTTCCCGATCTCTGCAGCCGAGCATCGGGACAATGTCTCCCTGGCTGTGATTAGCGCAGCGTGGTGCCGACTTCCTGGCGGGCTCTGCACGTGTACAATGCGAACATGCCAGAGCTCATCCTTAATTGTGATGCACAAGAGAAGTATGGGCAAAAAGATTTGGCCATGCTTCTCTTTTAAAGTGTGCCTGAAACATGAAATATGTTGCAGCTTACCAAGCTGTAGATGTGGTGGCTGCGTTCATTTTTCTTTTTACTTTTAAGCTTTTTTAGGCCTTTATTTTCACCTGGTGATGAGGCCAATATGTCTATTATTTTTCAACTTTCTTAAACAAAAAAAGTTTCCAGCAGGAGTGGTAGTAAGAGGGCGGAGACACAAACCTTTTGCCACTGAAAGGTGCTTACAATGGTCAGCTTTTATGAATTTATGTAAAACATTTATCCTAAGGCTACTTTCACACCGGGGCAGGGGGGAGTTTGCGGTAAAGTGCAGCTAATTTTAGCAGAGCTTTACCACTGTTAAAGCGGCGCATTTCGGCCACTAGCTGGGTGCTTTTAACCCCCACTAACGGACGAATAAAGGGTTAAAAGCGTCGCTTTGCAGGCGCTTTGGCAGCAGTGCCCATTGATTCCAATGGCGGAGGCGTTGGAGGAGTGGTGTATACACTGCTCCCGCCTCGCCCGAAAGTTGCTGCTTGCAGGACTTTTTCTAATGTCCTGCAAGCGCACCGCTCCAGTGTAAAAGCCCTCAGGCTTTCACACTGGGGCTGCAGGGGAGGCGTTTTTCAGGCGATTTACAGGCGCTATTTTTAGCCCAAAAGCACCTGAAAAACGCCCCAGTGTGAAAGGGGTCTAAAGGAAAAACTGTGGTTGTAACTGCTTAAAAGTGTTAGTTGGAGTTTTGCTTTAAAGAGGAGTTTCACCCAAAAGTGGAACTTCCGCTCATCGGATTCCTCTTTGACAGGTATACTTTCCCACTTCCGAGAGTCCGGGCCGTGGCCCATGACATCACCGCAGGGCTCCCTCCTCCTCCCTCCCCCAGCCGCCGGGCCAGTAGGAGAGGGGAGTGGGCCTCGCGCATGCGCAGTAGGATTCCCGGCGTGAAGCCGAAAGGCTACACTGCTGGGTACCTTACCCGCAATGGCCCTAGCAGCTGATGGAAACATCAGCTGCGGGTGCCGACATTGCTGGACTCCAGGACAGGTAAGTGTCCATTTATTAAAAGCCAGCAGCTTCAGTATGTGTAGCTGCTGTTTTTTTTGTTTTTTTTTTTCACTTTTATATCTAGTTTTCCAGCTAACACTACCCTCTCCACATGCTGTTGCTATCCAAAGTTGGACACATTGCTCCTCCATAGATACAGTGGAGGACTGAAAATAGCCACCCCAAGACAGGAGATTTGTTACTGGTCAGATCACCAGGTGAATATAAAGGAAAAGCCCCCCAAAAAAAAAGAGGAGGAAAACCAATGTAAAAATAATTTATAAGACGCAATATATAAATTTTTAGTTTTTTGAGCATCCATCCGGGTTCCACTTTTAATTTTTCCTTTACAACCTATAACTTATTCTTCCAGACAAGTGAGTTCCCTTTTTACATTTTTTCAGGGGATGAAGAATATCTTATAAACCTCATAGATTCTCCTGGACATGTTGATTTCTCATCAGAGGTTTCCACTGCTGTGCGTCTTTGTGATGGTGCAATTATCGTGCTGGATGCAGTGGAAGGTGTGTGCCCACAGGTAAGCACAGCACGTTTGACTGTAAGATTTGGATATACATAATAATGCCTTGAAAATGTATTCATACCCCTTGAAATTTTGTCATGTTACAACCAAAAACCTAAATGTTTTTTTGGGGGATTTTATGTGATAGACCAACACTAAGTGGCACATAATTGTGAAGTGGAAGGAAAATGATAAATGGTTTTCAACATTTTTGACAAATTAATATCTGAGGCATGCATTTGTATTCAGCCCCCTTTACTCTGATACCCCTAACTAAAATCTAGTGGAACCAATTGCCTTTAGAACTCGCCTAAATAGTAAATAGAGTCCACCTGCATTTAATTTATTCTCAGTATAAATACAGCTGTTCTGTGAAGCCCTCAGAGGTTTGTTAGAGAACCTTAGTGAACAAACGGCATCATGAAGGCCAAAGAACACACCAGACAGGTCAGGGATAAAGTTGTGAAGAAGTTTAAAGAAGGATTGGTTATAAAAGAATATCCCAAGCTTTGGACATCTCATGGAGCACTGTTCGATCCATCATCCGAAAATGGAAAGAGTATGGCACAACTGCAAACCTACCAAGACATGGCCGTCCACCTAAACTGACAGGCCGGGCAAAGAGATCATTAATCAGAGAAGCAGCCAAGAGGCCCATGGTAACTCTGGAGGAGCTGCAGAGATCCACAGCTCAGGTGGGAGAATCTGTCCACAGGACAACTATTAGTAGTACACTCCACAAATATGGCCTTTATGGAAGAGTGGCAAGAAGAAAGCCATTGTTGAAAAATGTCTTGCTAAAAAGGAGACCAGAGCTGCCCTAGATTAGATGGAGTTTTCAGCCTTAACTTACCTGATCTCATGGGTCTGAAAGTGGGGGGGGGGGGGGGACATATGAATGGGCAACCAGGGCAGACATCCACCTTGGCAGGGCAAGGACTACCGAGGAAGATTCGATAGATACACTTTATTGTCATTGCAAAGCAGTTTACAATGAATTTTTTTTTTAAACTCATCACATTGTAAAACAGAAAAACAATGCAAACGAACATACTGCTCATACAGTCATCTTACATAAATACAATAAAAATTATATCAAATATCGTCAAAAACATTTCAACCTTGGAGGAAAAGAACAGTAGACAGGCTGGGGTACATCTCCTAAAACAAGACTGGCACAGACATTAGAACAGGAAATGTTGAGTCCCAAAGGCCCCCAAGAAAGCAGAGGTAGGTCTAATCTGTACCCTGATACAGGGAGGTAGAGGGTGAGGTGTGATGGGATCAATTCATAAGCATGAAATAGCACTCTGCACTTGAAGTAAAAATGACCCAAGAGCTTGCAAGGATTAGTAAAACACCCCCCTTAGAAAAGTGGGGAAGAACATTCATTATGAAGGCTTCACTGATGGTGAATTCTGGTTCTCCTGGTGGCTGGAGGAAAAGGAAGAGACTTGGCCAAACTGTCTTTAGACTTCTTACACCAAGAGACATGTGCTCCAATGATATGCACCACATACATACGAGTGGTCTGTTTTAAATCTAGGGTAATGGCAGAAAACTGTAATTTTTCCAAGATAATCTCATCAGGGAGAGACTTAGGGGAACCCAGATCAGAGTTGGAGATGGTCATTGCAACCTGTTGCTAGCTGATTAGACATGGACTTTGCAGGGGAAGACACAGGATTGCACTTGGAGCCTCTGTGGTCAGCTGCGGTAAAAAACCTGGATGAATTTGATCACAAGGTACAACGGAATGAAGTATAGGTCCCGGATGGGATTGGGCCTCACTTGGTGGCGCTAAGGGGGACTCCGATAAGGTGGATTGTATAATCATTGAGTAACCAGGTTGCAGATTGCAAAAGTTGGTACCATCGGAAGGCACAGAACCAAACTGTTAGGAATGTGTGAGCTGGGGTCACTCATTGCAGTGGGATTGCCACTTTGTCTCTATATACAGACATGTTGTGACTGGCAGTGATTCAACTAGACTTGGGGTACAAACCAAGGCCTAAGGTACTCGCAAACCCAGACAGTTGGTGAGAGTCGGATGGCTGGAGGTGATCATAGTTATTGTGGACGAGCAGTATAAGCCAACCAAGGATCTGGAGTTCCTTGTGGCTCTTTGCAAAGCAGAAGCAGACATGGGGAGATGTTTCCTTGATGTTAAGTGCCATGCCACTTTTCACCCAGCAGAAGTCAGCACCCTCGGTGTTAACCCTTTGGTGGTGAAATAATGGAAAGTGAAAATTCAAATGCACTTAGCGGTACAAACAGCTCCAAGTCCTCAGCCCGATCAGCCTACTCGCAGAGCAAGTCTTCAGAAACGGGGCAAGCCCAGAGGCAATGCCAATGGCTCTCGACCTGGAAAGAGCTCCACGGCTAACTTGTTAGTGTTACCAGTATGGGGTCAAGAAAGTGGCTAATGCAGAACCCAGTGCCTGGAGGTCACTTCTAAGCTAGATCTGCCACATCCAGTACCTAGGCTGCTCCACATAGCTTCAAATGTAGAGACCATCTATAGTAGCAAAGAATCTTGATTAAAGAAAAAAATTAAGAAGAAATGCCACCAAAATGACTAGATGGTTTCCAACAGAGTTGAAGAAAAGATTTCCATCCTCCCTAAGACACTAGCAACAAAAAACTGAGGCATGCTGGTAGTGGGAGGGGTAAAGCTGGGCTGGCCTTATTTATATTTATATTTATATATATATATATATATATATATATATATATATAAATATAAATATAAATATATAATTATTTAATTTTTTTACTAGTGACCAGTCCTCCTGTAGGCAGCATTAGAACCCAATCAGTAGGTGATTTTCTGTGTCAATAGGGGAGAAAAAAATTAAGTAAATGCATATTTAAGCAAATAATATGAGGCAAGTATTGCTCTATTGTCTATAATAATTTAGTTCTTATGCATTTTGTGTGCAGTTTCACCTATATTTCACTGCACCAAAATTATAGGAATCAATTTATAAAAAAAATTACTGGATGAATGTCTCAAGCAATTCCTCCAGCTATCGCAAATAATCACCCCAATTGGCCTATGACATCTGAAGTTTATTTCTGGGAAAATACTGCATTATAGCCAATCATAGGAACTGGGACTGTAATGTGGTATTATGCTGCAAATTAATTTCTGTGTTTTTTCTGTAGACCCAGGCCGTATTACGACAAGCCTGGTTGGAGAATATACAGCCTGTTTTGGTAATCAATAAAATTGATAGACTGATAGTGGAACTGAAAATGTCATCCCTAGAAGCATATACCCATCTTCAAAAAATACTGGAGCAGGTAAGCACTGCATTCATAGGAGGTGTGTACATCCATTCAATGTACCACTTGCTGACAAAATTATCTCTAACCAGCCTCCTTTATTTTTCAGGTAAATGCCGTGACGGGAGGCCTGTTCACCTCCAGGGTCCTGGAAGAGAGAGCTGAAAAAGACATTTCCACAGAGACAACGGAAGGGGATCAGGTGTATGACTGGAGTGCAGGCTTGGAAAACTCAGACGACTCCCACCTCTATTTCTCCCCAGACCAGGGCAATGTGGTGTTTGCCAGTGCCATTGATGGATGGGGGTTTACGTAAGCTCCTATTCCTCTATTGTAACTTTTTATAACTTTTTCCCCTTACAGCATTTCTCTGGATTTTTTTTTATTTTTTTGCTAGAACAATCACTTAGAACCCCCAAACATTGTATATTTTTTTAAGCAGAGACCCAAGAGAATAGAATGGTGGGTGTTGCTGTTTTTTTATGTCACGTAGTATTTTTAGGAAAAATGCTCTTTAATGAATTTCAGTGCATACTAACACAATATAATACCAAATTTTGTTACGCCGAAAAAACAGAGGAAGGCGCAAGCACCTAGTGCATTACCAATTTTTTTTTTGATGCGAGTGGAAACTGCTAAAATACTGTAGATACTCACGAAGGTGCAACTTGTAAAAGACAATGAACTACGAGATGCCCGTAGTCCTATTCAACTGTGGAAGACCCCTTAGCGGTGAAAGTGATTTCTCTTTGTCGTACTGATGTTACGCTGAGTAAATAGATACCAGACATGTCGTGGTTTAAAATTGCGCAAGCTTATGAAATGGTGACGATCTACGGTACATTAAATTATCCATAGGCGACGCTTTAAAAGCCTTTACAGGTTATCACCTGTAGATCTGGTGCTAAAATTATTTCTCTCACTCTAACATTCATGGTGTTATCGTGTGTGATCACGGTTTACAATATTCGTTTACATATTCTCAAAAAGGTTGGGACAGGGCATCAAAAATCTGGCAAAGTATGTAGTAATAACAAGGAAGAACATTTTGCAACTAATTAGGTTAATTGACAACAGGTCAGTAACCTGATCTGGTGGAAAAAGAGCATCTTAGAGAGTCAAAGATGGAACAGGTTCACCGATCTATGAAAAGCTGCATCTAAAAATTGTCGAACAATTTCAAAATAATGTTCCTCAATGTAAAATTGCAAAGACATTAAGCAGATCATAATCTTCAGTACTTAATATAATCAAAGATTTAGAGAATCTGGAGAAATCTCTGTGCGCAAGGGAGAAGGAAAAAATGCAATATTGGATACCCGTGATCTTTTGGGCCCACAGACAAAAACAGGCCTGATTCTGTGATGGACATCACTGCATTGGCTCAGGAATTACTTCCAAAAATCACTGTAAAGCTGTAGGCCAGGGATATGCAATTAGCAGACCTCCAGCTGTTGCAAAACTACAAGTCCCATCATGCCTCTGCCTCTGGGTGTCATGCTTGTGGCTGTCAGAGCCTTGCTATGCCTCATGGGACTTGTAGTTCTGCAACAGCTGGAGGTCCACTAATTGCATATCCCTGCTCTAGGCAAAGAAGGTGATATATCTGAACATGATCTAGAAATGCTGCTGTCTTCTCTGGGCCAAAGCTCATTAAAATGGTGTTATTATCCTGTTTCCTGAATTCTCAAAAGCAAGCAAATATCTCCCTTTAATCCATTTTGCAAAAGTATGCTTTTTCTATTGGGGTAAGCTTAAGGTTTATCTTTTTATATAATAAATCTATTGCTTCTAGTTATTTATGGGGTTAAATTAAATTGCTTAATAAGTATTATAAAGATTTTTGAAGTTGCGTCTATAATCTAGCTCTGTATTGAAAATGTGAATATCGGTCACTAGATGGAGCTGTGGTTATGCGCTCTCCATTGTCAGTTCATTGTGAGTTCATTTTAGGTGATTATTTTTGCAATGCTGTTAAAGCGTTCTTTCAGATCTTGAGTAACACATACATCTCATCAGGTTTATAGACGGTGTACATCTTTTTAATTATGTTCTTTTCCACAGTCATATATATTTCTTTTTCATATTTCTTTATAATGAAAAATGCATGCAGTATTTGCTGTCAAAATGGGAATTTTAGGCTTTGCTAATAATAGAAATGTTAAGACTAATTCTCAGAGATTTCATTTTGTTTAAAGAAGTACTCCATTTTGATCTTGTAATCTAAACTATTAATTAACCCGCTTAGTACTGCGTTTCTGGAGCTGGAAATGCTCTTGCTTGAGGATTAAACTCGAAATTTCCTAAACCAAATTATTTGTTGTTTGTGTCCCCCACCCTCACCAATTCTTTCTCATGACAGCTGGTTGAAACGCGGGAAGGGTTTTTTAATCCATGGGAGCACATGGTGGTGTGCGGATGATGTACAACGTATCTGAATGGCTTCTTATAAAATTATTTCCTTCACATATGACAGCATTCCTGAGAAAAGATTTATCCCCCCCCCCCCATAGGGATGTTGCTAGGATTGTAAAAGCCTGTAAGTGCCCTTGGAAACAACGAAGAGCTGCAATTGGCACCATGTTCCATTGCAAACAGCGGGCATAGTTCAAAAGGGCATGGTTAAAGTGGCTGTAAACCAACCAAAAAAAAAAACCTGTAAGACAAAGGCATAGCATACTAGCTCATTATGAAATACTTGCCTTAGATCAAAGCCCCAGCAGCAGTCCTGGCACACTGCTCTGGCCGGCAACATGTCTACCAGAGTTATTTCCGGGTATCTTGGGCTCCGGCACTGTGATTGGCCAGAGCCGCAATGACGCGGGTAACGTCACATCAGCTGGAGAAACAGCACGCTCGGTCTGTTTCTTCAGTGCGCATGTGCCATTGACGTTGGCACATGCTGATACAGTGGATATCTCCTAAACCGTGCAGGTTTAGGGGATATCCGGGGTAGCTACAGGTAAGCCTTATTTTAGGCTTACCTGTAGTCAAAAGTGGTCTGTAAGGGTTTACAACCACTTTAAATAGAGCCTTGGCCTACTGATTGTATGCATTGTACATACATGCTGTAGTCCATGCACCCACAAAATACTCTTTAATGTGCAACAAGCAAGATTCTCAAAGATGCTTAAACCTCATAACAAAAGATCATTAAATATGAACTCTTTTATTATGCTTGCTTTCTGCATACACAGTGTAGACATATACCCAACTTGAATAAAATAGTTGTTTTTGAGACGATGAACACTTTGGCCAGGTGTATGTAATGTATAACACAACTACAACAACAAGGCCAATATCATGTACAACATATACAGTATACTATACGGTACAGTTGTAAAGAGTATGTAAGGTAAAACAGAGTTCATGAAGTGCAGTGATAGGAGTATGTAACATGCAGAGTGCAGTGCTTATGAGTTTGTACTGTATAACATATTTTGTAGACTGCAATAGTCAAGATTATGAAACATACAACATAAAGTATGGGATTCAGGGTTCATGATTACATAACCTACAGCATAGTGTATAGAGTGTAGTGTACTACCCACACTCCGATGACATCAGTGTTCACACAACCTTATTGTTCCAAGTCCACCCAGTCTGAGCCTCACTTCCTTGTGATCTTGTTCTGGAACAGTAAGATTGTGTGAAGGTCGATGTCATTGGAGTGCAGTTGGCTTGTTTTGTTTATTTGACTTGGGAAGTGCTGACGAACTCTATTGTCCAGTACCTGTAGCCACAGAAACAGACAGACCTCCACTGACTTCAAATGTGTGGGGCAGTTTTTCTCTCATTGATCTCCAGTGTATGGCGCAGTATTCTTCCCACTAACCCCAGTGTATGGGGCAGCCTTCCTCTTGCTGACCTCCAATATGTGGGGCAGTGTTCCTCCCACTGACCTCCTCCAATGAATGAGGCAGTCTTCCTCCTGAAGACTTGCAATGTATGAAACATCCAATATTTGGAAGACTTTCTCATACATTGAGGTGGGCTGGAGGAAGACTGCGTCAAGCATTGGTGATCGGCGAAAAGAAAAGTGTCTCTTTCTCTTGTGATTGGTAACAAAAAGGACTGTCCCTTGCACTGGCGGTTAGCAGAAGGAAGATTGCCCCCTTGCACCAGTGGTTGGCAGGAGGAAGAGTGAGACTGCCCATTGCACTGGTGGTTGGCAGGAGGAAGATTGCCTCTTGCAATGGAGATCGGCAGGAGAAAGAATGTACCTTGCTCTGGTGGTTGGCAGGAGGGGTGGTCGGCTGGAGAAAGGCTGACCCTTGTGGATGGTCAGTGAAGACTGGTCAGTGCAATGGGTATCGGTGAATAAATATCCAAAAAAATAAATAAAAAAATGTCTTCCTCAGTTTAGGGCCGATATGTATTCTTTACATATTTTTGGTAAAAAGTAATGGCGGTGATCTGCGATTTTTAGTGGGACTGCAACATTGTGGCGGACAGATCGGACACTTTTGACACTTTTTTGGAACCATTGACATTTTTTACAGCGATCAGAACTAAAAATAGCCACTGATTACAGTATAAATGTCATTGGCAGAGAAGTGGTTGACACTAGAGGGCGATCAAGGGGTTAAATGTGTGTGCTAGGGAGTGTTTCTAACTGTGGGGGGATGGGACTGCCTGGAGGAGAAGACAGATCGCTGTTCATAATCAGTATGAACAGCAGATCTGTCTCCTCTCTCCTAACAGAACGGAGATCTGTCTGTTTACATTGACAAATGTCAGTTCTGTCTCTCTCAGGAGCGATCGCGGATGCCCGGCGGACATCGCAGCCACCGGGCACGTGCATCGGCTCCGTTGTCGCGCCTCTAGTGGCGTGCCCCCAGCTACGGCAATTCGCCCAGGGGAGCCAACCTGCCGCAGGATAACTGCAGGTGGCTGGTCCTTAACTGGTTAAATTGTGACAGCGAGGAGGGGGAGAAGATCCCCCGCTTGCTATCACAATGGGGAATCGGGAGGGGGAGCAGTGCTACAGTAATATGTTACACCCTGTATATGGGTGTAACATGTTAGAAAAGGTGAACTTATCCTTTAGACTCGGTTTACGTATATGTGAATTGCGTTTTGAACTGCATCTGATTCGCATGATGCGAACCGAACCGGCTTTCTATAGAGCCAGTTCACATATGTCCGGGCCGACCGCAGTCTGTTTTTAAAAAGAGTCCTGTACGTTTTGCAGTATGGTTCAGGTGCAAATTCAAGTGTCCTACACTGTAAAAATTGCCACCTGGATCGAACCTGAACTGGTGATTGAAACTCACTTTCAACACAAAGAAACAATCCCCAGACCTATGTGAACCGAGCCTTAAAGTGGAGTTCCACCCAAAAAATGTACTTTAAAGCAGGGCTTGACAAATTTGTTTGGAATCTAGGAGCCAGCTAAAAAAGTTAGGAGCCAGGAACGCGCACCGTACCGCCGAGCTTGCGCGCAGAAGCGAACGCATACATGAGTAGCGCCCGCATATGAAAGCGGTGTTAAAACCACACATGAGGTATCGCCGCGATTGGTAGATCGAGAGCAATAATTCTAGCCCTAGACCTCCTCTGTAACTCAAAACATGCAACCTGTAGAATTTTTTTAAACGTCGCCTATGGAGATTTAAAGGGTAAAAGTTTGTCGCCATTCCACGAGCGGATGCAATTTTTAAGCGTGACATGTTGGGTATCAATTTACTCAGCGTAACATTATCTTTCACAATATAAAAAAAAAAAAAATTGGGCTAACTTTACTGTTGTCTTATTTTATAATTAAAAAAAAAAAGTGTATTTTTTTCCCCAAAAAGTGCGCTTGTAAGACCGCTGCGCAAATACGGTGTGACAAAGTATTGCAATGACTGCCATTTTATTCTCTAGGGTGTTAGAATAAAAAATATATATAATGTTTGGGGGTTGTAATTAGAGGGAAGGAGATGGGGCAGTGGAAACAGACAGGGGAAGCTCCATTAGCATTGCTGGTTGTATGTCATACCAACGGCCACCACAAGATGGCGCCTGATCACAGAAGGAAGCATAGGCCTACAGAGAAGCATAGGCCTGCAGAAGGCCACAAAGCCGCGGCCTCGATTACCGGCCAGCCTGACGCGATCGCGATGGCGCGGGGGGGGGGGGGGGGGTTTCACGGAGACACAGGATACCCCAGCTGTGCTGCCCCAGGCGCCAGGTCGTTAATTCTAGTCGCAATGGCGACCTGTCGCCCGGGGATTGTCGAGCCCTGCTTTAAAGAAATCAACAGCATTATCCATCAGCATCAACATTTTGAAATTATTATTATTTCTTTATTTTTTTTACCCCCTCCTTCAGCGCTGTTGCTATGGAGTCCCTTGTATTCTGCTACTTCCTTTGCGTGGCGCTTGACGTTATTTGCCTCAGCGCCTGTGCTCGCTAGTGCTCCTGGGAGATGTGTGTCATCCTTTCCCAGGAGTCAGTGGGCAGCACCGAGGGCTAGGTTGCCATAACAACGGGGCGGGCACTTCCGACGCCGCTGGTTGTGATGGCAACCAGAGAAGTTTTCCACCACTGCGATGCGTGCATAATGCGCATGTGCAAGATCGGGAGTTGCATGCTGGTTATTCAGCAGCACCATATCCCGGATGATCATCCTTGTGGGCTTCCCCTGCCCACAAGCAAGATGGGAACGCACTAGAAGAAGAAATATAAGGTTCGTTTTTATATAAAATGCAAACTATAGCAGCGTAATATAGAAGAGTAATGTGTGTCGCATTATAATAGTATGCTTATAATAGATGGATTAAAAAAAAAAAAAATGCTTGATATCGTTGGTACTCCGCTTTAAGGAGCAGTCTCTGTTGGCAAAGTAACCCAGAGGTAATGAATGGCCAGTTTGGAGCAAAGCAGTCAGAAGTTTATGACAACTTTTATAATTTTTTTTTTTTTTCCCGTAATTCATAAAAATATATTGTGTGAGGGACTGGGCTAGGGCTGTTTTTACATTTGCGTCTCATGAAGAGAAATGTACCAACTACAGAGCCTCCAAAGCTTTTCATTTTTTTTTTTTATTATTACTATTCGTTCAGTGTGTGTGTGTGTGTGTGTGTGTGTATTAGGGTATTTCATTTTCTAAGGCAAAAAATAAACTGTAAAATTTTTGCAGACTTTGCTTACGGCCGAGTCTCAGTGATGTAAAAGATATATATGCTAAATTTCAAGAAGATTGGATAATATTTAAAGGTTGCACACTGATCTGTTTTGTAAAAGTAGGCAAAAAATAAGATTTTTCAATGTTAATTACTTTTATTGGGAAAACTAGAAATCACAAACTTAAAATTCTATTAAAACTATACACTAAGATTAATAGGTAATATAGGCAAAACGTGTTATATTAATCAACTTTGAACGATGCAATCCCTTGTTTTGTTCGCTTGGTGATGACTTTTCTGTGATGCTCGACTACCCGCAACAAGAATTGTTTTTGTTGTTCATCCCTGACCGATTCGCTTTTTTATCAGAGCAATTCCTCTTTCTGCGGTATCATTGACAACCTTAAGAGCGTTCACATTGCTTCTTAGAGAATCACTGCAGTATTCTGTCACGTCGTGGATCCCAAACAATTCAAAGAACGTCTTTGTTTTATTAGTAACGAAATGGCTCAGGTCTTTTCCTTCAAAAACCATGTTTTTACCCTCTAATCGTTTCACTTCCTTTTTCTGGATGTCAGGACCACTTGATGGTATGCCACAACAATCAAACACTCCTTTTCAATATTAGTTCATGGATGTGATGACGACAAGCCAACCACAACAATGTTCGTCCGATTTCCCTTTCAGTTCTGGTACATGCCCCTTGGATCAGTCTTAGATGCTGTATTATCAAAAGATATACCGATTATATTGTCACGTAGCCCAAATCGGTCCACTTCCTGAATAACTACTTCAGCCATCTGCTCACCAGTGCCTTTCAGGGCAACAGGTACGCCAAGCAAATGCTCACAATCTTTGCCAGTCACTAGAACTGCAACTCTATCTTCCAAAGTTTTGACTTTCCCATGGGCAACTGAGGGCAACAGTTTACTATCCCAATGCACGACCAAATGAGGAGGATTTTCAAAGAGTGACTCTTCGATTTTCTTTGCCATTTTACTTCTATTGATGGCCCGAGCTCGGTAAACGGTAACTTGAGATATGGAAATTTTTTAAACATCGTGGCCAAGGCTGTTTGCAGTTGCTATAAATGAAGTACTTGCTTGTCGAATAGATAGCTGTTCTCGATCCCAAGTAAATGTGAGAGTCTGATCAAGAGGTTTTAATCTAGGACTTGAACGTAATTTTTTGCTGGACGTGAAAACTCAGCCTCTTCGTCACTAGGTGCTTGTGATGATGGAGATGAGTCTTCAGTATAACTGTCTGCTTGATTTCAGCGATAGCTTTGTAATGTTTATTCTTATATGAATCTTTTTTCAATGTTAGAAATTTCACTAGTTTGTGATAAAAGTGATCAATGTGTGCAACCCCTAAATGTTATCCACTCTTCTTGAAATTTGGCATTTATATCTTTTACATCACTGAGACTCAGGGCGTAAGCAAAGTCATATGAAAATCACATCTTTGGAAAAAATGAAACACCCTAGTGTGTATATATGCATCACTATTGCAGGTTCTTATTTTATTTCAAACTCTCCCATCACAGAAATATGCGCATGAATGGAAGAAATTAGGCTTTATTTTTACGATTATATGGGCTCCCAAAATTACAACTAAAGGACTACAGGCGCTAGTTCAGCAGCATTTCTAGAAACATTCTAGTCAAATCATTTTAGTAGGAGGTCAATGATAATTCAATTATTTTTTTTTTTTATGGTAAAAGTAAAATAATTTGCCACCTCCTCCTTTGCCTTTCTGGACATCTCCAAAACACAATCAATAGTTGGTTGGCTCAAAGCTCAGCAGTGCAATCAGTAAAGTTGCAGTCTACATGGTGTTTCGTTTTTTTTTTTTTCCCCTGGAAAATTAGGGAGCATTTAGATCAGGGTTTCTCAACTCCAGTCCTCAAGGCGCCCCAACAGTTCATGTTTTCAGGCTTTCCATTATTTTGCACAGGGGATGTAATCAGTTTCACTGCCTTAGTAATTACCACAGCTTTTTCATCTGAGGGAAATCCTGAAAACATGACCTGTTGGTGCGCCTTGAGGACTGGAGTTGAGAAACACTGATTTAGATTGATGTAGAATTGGACTATTTTTGTTGTTCAGACTTCCACTTTTGTGGTCCCTGTGAGCTCCCTACTAATCCGCTTTCTTGAGCTGAGAAGAAATATAGCACATCAGAGGTTTTCAAAGGCTAGGGCTGTTTTTACATTTGCGTCTCAATGAGAGAAATTTACCAACTACAGAGCCTCTAGAGCTAGGGCCAATCAACAGAAACAACTCTACATTACTGCTTATTTTAAGTTATTTCTGATTTTTTAGTGAGTTGTACTGTTTGGGATTAGAGTTTGACGTTTTTAAAATAGTAGGTTTTTGTTATTTTTTTTGTTCATTACAGAGGTAATAATTTAGGATTATACAAAGGGTATACATAGGTAATTTTTTAACGCAGTTAAATGGTTTTGGTATTCAAAACGGGACACTATATCATATTAAAGTATTATTGCATAGGTGGACTTTAAAGGCACACGGATAGATAATGTAAAAAATTAAGGTTTTTCATTATAAGAAGTTATAAAAACAGTTGTACATATAAAAGATTATATCAATATTGTTAAATGGCCCACACATAGGTTCTCATAACACTTCCAACAATACACAAATGTATTTACTAAACCCAATGAATACAATGGAATTTCCAAAGATGATAACCAGTGGGAGTGTGAACATGGAATGGAGTCCGGATGCGAAAAGAATTCGCTCTACATGTTGCGCGTAAGGATACGCTTCTTCTGGTGCATATTAACCTATTAAGATATGTACAAGCAAACAAAAAACTGTAAATATTATTTGACAAATACATAAAATAAGACATAATATAAAAATTGCTATCATGTGGCCCAATAGCTGCAGGCAGGCTCCTGGCCGTTGTTTCCAAAAACCCCAGAGGAGGAGAATGGGACAAAATCATTCTCCAAAAAGAAACCCTTTAGATTGAGAGACTGAATGCCATTCAGCTGCCAGGACTGAATGAAACTCAGTCTTGCGAACCATTCTAATAGTCTGTCGCTGTGTCTAACATTGCTATGCTCATCAAACATCTTCATTCCAACTTCCTTTCTATCCTTATTGTTTCTCTCTTTTTTTTTTTTGGTTTAGATGCTTTTTAGGCACTTTATTACTTTTTTTAACCACTATCACTTCTTCATATGTTTATTATACATATGTACTTATTAATACAGTGAATTTTATGAGTTCACCTGACTTTCACTGCCTTATGCAAACAATTTATGTTTTCATTTCCATACCTTCAATCAACAACCTTTTATCTATTAATTTATTACCGTATATACTCGAGTATAAGCCGAGTTTTTCAGCCCTTTTTTTAGGGCTGAAAGTATACCCCTCGGCTTATACTCGCGTCAGTACCTGAAAATCTTGTTATTCCGCGGCCGGCGTCCATTGTTTAAATCTCGCTGCTTTCTTCTGGTCCCTTCCACGATAGTTGAGTGTTGCGCCTATCATGGACGTTCTCTTGTCCGACGTCCGTGATTGGCGGAACACTGAACACAGTGCCTGCTGGGAAACGGAGTCCGAGAATGAGAGGATCTCCGTGATAGGCGCAACACTCAACACAGTGTTTGCTGGAAACGCCTATCACGGAAGGGACCAGAAGAAAGCCGCGAGATTTAAACAATGGACGCCGGCCGCAGAATAAGATTTTCAGGTACACTGACTGACTCGGGCACAGGGAGGCTGCAATGGACACAGTAAGGGGGCACAGTGAGGTGGCAATGGGCACAGTGAGATGGCAATATTCACAGTAAGGTTGGGCAATTGGCACAGTGAGGTGGCAATGGGCACATTTCCCCCCCCCCCATGGCTTATACTCGAGTCAATACGTTTTCCCAGTTTTTTTGTGGTAAAAGTAGGTACCTCGGCTTATACTCGGGTCAACTTATACTCGAGTATATACGGGTAATTTCCAAGAATTTATGGTTTGAGTATCTATATGTGTCATGGATATGCAGTAGTGTTTGTCTGCCATCTTACCTTCCTCCTCATGTGTTCATCTAGAGACCAGACCTCCTTCACCTGGCTTCCTTTATAATCTCCTCCCAGCCTGACTCCACCCCAGGCCCTATCACTGAACACTATATTAACCTGTGCACTGCAAGCCTGCTTTGCTGATCAACGTGTTTGTTAGGCATTGTGTGTTTGGGTTCCTGCCTGCCGTGTGCTACGTCTGTCTCTCTGTCACGTTATTGGCTTGTCCCCGACCATCCCTGTCTGCTCGTGACCCTTGACCTTCGGCTCGTTCTTCGTTATCCTTGTCTGCTTGTGGCCCCTGACCTTCGGCTTGTTATTCGGTTCTCTCTATCGTGTGCTGCTGCTTCCCCTTATCCTACGGGGCGTGAGCTAGGAAACTCCAGGGGCCGCGACCTGGTCCCAGCCTGCAGCGTAACATCCTCACCACTAGAGGCCCTGGAGAAGACCAGCTGGGTCTTAGACTCCGCGCCCTGGGGAATCTTGGCTCTCGCTTCCGTTGGGATCCCGGTTGTGCTCCTCTGGTCCCGCTTTCCACAACCACCCAGTTTCCTATCCACAGAAGCCAGCCATAGGGTTCACTACCTCGCGGTGCACTCCTGTCCCCCTACGGTGTGCATCTGTCACCTGGCCACAGGTGACCCTGACAGTTTGATCAGCCATGAACCCGGCTGACATCCCGTTACCCGTGGATGATCCGTTGCAGGGCATAGTTTGCAGACTTGAAACCCAGGAATCGAATCAGACTCAGGTGATGCGATTCCTCCAGGATCTGGCTTCTCGCTTTGAGCAGCTTCAGGCCTCCTTGGGAACCCCGAATCCGCAACCTCAAATACAACCAGCGGCTGCACCTATTGCACCAGTCGCAGCCACACACTCACTACAACTGCCAGCTCCGTCCCGTTTCTCTGGGGACTCCAAGGCTTGCAGGGGGTTCCTTAGTCAATGCACAATTCATTTTGAGCTCCAGCCCCAAAACTTCCTGTCTGATCGGGCTAAGGTAGCCTATATCATTTCCCTCCTCTCTGGTGAAGCTTTAGCCTGGGCAGCCCCTCTGTGGGAACTGAATGATCCAGTGGTTTCTAGCCTGTCTGGCTTCTTGAAACTTTTTCGGAATATCTTCGAAGAACCGGCTCGTGTCTCTTCAGCGGCCAGCACCCTTTTACGTCTCCGCCAAGAGTCTGCTTCTGTGGGACAGTATGCCCTTCATTTCCGCATACTGTCGGCTGAGTTGAGCTGGAACAATGAGGCCTTAGTCGCAACCTTTTTGCATGGCCTGTCTGATAGAGTGAAGGATGAATTAGCAGGAAGAACCATCCCCACTGATCTGGCCGGCGTTATCTCCTTGTGTAACCAGATCGATATTCGCTTTCAGGAGAGGACCTTAGAAAAGCAACGCCAGCACTCCTTGGTTCTTAGTCAGCCTGAGCTCCCCTCTCTTCGACCCGTAGAGCATCTCCTACCAGCTGAGGAACCCATGCAGCTGGGTCGGACCAGGCTATCCCCCGAGGAACGTGCTAGGCGCAGAACTCTTGGTCTGTGTCTTTACTGTGGGGGCAAAGGTCATTTTCGTGACACTTGCTCTCTTTGTCCAGAAAAACGTCCGGGTCCACTTCATCTGGAAAGTGGAGTATTGGACCCAGAAATATCACCTTCCCCTTCTCGTCTTCTGCTTTCTGTGTTCCTTCATGTTGGTGCTTCTTCTCATTCGGTCTCAGCATATCTGGATTCCGGAGCCGCTGGTAATTTCATGGACTGGGAAATCGCATCGTCCATGAGACTTACTCTTTTGCCCCTCACCACGCCATTGGTGGTCTTGGCGATTGATGGTACTGTTCTCCCAGGGGGACCTATCCGCTTCCAGACCCTCCCTGTTAAGATGTCGGTGGGTACACTCCACCAGGAGTGGATATCCTTCCTTATCTTACCCAAGGCCTCAACGCCTATAATTTTGGGTCTCCCATGGTTACAGCTCCATTCTCCTCATGTGGACTGGACTACTGGACAGATCCTGGCTTGGGGTCCCTCCTGTTCCTCGTCCTGCCTACCCAAGGTTGCCCCCTGTGAATCTGAGCCGGCCATTCATTCCAGGTTGCATAACCATTTACATTTCTCTGTCCCTAACCACCCTTGGACGCACAGCCAGGCTAGCTTGTCTACAAGTCCTGCAGTCGCTACGTCTTGCGATGCGATTCAGGTAGTCGCTACACCTGACTCAGCTATTCACTCTGCCTCTGTACTAGTTATGCCAGTCCAGCCCATGCCCAGTGAGCCTCTCACTTTTTCTTGTTCGGGACATTCTGCTTGTCCTTCAGCTATTCAGCTTGACTCCGGCGACATGTCACCTTCTAACCAACCTGACTTCAGGGTTCCACTGACATCTGCCCAGTCTGATGGTCCTGTGCAAGATGACCAGTTCCCCTTTAAGGGTCTAGGGGACCCTCCTCAGATTCCTGTTGATCGTCTCATGCCCTTGCTTATTCCTAGAGAGCCTTTGGTCCTCAATAGATCTTCTTGTCATCTCCCTACCTCGTTTTCAGTCTCTGAGGATAATCTTAAGTACGAGGTTAGACAAGTTCTGGATTCTCGGCTCTGCAGAGGCATTCTTCAGTACCTTGTGCATTGGAGAGGTTTTGGTCCTGAGGAGGCGTCTTGGATCGCTGCATCTGATGTCGCTGCACCTCATCTGTTGAGAAGGTTTCATCAGAGATTTCCCTTTAAGCCTGGGTCCAGGCGGGGGAGGGCCCATAAGAGGGAGGGTACTGTCATGGATATGCAGTAGTGTTTGTCTGCCATCTTACCTTCCTCCTCATGTGTTCATCTAGAGACCAGACCTCCTTCACCTGGCTTCCTTTATAATCTCCTCCCAGCCTGACTCCACCCCAGGCCCTATCACTGAACACTATATTAACCTGTGCACTGCAAGCCTGCTTTGCTGATCAACGTGTTTGTTAGGCATTGTGTGTTTGGGTTCCTGCCTGCCGTGTGCTACGTCTGTCTCTCTGTCACATTATTGGCTTGTCCCCGACCATCCCTGTCTGCTCGTGACCCTTGACCTTCGGCTCGTTCTTCGTTATCCTTGTCTGCTTGTGGCCCCTGACCTTCGGCTTGTTATTCGGTTCTCTCTATCGTGTGCTGCTGCTTCCCCTTATCCTACGGGGCGTGAGCTAGGAAACTCCAGGGGCCGCGACCTGGTCCCAGCCTGCAGCGTAACATCCTCACCACTAGAGGCCCTGGAGAAGACCAGCTGGGTCTTAGACTCCGCGCCCTGGGGAATCTTGGCTCTCGCTTCCGTTGGGATCCCGGTTGTGCTCCTCTGGTCCCGCTTTCCACAACCACCCAGTTTCCTATCCACAGAAGCCAGCCATAGGGTTCACTACCTCGCGGTGCACTCCTGTCCCCCTACGGTGTGCATCTGTCACCTGGCCACAGGTGACCCTGACAATATGAAGATAGAAAAAATATATATCTAACTAATGTGTTTAGTCTTGAAATCTCACCTGCCCACTATCCCCAGCCTCTTTAAACTGTAACAAATTCTATGTGCTAATATACAATAAAAAAGTGAGTACACAATCTACACTTCTCTAAACTGTTAGGAAGCTATGGATTTATATATGTATTTTCTTAAAACTATATGTGATCAATTTATATTACTTTGATGTATTTTATGCATCTATTTTATGTTTTTTTTTTGTATACTTCATGGTAACTTTTTGTCTGCTCTGGTGTGGCCCGGTGCTGCGTGTCGCTGCCCCATTTGTGCCTCTGGCTGCATTGAGGCATTCTTGCCCTTCATGTTTGGCCACATAGCGCCGCTCATCCTGCCTCTTTCCCTGGCTGGATGTGCGGAGATCTGGGGGGACTCTCTATGCCGTCCCGGGCTCCGCCTCTGCTGCCGTCTCATTGGCCGGCTATTGCTGCGTCAGCGGCGTCTCCGGCGCATGCGTGGCAACCAGTGGCCAGACCGGATGGCGTCATTTCCGGCTAGAGTGACGCACTTCCGGCCGAGACAGACATATATACGGAGCTCACCGCTCCTTATTAGTAGATTATAATTGTGGATCCAGGAGGTTCACTGCCCGCACCTAATTATCCAGACTCCAAGGTAAACAAACGTTTAAAATCTCTATCTAGGTACACTATTTCTTATCTGTTACTTTTCGTTACAAGACTATTGTGTCTCCCCTTTAGGCCTTGGTCAGAGTCTTGAATACTATATTGGACAGATTAGCTCTGCCTATAACGCACACTGGTCTACACTACTAGTATGTGCATATACATCCTGGTGTGTTGGCTGAATCCTTCCTGGACCCTCTCCTTGCTTACCAGCAAAATCTCACATTGTACTACTGTGTGCTGAATTTCATGGTGAGCGCCCACTCATATAATAATCTTGGAATTTTAAGTGCTATATTTGCTATGCTAGTTCCCACATGTACTGTGTTAATACACGGACATATGGGTTGCTGCTATACAAAACAATCACACTTAGGAAACCTATGGGAACATACAGTTTACTTTTACTCACAGACTGTACATCCCTGACTGGCAGTTTGTTTCAATACACCGTCATTGTCTTGGCGCATATGCTGATTATTAATTAAGGCCTTTTCTGTGAGTATATTTCTTGTTTTTGTTTGCGTTCCTTCGAGATGTTCGGCAATGTAATGTATAGCCAGCTTATAGTTAGCAACTATATACGCAGTTCCTTTCACTATTGTGGTACACATGGACAATATATGTATGTCTCAACTGAAGGGCTTTGCTTCTTGCCTCTTGGGGGCCATTTGGGGGTGTTGCCTGCAGCTATTGGGCCACATGATAGCAATTTTTATATTATGTCTTATTTTATGTATGTGTCATAATGTTTATTTACTGTTTTTTGTTTGCTTGTACATATCTTAATAGATTAATTTGCTCCCAAAGAAGCGTATCCTTGCGCGCAACATGTAGAGCGAAATTCTTTTTGCATCCGGATTCACACCGTGGTTCATCCACTCCACGTTCACACTCCCACTGGTTATCATCTTTGGAAATTGCCATTGTATTCATTGGGTTTAGTAAATACTTTTGTGTATTGTTGGAAGTGTTTATGAGAACCTATGTGGGCCATTTAACAATATTGATATAATCTTTTATATGTATAACTGTTTTTATAACTTCTTGTAAAAAAATAAGGGTTTTTATTATATTATCTATCCGTGTGCCTTTAAAGTCCATCTTTCTTGGTTTCTAGCTAGTCTATACACATTATCGGGACGTTGGCACACTGTTACTGCTGTATCCACAGTGTCACCCTGTGAGGATACACGTTAAAATCAATCTCTTTAAATTATTGCATAGATCTCCTCCTTTAGGTGTCCAATAACTAACGTTAACATAGGTAAAGTAAAATGGGAAGAACTAGGGAAGCAAGGATTCTTCAGGGAAAGGAGAAGATGATAAAAAGGGAGGAGCAGAGAACAAAAAGATGAGCAGACATCCAAGAGAATAGGTTTGTCATTTTATAATTTTCATTATAACGATATAGTGCATCTGGATATAGGGACATGTACCTCAGAGTGGAAAGAGAGGTTCTATGTATAAACATTACAAACAATCTTATGTGGGTATGCATGCCTAAACCAGCAGGATGGGAGGCCAAAGCAGAGGAAGTCTGTAGTAAGTCATAGGGATATATTGGTCCACTTAGTGTGCGTTAGCAAATAGGAGTTCATATTTGGTGTGAATATTGAAGGTTTATAGCACTGATAATAATGAAGGGGTATCTTTTTGTTTGCACATGCTCGCCACTGATAGCCTAACAGTGTGTGTGTGTGTGTGTGTGTGTGTGTGAGAAATGTATGTGCCTTGTAGGGCCATGATTCAATCCCTATTCCGAAGAGGTCCAATGCTGGTTCAGGGGTACAGGAGATATAAATACCTGAACCGATTAAAAACTTCTCTCCAAAAGGTAAATTTTCGCAGCTCCACCAAATATGTTGCGGAGAACCAATATGTCCACAGTGTGTAGGATTTTTTTTTTTTATAATTGCAATTTCCCAGTGAGCGTTACATCTGGAGGCCCTGTACTGCCTAAAGCTGTTGCTGGAGCGTTAACGTAAACTCAAGTTCTTTCACCCATTTTTCCATAGTGGGTAGTTTGAAAGATTAGAGCAGAAGAGAAGTTGGTAGGTGAATATGATCACCTTCTGTTTAGATCTGCAGCCATTATACAAAGTTAACAGCCCCCCTTATTTACAGTGAGCGGTCGTTTTACCTTCGGGAGCGATCCGGCATGAGGGGACGGCCGTTCGATTCCGGCCACCCCCTCTCGATCGCTCCCGGCGAATGAGAGAGCTTCCCCTGCCTGCCAGGAAGGAGGAAGTGATGTCATCTCCTGGGGCGCTCACATATACCGAGCGCCGTACAGGAGAAGATGCCAGGTTAGTACACACAACACTACACTGACACCAGGACACATAGGCACATAAATCGCCCCCCCCAGACACCCCCAGATCACCCCCCAGCCCCCCCCCAGCCCCCAGTCACAGTGTCACTGATTGCAGTGACCATTTATTTAGTGATCACTGCAATCAGTGACATTTGTGACTGTAAAAGTGTCACCAAAGTTTAGTCTTAGGTCCAGTGTAGCCCCCTAACCCCCCCTAATAAAGGTTTAACCCCCTGATCACCCCCCAGATAACCCTTTCACCCCCTATCACCACTGTCACTAAGCAATCATTTTTCTGATCGATGTCTTAGCGTCGGTGATGCTGAATCGGTAGGCAGTAATTTTTTTTAGGTTCGCCGCAGGTTTTTATAGCGTCGGGTACCCCCATATATTACCTAATAAAGGTTTAACCCCCTTGATCGCCCCCCAGGTAACCCTTTCACCCCCTATCACCACTGTCACTAAGTTATAATTTTTCTGATCGATGTCTTAGCGTCGGCGATGCTGATCGGTAGCCAGTAATTTTTTTTAGGTTCGCCGCAGGTTTTTATAGCGTCGGGTACCCCCATATATTACCTAATAAAAGTTTAACCCCCTTGATCACCCCCCAGGTAACCCTTTCACCCCCTAGCACCGCCGTGGCTATGCGATAATTTTTCTGATCGATGTCTTAGCGTCGGTGATGCTGATCGGTAGCCAGTAATTTTTTTTAGGTTCGCCGCAGGTTTTTATAGCGTCAGGTACCCCCATATATTATCTAATAAAGGTTTAACCCCCTGATCTCCCCCCAGGTAACCCTTTCACCCCCTATCACCACTGTCGCTAAGCAATCGTTTTTATGATCGTTGTCTTAGTGTCGGTGATGCCGATAGGTAGCCAGTAATTTTTTTTTAGGTTCGCCGTCAGGTTTTTATATAGCGTCAGGTACCCCCATATATTACCCTAATAAAGGTTTTAACCCCCTAATTGCCCCTAGTTAACCCTTTCACCAGTGATCATCATATAAGTGTTACGGGTGACGCTGGTTAGTTAGTTTGCTTTTTATAGTGTCAGGGCACCCGCCGTATATAACCCAATAAAGGTTTAACCCCCTGATCGCCCGGCGGGTGATATCAGTTAGGTTTTAGCGTCAGAGAGGGTCTGCGTCACACCCCAGGCAGCGTCAGGTTAGTGCCAGTAGCGCTAACACCCACGCGTGAAGCATACACCCCCCTTAGTGGTATAGTATCTGATCAGCTCAATATCTGATCTGATCAGATCTATACTAGCGTCCCCAGCAGTTTAGGGTTCCCAAAAATGCAGTGTTAGCGGGATCAGCCCAGATACCTGCTAGCACCTGCGTTTTGCCCCTCCGTCCAGCCCAGGCCACCGAAGTGCAGTATCGATTGATCACTGTCACTTGCAAAACACAACACACATAACTGCAGCGTTCGCAGAGACAGGCCTGATCCCTGCGACTCCAGTGCTGTAGGAGGTGATTTCACCACCACAGTTAAAAAAAAAAAAAGCATATATGCCGAAGCATTGGGGCAGCAGGAGCGGAGGAGCGATTTTGCTCCTAATGCCGCGTACATACGGTCGAAATTCCGATGGAGGCTTGCCCGTGGAAAAGTCTGACCATGTGTACGCGGCATAACTTTTGCGAGAAGATGCCCCCATGCTTCGGCATATATAAATGGTGCATGTATGCCCATCATTAGAAGTGGGTGGATGAAGGGCGGTATTCTAATGGTGGGCATACCCACCGATCAATCTTTTTTTTTCGTTCAGCCAACAGGCTGCATGAAAAAAAAGATTACAATACATGTCCAACAAGGACCAGCAACGTACTGGTATGTTGCTGGACTTTGAATGTTTATACCAGAATGATGCCTGCGGGTTTAGGTATCATCTTGGTATCATTCTTTTCAGCCAGCGGCCGGCTTTCATGTAAAAGCAATCCTAGTGGCTAATTAGCCTCTGGACTGCTTTTACAAGCAGTGGGAGGGAATGTCCCCCCCCCGGATATAAAAAGCGCCATTGGGAAATTGGGAAAGCATTTTATCACACCGATCTTGGTGTGGTCAGATGCTTTGAGGGCAGAGGAAAGATCTAGGGTCCAATAGACCCCAGTTTTTTCAAAAAAGAGTACCTGTCATTACCTATTGCTATCATAGGGGATATTTACATTCCCTGAGATAACAATAAAAGTGATAAAAAAAATAAATATGGAAGCAACAGTTTAAAAATAAAATAAAAAAGCAAAATTAATAATAAAAAAAAAAAAAAAAAAAAAAAGCACCCCTGTCCTGCCCTGCTCTTGCCCAATGGCGAACGCAAGCGTCGGTCTGGCGTCATATGTAAACAGCAATTGCACCATGCATGTGAGGTATCACCGCGAAGGTCAGATCGAGGGCAGTAATTTTAGCAGTAGACCTCCTCTGTAAATCTAACGGGGTAACCTGTAAATGCTTTTAAAGGCTTTTAAAAATGTATGTAGTTTGTCGCCAATGCGCGTTTGTGCGAAATTTTAAAGCATGTCGTGTTTGGTATCTATGTACTCGGCCTAAGATCATCTTTTTTATTTCATCAAACATTTGGGCAATATAGTGTGTTTTAGTGCATTAAAATTAAAAAAAGGGTATTTTTTCCCCAAAAAATGCGTTTGAAAAATCGCTGCGCAAATACTGTGTAGAAAAAAAAAAATGCAACACCCACCATTTTATTCTGTAGGGCCTTTGCTTTAAAAATATATATAATGTTTGGGGGTTCAACATAATTTTCTTGCAAAAAAAAATATGTTTTCATGTAAACAAAAAGTGTCAAAAAGGGCTTTGTCTTCAAGTGGTTAAAAGAGTGGATGTAAGCTTCCTAATGTTGTGTATAAAATGCCAGAACAGTTCAAAACCCCCCCAAATGACCCCATTTTGGAAAGTAGACACCCCAAGCTATATACTGAGAGGCATGTCGAGTCCATGGATTATTTTATATGTTGACACAAGTTGCGGAAAAAATAAATTTTTTTTTTTTTTTTTTTTTTTTTTGCACAAAGTTGTCACTAAATGATATATTGCTCAAACATGCCATGGGCATATGTGGAATTACACCCCAAAATACATTCTGTTGCTTCTCCTGAGTACGGGGATACCACATGTGTGAGACTTTTTGGGAGCCTAGCCGCGTACGGGACCCCAAAAACCAAGCACCGCCTTCAGGCTTTCTAAGGGTGTAAATTTTTGATTTCACTTCTCACTGCCTATCACAGTTTCGGAGGCCATGGAATGCCCAGATGGCACAAACCCCCCCAAATGACCCCATTTTGGAAAGTAGACACCCCAAGCTATTTGCTGAGAGGTATTGTGAGTATTTTGCAGATCTCGCTTTTTGTCACAAAGTTTTGAAAATTGAAAAAAAAAAGAAAAAAAAAAATGTTCTTTCTTCATTTTCAAAAACAAATGAGAGCTGTAAAATACTCACCATGCCTCTCAGCAAACAGCTTGGGGTGTCTACTTTCCAAAATGGGGTCATTTGGGGGGGTTTTGTGCTATTTTGGCATTTTATGGCCTTCAAAACTGTGATAGGTAGTGAGGAGTGAAATCAAAAATTTGCGCCCTTAGAAATCCTGAAGGCGGTGCTTGGTTTCCGGGGTCCCGTACGTGGCTAGGCTCCTAAAAAGTCCCACACATGTGGTATCCCCGTACTCAGGAGAAGTAGCAGAATGTATTTTGGGGTGCAATTCCACATATAACCATGGCATGTGTGAGCAATATATCATTTAGTGACAACTTTTTGTAATTTTTTATTTTTTTTTGTCATTATTCAATCACTTGGGACAAAAAAAAAAATATTCAATGGGCTCAACATGCCTCTCAGCAATTTCCTTGGGGTGTCTACTTTCTAAAATGGGGTCATTTGGGGGGGTTTTGTACTGCCCTGTCATTTTAGCACCTCAAGAAATGAGATAGGCAGTCATAAATTAAAAGCTGTTGTGACAGCAGGAAGGTAAAGTCACCTGGTTGCATCCAGGGGGGTAGATATATTTCGCCAAGATTCAGGCTTTACGCCGACTTATACAACTAGGTGGAGAGTTGTATAAGCCCAGCTAAGGCTAGTGGGCTCATGGATGACTCATACCTCTAGGGAGAGTGTGGGGCGTCGTGCAGACAGGGAGTTGATGAGACCAGCTGAAGCTTGTCAGCTCATTTAGGCCTCTATAAGAACTCCCAGCTTCATTAGATGTTAGCTCATGCCTGGACCCAGACCTGTGTGGACTGTCTAGGGAGAGTGAACCCCTGTGCGGTGAGACAAAGCCTGTGTGGCTATTTGCTTGGACATTTAAAACCAGGGACTTAGGGACTAGGACAGCACTAGGCTGATCCCAGTTGTTAGTTAGGAAACCTGTATGTTTAGTCAGAGGTCAAGTTGACCAGGATTTATTTTGTTTATGTTTCTTTTGGCTTTGCTGTGTTTTGTCACTGTAAATAGAAAATAAACCGCACCTTTTTTTGATTTTGAAAACCACAACCTCCGTTTGCTGGGCCTGTTTTTGTGTGGGGAGCCCATCCCGGGGGTCACACACACCCGCTGCCGAGCTAACCCCCTCACAGTTGGTGGAGAACCAGTGGCAGTTTTTTTTAAGCCAGCATGGAGGAGATACTGAAGCAGCTGGCTCTAGCAAATGCCAATCAACAGCAGACAAATGCAGGTTTGCAAAAGAGCCTTGCAGCTCAACAACAGAACTTCGCAGCCCAGCAGCAAGCTCATCAACAGAGCCTTGCAGCCCAGCAGCAAGCTCACCAACAGAGTCTGGAAGCTCAGCAACAAGCCCAGCAGCAATCTGAGGCCCGCTTCATAGACCTGTTACAGAAGCAAGAGCAGAGACTACAACAAATGGAAGCAGTAATGCAGCAACGTCCGCAGACCAGTGAGGAAAGCCGTCCCACTAATACCGCGTCCTTTGGGGTGAGTCGTTTATTGACAAAAATGACTGGAGAGGATGATCCAGAGGTATTTTTGACCACATTTGAAAGGACTGCTGAAAGAGAAAAGTGGCCTGAGGAGCAGTGGGCTGGACTGGTGGCTCCTCTGTTAACTGGTGAATCGCAGAAGGCTTACTATGACCTAGAGCCTGACCAAGCAAAAGACTATGTGATGCTAAAAGCTGAGATATTGGCAAGGCTGGGTGTCACCCAGGCTGTCCGGGCTCAGCGTGTGCATAACTGGACTTTCCAGCTTGGAAAACCCCCCAGGTCTCAAATGTATGATCTCATTCACCTGAGCAGAAAGTGGCTACAGCCAGAGACTTTGTCCGCACCAAAGATTGTGGAACGTGTTGTAATGGATCGGTTTTTGAGAGCTCTTCCTACTGCCATCCAAAAGTGGGTAAGCCATGGAGACCCAGAGACGGCCGATGGTCTGGTGGATCGTGTGGAGAAATACTTGGCTACAGAGAACCTGACGGCCTCTTCCAGAGACACTCGGACTTTCCACCCTAAGACCAGACCATCCCCAGGGGCGGATAAGAGGATTCCAAGGGGTAAGGGTGGGGAGAGTGAGAGGGTGGGAGCTCTACCCCAAGTTTGGCGAGAACAGCCTGGGAAATCAGCGGCTCAAGAGGCGGCAAGAAGTATCGTTTGCTACCGCTGCCGGCAAGCGGGACATATTGCAGCCAATTGCCCGGTTGTGGAGGAACCCATGCAGTGTGACTTTCTGACGGGCAGACGTCAGTCGCTGTGTGCGACAGTCGCATGCACTGCCATTCGAGGAACTGAGAAACATTTATGCAAAATGTGTGTTAATGGTAGAAATGTTGTGGTATTGCTGGATTCAGGTAGCCTTGTGACCCTGATAAAGGCTGAGTTAGTTAAAACAGAGGTCTCTGGGAATAGCAAGGTAGCTGTTATTTGTGTGCATGGGGACACCCGAGAGTATCCAGTGACTACAGTGTGTTTCGAGACCCCCAAAGGTACCCTCTCTCATCCAGTGGGCTTAGTATCTCAGTTACCGTATGACGCCATTGTGGGAAGGGATTTTCCGAAGTTCTGGGAACTGTGGGATGATCCTGAGCCCCCCACTGGTGCCCCTATGTACCAGGAATGTGATAGCCAGAACTCCCCTGAGAGTGGTGAGGACTCTCCGGAATTTCCCTTATCAGTATTGGCAGGGGAGACTCAAGAAACTGGAGAGGAGCCCACCTCCTCAGACGAAAACTTACCGTCTGTGGAGTTTTCTGATCTTGAGCTTCACAGGGAAAACTTTGCCACAGAACAGTTGAAAGACCCCGCCCTAATAAAGGCACGGGAAAACGTAGTGAAAATAGATGGCGAGTTAGTGAACCCAGATAATACCTGCACTTACCCATACTTCAGCGTAGAGAAGGACCTACTGTATCGGGTGGCAAAAAGGGCAGAAGAAACCGTTGAGCAGCTTGTGGTGCCCAAACCTTACAGGAAGTTGGTGTTGGAGTTGGCCCATGGGCACATTCTTGGAGGTCATCTGGGGACAGAGAAAACCCGAGAGAGGGTATTACAGAGATTCTATTGGCCGGGGGTGATGAAGGACATAGAAAATTATTGTTCCTCCTGCCCTGTGTGTCAGAGGTCGGCCCCGATGCCACATTTCCGTAGCCCGCTGGTCCCTCTACCCATCATTGAGGTCCCGTTTGAGAGGATCGCCATGGATTTGGTAGGTCCTATAATCAAGTCCGCTAGGGGGCACCAGTACATATTAGTTATAATGGACTATGCCACCCGTTATCCAGAAGCGATCCCTCTCCGAAATACCTCGGCCAAAACCATAGCCAAAGAGCTATCTCTTGTGTTTAGCCGGGTGGGTATTTGTAAAGAACTGCTTACGGACCAAGGTACACCCTTTATGTCCCGGGTTATGAAGGAGCTGTGTAAATTGTTCAAAGTGACGCAATTACGTACATCTGTGTATCACCCCCAAACCGATGGGCTGGTTGAAAGATTCAACAAAACCCTAAAACAAATGTTGAAGAAAGTGGTGGATAGAGATGGAAAGGATTGGGACTGTCTACTTCCTTATCTGATGTTTGCTATTAGGGAGGTGCCCCAATCCTCTACGGGATTCTCCCCCTTTGAGTTACTGTATGGGAGACACCCAAGAGGGCTGTTGGATATTGCCAAGGAAACTTGGGAAAGTGAGAGTTCTCCCCACAGGAGTGTGATTGAGCATGTCGCCCTGATGCAAGACCGAATTGCACAGGTAATGCCCATCGTGAAGGAACATTTGGCCCAAGCGCAGTTAGCACAGCAGAGAGTGTACAACCGTGGAGCCAAGACCCGTACCTTTTCCCCGGGGGATAGGATACTGGTACTTGTCCCTACGGTTGAAAGTAAATTCCTTGCCAAATGGCAAGGCCCCTACGAGATAATGGAAAAAGTGAGCGAAGTGAATTACAAGGTCAGACAACCAGGAAGGCGAAAGCCCGAACAGATCTATCACGTTAATCTGTTGAAAGCCTGGAGGGATAGAGAGTCCCTAGTCGCAGACACTTGGTCACCAGCTCAAACTGGTTGCGTGATTCCTGAGGTTGGAATAGCAGCCACCTTGTCACAACCCCAACAACAGGAGGTTAAGGAGTTTGTGCTTCGCAACAAGGAGGTATTCTCTGAGCTGCCGGGACAAACATTTGGGGTAGAGCATGACATCATTACCCCGCCCGGTGAAAGGGTGAAGTTAAAACCCATCGGATCCCAGAGGCCTGACGGGAGGCAATACGGGAGGAAGTACAGAAAATGCTGAACTTAGGGGTGATAGAGGAGTCCCAAAGTGATTGGTCTAGTCCCATTGTGTTGGTGCCTAAACCGGATGGGAGCTGGCGATTTTGTAACGATTTTCGTCAGTTGAACAAAGTTACAAAATTTGACACCTACCCCATGCCACGTATAGAGGAGTTGATCGACCGGCTGGGAACAGCCCGATACATGACGACTCTTGACCTCACAAAAGGGTATTGGCAAATCCCCCTGGCCAAATTGGCCAAAGAGAAAACCGCATTTGTAACCCCAGACGGGGCGTTCCAATATAAAAGAATGCCGTTCGGGTTACAGAATGCGCCGGCCACATTCCAGCGGAAAATGGACCAGATGCTGAGGCCCCATCGGAAGTATGCTGCGGCTTACCTGGATGACGTAATTGTCCATAGCACAGATTGGGCCTCACATCTGCCAAAAGTGCAAGCAGTCCTGGACTCTGTTCGGGAAGCGGGGTTTACGGCTAACCCCAAGAAGTGTACCATTGGGCAGGAGGAGGCCAAATATCTTGGGTACACCATTGGGAGGGGAGTAATAAAACCCCAACTCAACAAAGTCGAGGCCATCCAGAGTTGGCCACGTCCCAACAGCAAGAAGCAGGTACGAGCCTTTCTGGGAATCGCTGGGTATTATCGGCGATTCATTCCCCACTTTGCTTCTAAGGCTGTGCCCCTAACCAACCTAACGAAGGGGAAAGGGTCGGTCATGATTAAATGGACCCCCGAGGCTGAGGCAGCATTCCAATTCTTGAAACAAGCCTTATGTAGCCAGCCAGTGTTGTACTCACCCGACTTCTCTAAAGACTTTGTCGTACAAAGTGATGCGTCAGATGTGGGGTTAGGAGCAGTATTGTCCCAGGTCTGGAACGGGGAAGAGCACCCAGTCATTTACCTCAGCAGGAAGTTGAAGTCCCATGAGGTAAATTACGCCACCGTTGAAAAGGAGTGTTTAGCGGTGAAGTGGGCTCTAGATTCCCTTCGGTACTACCTGCTAGGTAGGCACTTTGACATGGTTACGGATCACGCTCCGTTAAAGTGGATGGCTCAAAACAAGGAAACAAATAGAAGAGTGAATAGGTGGTTCCTGGCCCTCCAGGAATTCAACTTCACAGTAAAGCATCGCCCTGGCGTTCAAATGGGGAATGTGGATGCTTTGTCTCGAGTACATGAATGCCTGATTGCTGGTGTTCCAACCCCGAGGTTAAAACAAGAGGGGGGGGTACGTGACAGCAGGAAGGTAAAGTCACCTGGTTGCATCCAGGGGGGTAGATATATTTCGCCCAGATTCAGGCTTTACGCCGACTTATACAACTAGGTGGAGAGTTGTATAAGCCCAGCTAAGGCTAGTGGGCTCATGGATGACTCATACCTCTAGGGAGAGTGTGGGGCGTCGTGCAGACAGGGAGTTGATGAGACCAGCTGAAGCTTGTCAGCTCATTTAGGCCTCTATAAGAACTCCCAGCTTCATTAGATGTTAGCTCATGCCTGGACCCAGACCTGTGTGGACTGTCTAGGGAGAGTGAACCCCTGTGCGGTGAGACAAAGCCTGTGTGGCTATTTGCTTGGACATTTAAAACCAGGGACTTAGGGACTAGGACAGCACTAGGCTGATCCCAGTTGTTAGTTAGGAAACCTGTATGTTTAGTCAGAGGTCAAGTTGACCAGGATTTATTTTGTTTATGTTTCTTTTGGCTTTGCTGTGTTTTGTCACTGTAAATAGAAAATAAACCGCACCTTTTTTTGATTTTGAAAACCACAACCTCCGTTTGCTGGGCCTGTTTTTGTGTGGGGAGCCCATCCCGGGGGTCACACACACCCGCTGCCGAGCTAACCCCCTCACACTGTGTAAATTCCAGAAAATGTACCCTAGTTTGTAAACGCTATAACTTTTGCGCAAACCGATAAATATACGCTTATTGACATTTTTTTTACTAAAGACATGTGGCTGAATACATTTTGGCCTAAATGTATGACTAAAATTGAGTTTATTCGATTTTTCTTATAACAAAAAGTAGAAAATATCATTTTTTTTCAAAATTTTCGGTCTTTTTCCGTTTATATCGCAAAAAATAAAAATCGCAGAGGCAATCAAATACCATTAAAAGAAAGCTCTATTTGTGGGAAGAAAAGGACGCAAATTTCGTTTGGGTACAACATTGCATGTCCGCACAATTTACAGTTAAAGCAGCGCAGTGCAAAATTCTGAATTCACCTCTGGTCCTCTAGCTACCAAATGGTCCGGGGCTTAAGTGGTTAAGAATCGAGGCTATGGAGACTAATGGGATATGTCCAAAGATAGTTGAGCTACATACTATGTACTGGCGTGGGCCAGCAAATTCCACACCTTCAGTGTAGCTCAATGTAGCTGTTACAGTGTCCATGTAGAATCTGCTGGGTGATCGACCTAGCAATGTAGCACTTTTCAGATCAACAGAGGGAGCAGCCATTTCAGTTTGAGTTTTTGTTTGAGTCAGAAGCCCACCATTGATATTTCAATGAAGAGGAAGGTGCCCAATGCGAACAAAGACAAACAAGTTATAGTAGATTTAAAGTAGAACTTTAAGCAAAACGTTTCATATTTTCATTTTGTATAGAGCAGGGGTCTCCAAACTTTCTAAACAAAGGGTCAGTTTACTGTCCTTCAGACTTTAGGGGGGCCGGACTAAGGCCAGTGGGAGTAGAAAATGTTCTGGCATCCAATGGGAGTAAACAATTCCCTATCTTTGGTGTCAGTGGGAGGAATAGTGCCCCATCGATGGTGTCAATGGAAAGAATTTTGCCCAAGCGTTGGTGTCAGTGGGAGGAATCGCTGCCCCATTGTTGGTGTCAGCGACAGGGGTTATGCCCCATTGTTGGTATCGGTGGATGGAATAGTGCCCCAAGGACCAGATAAAGGCAAGCAAAGGGCCGCATCTGGCCCCCGGGCCACAGTTTGGAGACCACTGGTATAGAGTAAGGAAAGGTTATAACCATTGTCAGATATTTTTTATTTTTTGCCATCTTCTTCATGTCCCAAAGCCAAAACAGGAAGTGTAAGGGAATCCCTTGGGGGCCCCCCAGGTCACCAGAGCTAGTGTCCTCATTGGAAGATTTCTCTATTATTTTTCAGGGAACAACACGAAATGTGAGATTTTCTTTTACTTTAACTTTCAATGATAATGGTAAAAGGACAAATGGAGAGGGTGACTCTCCCTAATGGGGGACAAAGACAGCAATAAAAACCTGATGGGTGTTCTAACCCACCTCCACTCTATCCAAAACTAAAAAAGTTGTCTTTAGTTATACTTTAAGCGGAGGTGTTTGATGTATTGCTAACACCTGGGACTAGAGTTGTTGTTTTTGTTTTTTATGAAGAAAGATTTTATCCTATTCCAGAAGTCGTTTTGCAAAGCAAGTAAGGAATACATAGAATTTCTTAGGGAAATCAATACGTTATTGACATGAAATTGCGGCCTGTACTGCCAACAGTAAATTCTGAAATGACTTTGTTAAAAACCAATGGCCTCTGTTCCATAACTAGGGTAAAAATGAAAATGGCTCAGGGGGCACCCCGGTCTAGTGCCATTGGTAGTATGTTATCACTATTTTTATTTCTAGGAGCTGAACATTCCTGGCCTTCTTTTTGATTAAAAAATACATGACGTGTTTTTAACCACTTGCTTACTGGGCACATGAACCCCCTTCCTGCCCAGGCGAAATTTCAGCTTTCGGGACTGTCTCGCTTTGAATGAAAATTGCGCGGTCGTGCGACGTGGCTCCCAAACAAAATTTACGTCCATTTTTTCCCACACATAAAGCTTTCTTTTGGTGGTATTTAATCACCTCTACGGTTTTTATTTTTTGCGCTATAAACAAAAAAAGAGCGACAATTTTGAAAAAAACACTATTTTTTACTTTTTGCTATAATAAATATCCCCATTTTAAAAAAAAAAAAATATATATTTTCTCAGTTTAGGCCGACATGTATTCTTCTACATATTTTTGGTTAAAAAAAATTGCAATAAGCGTATAGTGATTGGTTTGCGCAAAAGTTATAGCGCCTACAAAATAGGGGAAAGAATTGACATTTTTTTAATTTTATTTTTTTACTAGTAACGGCGGTTCTCTTCAATTTTTGTCAGAACTGCGATATTACGGCGGACACATCGGACACTTTTGACACATTTTTGGGACCATTCACATTTATACAGCGAACAGTGCTATAAATATGCACTGATTACTGTATAAATGTGACTGGCAGGGAAGGGGTTAACACTAGGTAGGCGATCAAGGGGTTAAATGTGTTCCCTGGGAGTGAGTCTTACTGTGGGGGGTGGGGACTGACTGGGGGAGGTGACCGATCTGTGTCCCTATGTACAAAGGGACACACGATCGGTCTCCTCTCCCTGACAGGGTGTGGATCTCTGTGTTTACACACAGAGACCCATGTCCCTGGCTCTGTGACGGCCGATCGCGGGTACCTAGTAGACAGGAGGCCCGAGGACGTCAATATACGGCCTCCCGGACCTGTAGAGCCACCTTGTGGCCGTCATTTGACAATGGCCCAGGCACCAAGTAGTTAAACATGGAATCACAATGGAACATGTGCTTTTGTATTTTTATTTCCAAATGAGCTCTATCCATAGAGTGATCTAATTTTAGGACTAGGCTAGGGTCCATGTAATAATCAGTTTTTAATGACAGGTCTCCTCTTTGAAAACAATTCCCTTAAAAGGGAATCTGTAACATGGTTAAAGGGTTTGTGAACCCATTTGTATAAGTCTATGCCAGACCCTTTATTAGATCCTGGCAAAGCACACTATGTAAGTCATTTTAAAAAACAAGCAGTGTAAATACAGATTTTCAGCTGTCTTCAGGCCGGTCTCATGACTCACGACCGCTTTCCAGCTCCGATGGATTGCGTCTGCGGGAGGGGACATGATCTCCCTCTGATGTCAGCCGGGGAGATCACGTGGCCACTCGGCTCCTCCTGCAGAAGCCCCGTCTCGGAGCTGTAAAGTGGCCGCGAGTCATGTGACCGGCCTGAAGACAGCTCTAAATAGCTAATTTACAATTCTCGTTTTTTAAAATGATTTACACAGTGTCGTTTGCCAGCCTCTAAATCCTCGTACACATGACCGGTTTTCTCGACAAGAAAACTGCTGAAAACCGTTCGTGTGTATGCTTTCTCGTTGTGAAAACTGCCGGGAATCCCGGCGAGAAAAATAGAGAACCTGCTCTCTATTTTCTCATCGTGATTCCCGTCAAACTATTTCCCGTCATGAAAACCGGTCGTGTGTATGCTTGTCCGAGGGGAAAAAAACGCGCATGCTCAGAATCAAGTATGAGACGGAGTGTTCCTTCTGGTAAAACTAGCATTCGTAATGGAGCTATCACATTCATCACGCTGTAACTAATTGAAAAGCACAAGGCTGAAAAGCGCGAATCGTCCCTCACCAAACTTTTACCAACACGAGATCAGCAAAAGCAAGCCCAAAGGGTGGCGCAATTGGAATGGAACGTCCCCTTTATAGTGCCGTTGTACGTCACCGCGCTTTAGAACGATGGGATTTTGAATGTACGCAAGACAAGCTTGGCAGAATCCCATCGGGAAAACCAACGTTTTTTTTCCCGATGAGAATCCCGGTCGTGTGTACGGGGCTTAATAGAGGGGCTGGCAGTCACAATTGTATTTTTTTTTTCCAATAATAGGGGAGGGGCTGAGCTGAGACACAGAGAGAGGGAGCTGAGAGGCAGGAAGGAGGGGGTAAGAGGGGGAGAGAGGAGAGCTGAGAGCAGGGCAGTGTATGACGGAGGGACGCACTCTGACCACGGTGGTCAGGGCTCAGCAGCCATGATTTTCATGGTCAGCGCAGAGAGGGCATACAGGAAGTTGTAGGTTCAGGGAGTTTTTTTTTTACAGTTTAGAGAGGGGCAGATTACACAGCACAAGCACTGTGCTGTTTAATCTGCTTTAAGGGACCAGGATATGATTTTTTTTTTTTTTGGGGGTTAACAAACGCTTTAAATACTAAGAGATGCTGCTTTGATTCTCTGGCTGTTTAGTCTTTCTACGCCAGTAAAGTTGAAACCTTCTAGTTTCACTGTGGGTATATTACTGCCCTAGGACTAGTAAGCACACAAAAGTCATAGAATGGCAGCATTCAAAGCCTGTACTGCTCTCCCAGCTTTTTTGCGGCTGCCCAGCAGGGCTGTCCCTGGAGCCTTTGGCCGCCCAGCTGGGCTGTTCCTGGAGCCTGCAGCCGCCCACTTAGCCTTCTCTCAGCCGCACTTCAGTTCACGACATGGCTTGGGGGGCAGAGACTAGAGGTCAGCTGACTGGTGAGGAATGTGAAGTGGGAGGGGCTGGAGGAGACCCTATTTCCTGATTTTCACTGCTACGAGACACCAAAAAGTCAGAGGCACAGTGAGTAACACTACCTGTGATTATAGTTGCCATTAAAAGTCCCCACTACAGTTCTCAGATCAGCAGATGACCTTGATCAAGAGCACCTAAGTTGGCTGATCAAAACTCCCACCAGCACTGCCACTCCCCACCAAGGAGTAAGAGACGGAATAAAAATAGAGAATACATGGAAGGGAGAGGAAGAGGGGGAGGAAGAAAGAAAAAGGGAGAGAAAGAATAAGAGAACAAGAAAGACGGATAGAGAGAGGGATGGGGAAAAACAAGAAATTAAGATAGAGAGAGATAAAAGGGAAAAAAATGAGAACAAAGAGAGAGTGGTACATCCTAAAATCTACCATAAGGAGTTTTAATACTGTACGAGTGGAAGGGACTCAGGGAGCGCTAAATGTCCATGGGTTAGGGGGTGCAAATTACTTGTCTTGCCTTGGGTGCTAACACACGCTACGAAAATAATTTTACTGTTGGAGGTCCCCACAACTTGGGAAATTTTATCAAGGGGCCACGGCACTGGCAAGGTTGAAAATCACTGCCCTAGACATAACAAGCAATTAACCCTAGCAGTGAGGAGGGGGAGTGTCTGGCCCAGTGCAAGGGTGGATTTTTTCCTTTTCATGGAGTTGGTGGCTCTAGAGGTACAAGGTTTTTTACCTTAAAGTGATACTAAAGTCCTCTGTTATTTGTAAAGAAAAAGAAAAACAGGTCTTGCTTACCTGCTCTGTAAAATGGTTTTGTACAGAGCAGCCCAGATCCTCCTCCTTCTTGGGTCTCTCTTCAGTGCTCCTGGCCCCTCCCTCCTGTCGAGTGCCCCCACAGCAGGCAGCTTGCTATGGGGGCACCCGAGCCGTGTCGCAGCTCTGTGTCCATTAAGACACTGAGCCGCGGTTCGGCCCCGCCCCACTCTCTTCTGATTGGCTAACTGACTTTGACAGCAGCAGGAGCCAGTGGCGCTCAGCAAATCAGGAAGGAGAGTCACAGAAGGCTGAGGCACTCGCACACATCCCTGGACAGAGATAGGGCTCAGGTAAATATTAGGGGGGGGGGGCTTAGGAGGGCTTCTACACACAGAAGGTTTTTAAACTTGATGCATAGAATGCATTAAGATAAAAAAAAAATCTTCTGCCTTTACAACCACTTTAAAGCATTCTGAGCCTGATCTCCATCCAGCAATGTGCATGAGAGCAGCGTCTCTCTCTCTCACCTTATTGGACAGAGGGGCAGCGGTAGGAGCCATTGGCTCCTGCTGCTGTCAATCCCAGCCATCGAGGAGATGGGGGTACTGGGGGCATGCACAAGTACCCCCAGAGCAAGCAGCTTGCTATTAGTACACTTGGCTGATGGAAGGAGCTAGGAGCCCCAGTAGGGGACCCGAGAAGAGGAGGATTGGGGCTGCTCTGTGCAAAACCGCTGCACAGAGCAGGTAAGTGTGACGTGTTATTTAAAATTGCCTTTAGAATCACTTTAAAAGCATGATGTTCATGCATTTTCTAGGGAGAGAAAGTATTTCTTGTAGCTATAAACCTTAAAAAAAAAAAACATGCTTGCTTCCTAAAATGTCCAAAAAGTGTGTTTTAAAGGTTCGAATTCTCTGACTTTTTTGTATAGACATCAGCAAATAATTTTAAAACCATTTGCAAGATGGATGAAGCCAAACAATCGTTGTTTCAAAGAGATGTTTGCCTGACTTAAATCATGTAATGGGGCATCAAGTCGTCATCATCCATCTACTCTTCCTTTGTGTCTCCTTAATGAAAACTATGTTTTTAATGAAAGGTTTCATAATGGTAGAGCCTAATATACTATTAGAAAAAAATATGAAATAATTTCCAGGTTTTCTACTGTATAGAGCTGTTTGGAGCAGTATGTTTTTCTGTTTTACTATCCTAATAAATACCATATTGCAGCTACTGTAGGTCATGTAATATGTAGCCTAGAAGACTTTTAATGAAAGCTATAATGTAAACTAGCAACATAGTTTAAATATACAGAAGTTTAACTTTACAGAACAACCCCGCTAGGCACTATTTATTTTTAGGCCCAACTCCAGCCAAAATGTTTTCTTTCATCTTTGAGTGGGTAGGGGTTAGAGCCTCTTTGAATGTTGGGAAGATTTCACTGCCAACACATTTTTAGTAGAGTGGAGAAGAAGGGTTCAAATTTCTGCCAATGTTTTTGTTGTCTGTGCTTGTCCCACTGACAATCACATGACCGATCATATCCTGCTGTCACCGGGACAGGAATTGAGAGGAAATCTCCCAAAACATAACGGGGACGGTCAGACCGATATAAAACCCTGCCAGAATTTTTAACTCTTCTCAATTTTACCAAAACAAAACTAACAGTAGTATCAATCTGCGTATCACTCTGGATCTACTGTATGTTTTGGCATGTGGTTTTTATTGGAGTAACCTTTTGTCTATGCATTTTCTTCATATGTGCAGTTTTAAGTTTGCAGTCTTTTAAGGCATACCTTTTAAGTTAGTCTGTCTCTTTTATTAAAGTGAAAGATTGGTGCTATGACCAGCAGGGCCCTCTAATTCCTCCTGTATTGAATTGTTTTGTAACTGTACTGTCTGCTCTCATGTTGGTGCTATATAAATCCTGTATAATATTAATAATAATGAGGTCCTGGATAATACCTGTACTACATAGATTTGTACATCTATTTCAGGCACATGGCCTATGCGGAATCTGGGCTTTTTTCTGCATTAGAACATCACATTTTGGCCAAGATTAGAGTCTTCACTTTCCCCTTGTTTCATACAATGAATTGCATGTACCTACCTGTCTATCGGTTAGGTGCCCCCACCTTACTCTGACTTGGCTGCAAGGGGGAAATTTGAATATAGTGTACAACTAGGGTTGGACCCTGTGGTTTCAGGCACAGCTTACAAATTAGGACATGCCAGGCTTAAAGTGGAGGCCCTCCCTGAAAAAATGTTTACATTAAAAATCCTAAAAAATAAATAAAAAAAATTAATAGAAAAAAATAAAATTTTTATACTCAACCTTAATGCCTATTGCTATGCGGAAGTCCCCTAATCTGCCTCTAATGTGCCTCTTCCCGTCCGTGGTGGGTCTCCCTCCACTTCCTCTTCTTGTGAATGGGGCGCGCTGCCTTCTGGGAACTGTGTGTATCCCAGGAGGCAAGCCGCCCATTCACAAAGCGCTGTGCGAGCGGCGCATGCGCAGTAGGAAACGGGCAGTGAAGCCGTAAGGCTTCACTGCCTGTTTCCCTTAGTCAGGATGGGCGAGTAGGACAGGTAAGTGTCCTTATTAAAAGTCAGCAGCTACACTGTTAGTAGCTGCCGACTTAAAAAAAAAAAAATGACTGCGCCTCCGCTTTAAAGTAATTGTAAAGTCTCTTTTAAAAAAACAAACATGTTATACTTGCCTCCTGTGTGCAGTGGTTTCACAGAGCAGCCTGGATCCTCCTCTTCTCGGGTCCCTCTTCGCTTCTCCAGGCCCCTCCCTCCTGGCAAGTGTCCCCACAGCCAGCAGCTTTCTATGGGGGCACCGAGCCGAGTCACAGCTCCCTGTGTCCATTCTGACACGGAGCCCAGCTAACTGACCTTAACAGCTGCGGGAGCCAATGGTGCGCCGCTGCTGTGTGTCAGCCAATCAGGAGGAGAGACCCTGATGGCTAGGACACTTGTGGACATCGCTGGAGATGGGGCTCAGGTAAGTAATTTGGGGTGCTGGGGTGGCTGCTACACACAGAAGGTTTTTTAGCTTAATGCATAGAATGCATTAAGCTAAAATACCTTCTGTCCTTACAAGTCCTTTAAAGCAGTAGTAAACTCCCCTTGGACACTTTTACCTACAGGTAAGCTTATAATAAAATAAAGCGGCATACTCCTGCCATTCCTTCAGAGCTCTGTGCCGTGGCTGAGACTCCCACGCTCATCCACGAGAGTGACATCATCACGACTCGGCCATTCAAGCGGCCAGAGCCTGAGAACCCGGAAGGAAGTTATCGGTGACATTGCGCCACTGGAGGGCTTTGTTTTAAGAAAACATTGCCATAATGTGGTAGTATGCCCCCTGCACTTTAACATTACTTTGCAGGGAGTAGATTATTTATTTTTTTTGTAAAGTTTGCTACCGCTTTAGGCCTCATGTACACTGCTGCTGGTAAACAGACCTTTAGGAGCTGTTGGGCATTTTTTTCAACTGCTCCTGAACTCTCCTCTAGGTTATCTTATCAGTACATGTGCACAGGGTCGTTTTATAGTCATTTCTAGGCAATTGAGTTTAGAGGCTTTTTTTGGAAAGCAAAAAAATGAGTTCAGATGCTGAGTTTAGAGGCATTTCAAGCGCTAAACGCGGTAACCTGCGTTCAGCCGCATTTCGTTTACAGGCATTTTCCGTTTTTGGTTATTTAAAAAAAAAAATATATATATATATATATATATATATATATATATATATATATATATATATATATAATTTTATTTTTATTTTTATTTTTTTAGAAACGCTTCTAAACGAAAATGCAGCTAAACGCGGCATGTAAAAACGCAGCAAAACTTACGTTTTAAACGTGGGCTACTATCTAATGAAAGGAGATGGGGGTGGTGGCGCTACCTCTAGCCTGAAGAGTGATCTAACAGGTCTCAAAATATATGACTATATGTGGCAACTAGCTAGACGGTGTCACATATAAATCCCTAAGTGAAAATCTGTATGATAATGCCACCCTGTGGCTATATAAATTATTGTACCAAAATAAAATAAAAATTCCAACTCTGTGGGGACAGATACTCCTATATGGACAGTCCTAGGAGCACAGGTCCCTAACTAAGGGAACAGTTGAACACCAAGTTCTCAATAGTGATTTGGAAGTACAATCATAAATAACGGGTGTGGCTGAAAGTGCCTACTTATACAGAGTGTGTGTGATACCAAATCACAGTGATAGCACATGGGAGGTCAGCTCTCCTCCTAGTGCCAGTACTACAAAATACCAATTAGTGATAATCCAGTGAAAAAATTACTTAAAGAAGATGTATAGGATATGTGAAAAAAAGCAATAAACAAAAAACAAAAGTAATATTCAAAAACACATATAAAGGGATTTTTATAACAGCTTACCTGTAAAATCCTTTTCTTGGAGTACATCACGGGACACAGAGCGACTTAGTCATTACTAATGGGTTATATAGTTTACCTTCAGGTGTTGGCACTGGCCAATTCCAAACCGGAAGTACCCTCCCCTATATAAGCCCCTCCCACCCGGGAGCACCTCAGTTTTGTAGCCAAGCAATAAGTGTCCCAAAAAGAGGGGTGGGAGCTCTGTGTCCCGTGATGTACTCCAAGAAAAGGATTTTACAGGTAAGCTGTTATAAAAATCCCTTTTTCTTTTTCGTACATCACGGGACACAGAGCGACTTAGTCATTACTAATGGGACGTCCCAAAGCAATGCCAAATGAGGGGGGGGTACATAAGCTGGGCGCCATCAGGCATGAGGATCTTTTGCGGCCTGCAACACACTGCGCCCAAAGGCGACATCCTCCTGACTTCTAACGTCTACCTGATAGAATCTAGTAAACGTGTGTACCGAAGACCATGTTGCGGCCTTACATACTTGAGCCAGGGAGGCCTGGTGATGCACTGCCCATGAAGTTCCAACCGCTCTTGTGGAGTGCGCCCTAACTTTGAACGGAGGCGGTCTCTTTCTCAAGCCATAGGCTTGTATTATGACCTGTCGAATCCACTTGGCTAAAGTAGATTTTGATGCTGCCTGACCCCTTCTGGGGCCTTCCGGCAGAACAAACAAAGAATCCGTTCTGCGAATCTGAGCAGTGGCTTTTAGATAAGCTTTAACTGCTCTTACCACATCCAAAGAATGTAATAACTTTTCCTCTACTGAGCTAGGTTTGGGGAAAAAAGAAGGAAGAACCACATCTTGGTTCAAATGAAACCTCGATACCACCTTAGGAAGAAAGGCTGGATGAGGACGTAATACTACTCTGTCCTTATGGACAACCAGATATGGCTCCTTACAGGACATAGCTGCTAATTCCGACACTCTTTTAGCCGAACAAATGGCTACTAAGAAAACCAATTTCCTGGTGAGAAGAACCAAGGAAATGTGTTGTAATGGTTCAAACGGTTGTTTCTGTAGAACCGACAGAACCAGGTTTAAGTCCCAAGGACATATGGGAATACTAACCGGAGGGCTAATACGCATCACTCCTTGTATAAAGGCTTTGACTAGTGAATGCGAAGCCAAGGGCCTTTGAAAAAATATTGACAAGGCCGAAATCTGACCCTTGATAGTACTCAAGGCCAGCTTCCTATCTACAGCCCACTGTAGGAAGTCCAGAATCCTCCCTATCATGTACTTACGTGGATGCCATTTCTTGGTCTCACACCACGTAATGTACGCTTTCCAGATCCTATAATAGATCTGCCTGGATACCGGTTTCCTGGCATTGATCATGGTAGATACCACAGAATTAGAGAGCCCTCTCTTTTTCAGAATGTGGGCTTCAATAGCCAGGCCGTCAAACCTAGGGCTGGTAAGGAAGGGTGGTATATCGGTCCTTGCGACAGCAGGTCCGGACGAAGTGGGAGGGTCCAAGGACTCCTCACTGACATTTTTACAATCTCCGCGTACCATGCCCTTCGGGGCCACGCTGGAGCCACCAGAATCACTGGTTTCTTTTCTACCCTGATTCTGCGGAGTAATCGTGGTAACAATTGTGGCGGTGGGAATGCATATATCAGCTTGAACCGATCCCAAGGGAACACTAGGGCATCCGAGCCGCAAGCTAGGGGATCCCTTGTGCGAGACACAAACCTGTCCACCTTTGCGTTGAATCTGGATGCTAGCAGATCTACATCCGGTGTTCCCCACCGCTGGCATATTGCCTGGAAAACCTCGGGGTGAAGAGACCATTCCCCCGGGCATAATTGTTGGCGACTTAGAAAGTCCGCTCTCCAATTTTCCACTCCTGGGATGAAAACCGCGGATATGGCTGGGACATATCTTTCTGCCCACTCCAGGATGCAATTTGCTTCCTTCTGGGCTGCACGACTTTTGGTGCCACCCTGATGATTGATATATGCCACTGCCGTGGCATTGTCTGATTGAATTCTGACAGGGGACCCCTGGAGTTTGGATGTCCATGCTACTAGGGCATACCGGGCTGCTCGTATCTCTAAGAGATTGATGGGCAGGGCCTTTTCTGCTTCTGACCACCTGCCCTGGAGAGACCATTGCTCCAGCACTGCCCCCCAGCCGATGAGGCTGGCATTTGTAGTGACCACCTTCCAAGAAACCGGACTGAAGGGTTTCCCTCTTTCCAGATTCTGGGGCACCAACCACCAATGGAGGCTCTTGCGAACGGAAGGGGACAGGGACATTGGTAAGTCTAAAGCCTGAACTTTTTTGTTCCAGGCTGACAGTATGGCCCTTTGCAAATTCCTTGAATGGAATTGACCGTAGGGTACCGCTTCGAATGAAGCCACCATCTTTCCCAGCAGCCTCATGCAGAGACGTATGGATGGTTTTCTTTTTGTACCCACTAAGTGGGTCAAATTTCTTAAAGACGACACCTTCTCTGGAGGTAAGAAAATCTTTCTCTGATTTGAATCCAGCCTTAGCCCTAAGTATTCCAGACTTTTGACTGGTCTTAGAGCTGACTTGTCCCGGTTGATAATCCAACCGTGATATTCCAGATACTCGATTGTCTTGTGAATAGCTACTTCCAGCTTTTCCACTGAGTGGTCTATTAGTAGCAGGTCGTCTAGATATGCCATTATCGTTACACCCTGTGTTCTTAGATTGGCCAATAATGGGGCCAGAATTTTTGTGAACACTCGTGGTGCTGTGGCCAGACCGAAAGGTAAGGCTCTGAACTGAAAATGGCGCCCTTCTACTGCAAAGCGTAGAAATTTCTGATGGGCCGGAAAGATGGGAATATGCAGATAAGCATCCCTTATGTCGATCGAGGCTAGCCATTCCTGCCCTTGTAGGGCGGTGGCCACTGATCGGATCGACTCCATCCGAAAGGTCCTGATATTTAGGAACTTGTTTAGCCCTTTTAGATTTAATATGGGCCTCACGTCCCCATTTGGTTTGGGGACTGTGAAAAGGTTCGAGTAAAACCCGAATCCGCTTTCTTCCAGGGGAACCTTCATGATTACCCCTTGGAGCAATAGTTGTTCTAGTGCCAGAAGGAGGGATCCTCTCTTTTGGGGATCTCTTGGCACGTTTGACCTCATAAATTGGGCAGGAGGAGTGCCTTTTAACTCCAGCTTGTATCCCAGACTTACTGCGGAGAGCACCCATCTGTCTCTGATGGTGTCCCGCCAGGTCTCTGTGAACAACTGAAGTCTTCCCCCCACCCGATTGAGCGGGGGCAATACTTCATGCCTTAGGGGGAGGTTTTGTACCTCTCTTGATCCAGGGCTTCTTGTTACCCTGTGATTGTCCCTGATTTCTGCCCCCTGAATTTGACCGCGGAGGCCGTCGGAACTGCTTCACAGCCGATGTGCCCGGGACTGGAGAGGTAGGCCTCTTAAAAGAAGGACTTCTACCCTTGTTCTTAACCGGTAAGAGTGAACTTTTACCGGCAGAAATTTTCTGGATATATTTGTCCAGATCTTCTCCAAATAAGCGTTCTCCATGAAATGGGAAGCTAACCAGCAGTTTTTTACAGGGAGCTTCAGCAGACCAGTTTTTGAGCCACAGAAGCCTACGCATATGTACTATAGACAGCGTAAAGCGGGAGGCCTGTTGGATTGTATCCTTTATGGCGTCCACCGCAAAACACAAGGCTCTAGGCAGGTCAGCTAGGGCATGAGCCTGCTGATCTGGTAAGTCCCTTAAGACTTGTTTCAACTGATCTTTCACTGCTTGGCAGACTCCAATCGCTGCTACCGCAGGTTGTGTCACCATACTTGCTGTAGAGAAAGCAGATTTTAGTAAAGACTCCAATTTTTTATCTATTGGGTCTTTGAACATTGGAACATTATCTACTGGACATGTCAGTGATTTGTTAACAGAAGAGATGGCTGCGTCCACTATAGGGACCCTCCATTTTCTTATGAACTTATCCTCCATGGGATAGATCACCGGAAATCTCTTGGGGGGAGCAAATATTTTATCAGGATGCTCCCAATCCTGGTAAATAAGCCCTTCTAATAAAGGGTGGATTGGGAAGGAACAGACCGCCTGGGGAGCTTTTAGCGACCCCAGCGAGGAAACCGTAGTGGATGGTGGTTCCGCCAGAGGCATTTTAAATGCTGATCGGACCATGTTAGTCAGAGACTGAACCCATAATCTTTCAGCCTGAGAAGCTGAGAAAGGTTCTTCCACTGTTGATTCCTCTATAAGTGAATCAACCTCATCCTGATCCCCTTCAGGTAGGTCGATCTCTGTGTGGGGCTGTTCCTCCACTAACAGGCACTCTGAAGGAGGAGACGGAGATCGGACGCGCTTTTCCTGTGACAGGGAAGCAGCGATCAATGCTGTTAATCTCTCTTCCAATCCTCCCAGAGTTGAGGATAAAACCTCCTCTGTTATATATACAGGAGCTGGTGGACTGGGGACAGCCGCAGCACCAGGCATTCCTGCGGGGTTTCTACGGCTACTGACCTCTGCATTCTCAGGGGAGATTGGTGCAGTGCAAGCATGCCCAATATCCTCAGAGCCCGATGGAGACCCCTTTGGCTTCCTGGAAGATCTATTTCCGGAGCGTCTGGACGACATATCCCTTAAGCACAAAGCTGAGGTATTCCCGTCGTCATACACCAATTTTTGCTGGTAATAGTCTAACACAGGTGCTGCTATATACCAGCTGGTGTCCACTAAAGTGCCTTTCTATGGGGATGCCTGCATCAACCGCCTCTGTGTGCCACTGTTTGTTGCTAGCTCTGTTTGCATGCAGCTGACACTTGTACTGTGTCTTTTAACCATGCTGGGACGCCCGCACATGCGCAGAAGCGCCGCGGCGCGCATCGAGCGTCATCCACCCGCCCCGCCCCTTTTTTTTTCATAGGAGGCGCGTGCACGCGCCCGCGCGCGCGCCCGTGCGCCAATGGCGCCCTTTTCGAAAACCAACAGAGGACTAGGAGCCAGGGCCCTTTTTGCCGGAGGGCCTGTGCGGTGGATGAACGCAGCAACAGGGCAGAGGAAGTGGATTCCCTCAGAGAAACTTACCAGCTGCCTGGATCTTTTGAGTTGAGAAAACCAAAGATCCACATTTACAAGAAAAATGGACTACAGCGGCCTCTAGTGGTTTAACACAGGTACCGCGGTCCCTGTTTTTTTTTTTTTTTTTTTCTTGACTACTATTAAAATTTTACATTTTCAGTAGTTATAGGCAAACACAGATATTTAGCGGGAATACCGTTAGGTAACAGACAGAAAGACAAATTAGGCTTGGGGGTCCCCCAATAGAACCAAGTTCCTGAGGGCCCCCACTTACCTGATCCCCGCCGCAGGACTTTGTTTGGTCCACAAAAGTCCAAACTTCACCTATCACGGCAGGCATTGTAATTAAACCTTCAGGGACCGGGTTCCCAAGGATTCCACTCCCCTGGACCTGTATAGCACCCTGCACAGACAGCGTCTTGGTCGTGGGTATGACCAGAGCTCTGGATCCCAGGGTCCAGCCCTCCTAAGAGAAGCATTACAGGCAAAACCTTGCTCTTCTGCTGCAAGGCCCGGGTACCGACCGTTTAGCTATGAAGCTTTTTTGGTGGGATCCGGAACAGCTTACTAAGGCCCAAAAGAACCTGTACGCAAGCCCAGTGAAAACACATGTTACTCTTTGGCCAACACCTTAGACACTGGCAAAAAACTGAGGTGCTCCCGGGTGGGAGGGGCTTATATAGGGGAGGGTACTTCCGGTTTGGAATTGGCCAGTGCCAACACCTGAAGGTAAACTATATAACCCATTAGTAATGACTAAGTCGCTCTGTGTCCCGTGATGTACGAAAAAGAAAAATGCTGATATACCTGTGACATTGATATGTGATAACAGTCAAACAGAACCACATGTATGCTGATGTAATTCAGTAACTGTCCATGTGGATTTACTCGAAGCAATGTCCACATCCAGGCATTTGCATATGAAATATATAAGACAATCCTCAAGGAGTTCCAATGTGAATAGTGCTCGTTGTGGCAGATATTTAGCAGGTGACTTTCGTGCTACCCCTCATGGGTCCCCACTAACCAGCTCCTCTAACCCTTGCAGGGGTAACTCGCATATAGGCTCAGGTCTTTGTGGCTTCAAGCTATTGCTCCTTCTAATCACAGGAACTGCAGGCTCTCACTCGATGTCCGGGATTGTAAGGCAGTGGTAAAGTACACTAATTAATCATCATGCAAAAAGAGAGAGATATTGGCTCCCATGGCCATGGTGTAGTACCAAAAGTTATTTTATTAAAAAATTGTTTAAAAACCATACAGTACAAAACACCATTGAGAACGGCCATATACGAATGCAATAATTTGAGGCTGTCATTCAAAAAGAGGAGGACGTTTTCTTTATAACGTGCCCAAAGGAGCAACTCCGGTCTTCTGTGGGCATAGACGACACCACAAGCCATAATTACTTTTGGTTTAATGGGCAGTTTTATATCCAAAAGAAGGGTGTTGCCATTGGGGGCTGAATTTGCCCCCAGCCTGGCCAATTTATTTAAAGCCAGGTGGGAGGAGGATGTCGTCTATGCCCACAGAAGACCGGAGTTGCTCCTTTGGGTACGTTTTATAGACGACATCCTCCTCCTTTGGAATTGGCCCTCTGATGTAAGAGGGGACTCTGATGGGGACCCTGATGTAAAGGGGAACTCTGATAAGGATCCTCCTCAGAGGGGAGATTCTAATGTAAGGGTGACATTGATGTAAGGGGGACTGTGATGGGGACAAGTTTAGTTGGAGTTTCATTGCTTTGTTTTCAAATGTTAAAATGTTATGTTTGAATTCAAGCGTATTTATTCATTGAAATTTGACTTGTTAATTAATAAAGCTGATATTTTTTGGCCAGCGAATATTTGTAAAATGTATGATGTGGCCCTCGGACTAAAAAGTTTGAAGACCCCTGGCTCTACACCAATGCCTGGATGATGAACCAAAGCCCTGAGCAGATAGGCTGTGTTCCCTGACTGCATTTTCAATTTGACCAGAGTTTACATTTCCATTCTGTTCATAATCTCTCCTTAGATAAATTACTGAGTTGAGCAGCAGTTAAATCAATAGGCGTTTCTGGTTATCATCTATTTGTGATCTTGTACTGCATCTTGGGTTTAATGGGTTAATAATAGGGTTGTCCCGATACCACTTTTTTAAGACCGAGTACAAGTACCGATACTTTTTTCCAAGTACTCGCCGATACCGAATACCGATACTTTTTTTTTTTTTTTTCTCTTTTAAAAAAAAAAAAATTTTTTTTTTTTTTTTACAATTTTTTTTTTTTTATTTTTTTACAATTTTTTTAATTTATTTATTGATTGATTTTTTATAATGTTTTCTTTTTTTAAGGGGTGGGGGGTGGACAGTGTCAGTGTGTTTTTTCTTCTATTTTATTTTATTTTATTTTTTACAATTCATTTCTTTATTATTTATTTTTTTATTAAATTTTTTATTTTTTTATCAGCCCTGTTGGGGGGCTTTGGTGAGATATCAGGGGTCTTAACAGACCTCTGACATCTCCCCTTTGAGACAGAGAAAGGGACTAGGGACAGATTCCCCAGTCCCTTTCTCAGCAGCCTCTGCTGCGCTGAAAATGAATGGAGAGAAGACCGCGGCGTCTCTTCATTCATAAACTAAAACATTGTAAACACAGTTTACGATGTTTCAGTTATGTGAATGGACAGAGTCAGTGATCACTGACTCTGTACATTCCGAACAGTAAGGAGCCAGATTTACCGGCTCCTACCTCCGCTCTCCATCCTGACAGATGGAGGGGGTGGAGGAGGAGAACAGAGGGGGATGGCAGCACGGAGGGGGACACGGATTGGGACGGCAGCACGGAGGGGGACACGGATTGGGACGGCGGCACGGAGGAGGACACGGATTGGGACGGCAGCACGGAGGGACACGGATTGGGACGGCAGCACGGAGGGACACACGGAGGGGGACGGCAGCACGGAGGGACACACGGATTGGGACAGCAGCAAAACGGAGGGGGCTGGAGGAGGATACGGGGACAATCAGCGGTGATCGTGTGTGGGGGAGCTACAAGCACCGATCACCGCTGATTTTAAAGCAGCTGATACCCGAGAGAGAGAGAGAGAGAGAGAGAGAGGTGGACTCGGAGAAACTACTTTTAAATATATACAGCGGTGATCGGTGCTGGTAACTTCCCCCACCGCACTGATCACTGCTGATCACAAGTATCGGGTGAAGCATCGGGAGCATTTGCCTGAGTACAAGTACTCAGGCAAATGCTCGGTATCGGGACATCCCTACCAAAAACCGAAGCGCTGCCCATTCATTGCAATGGGCAGGGGCGTTTTGGGAGTGCTCCCAAACCGCCCCAAAGATGCTGTTTGCAGGACTTTATCTAACGTCCCGCAAGCGCCACCACCTCAGTGTGAGAGCACTCAGGCTTTCACATTCGGGCGGCATGGGAGGCGCTATTTCTATCGCTAAAACGCCTGAAAACTGCCTCAGTGTGAAAGGGCTCTAAAAAAAACAAGATCAATGGATTGGCTAACTAAAACTTCTATGTTTAATCTTTTAACCTCATTTGATGTTTTTTATGCACTAGAGATCAAATGGGCATCTACTTAATTGAGGTTCTCTTGTGTTTGTCCTAGAATTGATCAGTTTGCACAGCTATACAGCCAGAAGGTGGGGATCAAATCTACCGTATTGTTGAAGACGCTTTGGGGAGATTTCTATCTGAATGCCAAGGCCAAGAAGATCATGAAGGGAGCCCAGGTAAAAGTCGGCTCATTACAGATGAGTTTCATTGTGTCTTTTAGTGGGCCTCAGGTATGAAAGTCCCTAAAACAAGGGTCTGTGTAATCATTCTTGTTTTTAAGCAGTCAATAAAGTTTTTAGCTAGAATCAGTTTGCTATGACAAAGGATATGTTAACCAAACATTTCATATTCCTGATATGTGCTTGTTGTACCACGTGCTTGTTGTACCACGTACTTGGGTAAAAAAAACAAGTATCCTGTTCTCTTTGCATTGCTTCTTTTGTGTAAAATATCTGCTGATCCTGCCAGTCCCCCTGCTCTCCTGTTTCAAACTGACCTTGTTAGGCATGAGAGCGCATCCATCTCAGCGTGGTCAGTTTTCTGGCTGTGCTGGGAGAACAATCTGTCTGTCCTCCAATGATCACACTTCTGCTGATAATCGAAGAGCAAACACCACTGCAGATGAAACGCATAAATCCCCTTTCTGAATCAGAGGGTGCTGGTCCAGCCTGTGAGCTTGGCGTAGCAGAAGATATAGAAGAAAGGTTAACCGCACTCCAGACTTCAGAAAAAATTTGCAGCCCCGATCCTTCTCTCTTGGGTCCCCTGCTAGCGCTCCTGGCTCCTCCTCCCAGCCGCTTTCTATGGGGGCACTCGTGCGTGCTTTCTCCCGAGCCCTGCTCTGTCTGTTCGCAAGACACAGAGTATGACTTGGCCCCGCCCACTGCTCCCTCCTCACTGGCTCTGATTGACAGCAGCGGGAGCTAATGGCTCCCGCTGCTGTATCTAAGCCAATGAGGAGAGAGAGCCTTGACTATAGTACACACCGTAGGATCGAGATCAGGCTCCAGTAAGTGTTTAGGGGGACTGCGGGGAAAGCTGCATGCAGAAGGTTTTGTACCTTTCTGCATAGAAAACCTAAAAATAGAAAACGAATGCAGCTACCACATATAAGAATTGGTAAGCAACAATATATTACATTTTTGTTTTTGAGCTTAACCTCTTGCCACCTGCTAACAGTACATTTACTGCTAGCAGGAGGCACAGCAACGTACTGGTATATTGCGATCCACTCCCTGGTTTTCGGGTGCGCATGCACATGACCTCTGCTGACCTGTGCTGTGATTGGACACCACATGAGATTGTCAGCAGGTTACAGCCAATGATTTTGGCTGGCCACAGCCAATCAGCAGGTATACAATCACAGCACAGATCTGGCTGTTTTTTCTCCATGAAATCAACTCAGTTCAAAGAGAAAAGACAGCCAGATCCTGTGCGTAAAAGCAACATGCATACTTGTTAGGCACACGGTTAACCCCTTGATTGCCCTTCTGATCACTGCTCTCACCCATTAGTGCCATTAGTACAGTGTGTGGTGTACAATATTATCACTGATCACTGTATTAGTGTCACGAGTGATATCAGTGTGAGTTGGTGTCCCTCCCAGCCAGTGTCAGTTAGTGCCAGATTGTCCGCCATCCTATTACAGTCACACCATAAGTCGCTGATCACAGCTGTTACTAGTATACTGTCTATAGCTGCATAAATTCCAGTATATATACCATAGTTTGTAGACGGTATAACTTTCACACAAACCAATTAATATTCACTTGTTGAGATTTTTTTTTTTTTTTTTTTACCAGACATTTAGCAGAATACATTTTGGCCTAAATTTATGAAGAAATTTGATTTTATTGGATATGTTTTATAACATAATAAGGCAGTAGAAAAAAAAAATCAAAAATCAAAATGTCCTGTCTCTTTTCGTTTATGTAATAACAAAATAAAAACCCATTAAGAGTGAAATACCACCAAAAGAAACCTCCTATTTGTGAAAAAAATTATATCAATTTCATTTGCGTACAACGTTGCATGACCGCGCAATTGCCAGTTAAAGCATCAAAGTGCTGAATAGCAAAAAATGCCCTGGTCTTGAAGGAGGTAAAACCTTCCGGAGGTCAAGTGGTTAATACCACTTTAAGGGAAATAATAGGATTCAGGTTA